>OY856412.1:1209125943-1210325943 GCA_963693085.1 Alisma plantago-aquatica
CCAAAGGAATTGTCCATCACCAACAAGCCAATGCACACCATCAGTTTGTGTATTGTAGTCGCAAGGCCAATCTAAGGTGAGAAATATTTGGCCTCTCCATTCAATTGTCAAGGCTTTCGTCATCTACAAAGTCGAGCACCATATGGGAGTTGGGTGTTGGCCAGGTATTCGGGCAATTATACCATTGTCAGTAGCCTTCCTGGGCAATCATGACCATAACAAGACCTCACAAATATCTATTATCTGGAATGCATAAGCACAATGACCTCCAATGGTGGTGTTATTCACACAGAAAACAAAAATTCCATGCTAATTTATAAAGCACAAAAAAGGGGCACATCGTTCTTATTTTTCTTCCTACAGTGTCTTTATACCGGTAGTGTTTTGTTCTTCCTACCGAGATCCATTCCGGTAGTGCCACTCTTTTTTCTACTGAGTTTTATTCTGGTAGTACTGCTTTCTTCCTACCGAGTTCCATTTCGATAAAGCTACTCCTCTTTCTACCGAGTTTTCATTTCGGTAGTATTTTGTTATGTTATTCGCACCGTGCTTATTATGGTAGTGCTTTTATATTAGTAGTGCTTTATTTCTGTGCTACCATTCCTCTATCAATGTTTATTACTCTCCACCCCAACCTCTCTCATGATGCTTTTCGTGATTGGAGGGGGAGAATAGAGGAAGATGGGTAGAAGAGGGAAGAGGATATCAGACAAAGAAAAGAAGTTGTATCAACTGACCATATTGTCTAGTTTATGTATATTCATCCATGTTGTTGACACCTACTATAGCGCATATTTCTATAGTAGCGCGTCATAGACACAATGACACATGCCCACCTGCTATGGTGTAATATTCCTATAGCAGTGTTCTTATCCCAACTATTTCGCATTATTCCGGCGTCGGTGTTTCTTGTGCAGAAATATCGACAATAATGGCAAATCAAATGATTTCTACATATGTTCTCTACCATCTATATTATTTTTGGTTGCTCGTCAAAGATTTAGAAATTTATTTGTGCTTGATTCAAGGAGTCTAGCAATCTCATAAAATGATTTGTGATTACTTCTACTAGTCTAGCAATTTTCAAATGCAAAGGGAGTCCATGTTGCTATTGATGCTTCTACATTGATCTTATCATCATGAAGGGGAGAACAGTTGTTTGCTTCTACGTGCTATCTTCTTCAGGGGGAGTGTTAGAGCGCTTCAATTATTACTTTACAAGATTCAGGGGGAGATTATTTTTGTCAAGGGGATATCAATTTTTGTATGAACATTTTACCTTTTTCATTTATTTCCAAGGTAGGCATGTGTTTCACCCATGCTCCAGCTTGAGAGGGATGTTAGATTAATTAGTTTATTATGTACATGGGCCCAAGTTGTCTTGGCCCATTAGGGTTATATTATGCTTCCTTGTACTTGCCTCTCCTATATATAGGAGGGTAGTTTGCCATCTCTCAATAACAAATATCCCATCTTATTTTACAAATATCCCATCCTATTAAGTGGTATCAGAGCATCTAACCGTAATTCTTATTGGGGTGTAGAACATGTGTTCTATGTGTTCTTGTTCGTCGGGGAAAAGACAGTTGTTGCCCTCTGCAGTTCGTCGTCATCCATATTCGTCATGTTGCCGCTTTCCATACTTGCTACTGTACATCGTGTAAGTCATCCTGCCGTAGTACCTTTTCTGTAGGGTTCCGGCAAAATAAGGCAGTTGCAAGCAGCCCCATTGCAGTCGTTCGCACCCATCGATAATCCTCTCCCAACCGCTAACCGTTTCTGCTTCATCCCACCGCCATCTGGCCGGTAGTTTCATGATACAACCAGTATCCAAACTTGGATCACATAAGCATTATTATGGAGGAGATGTTGTGCCACATCATGGTAATCTTTTTACATTTCGGACTTGTTGCGTCCACTACAAGTGGAAATATGAATATTCGTGAATCTAGCAGTAATTATCTTCAATGCCAAAGATGTTATGTGGCCTTCTGTGTTATTGAAGTACAATCTCGCCTTTTTGTACCTTGCTCGATGCCTTCCGAGCAGTACACATATCCTGCACATATAGACGGAAGATATACCGTACTGCAGGGGGTTACGCCCACCCCCCCCCCCACTCCCCCCCCCCAAAGCAACATGGCAGGAACTCCCATGAGAGGGGGACCTTTTGTCACTACTTCCACTATAAGATCTCCTCCGGCAACAAATACCAAGATTTGAATGTCCATGCCCTTAGTCACATCTCCAGGGCAGCATGATGTTTTACAGCTTCAGATGCTTGCAGTCCCAGTTAGAACTCTAGAGCCACTTGATTTGCAACTTCAAATGACAGTGGCCTCAGTTACAACATCTGAGCCGCCTAATGTTTTACAGTTTTATATGATTGTGGCCTTAGTTACAACTCTAGGACATGATGTTTTACAGCCTTGATCAGATTGCACATCTTTTGTTGAGAAATTCCCTTTTGCCACTACTAGTACTGCAAAAATCTCCTCTGGCTGCAAATACCAATTTTCAGATGTTCATGCATTCAGTTACAACTCCAGAGTCTGATGTTCTCCAGATGCATGTGTCTTCAATTACAACTTCAAATCCTGACGTTCTTCATATGCATGTGCCTTCGATTACAACTTTGACGCATGATGTTTTGCAGCCTTCTTCAGACTATATATTTTCTGCTAAGGAATTATGTTTTGCAATACTTGATACAGAACAAGCGATGCAGTGTACACCAAAGAGGTCTATAAAACTACGAGGATGTATCTAAGGCTGAAATTTCATATGATAGTGACATACAGTGACACTTTAGATGGCTTCCCCTGTGGTCAATGGCAACAGGGAAATGCAACCAGCAGATCAAAATATTGACGACACATGCTTTGTCGAGAAGCAAACATGGCTACACATGCGGATTGGAGATCTATGTTCAGTATCCTGGTTCAGAGGGCTGCCAACTGGCCTCGTCCACAACCTCCAAACATTTATGAGCTTTCTCCTTGTCCACAACATCCAACCATCATAGCGGCTAAGTTAACGACAAATATGATGTTCTTTCCTGATCTCCTACGCCATTATCTTATTTGTTGGTGTGATGTTACGTGGCTCAATTACAACAAGCTCCAAATACTTCTTCGGGCCTCATGTTGTTATTTTGACTCGTCGCGAAATCGGGTCTTTTAAAGCAGAGGAGAGTTGATGTAGGACGAGAATAGTCGGGTCTACATGTGGATCAAGCTCCCCAATGCACAAAATGGACTACCACTTCCATATCCAGACATCATTACCCCTTGATCTGGTCTGGAAGGTTGTCCAACCCGAATTGGATCAATTGTTCATCCACTGCTCTCCTTCATGCTGCCACCGTAGTGGCTGCAGAATTGACTTTGTTATGAACAAAAAAGGGCAATCCTCCTGTATTGGAACCACTTCCTGGGAGCCTCAATCCTCCCTCTAATCCTCCATGGAGTTGATGAGGTACTACATATCAGGCCAACAGCTTCTCGATGGTTGCATTCAAAGGATGTCACATGCAAGCTTGCTCCCACATCTCCTAAAGCCAACCTCCAGCACCTTTATGAACGCTTCCAGCATCTCTGGAAGGTCTCACCCTCTCCGCCATCACCAATCTCGACCTGAGGAATCCCGCATGAGCCCCCTCATAAATTCTCTCTATCCCTTTTATTTCTTCTCGTTGTAGAACAGGTCGACACTCAGCCTCAACTGGTTCACTGTCGGACTGCGCCATCTCTCGGTCACCAGTCTGGCCACCAGTCGTATGATGTCCCTAGCATTGGCTTCAAACTCGTAGTCCTGGACTCGACAATGGTATTCCTCTAGTACCGTCTCGCTAAACTTCATGGCTCTCGTCGCTTGACTCGCTTCTCAGAGTGTGTGAATTATTTGATTCCAAGTTGTAGTACATGAGAACGCTTTCCCCTCAAACCGATTCGCACATCTCTGTGCCTAAATACTCCAACACAGTCACTGTGAAGCTGACCCTTACAACCTTCCTAGCAAGGAGCACCTCGTTGGCCCTTTCCCAATAAAGATAGACGGTAGAAAACCCCTCTCCCTGTATTCCCACCAATCAAACCCAATCAGAACCCTAAACATCTTCGATAGGCGGACTGTAGCCTCCCCACAAAGAAAAAGATGCTCGAGCGATTCACCATGCAACCTGCTACAACACTCACAACGAATGGAACTAGATCGAACACATGCGGGTCCAATCATCAGTGGGGTTCCCACAATACATGATCTTCCAAGCCAAGGCACCAACTCACGTAGGCAACTCGAGATACCACATCCACTTGGAGAAAGTTTGGTCCGGCCTAAGTGGCTGACACAAATGCTTAGTGTTGTACAGAGTGAAGATCTCGTCTCTATTGTCCTTCCAAACCAGCATATCATTGGCATGGCCTTCTGTAATGGGGACGTGTCAAATGGCTACCAGACCATCATCGCAAACAAGGGGGTTAATCCACAACCAGTTCCATCATGTGCTCCTATCAAGGACCTCCTTAACTTTGATCCACTACTACTCTCGGTCTAGCATGGTGTATCATCTTTGTGTCAGTCCACATGTCCGTCCAAAACCTGCAATCTCTAGGCCCGATCATGTAACGCGAGTGTTCTAAGACACAAGGAAAGGCTTCCCAAATCTTCTTCCAAATCCATGTAGCATAGATTCCTTTATTAAGGTGAACAGGCCTCCCCACCGTAATCGCTACCCCCGTGGTGCTATATTCATCCACGTAGAACCTCACCCCATGTTTCCTTTACAAAGCTAGCATTCTGGATCTAAGTCGAACTCTAGACGCCCAACCCTCCCTTCTCCACTGGCATACAGACCAAGCTCCACCATGCCTTCTTTATCTCCTCCCTGGATCTCCAGAGTAAATCTTGCATTACCCGCTCCATCTTCTTGACAGTGGTCTTAAGGACGATCATGGCCATAATGGAGAAAATTGGCATCTAGGTGAGGACGTGCCTGACCATCATGAGGCACACCGCAAAACACAGTGGTTTAAACGACCACGCCGCCAACCTTTTCTCGATCATATGAATCACTGGCTCGAAGTGAGCAGTCGATCTACCCAAGAAGAGAGGAATACCCAGATATTTCATACAATTGGTGCATCTAGCAAACCCAAAACCTCTGCAGCAACTACAATCGTGCCACCCCCCTCGTGGTATAGGAAGAATTTAGACTTCCTTTAGTTGATTCTTTGCTCGGAGAAGGCCTCATACACTGTCGGGAAAGACACAAGCATTGTCGAAGGGGTTGTGCGCCAGTTAGTGAAGAATATGGCAACATTAGCGAACAGTGGGTGAGATGGGGACACACCACCACCTCTTGTTCTAAACCTCCAGAATATCCTCTCATGCATCTCGCTCGTCATAGTGCGACTCAGCATCTCTTTAAAGGTAATGAAGAGGCTTCGTGATAATGGGTTACCTTGACGCAACCCGGAAACCTCCATACCGATTGCCCACCGACATTGTCATCCAAGAGATAACATAAGGGACTCAAGCACAGCCTGATAGCTTCATCATTGAAGCCAAACCTTTCCATCACCACCCTTAGAGCCCCCTAGCAAACCAGATCATACGCCTTTTGCATGTCAACTTTCACGATAGCATTCCTAAACTAGTATCCATGCGCAAATCTTGTATCAGTTCCTTGGTGAGTTTGATATTAGAGTTGATGTCCTGCCACGAACAAATGCACTTTGTTCTTCTGATAAGATCCTGGGCAGAAGCTCCTTGAAACTTTTACCCACAATCTTTGCCAAAATGTGAATAGAGACGTTCTCGATCCCGATCGGCTAGAAGTCTGTCTCCAAGTTGGCATCATAGTCAACCTTCAGCATCAAGACCATCATGGAGCATAGTAGGTTCTGATGCAAGCGACCTCCTTGGAACCAGAAGTGAACCATCTCCAAGAAGTCGTCCCTGATCACCGGCGACTCATAAGGGTAGAAGTGTGTCATGAACCCAGAGACATTGTCGATGTCGAGCCTTAAGATCACTTAAAAGACATCCTATGCATCTGGGCAGGCTAGAAGCACCATGTTGTTTGCCTCTGTGATCTCTGTCGGAATGGATTGTAAGAAGTGTTCCTCCATAATAAAGCACGGGACTCGGTCCGGTGAGAATAGCCCTGTGAAAATGCCCACTGCATCCTGAAGAATGGTATCAATGTATTCAACGTAAGATCCATCCTCCTTACGGATGACCATCCTCTGTGGTCCCTGTTATTTGGCCTTCACAAACGTGTGAAAGACGTGATTGTTCTGGTCCCCATTCTGAAGCCACTTGATACCCAACTTCTCTCACCAGAACACCTCCTCCTCAAGGGCTTCTCTCTTCGAGCTTCCAGCTACCGCAAGGTCAGCCTTCGTGCTATTAGATGGATCTCGGCCCATGGCGGCCTGGAGTGTATGAACCATGTCTTCCGCAGTGCAGACGTCCCTCAAAACATTCCAGTTCCACCACTTCAATCTGGCTTTGAGTTTATTCATCCTCGCAAAGAATTTGAAGCTCAAATCCCCACACCCCTCCGTCTCCCCGTGATCCTCGATCACCTGCAGCAGCCCCAGGTGTTTCAACCACAACGCCTGGAACCTGAAGCCTCCACTCCTATGGCTTCGAGCTCTAGAAGCATCGAACCCCACAAACAGCAAGGCATGATCCGAATCTTCCGTCCTCGTGAGGTGTATTAGCTTTGGAGAGAGCTCCTAGTCCTCACATGTACCATTCTCAAAACCACGATCAAGAAATTCTAGAGTTGGACAAGATCGATAGAATGACCAGTATAGCAGTTTGTCACATCTATAAGAACACAGATGGAGATGTAATTTAAGATTGTTGAAAGAAAAATACATACAATATATGTCGAAGTTAAGAGTTAGAGTACAATCAAGGTTTCTTATTGTAATCTTAATTAGCTAGGGCATGTGTACTTCTCATTTGATGTATTTTCGTTTCCTACTACATATTTTCTAGCACTAGTATCAATGCTAGTGGCCTTCCTTCTCCGACTGCACCATCCACCACCCACCCCAATCAGCCAGCTACAATGTCCCTATTTATTATTCAGATGGCCACTTAATTAAAAATTATCTGGTTGTTTTCTCCAAACGGTATAAGAGCACCAATTCTGAGACCTAAGAGAAGAATGCAGAAGAAATTGTGTTGGTGAGCAGCAGCCATGCCTCGGGTCTTAATCCCACTAGGAAAAAAATACCGTTCTTCCCTGTTGTCTTGTAAAAAGAGGTCCTGCTATCCATTTTCTGCAGCCAACCAGCAATTCACAATCTCCGGAACCACCCATCCTTCACCAACTATAGCAGCAGTATAGACCACTTACACTAAAAAGGAGGAATAGGGAAAGGAAGAGCCATGGCTACTACTGAACCAACTTTCATCTGCCTATCTTTTTCTCCTGTTTGACTGGCCACTGCAGAAGAAACCATGCATACAAAGCTGCATTCCCTCTGCAGGCATATCCAATGCCAACCAGCCAAAAAACAGATCAATGGTGTCATCTAGCTGTGTATCACAAATTGGCCCTATCGCCAACACTGCAACCAACCGATGGTCTTCTCAACAATTATAAAGGCCGACAAAGTAACTTTCTTCTCAACCCTCTTCTTTCCTTAAAAAAGTAACCAGTAGATTCCACGCTGGACAGATAGAAGAGAAGGGTGTCTGCTTCTGCTAAGACATGTATACCACACTGTTCATATCTACACCATCTCAGGCAGCTGCCAAGTGATGCTTCTGTAACTGAGTAGATTGTCTGCTACAGCTGCTACGAGCGGAATTCATCAACAAGCTGTCATGACCATCACAAAAGCCAACAAAGTCAGCAGAAGCAACAATCAGCACCTCCCTCCACTGGCAAGCAGCCTTTGCTCCTCAGATAGGGTCATCCAAAAGCTTCTTCCTATCCAGAAATTGAATCACTGGCATATTCTAGACCATGCCCTATCAGCACAACCATACCAAACACGGCTGCCTCTCCTCTCTATATACTACAGCCAAGCAGCAACTCATGACCTCTTAAACAAAAATGGTAGAAGCTGCCTGTCCAAATCAACTGTCTTCTACAACTAGCAATTGCATTATAGGCAACTCCTGCTAAGAGAGAGAAAAGAAAGTGGGCAAAAGAACCAAGGATGCGGTTATACCAACATTTATCCCCGTCTTGCCCTTCAAGCAGAAACAACCAGTAGAGGTAGCCAGCATACACTATCAGATTTCCCTGTCATAAGTGGAATCACACATGGTTTTCTAGCAGATGCCACCACAATATCTGCCCCTGTGATGCTTAGGGATGGCAATTCTCCCCATTTACTCACCCACCCATCCCAAACCCATCAAACCAAATAATAGTGGGCCTAATGGGTCTTAACGCTGCAAATGGGTTCAAATGGGGATGCTAGTTACTGATCCATTTAAATTACGCTGACCCATGGAGACCCATTAAAACCGACTCATCTGTTCCAGATCTCGATGCCGATCGCGGTTTCCGCTCCTACGCGCGAGACCTTGCTCCAGTGTGCCGCCACGAGACCCGACCTCCACTGAGAAAAAGCGTGAAATTCATGTCTCTAAGGTGGGATTCGTCACTCCATAAAGGTGTCCACTGAGAAGAGGGTGTTGCTGTCCTGACTTCTTGGTTTTGCTCGACAGCATTGAGGATAAGGATCAGGAAGATCACCATCTGCTCCATGAACGTCGCGGGGCCAACCTCGGTCCTCGTCTAGTCACGCCTAGAAATAAAGAATATACCGGCGGCAGCAAGGAGGATGTGGGTGAGCGTTTTCCTCGAACTTCTCGAGGATGAGGGACCATGGCGAAGGGCCGGCATGGCGCTCCAATTCGTTCAGGCCGTGCTTTGCCAGGCGGCACCATGCTTCTTCTATGGAGAGGTCACGGGTGGAGGATACACCTAGAGCGGGCGTGGACTCGTACTCCCCTGGGTCTGTTGCCCATGTTGGGAAGGACGGGGACCTGAAGGTGTCGTCCGTGCCATTGCACAGCTTCGTTTTGGCGTCGGCAGTTACCTTCATGGATCATATAATAGCAGCAACGCTTCTACCTACTTCCCTACCCGAGACATGTTTGGTTTTATTCCCAAACCAACTCGCAGGGCTGCACAAAATGTGACTTCCCACGATGTTCATGTTCGTGTAAAAACGTTGATTTCATATAAATATATTTTGACAAATTTATTTATAAACTTGTATCTTGCAGCTCGCTATATCGCTGGCAGTGTAATTTTTTACTTAAACATTTGATTATGATGTATATCATTGTAAAATTTAAATTATTAAGCACATTGTTAGGTAATTGTGTTAAGTTTGCATTAACACGTGATTAAGGATATACATTGTAATGATTTACTTTATATGTATAATATGACACAGAGTTGAACAACATTGGTTTTATTGGGGACCCATCACCCATTGCGGCGGGTATGGGTATTTCATTTTCTAATTTTGCTGATGGGGCGGATTCGGGTTGCACCAAAACTGTACTGGGTAAAATGGGTATGGGCATGGGTTGCCCATACCCACCCATTTGCCATCTTGATGCCCAGGACAGTTGGCTGACTCCAAGATGTCCCGCCCACTAGCCGGACATTCCAAACTGCTCTCAAGGTCTCTCTATCGTCAAAAGGTATCCTTAGGCCCAGCCCCCAACACCATCAATCTCAGTAAAAGCAGCCTCTAGAACAACGCCATATGCAGGGTAGCTTCAAAAATCTAAGACCAGAACCCCTACTTGCATGAAACCGAATAAGTCATACAAGGGTCATATCCCTTCAGTGCGCACTTAGAAGATGAGAAAAATAAAAACATTCAAAGATTCATGATAAGGAACCAATTGTAAACAATAACCCATCCATATAATCAAGCTTTCTAGATAAACATGTCGGGGCTAGTAAACCGACCAAACCCCTTGTGACTAACAAATATGACTATCCACCAAAAAGACATGTAAACGGATCGAATACGGAGTGGATACTACTAATATCTGAATCCAAAAAAATATATTCAATCCGATATCCGACGGATATCATGTAATAATATTTGAATCCGATCCGACGAATAATATCTAAATCCGGATAAATATCTGATCAAAACCTAAAATCATAATTTTATTGTTAATAAATATATTATTAATAGAAAATATTGATATTACTATGCATATATATGATAAAATATATTTTTCATATTTTTATATATAAATAATATATATTTAATAATATATCTATACATATGTCGAATTTGAATTTTTTTCGGATTGGATACAGCCATATTTGAACTCCACCAATGTTTTCATATTTTGTGCAAATGTAGCCAGTCCCAAGCCCGGGTAAAGGAGGGTCGGTGGTAGGTTGACAGCCAGCCATAAAAACTTTGTCACCCTTTCTATGACATGGATCCTTATAAAAATTTCGTTGGAGCGTCCCTACCTAGCGACGTGTTGCATCGGCACTCGGGTGCAGTGATAAATATGCAAGGGGTTTCGCCACAGCGACGTATGATTGTGTTGAAGGACAAGCAAGGGTTTTCACATCTTGGACGGGTGTGGGTAAATAAGTTAGTCCTGCTGCATCATCGCTCGGATGTAGTGAAAAATGTGCAAGGGTTTCCACATCTTGGACGAGTATGGGTAAAGAAGCTAGTCCCGCCGCATCATTATCGGATGTAGTGAAAAATGTGCAAGGGCAACATTTTCGACTAAGGCAGGTAAAGAAGCAAGTCCAAGAAAAAAGGTTTAGAGTTGGATCTTGGAATATTGGCTCTTTGACAGGAAAATCTTTGGAGATAGTAGATACCATGATGAGAAGAAAAATCAATATAGCTTGCTTACAGGAAACTAAGTTGGCAGGGGAACGTTGTAGAGAGATTGGGGACACAGGATACAAAATGTGATACACAGGCATTGATAAACATAGAAATGGCGTAGGTATTATTGTTGATAAGATATTGAAGGATGATGTTGTTAAGATCACTAGGATGGGTGATAGAATCATAGCTATCAAGGTCGATCTTAGGGGAAAGATTTTAAACATTATTAGCGCTTATGCCCCCCAAGTTGGCCTTAGCGAGGAGGCTAAGAAGGTTTTTGGGATAACATGGATGAATTGATGCAAGGAATACCGACAGAGGAGAAGATCATTATTGGGAGTGATTTAAATGGCCATGTAGGGAGTAGCAATGATGGATATGAGAGAGTTCATGATGGTTTTGGATATGGCAACAGAAACAGAGGAGAGAAGATATTAGATTTTGCAATTGCATATGATAAGATTTTGGCAAACACCCATTTCAAGAAAAGATAATCTCATAAGATTACTTTCAAGAGTGGGCACAACTGTAGCCAAATTGATTACCTCCTTACAAGGTGGGAGGATCGTAAAGTATGCAAGGACTGTAAAGTGATTCCTAGCGAAGAACTCACGACCCAACATAGGTTGGTGGTTTTGGATATTAACATGAAGATCAATAAAGGCAAGCATAACAAAAATCAATATAGCAGGATCAAGTGGTGGAACCTTAAAGGAGAAAAGAAATTGACCTTTCATGATAAACTCATCAAGGAGGGAACTTGGAACTTAGAGTTTGATGTCAACACTATGTGGCATAACATGAGCTCCTGCATAACAAAAATTGCCAGAGAGGTTTTAGGGGAGTCCAAAGGTTGTGGGCCTCCACAAAAAGAGACTTGGTGGTGGAATGATGAAGTTCAGAAGGCTATTAAACTAAAAAGAGAGATCTATACGAGCTTGCCCAAATCTCGAGATGATGCAACGTTCCAGAGATACAACCAAACAAAGAAAGAAGCGAAAAAGGTTGTTCAGGAGGCAAGGTCTAGATACTTTGATGATATTTATAAGAAGTTGGACACTAGAGAAGGGGAGAAAGATATATATATAAAATGGCTCGTATAAGAGAAAGGAAAGGAAGAGACTTGAGTCAAGTGGAATGCATCAAGAATGAAGATGGTAGAGTGTTGGTAAAGGACGATGATATCAAGAACCAATGGAGAAATTACTTCTATAAGCTTTTCAATGGAGATACTGTAAATAATGTTAGAGTCTCGTGTGACAGGGATACAAGAGATATCATTTACACATGACGAGTTTCACATTTTGAGGTCAAGAATACCTTGAAAAAGATGAAAACGAGAAAGGCATGCGGACCAAACGATATTCCCATTGATGTATGGAAAAGTATGGGGGATGGAGTTATGTTAACAAATTTATTCAGCAAGATCATGAAGACAAAGAAGATGTCGGATGAATGGAGAAATAGTACTATAGTCCCCATCTACAAGAACAAAGGTGATGTTCAGAGCTGTACAAACTACAGAGGTATCAAGTTGATGAGTCACACAATGAAGCTTTGGGAGAGGATTATTGAGCAGAGGCTAAGATCTATAACGCAGATATCAAACAACCAATTTGGTTTCATGCCTGGTAGATCAACAACAGATGTTATTTTTCTGAAAAGGAGGCTTACGGAGAAGAATAGGGAAAGAAAAAGAGATCTTCACATGGTTTTTATCGATTTGGAAAAGGCTTATGATTGAGTACCCGGAGAAGTGTTGTGGATGGTTTTGAGGAAAAAGGGTGTGTCAATCCAATACATTGACTTGATTAAAGACATGTATGGTAGCTCCACTACAAGTGTGAAGACTCTTGGAGGTAAGACACCAACATTTCCCATCACAGTTGGGGTACACCAAGGATCCACACTCAGCCCATATTTGTTCGTTCTTGTTATGGATGACTTGACGAAGAATGTTCAGGATGATGTTCCTTGGTGTATGTTATTTGCTGATGATATGGTATTGATTGACAAAACTAAAGATGGTTTGAATGATAAAGTTGGACTTTGGAAAAAGGCACTGGAATCAAATGGATTGATGATTAGTAGGAGCAAAACCGAGTATATGCATTGCAATTTCAGCCAATCTCGCAGTGTGAATGGTGGAGCCAAGTTGGACGGAGTAGATATACCAAAATGTGATGAATTTTGTTACTTGGGCTCTATCATTCAAGCAAATGGTGATGTCCAAAATGACGTTTGTCATAGGATCACTACAGGATGGTTGAAATGGAGGAGTGCAACTGGAGTATTATGTGATCGGAACATCCCTCTCAGACTAAAAAGCAAGTTTTATAAAATTGCTATACAGCCAGTCGTGCTCTATGGGAGTGAATGTTGGGCGGTGAAGAAACAAGGACTCAACAAGATGAATGTGGTTGAAATACGTATGTTGAGATGGATGTGTGGGAAGATAAGAAAAGATCGTTTGAGAAATGACTATATCAGGAATAAAGTGGGGGTGGTGAGCATTAGGGACAAGTTGCGCGAGGACCGACTCAAATGGTATGGACATGTGCAATGCAGACCGACTAATGCACCTATACGAAGCAATACTATTGAGGCAAGCACAATTAATAGAAGAGGAAGGCCTAAATTAACATGGGAAGAGCTTATAAACAGAGATTTTGAATCTCTACATCTCAACCAGAATATGACCCATGATAGAGTTGAATGGTAAAGAAGGATCCATGTAGCCAACCCCAACATAGTTGGGATTGAGGCTTTAGTTGATGATGATGATGATACAGCCATATTCAATATTTATCTAAAATTTTCGGATATAAAATTTGATATCCTAAATCCAATCCGGATTATGCGGATGTCAAATTTTTTTCAAAATTTCGGACTCAAATTCGGATCAAATGTGCAGATTTCGGATATCCATTTACAAAGGCCTACCACCAAACTAACTAATGGCCAAATTAAATAAGAAAAAAATAAATTAATAAAACTTGGGACATACAAGTAAGCCCTTTGAAAGAACTAACAAGTCCATACAATTAAATACAAATCCTAAATTGACTAATCAACTAGTAATTGGCCGACTTAAGCGCTTGTAGGGAATGCCAAGCCTGATGATGAGTTAGGAATGTAGGATGTCCTACATCCCTCGGCCAAGAAAAATGAGCCTCTGGCGAGTTAGGTGGCAACTCCTGAATGCCATTCCAAGTTGTCGCAAGGGGCAAGTAATGTAGAGCATGAGTTGGTTGACCAACTGAGAATGTCAACAAAAGAAACTACCATGAATCTAAAATGAGTGTGTGTTAGCAAAGGGACCGTGCTTGCTTAAAGATCATGCTACCATAGTCAACCTATGATCAAATGTTCTAGGTCGTAGGTATAGAATCTCATCGTGTCAACTTCGAATCCATGATACAAAAAAAGACGAAGCATCTCTATAACATGCGGCGATGGGTGTTGTCAGTCCAACATGAACAATATGGTGTAGGATGGGGCTTTGGACACAGACCTAAAAGCCTAACATAGGGACACATTAGTGCCACTGCCACTGTCGATGGTGAGCATGCACATATGTTGTGCACTCTCAACCGCAAAACAAGATGAGGTTTGTGTAATAGGGGTCATGCTTAGGAAACTAAGGTGCTTGTAGCAGTACTAGGACACATGTTTGATCCTTACATTCATTCTCAATGTTACTAGGCATGCTAGCTAGGAGCATGCGCTCATCCTCCTTGGCTTCCTTCTTTCTGTATGTCATCACATCATAGTACAATTGGGCATTGCTTATTGCGATGCTCATATCCTATTAGAATTTGACATGAAACTTTCACCCATGATCCAAACGAAGTTGACATGAAACTTTCACCTATGATCTAGCTTGAGGCAGAGTGTTAGAAAATATTATAGGCCTATTTAGAAACTAACATTCACTCTCAAGGTGGAGCATGGGTTAAACCATGGTGCAGGATTTTAACTTCGTGTCAATTGCGCCAGGTGTGGAAGTGGAAGTTTGAGGAAACTTCGACGAAGTTTAGACGCAAACTTCGATGAACTTTGATGTTGGTTTTGATAGAAGATACGAATTTGAAGGTTTGATTGAAAATTTATAATTATGTTATACATCTATCTTATATTTGTTAATTTAATACAAAAACACAATTCACGACTGTCTAACCCTAGGTAGATTGATAATACAATGTGTTGCTTCCAATGGTCAAATGTGCAATACGTATACAAATACAGTTCAACATATGTATTATATATATATTATACAGCTAAATAGTAGTTACAAGACTCTCTATGAAAGAGTGGCAAAAACAAACATTGGAGTTGATATTAGAAGTTGTGAAGAGGGTTGGAGTTGACACTTGCTACCTTATACGGCAGTTAGGGCACTAGTTAGGATTAATGTTCTGGGTCGTCTCAACTTAGCCAACTTGAAGGAAACTATAACAACTTCGGAGAAGTTGGGATGAAAATTGACACAAAGAAGTCAACTTTGTCGAAAATAGTGAAACTTCACCCCGAAGTTTGTACAAGGCCCAGGTATTAGGGATTAGACATCGCCCATGATCAAAGTTTGAAGTTTAGGAGCAAATTCGCCTAGCTTCGCCGAAGTTTAGTTCCGTGGGTGAAACACATGTCCGAGCTTGGACTTACAGGACTCAATAGACGATAAAAATGTCACTCCCTATACAAAAATTGTCACTCCCCCTTAAAAAATACTTCCCAACTAAAAAAATGTGATGACGCCTCTTCTGAGTTGTGTTCTGCAGGCTGGAAATACTCGAGCTTTAGAAAAGGTCTTTTGAAGTGCATATGGAATGAAGAACATCTGATAAATGAAATCCTAACACCACAATAAAAACTCGCCACCATCAATCTAGAGCAGACGATCAAAAACACCAAGACTACGCCATATTCATTGGAGAGGAATGTGCGAGTGATATAAGCGCACAATCAATATGTTCCATGTACATAACGTGGCCAAACGCAAAGGCACAATGTCTATGTAGCAATAGAAGTATCTTCAAATTTTCTGAGAAGTGTAACCAGCTAAAATTAGTGCAAAAGACCGCAAATGTGCATAATGTGGCATGAACACAAACTAGACAAGATGTTGATGGTTGCCATATTGGTTCTGAAAATCTGGCGCATGAATTATGGGGACTTAATTGAATGAAGGCACCATCAAAGATAAACCCAAGTAGATCAGCAAAAGAGCCATTTCAACATATGCAACTCAGAGAAGACGTAATGAAAGTAGCTTGGAGAAGATAAATCTGGATGAAATCCTTGCAAATATAGAATTTGAGGCTAGAAGATGATGAGATTCTAAGAAGTCTAATGTGAAGAAGCAACCATCTGTCTCATTATAATGCAGCGAGAATGATCAACTGAAACATCATTGACACCAGAGGGTACAAGAGGCTGGAATTAGCGCAGCAAGCTCTTATCTTGATGTTCATAATGCGGTGTAAATGTTGCAATGGTGATCCTTCAATGTCGTCTGAAAGTGGTGGCCAATTGTAATTCATGCAAATAGCCAACTCACATGTAAAGCAATGTTTAGTGGGATTGACGCAACACAAAGACATTGGAAGAGCAGATGTGCTAAAGAATACGAAGCTCCATTAAGATAGCCTGGAATGTCCATTTCTCACCACATATGCTCTCCTCAAACTCTCTCTCTCTCCTCTATATCCCCCCGTAAACCAAATACAAAGAAAATGAGTACGTGGTGCGGAAATGAGACATATGACCCCCCCCACACGTGGAAAGAGAGGCATATATGATGGGTGGGGCATGAAAGGAAAATGTAAAATGAGAGGTGTAGTGTGTAGGGAAGAGAAACCAATAAAATCGAAATCAATATGCAAAACAACCCAATAATAAGATCCAAATAGAAAAATTAAATGGAACTTTCTTGACCCGAAAAGGAGATTTGCTTCAGCCCTTACACCGACAAATCTGGGGGGGTGTAGGGTGGAGCCCTCGTAAAAAATGGACTAGCTCAAAAAAATAGGATCTGATTATCATTAGGTATTAGAGGAGAAAAAAACCTTTGGAGGATGTCATAACTCAAACTAGAAGTAGACAGACTACTTTGGATATGCCGTGTAGAGTTCTGATACAGTGTGTAACAATTGTTCTCGAAGATGACAGTCTCCCAACAACGCACTGTGTAGGGATCTGACACGCTGTGTAGGATGTCGAAGACGTGAAAGAGATTTCCATCAACACGGCGTGTGGATATCTTACACATCGTGTAGGCGTGAAACAAACTTTCGTCAACGCACCTTGTTGAAATCTGACACGCCGTGTAACATTCGATCTGAACGAAACCCTGCGCCGCCAGACGATTGTTGGACTGCGACACAACGTGTCAGTTGGACAACATGTTGTAACGGTGGCAGTTGATGCACGATTTGGATGGGAATTGGCATCGTCCAGGAGAACACAACCTCGAAAGATGCACTGGGGACGGCGGGAATCAGCATTGTCACTTGTGCCAATGGATCATGCGAATTTGAGGTAGCAACAGACCCCTGCTACACCACCACCTGATCTGGACGGGAATTAGCGTCGTCCAAGGAATGACCGGATCTGAATAGGAATTAGCATCGTCCAAGGAAAGACATCACAGGAAGTGGAGTGGCAAAGGCTTCTAGGATAACAATAGCCACAAGAGACACTTGCTAGGCCACAAACCAAGAGGATCAAGGGGATCTAGGGAGCTCCCTTACTGCTATGTCTTTCTTTGTTGCTTGGATAGCAGAGGAACTTGATATACTGAAGGCGGCGGCGCTGTCGGGGATGCTTGATGATGGTTGGGATGAACAGTGCATGCACATGACCTGGAAGAGAACCTCGAGATAGAGACAACGTGACTCGAAGGTGACGACCACGAGGGAAACTCGATGGTTGCCTTTGACCATGAATGGGGGAAGTGTAGATGGTCGCGAAGGATAGGTTGGCATATAGATGAAGCCGGGAGGATGCATGGCAGGCGGGCGGCCTAAGCCATGGAGAGATGGTGGATGCCTGCATGTTGAGGCTTTCTTTTTCTCTCTAAGGTTATGGTAAGTTCTCTAATACCATGTTGAAAAGTGTGAGGGAAACTCACTTGGGTTGTTATTAGATGGCACACCCTTATCCTATATATAGAAGAGGGGGGGACATTACAGACTGGGGACTCAAGTAAGGCTATACGGGTCGATACCCTTAAGCCCATATACTAATTAACCTACTAACTAAATAAGCCTATAATACTTTCTAACAGTACGCATGCGGCAAACTATGCGCAATCGCTTCAATCATACAAGCAATGAATAATACAGGTTAATATTTTCCAAAAAAAAAAAGAATTATATAGGTTAATTGTCATGCAGTCAGTTCTATAATAAATTGGCCTTGTCGTTGATGTTGGAGACATCAATTTTCAGTGATCTTTCTGGCTATAGACGAGAGCAATGTTTAAAATGTCGACGAAATTGTCAAAATTTCACCAATTTTATTTGTGTCACAGGCAATCAGACATCAAAATGGACTGATGAAACATTCAAAACAAGCAGATCATCGATTTTTTCACTTTTTCATATACTATGTACTACCTAGAGCATTTTTCTATGCAGTTTTCTGTCTTTAAGTCTATATATTGTGCTTGCAAACTATAATGAATTAATTCACTGATTTCTCCATTGAAAATTGACATTAAATTCCCCATTGAAATGCCCATCGAAACATTTCAGGGTCATTCACTCACAAATGATGAGACCCCACCCCCACATATCCAATATGAAATATTATTACATGTTTGAGTAGATCTAAACTAGTAGATCATTCTAGTAAAATTTCATAAACAAATTCGTTAATTTTGTCGTTGAAATGTCCGAAACGGAATTATCGAAATTTCTGTCAAAATTTGTCGAAATTTCAGTTTTTGTGACCACCGAAACGACATCGAAATCGAACATTTTCTTCCTTGGACGAGAGTTGTCATATGTGTATTGATGAAGGTTAGGGGGTGTATATTTTCCAACTAATGGTCCGGCTACAATATAAGTCGATTGATCATCTCAATCAAATACACAAACAAGTGTCCTCACTTTTGTTAAGCTTATGTTTTCTTATGTTTCTATTGCTAAATGGATCTTGGACTTGGATCCAAATATCCTTTGAAGCTCTATATAATGTAACAAGTCCCCCCCATCTTTGACATCAATAAAGCAACAACCCTAGACTGTTGCAACGACGGGGCTTTGTCGTGCTCTTTTACCTCCTACTTGGAGGGTTTTTCCACATTGAATCTCATCTCTTCTCATTCTACATGGTCAGAGCCCTTTCGATCAGGGTCTCTCTTTCTGCTGCTATTGACCACTAGATTTGCTCCTTGTCGTTACACATTGCCCCAACTTCTTTGGTGTTGAACTTGGTCTGTTGTGTCTGTTTCCTGATTTTAGGATTGCTACTATGTGCTAAAATACTTCTGATTTGCACCCTGCGTGCTCCGGCCTCTGCCTCGATTTGGATTGTTGTTACCGCTACGATAGATTCAGTCAATGGGCAACCCTGTCTCTTCCGTTGTTGCTGCTCCCTATCTGTTCTGGCTGCCTCAACGCTTCTCGTTGCCTCCAGTGTGGTTTGTCGCTCTAGTTGTTCATTCCTACTAGCGCTACAGTGCTTTACGGCAACAGGCAGTCCCTTTCCTACTAGTGCTACAGCTACCTCGGACAGACCCCCATCTGGGTTTTTTTTACCGATCAGTAGACTACTACTTGCTATCTTGTAGCCTCTTTGCTACTGCTTTTTATGTTGCTTTTTGCCATAGGGTTAAATGTCTGATTTCGATGTCGTATCCGATGACCCAGAAATAGAATTTTTTTGAAATTTCAGCTGAAATTTTCTGGAATTTTGGCCCAAATTTCTACTGCCCTTACAATTTCGATGACCAAAAAAGTGAATTAAATCAGAAAATTTACCAGGACAATCTAAATGCTAAGATCTACTCAAATATGCAATAATATTTCATATTAGATATGTAGGCGGGGGGGCCTCCCACATTTGTAAGTGAAGGAAGCTGAACAATTTCGAAAAAAAATTGACGGCAAAATCAAGGAAGTTATAAATTTGTAAACACAATGTTTAGACATTTACACACTAGACTATATAATAAATTTATATGTTTAGAGGTCAAGGTGGGATTCATGTCTTGATGAGTGAGTGCACAAATGAACAGAAATGTCAAGTCTGCTAAACAGTTAGACTGTTAAAAACTTCAAGTTACAACTTAGAATTGAAAACTTACAGTTACAAGTTACAAACTTACAAACTACAACTTGCATAAGTCTAATGTTAGCATATAACTAGGTTACATGGGCTATTTACATAGATCCAAGAAAGAACTTTTTTATTTTCAAAGTATTTCTCTCGATCTCTATAGAAGATGTACAAATTGAAGAAGGTAATGTAGATGGTCTAGGGATAGGGGAAACATACCTTAGAATTAAGAGAAATAGCCTTCACAAGTAAGAGATTCAAAAAAATTGCCAAAATACCCAAGATGTAGTATTAGCAGTCCTAGGAACAAATTTCTCAAAATTTGAGTTGTGTTTTTGTGCCATTTTGCGAAATTACGACCCAAACTGGGCTTTTTTGCTAAGAAATGTCAACCTATTTTGCGAGATTTCACACTAAGGTCAAAAATTTTGCAAAATTACGTCCCATTCACTGCATTTGTGCGTTATGTCCGATCGCATGTCCGATTGCAAAAAAACGGAATTTCGAATGAAATTTCACAATTTCAATCAAAATTTTGTTCCATGGTTTTTGCAGCCTACTTCACTTAGTAATTTGCATTGTTGTTGCACCGAGAATTTGCAGTTGTGCCACAATCCATGTGAAGCAAGATCCAGAATTGCCATATTTTCCTTTGTTTTTCAATAGTTCTTTCTCATGGACTCCTCCAGGTGCAATGACATGTCAGCCATGCATATCACCACCACAAAGCTAAATTGTACCAATTATCTTCTACGGGTTGTTGTTGCTGAGATGGCAATAGTTGGTCGGGGAAGAATCGGGTGCGTTAATGGGACAAAAAAAACCCAACAAGTGAAGACAAGGAATGGGATCAATGGTACCTAGAAGACAACCAAGTGAAATTTTGGATTGCAAATTCTATTGCTCCTGAATCCTGATATACAACCCTTGATTATGCGAAAGAAAGTTGCGTATGAAATATGGGATGTTTTAAAGAATATGTTTGGGCAGAAGAAAAAGGGCATCTGTATATATCAACTTAGCAAGGAGATTTGTACTCCTCAACTAGGGCAACTAAGTGTAACTGATTTTTACAACCTCTTGAAGACAAACTGGGAGGATATGTATTACTACAATGAAGATACATGGACTTGTGTTATTGATCAGAAGCTATATTGGGAAAGTGAATGGAAGATACTCACTTTTATCTTCTTGAGTGGTCTCAATGCAATGTTTGAAAATGTTCGCAGTCAAATTCTGAATGGGACTTCCATTCCTTGCTTGGGAGAGGTATATTTTCATATTGAAGCAGAGGAGGCTCATAGAGCCATTATAACTGATTCTAGTGACTCAAATGAAAACATAGCCTTTTCCCTGCTTATGGAACCACACGAAGTTCCCTGAAGTGTACTCATTGTCACAGGCATGGACACTATGAAATTTTGTTGGAAAATCCATCCTGAGAAAAGAAAATTCTAGGGGAAAATGATTGGTACAAAAAAGAAGAAATTGCAGCAACTACTATAGAATTACATAAGGAGCGACAACCAGATTGCTTTCTGCAGGATAGATGGAGCAACTCCTAGAAATTTTGTCTCAGACTATGATCTCTATGTCTAGCCAATCTGAGCCATCAATCAACCATGTTCTCTCTCTCTTCACCCAAGCAAAACGAGATATGTCTTGTGATGATGACTAGGTAATTGATAGTGGTACCAACCACATGACACCTCATCCAAAATGGTTTTCTAAGTATAAACTTGGGTTTGGTCTCGATAAAATTGTGATTGCAGATGATTCTTTTGTTACTATTGATGGTGTTGATATAAATGATTTTTGCTTTATATATGGTTTGTGCTTTAGACTTGTCTTTAGCTTTTCTTTTGCTCCATATCTACTAATTGTGTTTCTCACTCTCGTCCTAACAAAGCAATCCGCCTTAATCCCTCCCACCCTAATGCTTCCCAAGACCCTCCACTAGCCCTCGTCGTCCCCTCCCCAACTAGCCGCCGTCAACCAATGCCCCTCTCTCTGACCCCACCCCCCTGGGGCACTGCTGCTCCCCCCCCCATCGCCACCCACCCGTCGATCTCCCCATATACACTGCTGACCCTGCACCTCCACTCCTTCACGCTGCTGCAAACATCCCTCCCTCTCCCTACCATTTTCGCCGCCCTTTAGCCTCCCACCTCTACAACTAGCCACCCTGGCTCCACTCCCTACCCCTTCCCCTCCATCCAACCCCTTCCTTCACCCCTCCCATCCATCTCGTCGCCGCCCCGACTCCCCATCCAGCCACCTCCTTTTCCCTCTTCCATCACCTCCATGTTGCCCCTTGCAGTCACTTTTTCCCTTCCTCCTTCCCTCTCCCTTCCTCTTCCCCGTGTTCTTCTCCAAGCACTTTCCAAAATAGCACGTTGAAGACTTAAACGTGCCACCTTTTTTCTGCCTACGCCACATGGCAAAGGTAAATCCGCACACTGTGGTGGCGTAGGTTCTTTCTTGCTTCTTTCTGCTGCCCCTATGAAGATTTATCTTGTATGTTGATACATATCTTAGTGTGTATATCACACTACGTTTTCTTCTCTCTGTGTGCGTCATCACCTCATATCTAATGGCGACTACGGATCCTCCTTGATCTTTGTGTAACGACATTAAAACTTGATTGACCATACTATCATATTTGGTCGGCTTCAGCTGAGCTCTATGTTAAAGCCCAAGGGCAATATTCTCATATCTCTTATGCTGCTCCGACCCCTCCTGGTGCATCGGCCGATGAAAAAGCCAAACAAGCCTACGCTTAGTGGACCAAAGCAGATTCGGGATTGATGACGTGGATGGTTAAGAGTGACAAACCAATGATCCGTCAGTCTCTCTTCTGCATTTAAAATGCCAAAGTCGTGTGGGATCAACTGTCCATTGTGTACTCTCACCTAAAGATTCCCAAGAAGGTTTGTTGGGATATGGTGGTAATGAGAGGCCCAACGAGCTTGTTGCGGAGATGTGGAAGTGTGAGATCGAGCAATCTAAATTGAAATCATACGACAAAGATAAGAAGTGAACAAGAAAGCAACCACAAAGACAAGATTTATAGTAGTTCGACAAATTCCTAATGTGGGAGTCGACATCCACTGGCGAAGATGGTATCATTGATGGAGAGATTAGAGATATGATGATTACAGGTCTTGATAGGGTTTCAGAAATCGTTGTTGACACAATGTGTGTCCCCTCACATATTTATATAAAAGTTTAAGAGAACAATTACATGTAGGTCCACATAGAATAAAGAAATAACAAAATAAATATAAACGACTATAGTACTAATATTTAACACTCCCCCTCATGTTGGGCATGAGTTGGAGCATAGATATTAATCATGCCCAACTTGTCCACGAGAGAGCTGAAGTGTTTCTTGGCCACCACCTTCGTAAAGACATCATTAATCTGATCTTCTGAGCGAGTGAACGGAGTGCAGATACTACCAGTCAGGATAGCTTCTCTGATGAAATGACAATCAACTTCAATGTGCTTGGTCCGCTCATGATAAACAGGATTATTGGCAATAAAAGTAGTTGCTTTATTATTGCAATGCATGGGAATAGGATCAGAAGAGATCACACCGAAGTCTTTTAGGAAAGACTTAACCCACAGAAGTTCACAGGCTGTGTGAGCCATGGCTCGGTACTCGGCCTCAGCACTAGATCTAGCAACAACATTTTGCTTCTTGCTCCTCCAGGCTACAAGATTTCCACCAACAAATGTGTAGTAACCAAAAGTAGATTTCCTATCTATCTTGCTTCCAGCATAGTCAGAATCAGAGTAGCCTTCAAGAGAGCAATTTCCCAATGACTGTCTAGGTTTGTCAAGATACATGCTAACAAGACTAACTGCAGTAGAAATATCAGCTACAGTAACAGCCAAATAGATTAGTTTTCCAACCAGTCTCCTATATCGTTTATTGTCAGGATACATGGAAGATTCATCATCATCCCAATTTACATTAAGATTTAGGATCTAGAGGAGTATCAGCAGCTCGAGCTCCAAGCATCCCTGTTTCATGTAGAAGATCTAGAACATACTTCCTCTGAGACAAAACAAGAGCGTTAAAGGTCCTGGAAACTTCAATTCCCAGAAAGTATCTTAGCTTCCCCAAATCTTTAGTGACAAAGTGCTTGCATAAATAGGCTTTGGTAGCATGAATTTCAGGAAGATCACTGCCAGTTAAAACAATATCATCCACATATACAATCAGAACAACTATACCAGAGGAAGTCTTCTTAATAAAGACAGAGTGATCAGCATGAGATCTCAGGAAGTCGTAAGTAGCCAAAATCTTGCTCAACTTATCAAACTAGGCACGTGGACTCTACTTGAGTCCATAAATAGACTTCTTGAGACGACAGACCTTGTGTGACTCCCCCTGAGCAACAAACACAGGTGGTCGCTCCATATAGACCTCCTCTTGGAAATCACCATAAAGAAAGGCATTCTTCACATCTAACTGGATAAGGGGCCAATCCAGATTGATAGCAACAAAGAGGACCCGTACAAAATTAAGTCTAGCAACAGGAGAAAAGGTCTCAAAATAATCAATACCATAAGATTGAGTGTGCCCCTTTGTAACTAGGCATGCCTTCAGTCTTTGAACAGTCCCATTAGGATGATATTTCACAGTATACACCCAACGGCATCCAACTGGCTTGCAATCAGATGGAGGATCAACCAAATCCCAAGTACCTCTATCAGTAAGAACAGTCATTTCCTCATTCATAGCATGTGTCCAGGCAGTACTTTGTAAAGCATCAGTAATATTTTTGGTAACGGAAACAACAGAAAGAGCAGCAACAAAGTTACTAGCATGAACACTAAGATGAGCAGTAGAAACATAGTTAGCAATACTATGTGATGTGCATGAGCGAGTGCCTTTCCGAAAAGCAATGATCCGAAGTTACCACGGCAGGCGCAAGACCTTCTGAAGGAGAAGATTGGTTGACTATGGGCGGGTCTTCAGCAGGAATATAATGTGGTGGCCGATTCCTGCGTTGATAAACATTAAGAGGTGGAGACATAGTCTGAGTTGGTTGTATAGCAGAAGTAGAATCACTAAGAACAGGCAGAGGTGCTGAAATAATGTACAAACTCAATTTTTCCCTTTAGTAGAATAGAAAGGAGTATCTTCAAAAAAAACCACATCACTGCTAGTGAACCACTTCCTAGCAGTAGGACTATAGCAATGATATCCTTTCTGAGTACGCGAATATCCAAGAAAAATACATTTTTCAGATCTAGGAGACAACTTATCATGATTTGGTCCAAGTAGACGACCAAAACAAGTTGACCCAAAAATCCTTGGAGGAACAGAGAAAAGGGGAATCTGGGGTTGGAGGACCTAGACAAGAATTTTATTTCCAATAACAGATGAGGGCATGCGATTAATCAGAAAACAGACAGTGAGAATAGCTTCAGGCCAGAACTGTTTTGGAACATTAGAGTGCAGAATAATAGTTCTAGTAACTTCAAGTAAATGTCTATTTTTCCGCTCAGCAACTCCGTTTTGTTGAGGCGTATATGCACAGGATGTCTGATGAATGGTACCAACATATCAACAACAAAAACTCAACATCCTTTTGAATAAACTCCAAGGCATTATCAGTGCGCAGGATTTTCATGGGCATAGAGAATTGGGTTTTATTTCAGCAAAAAACAATTTAATAGTAGGCAAAACTTGTGATCTATCTTTCATCAGAAACAGCCAAGTAGCACGGGAAAATCATCAATAAACAGAATAAAATATTTATTTCCGGACAAACTTGGAACATTACATGGACCCCATACATCAGCATAAACTAAATCAAAAATGCTTTTACTACCAATTTGAGTCTTTCTAGGAAAGACGGTTCTAGATTGTTTGCCTAACTGACGTGACTCGCACTAGAAACTGTGTGCCCCTACTCCATAAGTAACATGCTTTATTTTATCAACATACGGGTGCCCAAGTCTATAGTGCCACTGTAATGCAGAAACAAAAAAAGATAAAGCCGAAGCTATAGTTGTAGTGCCAATCCTTTTCAAATCATCCAGATAGTAGAGTCCATCAGGTCCTTCATGCCCCCCACCAATCTTCATCCTCGTGCGAAGGTCCTGAGAAACACAAGCACCTAGTATAAAGGTTAAACTATAGTTCAAGCTACGTACAATTTTGTTGACAAATAACAGATTCAAAGGAAAATTTGGCACATACAGAGCAGATCTCAGAAGAAAGTGAGTATAAATATCACCAATGCCAGACACAGCGCATTTGGATCCATCAACAATCATAATAGCAGATTTAGAACAAGGTTTAGATAAGTTAGAGGAAAGAGATCGATTTCCAGATATATGTGAAGAAGCCCCAGAATCAATCACCCATTTGGTATTACCAGTACTAGAAGAGGAGGCAGTCAGAAAAGCAGAATCACAACCAGTGTATGTAGCAGCATGAGCCACAGACTCAGCAGTAGTAGAGGAGGAAGCTCCAGTTCGCAGCAGTAGGCGTTCCACTTCCGAGCAAATCAAATCAGCAGTGGAGGGAGTCGAGGTAGGTTCCAAGAGGGAGTCAAGGTAGGTTCCAGGAGAACTGGCCTCCTCCCGATTCTAGTAGAGGGCGTGGTTCGTCATTTGGACCTCCATGCACTTCTGGGAGTACCGTTGGCCAACAGTACTGTGACTTCTGCGGACGCTCCAACAACACTGAGAACCGGTGTTGGAAGAAACATGGCACACCTGCTTGGGTCAATGTTGCATCTGAGGGTAGTTCTCAGACTCCTGTTGTTTATACTGCTGTGAAAATAAGTATTGGCCAGTTGATCCCACATTTCCTTGGCAGTCGAGAGACGAAGTAGAGTAACACAGATGCGAGTTTCACTACTGTTGAGGATTCATGTCATCACAGTAGAATCATCTTTGGCCCAATCATCGTAGGCCTTGATATCCTTAGACTCGGCAGTATTAGGTGGAGCAGGAGGTGCATCACGGATCAATTGAGAATACTTTCCTTGGGATTTGGCATAAATCTCCATGGAGCAGGCCCATTGTTGATAGTTTCGCTCATCTAGTTTCACAGTTGTCACTTGTCGACGGTAATCATCATGGGAGGAGGCCATGATAGAAACTGAGCCCAACACCGCAGATAGAAACAGTAGTAGAGAACCGCCTAGATCCTCCTCTAAGGCGGCAGCAGACACAGAAGAGAGACTGGATGGACCAGTTACATAAAAACTACGTCGAGGCGCAGCAGAGAACCCGGTAACTCTAAGGTCAACGCGGGCAGACAAAGAAGGCGACTCCAAAGGCTCAAGGCTTACAGCCGGCGGCGGCGAGCAGCTCGGCTAGCTTCTGCTAGCGGCCTGGTGCCCACAGCGGTAAGAGTAGTCGGGGGCTGCGGTTGCAGCTAGCAGCGGCGGCTACTAGCGGCTTGGCCGCTGGAGAGGAGGGCGGTGGCGGGCTGCAGTAGGGAGGGCGGGCGGCTTCGGCGGCGGCAGGGAGAGAAAGAGAGAGCGGGGAGATGCAGAGAGCGGGCGCTAGGAGTCCCGCTCTGATACCATCTTGATAGGGTTTCAAGAATCGTTGTTGACACAATGTGTCCCTCACATATGTTATATAAAAGTTTAAGAGAACAATTACATGTAGGTCCACATAGAATAAAGAAATAACAAAATAAATATAAAGAACTAAATAGGACTAATATTTAACAACAGGAAAGAAGAAAAACCCAGTCGCCTTTTACACCCTGAAAGCCAACCGTGGAAGAAGACGGTTGCTTGGAGAGGAGCTTTTGGAGGCGTGAAATCCTAAGGAAGCCCTAGGTCCGTCTGTGGCATTAGGTCTTCAAAAAATGGCGTTCTTGATGTCTTTTTGTTGCTCTTCGTGTTTGGGATGAGTTGGGGGGTCCATTTATATGTATAGGACCCGTGGCCAAAGTCCCGAAGTCACCCAGAATCATCTAGTCGTGACTACGGTCGAGCTGGAGTGTACATCAAACTGTAGACAAAATATGGTCCATCTGGACCGCATATGGTTCAATCTGGAGTGCATATGGTCAGGTTTTGAGTGTATATGGTCTATATAGAGAGTATTTGTTGTTGTTGCTGCTCTTGCCCAGATATGGTCCATGGGGACCGTATATTATCAATTGTTTGACCATAAATACACCTCTAGACACCCAAAATGCATCACGATGATGTCGAGGCTTGGTGTAGACGTCTGGTTCATCAAGGAAGCATTTCTAGAGAGTTTAAGAGATTCTCTCAACAAACTCCACCTTGTCTTCAACTCGAAAACGATGGAAGTAGAAAAGCACTTGCAATCTTCTCCAATATCAGAAAATGATTAGGAATAACCTCTCCTCCACATGCCCTAGACGGGAAAAGCTCATGTAGAAAGAAGAACAACTACTTTTGAGCGAAGCTCAATCTTAGCTAATGGAAAAGTCTTCATCATCATGTCGGCTGGATTCTCAAACGTACCAATCTTCTTTATTTGAGTCTTGCCTTCAATTGTGACTTCTCTAATGAAGTGGTACTTGACATCAATTCTCTCGTGAAATATTTGATCTTTGCTAAGATGTATAGCACTTTGACTGTCACAATGAGCAATAATTTGTTCTTGAACCATACCCAACGGATTCATCAAACCCTTAAGCCATAAAGCCTCCTTCGTGCCTTCTGTTGTCATTGTGTACTTTGCATCAGTAGTAGATAAAGCAATAGTACTTCGTAGAGTGGCTTTCCAACTAGCATGTGTAGATCCCACTGTTGACATGTAACTTGTGAGAGATCTCCTCTTGTCGAGGTCGCCTGCATACTCTGGGTCCACATGCCTTGTCGCGATGACTTGAGCTCCACGAAAGACTAAACAAGTATTTAAAGTGCCCTTCAAGGATCTCAGAATGCACTCAACAACTTGACAATGTGCCTTGCCAGGATGAGCCATGTAACGACTAACCACACTGACTGCATAAGTGATTTCTAGTCTAGTGCAAACCATAGCATGCATGACGCTACCAATGGCACTGGAATAAGGTACATGCGGCATCTCTTTCTCTTCTTCATCAAACTGTTGAGACTATAAAGTCGATAGCCTGAAGTGAGCAGCCAATGGAGTTGAAATAGGCTTCGCATCTAACATGTGCAGCCTGTGAAGACCTTCTTAATGTACTTCTCCTATGTCCTTAAATCTTAATGTACTTCTCCTATGTCAAGATAACCCTTCTATCTTTCTGGTCCATTTGAATCTCCATGCCAAGAATCTTCTTATTTTCACCTAGGTCTTCCATATCAAATTCTCCACCAATAAGAGATTTCACCTTGGCAATCTCATATGTGTTTCTAGAAGCGATCAGCATGTCATCAACATATTGAAGTAGCTAGTAGGTAAGCAAAGGAATTGCCATCCATCGCTTGGTAGTAGACACAAGCGTCGTCATAGCTAATCCTAGAAAATCCATTATGTGTCATGAAAGAGTCAAATCTCTTGTACCATTCTCTAGGAGATTGCTTCAGCCCATAGAGTGACCTCTTGAGCAAGAACACATGGTTCTCTTTGACTTCAAAACCCTCTAGTTGTTGCATGTAGATCTTTATTTCTAATTCACCATGCAGAAAAGTTGTCATTACATCTAGCTGTTGCAAATCTGGGTCTTCAATGGCTACCAAAGAAAGAAGCACCCGTATGGAACTATGCTTGACGACATGTGAGAAGACTTCATTATAATAATGCTTTCATTTTGACCATAGCCTTTTGCAACAAGGTGTGTCTTGTATCTGTCACCTTCTTTCTTCTTATAGAACCACATGCAGCCCGCTACTTTCTTGCCTTTGGGAGGTACCACCAACTCCCAAGTTTGATTCTTGTGAAGAGATTCCATCTCTTCCTTCATTGTAGCAATTCACTGTGGATCATCATGACATGCGACTGAATCAAGGAAATTGGTGGGCTCGTTACTAATATCCACATCAACGACGTTGGAAAGGCATAGGCTACCATGGAGTCACCAAAGCCATAGCATTGGAGTGGTTTGACATTCCATTTGCCTTTGCCTTTGACTACACTGTAAGAACTCTCTGGAATCTCCTCTTTGTCTTCAGTAGGCACTGGATCATCTGGCTTAGTAGAGGGATCTTGTTCATCAACATGTGAACCATCATCCTCTTTGATCCCGTCTTTCATTGGAGAATCAAACATATTGAAGAGGTTGATTCAATTGTCACCAGTCAGATCATAAGATCAGTTAGCTGATGTGTTTACAAAGTCCTTAAATGGTTGTTGGGTCCAAAACTTACATGACGAGTTGAACACATGATAAATATGCTCTTGCTTGAGGGCGAGTGTTACATGTACATATACGGACCTACTCATAGTAACAAAAGTCTCCCGATTTCACAAAAAATCGGTGATTTTTCACGGTTTTATAGGCTACCAAATGTTCAGCACGATTAATACACCAGTCACCGATTTGTCATGACATCACAATTTATCCCGCTTTTTCGCGATCCATAGATTTTCGTGATTCTTTGTGACTTTTCACAATTTTTCTCTTTGAAGTCTGTGAAACACAAAGCTGTTTTGGGAAGCGTAGGGTTGCACAATGTGTGCACCCTCATATATATAAAACTGAAACATTTACAGAGAGGTCCACATATAATATGGAAATAACAAAACAACTAACAGAATATATAAAACAGGAATATATTGTAACACTCCCCCTCAAGTTGGAGCATAGATATCAATCATGCCCAACTTGTCCGTCAGTGTGCAGAATTGCTTCTTCGCCAGCAGCTTGGTGAAGATGTCAGCAACTTGGTCTTCAGAACGAGTGAAGGGAGTGCAGATCTTGCCAGTAAGAATGGATTCCCGAATAAAATGACAATCTACTTCAATGTGTTTAGTGCGCTCATGATAAACTGGATTATTAGCAATGAAGATAGCAGCTTTATTGTCACAGTGCATAGGTATAGCAGAAGAAGAGTCAACCCCGAACTCTTTTAACAGAGAGCGCACCCACAACAATTCACAGGCAGTATGGGCCATGGCCCTATATTCAGCTTCAGCACTGGACCTGGCCACAACATTTTGTTTTTTACTCCTCCAGGTAACCAGATTACCCCCAACATACGTACAATACCCAGAAGTAGATTTTCTATCAACTCTGTTGCCTGCATAATCAGAATCAGAGTACCCTTCAAGAGAACAGTGTCCATGCTTCCTGTAGTGAAGTCCCTTGCCAGGAGACTTCTTCAAATATCGTAGAATCTGACAAAGAGCATCCCAGTGACACTGTCTGGGTTTATCAAGGTACCTGCTAAGAAGACCCACTGCAGTAGAAATGTCAGCTCTGGTGACAGTCAAATAAATGAGTTTACCAATCAGCCTCCTGTACTTTTTGTGATCAGCAAAGAGAGGAGAAGAGTCATCATCCCAATTTACATTAGGATCTAGAGGAATATCAGCAGGTCTCGCTCCCAGCATACCGGTCTCCTGCAGTATGTCTAGGACATATTTTCGCTGAGACAACACAAGAGCATTAGAGTTTCTAGAAACTTCTATGCCCAGAAAAATTTCGAAGTTTGCCCAAATCTTTGGTAGCAAAGTGCTAGCCTAGATGAGATTTAGTAGCCTGAATACCAAGAGAATCACTGCCAGATATGATGATATCATCAACATAGACAATCAAAATAATAATACCAGCTGAAGTCTTCTTGGTGAAAACATAATGATCCACCTGAGATCGCAGAAACCCAAAATCAATCATAATTTTGCTCAATTTATCAAACCAGGCACGGGGACTCTGCTTAAGCCCATAAATAGACTTCTTTAACCTGCAAACTTTGTGAGACTCCCCCTGAGCAACAAACCCAGGAGGTTGCTCCATATAGACTTCTTCTTGTAAATTGCCATACAAGAAGGCATTTTTCACATCTAGTTGCAACAGTGGCCAATCAAGATTAACAGCAACAGACAGAATTAAGACGAGCAACAGGAGAGAATGTCTCAAAATAGTCAATACCATAAGTTTGGGTGTAGCCTTTAGCAACTAGCCGTGCCTTCAGCCTTTCAACAGTGCCGTCAGGTTGATATTTCACAGCATACACCCATCTGCAACCTACAGGTTTACACTGAGGAGGTGGATCCACCAGCTCCCAAGTATCTCGTTCAGCAAGAGCCAACATTTCCTCCTTCATAGCAGACAGTCATCCAGTACTCTGTAGAGCATCCTGGATATTCTTTGGAACAGCAACAGCAGATAAGGCATATACAAAATTGCTAGAATGAACATTCAGATGATCAGTAGAAACAAACTGAGCAATACTGTGTGATGTGCAAGAACGAGTACCCTTTCTAAGAGCAATGGGTATATCAAGATCAGAATGTACCTCAGGTGTAGTAGAACCTTCTGGAGGTGAAGATTGGTTTTCATGGGGGGTTTCTTGAGTAGAAGGTGCTTTGTTCCTGCGTTGATAAACTATAATAGGAGGTTTAGCAGCCTCAGTAGTGACCTTATCAGTAATATCAGGCACACAATCAGTAGTAACAGGTAGAGGAGAGGCAATAAGATCAGACTGTAAACTGTCACCACTAGTAGAATAGTAAGGGGTATCCTCAAAGAAAACTACATCACTGCTAGTATACCATTTTCTTGCAGTAGGACTGTAACATCTATATCCCTTCTGGGTACGAGAATATCCCAAAAAAATGCACTTCTCAGCACGAGGAGATAGTTTATCAGAAGCAGGTCCAAGTAACCTTACAAAACAGGTACATCCAAAAATCCGAGGCACAGTAAATAACTGAATATCGGGTTGAAGAATTTGAATAGGTATTTTGTTTCCAATCACAGATGATGGCATTCTATTTATCAGAAAACAAGCAGTCAATATAGCCTCAGGCCAAAAAGAGCGAGGAACATGTGCATGCATCATAATAGTTCTAGCCACCTCTAACACATGTCTATTTTTACGCTCAGCCACACCATTTTGCTGAGGTGTATAAGCACAGGAGGTCTGATGTATCGTACCCACAGATTTACAAAAAACATCCACATCTTTTCTAACAAATTCCAGCGCATTGTCAGTACGAAAAAATTTTACAGGTACACCATATTGTGTTTTTATTTTAGCAAAAAAGAACTTGATAATAGACAAAACTTCGGACCTACTTTTCATCATAAACAACCAAGTAGTCCTTGAAAAATCATCAATAAACAGAATAAAATACTTATGACCAGATAGACTCGGCACATGACAAGGGCCCCATACATCAGAATGCACTAGATCAAACATATTTTTACTGCTAATATGACTGCGTCTAGGATAAACAGTTCTAGTCTGCTTTCCAAGTTGACATGACTCGCACTGAAAACTACAAATGCCAAGATCAGAAACTAAATGTCGAAGCTTTTCAGATGATGGATGTCCCAGCCGGTAGTGCCACTGTAAAGCAGAAACCGAAGTAGATAATGCAGGAGTCACAGTTGCTTTAGCTGCTTTTGGCAAATGATCCAGGTAGAAAAGTCCATCAGCACCTTCATACCCCCCACCAATCTTCATCCTCGTGCGAAGGTCCTGAAAAACACATGAACCAGGAATAAAAGTCAGACTACACTATAGGCTTCTCAATATCTTGCTGACAGACAATAGATTCAAAGGAAATCTAGGCACATATAAGGCAGATTTCAGCAGAAAGTCAAAAACAATATCTCCTACTCCATACACCGCAGACTTGGAACCATCAGCCAGCATAACAGATGAGGGTCGAGTAGGTTTATATAATTTGTGAAACAGTGATCGATTTCCAGAAATATGTGAAGAGGCACCGGAGTCGATGACCCACTTAGTATTACCAGGAGTAGAAGAAGAGCTCAGGAAGGCAGTGTCATAACCAGAATAAGCTGCGGCATGAGCTCCACTAGTCGAAGTTGTAGACGACGCACCAGCACACTCAAGCAGAAGACGCTCCACCTCAGCACGGATGTAGTCAGCAGTTGCACCCGAGGAGACAGAGTTAGTAGGTTGAGTCGTTCCTTCTGATGCAGTAGTAGTGGAGTCAGCAGCTGCATTGGCCCATGCCAGCTTACCATATTTTTCCCAGCATTTTTCTTCAATATGGTTGGACCGGCCACAGAAGGTACAAAGGCGTTGTCCTGACTGAGGACGCGCACCAGTAGTAGGGGCAGTAGAAGAGGCTCCACGACCAGAAGCAGCCCGTCCTCGTCCTCCACCCAGGGGAGGACGGCTGTCAGTAAAGCGACCACGGCCACGACCAGATGCTGCAGCAAGAGCAGAAGAGTCCCCAACATCAGTAGTCAGAGACGAGGAAGACGAAGGCAAACGCTGAAGACGCTTGTAGGCACTCTGTAGTGACGGCAGAGGGTCACTGGCTAAGATCTAGTCCACAACTCCAGCGTAGGACTCGGGCAGTCCACAAAGAAACTAGACTAACTGCAGCTCCTGGCGCTAACGCTGCATGGTAGCCAGGTCCGTGGAGAGAGGGTGATAGGATTCCAGTTCACCCCACAATCCAGTAAAGTCAGAAAAGTAATCCGCAATGTCCGTCCCCGTGAACTGTAGACGTCCCAGCTGCTTGGTGATGTCAAACACTTTCTTGGGGTTCTGACTATGCGAGTATGTACCGGCGAGCTGATCTCACATCTACTTCGCCGTAGGCAAGTGAAGAAGCGTGACGCTAATCTTCTCAATGTTGCTGTTGAGAATCCAAGTCATCACAGTCGAGTCGTCACGAACCCAGTCGTCATACGCCTTCACATCTTTAGCATCAGCGTCCTCTGCGGGTACTGACGGACCAGCACGGGTAAGATGTGAGTACTTGCCCTGGGATTTGGCATAGATCGTCATAGAGCATACCCAATGTGGATAGTTGCGCCCATCAAGCTTCACAGTAGTAACCTGACGGCAGAAGTCATCACTCGAGGACGCCATGTGAGCAGTAGGCACAGAAGTAACAGGCACGATCAGGCAGGAGACGGTCTACACCGTCAGACAGGCACAACAGGCACAGAACAACGTAGAAGAACCTCTCACATACGGTCTACGCCGAAGCGCAGAACAGAACCCGGTGGCACAACGGCCTACACGGGCAGGCAGGCAAAAGACCGAAAAAACGGTCTACGTCACACCAACTTCAAGCCACCGGACAGTTGCAGATCTTCACGGAGCCAACGTACCGGCGGCAATTAACTGCGGAGGCGCACCGGCCCCTGCGGCGGTGTGGGCGCCCGGCCCTGGCGACAAGCCCGGCGGCCCTGCCGGCCGGCGACTGCTGCCCGGCGGCGGCGGTGCGGTGGCGCGGGGGGGGCGGCCGGAGAAGAGAGAGAGGGGTGGGAGGGTGGCGGCTGGATCTACTGCTCTGGTACCATGTGAAACACAAAGCAGTTTTGGGAAGCGTAGGGTTGCACAATGTGTGCACCCTCATATATATATAACTGAAACATTTACAGAGAGGTCCACATATAATATGGAAATAACAAAACAACTAACAGAATATATAAAACAGGAATATATTGTAACAAAGTCGATTGCTCTTTTTCTACCAAAATATTTACACTAAACTCCTTATACACACTAAACCTCTAACCCCCACTCTCCCAATCCATTGTTATTGCTCAACTATTCTATAATCCTTTTCCTACTTTTTCACTCAACAAGAGTGTATGTCTTGTGACCTTAACAGTTACATGTATCTGATATGTATACGTATGTGTGTGTGTCTATGGCCGCCTTATTCTCAATTATTTTCGAATAGTTGTCCAAATTTTGATCAAAAAATTATCGATTTTTTCACAAATTTGTCCATTTTTTTCTGGCCAGCCAAAAGATTGTCGAATCTCAAATTTGTCACTATGGTTTAAATGATGCTGATGGATAAGGTCCTGCATTAAACAAACAGCAAATTTAATAGTTACATTTAGCATGCAGTATGATAGTACTCTATATAACTTTCAAATGTGGAAGTAAGATAGTACTCCATATAACCTTCAAATTTAGGAAAAAAATGCATAACCTTGATTTTAAAATTCACAACTGATATAATGACCTGACTTACTAGCCTTGAGTTAAAATTACCACAAGACATTACTCGTCAAGTTGCCAGTAGAATAAAGCAATTTCTTGTGTTATAAGGTAGAGAAATATTAATGAAGAACTGTAAATTTGAATGGTCCATATATGTACTCATCGACAGTAATTAAATAACTATATAACAGCATGTAAGCAAAATTGTAAGATGTGTGTTTCTAAGCAACTGGCCTATGAAAACCAGTTCTAGATCGTCATATAGATCATTGTCCTCATGTGTTAAAGCATAGTATGTCGCTACATGTAGAAGTTTATCAGGCGGCATTCATTATGAAATTAGTAGTGTGTAAAGTTTCGATCAAATAGATCCAGCACTATAAAGGCAAATAATCCCTATCCAGACTAAATTAGTAGTGATAAACATGCAAAAAGAAAAGTGATGTTACTGGAACGCACTGAATGATCTAGATAGGCTCCCCAAGCAGAGGATTACAATCAAAGAAGAAGGAAACATTGGAGAAACAAGGTCCATCAACATTCCTGCACAGATACATTTCAGAAAGATAAGCATTAGAAACCATGGAGGAAATTGTCATCACACAATATTTGTGAGACATACATCTAGCCAAAAATAATAAATATAAGGGAAATAAATCCAGATCTGTGTTTAATTGAAGTGAAATCTATCCCGAGGGCATGTGAAGGGAGAGAAGGATTGGAGGGGAAGAAAGAAGGGTCTTCATTGTGCCAGATCACTATCCACTGTCATTGCCAGGGTCCATGATCATTTCTGACATCACCACAGGTGTTTCTGCTGGCATCGTCGCCACCATCCGCTTCAGCAGATGCCCTGCCCTCTTTCCTCATTCCCCCCATCTCTTTCTCTCCAATGGACTCACATGAACCCTACTCTTCCACAGCAGCAGAAATAGAGCACTTGGTAGTCTGCTAGCTATTGCAAGCCGCAGCATCAGGGAGATGATGAATTTGTAAGAGGGAGAACATGAGTTAGTAGGCAGAAAAAGGGGAGAGGGAAGGGATACTTACTGATGGACGGCAACCAATGTAGCACAAGGTGATGATTTTGCTCTGAGCAATTGGGAGGAAGAAGGGAGGGAAAGGATAATGAAGGCTGAAGATATTCTAAATGCTCTACAACTGATTTTTATAACTTCAAGAAGTCTAATATAGGTTTAGTAACTTAAAACATGTTATCCTACTAAGTACTCTGGAAAATGGGACTGTATCTAAGTACTCTGGAAAATGGGACTGTATACCTATGTGTAGGAAATTTCCTACGACAGATCATCATTTTGAACTGTTACAAGACTAATATTCCTGATCAGACCTTATGAATATGAAGATCCAAAGTTATATAGACTTTCTTTCAAGAAAATCAAATATGAGTAACTGAGTTGTACTGCTGTCATCATATTATATAATGCATAAACAAATCAACGGTTACACTGCACAACGGCATTCACAACACCAATTTTCTGATTATAATTCACAAACTACATTGGCACGTCAATTACATTTGAAAAACTTTTCATCTCAACCACTTTCTTGAAATCCATGCGGACAGGTTGCATAAAAACATTCATCAGTGATCCAAAGTGGAAGTGGGCGTAGGAAACTTCATAAACCCTTAGGTATGGTGTAACTGTATAAGCTCTCAGCCCTAGGTAATCTGGCTACATAATATTGGTCATAAGATTTAGTACTATAATTTCACTAGTTACAAGCCATAAAGGTTCTTATAACCTATCGCTGGCACATCTAATAGATTGATGTTGCAGATAAACAACCTTTTTCCGAAAACTTCATATACCCCTAGGTGTAGGCTCAAGTAATCTCGCTACAAATATTAGTCAAAACATTTAGTCTTGTAATCTCACTTAAGTCACAATCATAGTTATCAAGCGCCCCCCACCCCTGCCTACGGGCCGCACAAGCACTCCTAGGCAAGCTAGGCTATGGTCGAGGTATACAAGTCAAGGCACCTAGGCCCCTAGTGGACTAACTAGGTGGGCTCCTAAGGTCTTTTAGGCCCAATTTCAGTGTTTTTGGTACCAAACCTGGCCAAATCAAGTCTAATGTTTTTACCAAAATGGGTGATGTAAGGTCATTTTAGGGTTAAATTAGGTTAGTCTATGTTTGATTCAGGTCAATTTGGGTTTGGTTTGGCTAGATTAGGTTGGATTTGGGTTAAATTAGAGTAAATTGGATCTAATTTAGGGCACCTTAAGTGTCAAACTGGCTAAATTTAGGATTAAGATTAGAAAACTAATATAATATACTTTACAAAATGTCAAAGAGCAAATAGAAGGCTAATCGATATGTTGTATTAGAGAAACCCTACTATATAGAGGATAAGGGGGAAGCATACAAAGTTGGGCACAAACCCTAATGGGCCAAAACGCAGGCTCGTTTACTAACTAAATAATTTTATGGTAAATGATGTGAGGAAAAAATTGAACTCTGAGGCATTTCGCCATCTTCAACATGACAAATTTTGGTAGACCAGGCAAGGATCCGCAAGGGAGGGGCAAATAGAGTGTTGGGTGGAAGATGTGTGACTACTGGACGAAGCTTAGTAGTAAGCGGAGAATCAGTAGCAAAGGGGCAGCAGCTATTGGGTGGCGGCATCTTGCAACAACAGACGAGGTAGGGGCGGCAAAAGAGCCAGGGCAGTAGAAGAAAGGGACAACGGCAACGTTTTTTTTAAATTGGCCATTCTATTGATCTCGTGGCCTGGGCTCGATCATGGGACCTCTCGTTAACAAACCGAGTGCCTAACCATCTTTGTGTCTTCCGTTAGACGCATTAGCAAAGGGACCTGGGTGATGTCGCAATCGGGGGGTGGGTCAACATCAAAGAGAGGCCAAAGGATGGCGGAAGCGGTAGTGAGTGGCCAAAGCTAGGGGACGGCAATGGCAGGAAAGAAAGGAAGGGGCAGTGGCTAGGGTTAATATGGTAGAGGCAGCAAGGAGTCCGTAAGGTGGCAGCATCAAGGAGTCAACGGTGGTAGCAGGGAGGCAGCAACAGCATCAAGGGAGAACAAGCAGCAACCCATGGAGAAGGGAAGCAGCAGGCATTGGGCGGGTAACAACAGGCGGCGAGGAGAGGAAGGGCATGGACAGTAAGTGTTGAGGCAAAGAGCACCAGGCAGCGGCTATATGACAGAAGGGAAGGAGGTTCTTGCAGCAGTAGAGGACGGCGACTATAGTTGTTGGTGGTGGCTCCTTGCAACAAACAATGGCGGCGAGGGCAACGGATTAGCCAAGAAAATAGTGGAAAAAAAGGTAACAGGTTGGGGGTGGAGGCAGCGAGCCAACAAAGTAGTAGTTGAAGATTAGATCAAGAAGTGGCCATGGAGTCTAGAGAGATGTTTGGTAGGCAGCCAAGCCAAAAAAGCTGGCGGCCACCCGCAGGCGGAAAAAATCTGTCTCCTCTAGGGCTAGGGTTGGAGACCATTATAGAGAATAAATAGAAGGCTAACATGTATATTTTATTAGAGGAACCCTACTATATATAAGAGAAGGGGAGGCATAAAGACTTGGACACAAAGTCACAAACCCTAATGGGTCAAAACACTTAGGCCCATTTACTAATTAAACAATAAAACATTAACTAAATAACTCTCAACATAAAATACACATACAAACATATCTAATGTAAATCAATGATAAATTTTAGATTATAAGGTCAGCAGAACGTGGTATGGGATGCCTAGGCATAGGCGCCTAGCCACCTAGATGACTAGGCTCCCAAGTCCTGGAGGTCACTGTCTAGTCGCCTAGACAACTAAGGCAACAAGCCATCCAAGGTTCTTATGGCCTTATCTCTGGCACACCTATAGATTGATGTTGGAGATAAATCAAACTATTTTAGAAGGCAAGAAATGTGTAGGATGTACAATTGCCTATCTAAAGTGAATCATGCAGAGGTAGCAAGAAACATGGGCATTTGGAGTTTAAATGAGATCAAAGAGACCAAGTGAGCTCTATCCAACTCCTAGAATCCATCTCATGTGCTAATTAGAAATGTGTCATCACTAATGTATTATTTGTGAAGATTGCAAAAAAAACTGATGAGACACCAAATCATGGTTTTCAATTCACCATAAGCTGGTAGGTTGTCAAACTATCACCTAGGAAGGGTTAGGCACCTCTCTATTGAGGGCATTGTCTAACTCACAAAATAGAATACACGTTAGTGAGAGATGGAGGTAAAATTGGAGCAAACTATAAAAAAGAAGACATACAAAAGCCAATTCTAATGCTCATTAATATACTTCGGGTGAAAATTAAAGTTAATGGAAAAAAATCTTCAAAAGAAAAAAAAATTAGTAAAATATCAAATCTTGCATCCACTAACTTCAGATCGGCCATTAAACACACATTCAGGGATGGTTTCCACACCCAACAGCAGCAACATTTGAAAGAGAAAAAGAGGGATGCCCCTGCCTTCTTCGGAAAACATGAGAGGAAGCTTCCATAAGTTGAAAGATGAAAATAGACCAACATAAAGGTGATTTTTCGCTCAATGATGGTGTGTCACTCAAGTAGCACTCAATCAACTTAAATGCTAGCCCGTTAACACAGCTTCGAATCATAATTGTTTTGGAAGTTTATGAAGAATGTAAAGAGAGCGAGTAATGTCAAAAAGATGACAATTTTTGCGCTCGACAGTACCATTTTGTTGTGGGAAGTAGACGCATAAGCATTGGTGGATCATCCCCTTTTCTTGACAAAGGGGGAGAAGCAAGTTGGGTGTATACGAGAGCATTATCAGCCTGAGCCCGTAAAATATTCATAGGCATAGACCACTTAAAAGAGATCATGGTATGAAAAGCATTAATAAGGGAAAAGATCTCATCACATGTTTTCAGAAGATAAACCCATGTCATCAGAGAGGTCATTGTTGGCTAAATTGGACATTATGATAATCCCTTTATTTTGATGATGACAAACATTTCATTCTTGTGGTTTTAACGTGCTATTTGAGTATTTCAGGAACAAGCATATAGGGTGGTGGATAACAAAGACTTGGAAGAACAATTTGATAAAATCGCTTTATTTTCATGATCGCAATCAAATGTAAATGCTTGTACAAGTATATAATGTACAAGTAATTAGATATCATGTAAATCAAGCGTTTAGATCTTCCCTATCCACTCACAACACTTAGATATGTCATTCATCAAGATAGTATCACAATTGCACATTGATACACACACTTAGTAAATGAATACAATGAGTCAGTAATATTCTCGGTCGACAAATCGTCGATCGAGAAAATATCGGTCGACAAAAACTTCGACCGAGAAACTCTCGGTCGACAAAATCTTCGATCGAGAATAGACCCTACTAGCCGTTAGACCCAGCAGACAAGGTGGTTGGGAGTTGGAAATGAACGTTGTAAACACTTGCTCCAGGAAGTCCCTCGGTCGACAAAACTTCAACCGAGAAGGACTCTCGGTCGACAAATCTTCGACCGAGAAGAGTTCTGTCTGCACTTTTCAGGGTCAATTAACTAGCCGTTACAAATGCAATTAGTGGACACATAACGGCTAGTTGAGCACTAAGAACCCCCTAGAAAGTGTCTAGAACGTCCTTAAGCACTTGTAGGTCATTTCTATAAATAGGACATGCCTTAGGACACCTAAACTAACAAATCTTCACTCGTGATACACTTGAGCTTACACTTGCAATTGTGAATCTGTTTTGAGAAATTGAGCAACACTTGCATTGGCTATTCTTCTCCTTGCTCTAATTTCGTGTCCTATAGGCTAGTATCTCCTATCCAAAGCAATCACACTTCCATATACATTGGTTAGGAGATCTACACGCTTGATATAGGCAAATCAAGCCTTGTGCTTCAAAGGTTAATTATAATTTCCTTTTTCCTTCTTGTTCCTTTTATCCTTTGTGTTCTCCTTGCTACTCCTAGGGTTGGAGGCTGCGGATTGGAGAAGGTTCTTCTCGGTGGAGAAGGTGGACTCCGAACTACTTCAAGAAGACTATTGCAACGGGAAGCTACTTCAAGAGGAAGACTACTTCAAGGGGGAGCTTGAAGTTACTTCAAGAAGGCTGCTTCAAGGTTGGTGCAATTACTTCTAGGTGAAGGCTGTTCGAAGGGTTTGGTGAAAGAATTGTAATTTTATGTAAAGTCCTTGCGAGGTAATAAAATTTAATTCTTTCAAAATCCCGGTTGGGTAAGCAACCGGGTAGTGGACTGACTTCCTTAGTATTTGCTAAGGTTGGAACCACTCTAAATCCTTGTCCCCTTGTCCAATATTTTTGTGGTTGGTTGTTTGAGTTAAATAATTGTTAAATTAACTTTAAAACCCTATTCACCCCCCCTCTAGTGGTATTTCAGTCATCAATAAAGGTCAAAAAAATTATAAATGTTACAACTAGGTGTCTAAAAAAGTTGGATCAATTACATCATTGTGAATAAGATCAAAATGTTTTTAGATGGCCTTGTAGTTCGAGCAAGAAAAGGCACGTCATCAGAGCCAGAGAGGCTTTGATCCTGTTGTGAAACGAACCCAAGTCAGTGTTGATGTCACCTTCTTTTAGGATTCTTCATTCTTTGTTGTTTACAAGCTTGTTGAGTGGTATGTGCGGTTACTTTTCATAATTATACAATTTTAGGAATTTGACAGGTGATGAGCCGGCGAGGAGTAGCTCAAGCGGTAGTAAACGGGTAAACCCAATGAAGGGACTTGGGTTCGAACCCTTGGTTATGCACCTCGAAATTAATTTATCCCATCAAGAAGGTCGGCTAACTGTGTGATACAAATGTCCTCTCCAGTGTGCGGGTAACTGAGGGGGGCCAAGAGTTCACTCTGTTGGGGTGAATCCGTAACTGATCTTGCATGTGGGAGGTTCTCTCGTACTTTCATAAAAATGACAAGTAATAAAGATGTAGTTGGGTAGTTCTTTTTTACAACATTTTTAAGAACCAACGATGTGTTCTAAGCCTCATGCAGCGGTCCAAAGAGACAAGTTCTTCCAGCCCATATCAATCTATGTTAGTCCGTAATGCAGCAACAGCCATAGCATGTCACAAGCACAGCACGATTTTCAACATTGCCATGATCAAGATGTCAGCAAGTATTTTCAAACAATTATCCTTCATAATTTAGTGCACTTTCTTTTAGGTAGTTGCCTCTCATTAATCTCTCATCAAGGTGGAAAAGAATGTTCATAAAAACCTTGTGGGTCAACAACAATTAACTTCACACTTTAATACTCCTGCTCGGATAATAGGCCCACGCTATAGAGCCTATGTGGTTGGGTAGTTCTAACTCCTTGTTCGCTAGAAACAAGATCTATTGCAAAACAAGGTAGGAGCAACTTTTAGGTGTGCGGCTTTCAAAATGAAGAAAACTTAACTTTTTTACTCATCATCACTCACATTAGCATTATTTTGCATATACAATTAGGTCCATTCATGTTTTTGACCTCAGATGAATTATGCCAATATTTCATGTAGGATTTATATATACATCATATATAACTATTAAAAGCTACTTTTTTAGTATATTAAATACTTAAATTCAAACAAAAGGTATGCATGCTATGTCTAATCCACTAATAGATGTAAATATTTGATTGGTAGAATCTATACTCACTAGGGACTTCTGAAAGTTCTAATTCACCAAGTTGTTAGAAATGACTAAATTGTGAATTTTTCAAATACATGTAAAATGTATGATAGAAAGACAGGAAATAAAAGTGTGTATTGTGAATTCCATCTTGCTTGCTTCACCCTTCCCTTTTTCTTGTCGAGAAAATGCAAAGAGAAATTTATCTATTCATCAAGGTGGAGCTAAAACCCATAGGTTCTGCCTTTAAAGCAGTGGTGTTTTCTATATCGTCATTGCAAAGCCTACATATCCCTAAATTTCCATATTGTTGATGGGTAAACACGGTGTTGTCGACTCAGTTTTGTATTGTTGAGGCGCTACAAGAGCAGTTGGAAATCTTGTCCACGTCATTATTTCCAAGTTCTAGAGTATTTTCATCCACCTCATATGTCTAGAGCTAGACCAATGAGATAAGTAAGTTCGCCCTAAGAGAGAAAATAGCTTCAAGACACGGACACCAACAAGGGTGGTGTTGACCATCCAATTCGACCAATTTTAATTAAAAACGAACATAGGTGCAGCTGAATGGAAGGGATAAGGATGCCTTTCATGAGTAAACAAATATCAAAATCCCAAAAAAGATAATAAGAAAAGCATGTAGGCAATCACAAGTAGACGCAAGATGTCACGAAGAGGCGTAGGAAGGCCTGCAATAAAAGGCAGCCATAAGTAGGAAAAAGTAGTCATTAGGAGGTGCAACACATGAGGCTATGAGCCATCTATATGTAGGATCTCCCACTTCGCCCCTCAAAATAACAATGGTGAATCAATTTTTAGGTAGGCCCTTAGATTTGTTTCGATAAGAGCACAAGAGCTGCTCATACAGCTACCACAAGCAATGGCTATTGTTGTTCTCACTAGTTGATGCCAGCATAAGGAAGGGGAGGACATAGATGACATAGAGCAGCCTATGCTAAGGCCTATTTGGATACAATGTAGAAACAAGTCGTCACTCATTCAGTGACCATCATGCTACACATAGACAAGGAAGCATGATAACACGAAAAACAATACATTGGCAGTAGAGTAAATAAAGAAATATAGAACAAATAACTGTAAAAGGTAAGAGAATGTCAGGATTCCCTAATAGGCATGTCTACTTCAGTTGTAGCAAAAAAGTACACAAAATGATTACATATGTAACCCTATCGTGATTATGGCTAGGCAGGGATGGTATACGGGTTCGCCTGAAGACCCTAGACTGCTAAGGGAAAAATCAAGAGACAGACCTAGGGGAGAACGGCCTACACCATCTTGGCCGGTCAAGGAGGAAAATGGAGAGAAGGTCCTTGTTGCATAGATAAAATGGTGGCTAGGGCGAGTCTTCTAGCAGCATCGGCAATCGAGGAAGATGGAGATGGAGGAGACTAAGAGAACAGCGGCAGGATAGAGGTGGAAGAGATGGAGGGTTACATGTGCATAGTCTTTTGCTTTAACACCATGTAATCGGGGAATGTTGAAATTCATGAAACGATTACATACATAACTCCAGAAGTCCCAATCACAGTCAGAGTAGGGACTCTATATGGTCATACAAAACTGATGGTAAAAGGGGTTGGCATGGATAATTACAGTCACCCATGCTGATAGTATAAGGTCAAAAACTAACCTAAAAGGCTCTATCATTCACCAAGATGTCCAATAATAACAAAATACTAATATCTACAAATCCTAACAAGAAATTATCTCTCTATTACGAAGGCTGAGGATATGCAGAGATACAAATGCTTGGGCAATATTTGATGCGTGGGAGAAGAAGAGAAGAGGGGGAAAAGTCCATTGCATTGGATAAACATTTGATGGGAAGAGAGGGATAAGAAGAGAAATGAACCATGTACATCTCTACCCACTTCTCTCCCCAACAAATCAAAGTGGAGAGGGGAGAATGGAATAATAATATCTACATTATGTAGTGATTTTGCTTTTTTGATGTCCTCCCATCCATATGCTAACAAACACATCATCAATAAGACAGTCCTTCCCTCGGTTGGTTGGAAATTTAATTATCTGACCATCACTATGACAACATCCGTTTGTAATGTGGGGAATCAGTTTATGAAAGTGTTGAAGAACCACATAAGTTAAATCTAGTACAAGAATATTAAGATGTGCCAAGAGAATGCAATGGTGAGGTGTGATGTATCAAAACAATGGTCACTAGAATGTTGAGGCAGCATGGTGCAATATGGGAAATAGGTCCAACTTGTCATAGTATCTTTCTTGGTTGTATTATAGTCACATGGAAAAGCAAGAAGTGGCTTTTAGGTTTCAGGGTTACTGCTTAGCTAGGAAACACCGACACGGACACAGACACGGATATAGACACGGACACGGACACGGGACACGTCGATTTCTAAAAATATAGGACACAGACATGGCACTGGACACGGCAAATATCTAAATGAATATACATATATTTGTAGCACACATCATGACATATAATATGATGTATGTATACATACACCAAATGATCTAAATAGATTATCCATGGAGTAAATCACCATGAAATCCAACAAGAAGTTGGCAATAATATCATATCCACAAGTCATAATATAGATTAAATCACAACATGTATTAAGATGCTTGATTATTAAATTGTTGCAGTAAGAATATATGGAATTGAAATGGTGAACAGATATGTTGTTGCTGATGGTGGGGGGGAGATGGAAAAGGAAGGTGTTGTGGAGGTTGAGGGGGAAGAAAAGGAAGGGCAATACATTGGAGAGCTACTTAAGACGAAGGGGGCAAGAGAAGAGGAGGGGAGATGGAGATGTAGAGAAGCAAGAAAAAGAATAGGCATAGGGAGAACAGACTACTGCTACTTTTGGTGGAGATTATACCGCTGATGATGGTTTCTATAGTTGCTAAAGAAAGGCGTCGACAACTTGCCTGTAGCAGCGAAAGCTTAACCATCTGATGTTAGTAGGGCAAGGAGTAGTGGAGGACAGAAAATGGAATTTGGAGAATGCTTGAGGGTTTTTTCATACACTTAGGCGTGTTTAGTTCAAAGGACGGGAAGGGAAAGGAAAATATGGTTGGATGTCATTGGATGAGAAATAATTAGGGAAAGAGAACAATTTCCTATCAGTTCTTTCGTTTTATTTTTTTGCAATACTATAGGATCAGGACAGGGAGTAAGAAGTGCTAGTTGTTGGTAGAAGGTAGAAAATTATATTATGGTCAACCTCTATAACGGAAAGGCAAGAGAAAAGCACAAAAGTGGCAGCAACACATGTTAATTATTCATCAGGCAAACAATTGGCATGTTGGGATTAGCAATATCCATATAGCAGCCAGCTTTAGTTAATCCTGTAAATTAAGGATGTGGGTTCCATCCGGAATCAGCTTCCGGGCCATTGTTGCGCAACCCAAATGCAGGTTACTGAGTTTTTAATAGATTGAAATTCAATGCAGCACCTTGTTAAGCGAAACAATCGTTGTCTTAGGCCTAAGTGGGTTATGTTGGCGTGTCTTGGATCTGTCCACGAAGTGTCCAAGATGTGTCCAACACTGTAATTAAAAAAAATTCAAAGTGGACACGTCAAAGGAGTGTCCGCCACGTGTCCAGGCGTGTCTAAGGTGTGTCCATGTTGGACACGTGTTGGACACGGACACGGCAGCCTCCGGGAAGAGTCTGTGCTTCCTAACTGCTTAGCAAAATCATAAAGTGCACATGCTTCATTTGAGATGCTATAGGTCATCATCTACTTAAGGAGATAGGATTTCTTAGTCAGGTCTCGTAGAGCGCATGTGACAATGAGGTTGTTGTCAATATTTCTTACAATCAGGTTTTATAAATGGACAGAGCATGAGCATGACAAGGTTTGTTTACCTGTTGCTATGTTTTTAGAGAGAAGCTCTGGGCACGACTCATTCATTGTATTCAATGAAGTTTGAAGACCGGCTTATGATATTTATTCAGAGTCCTTCTCGGGCGTTGGGTAAAATTATATCTATCTATCTCGGAGCATATGATCTATAAGCTACAGCTAGAGCCTAGAGGCAGTGTTAGACTGTGTTGTGTCTGGAGTGTCTTTGTATATATACCCTATTAGATAGGAACCTCTTTTATAATATTCTATATATATATGACAATGTAACTCATCATGGTCAAGGACAAGACCATAGTTACTTGCACTAATCTCGACCATCACAGAGGTAAAACGGTGTGTAAACAAAAAGGACTGCAGCAGTTCTAGTAACAAATGCAAACCTGTGAAAAATGCAAACGTACCAAGATCATTCATGAAATCTGCAACTAGTCGCCACATCTTAGCATTGCTATCAAGATTAGATCCCTGTAAGATTGGATCATGGTTACATAATTGTCTAAATCAGGAAATTAGAGACAAATTTCCAGCTAGAAGCTCTATGCTGCTAAATTATGAAAACTAACACAGAAAACTAACAGCTTCATGAAAGGGAAGGCAAAATTAGATACCTGGTAGAAAGTGAATAAGATCCCTCCAAGCATACCAGTAAAATCTCTCAAGAACCACTGTTACATTAGGTCTGGCCTTGTTAGGTTGACAAGCATACGCTGTATGCAGTATAAGAACTAATGAAAAAATTAGATTTTATAGCAGGGAAATCCACTATAAAAGCCAGCCTCTTACAGAAGAAAAATATAGGTATTACAGCAAGGCAAGAAGTGGTATATATGATCAACCAGCTACAAAAAACAATGTCGTCACAGAAGATGAGCCTTTATTATCAAGATAATGGACATAAACTAACCAATATAAAATGCAAGGAGTTCAATATGCACGGCACCTTGATCCTTACAAAAAGACACATTAATGTAAATCCCAAGGAGACAATTTTGTGTTCACCCAAGATCTTTAAGCGAGCTTGAAGATGTTTGTGACGAGTTTTGAACCAAGTTAATAAACTGTCTCTATATTCACACCTCAAATTCTTTGCATTTGCAGATGTTACCTTTCTAGGAGTTAAACTCTTATTTGTTTTCTATTGTTCCTCTAGGATGTTTGAGAGTTTGCAGTCTGATCTGCTAATGCTCTTATGGAGTTAGCAACCTCCTATTCAACCACATTAACAGGTTAAGCTAATGTATTTGTCAAGTTAGTGTAAACCTTGGATCCTATGCATAGCATATCAAGTTGTTGGAGAATCTACCTCGCCACTATCTAATCTAAGAGCCACATCCATAATTAAGATTGTTAAAATAAAAGAATTGAACTAATGTGATTGTGGTAGATCAATACAAGACTGGACACCCCTGTCCTATATATAGGAGCAAGGGAGAAACCTTGAGACTTGTGTCCCAAGTAATCTAAACTAGACGGGCCGGAATATAAAGGCCCACTAAACTAATTAGCCTATTTAACTAATAGACTAATATAGACACTTTAACACTTTAACACTCCCCCTCAAGCTGGAGCATGGGTGAAACACATGTCCAAGCTTGGAGAGTTACAGGACTCGATAAAAAGAAATGATAAATGAAAGATGAAGATAAATATCACTCCCATACAAAATATGTTACTTCCCCTTAATCAATACTCCCCCTGAATCAAATAGTGATGATGACTTTGCAGGCTGAAGATACTCGAGCTTTGAAGAAGGTCTTCCTTGAAGTGCATCTGAAATGAAGACATCTGAAATGAAGACATCTGAAGATACTCTGCAGGCTGAAGAATGTGCCACTGGAATACGTGCTTAACGCAGCACGAACGCGGATATAGTGTCGACGAATGGACCTGATACTACAGCAACTCGCCACTAGAATACGTGCTTAACGCGGCACGAACGCGGACGGACGATCTGCTGCTTGATACAATGCAGGAATCATGGGGGCTTGACAGGAAAGTAGATATCATCCATCAAGGAAAGTCCCAAGAGGATCAGCTATAGGCGATGTCGATACAGCAGATGCGGCTCGGAGAAGACGTGATGAAGCAGCTCGGTGAAGATAAAACTCTGAGCTTCTGAAGAAGCACCCATCTGTCTCATGTGAATGCAGCTGAAGGAATACATCATCAACAACGGATATGGTGTCGACGCTGGATCTTCACTGCTGGCTCAAGTAGAGAACCGGTGTGCTGAACAATGTGAAGCTCCATGAAGATAGCCTGGAATATATATAATTTGAATACATATATCATCATCTCATCTCATACTCTCTCTCTCATACATTCTCTCATATGCCCTCATGCTCGCTCTCTCTTCTCATCTCTTTCTCTCCTCTCTATCCCCCCCGCACACCAAATACAACAAGAGTGAGTGTTTGGTGTGGAGAACTGGATATATGACCCCCCCGTAATGTGGATAAGGGATACACATACGATATGGGGGGTGGGAAAGAAAAAGGCTGAAAAGAGAAAAATATGTGAAATGGAGATGGGTAAGATGTGGAGAATGAAACCGATAGGCAAAGAGAGTATACTAAATGGGTCAACATGAGATCCGGGTAGAAAAATAAATGGATCTAGTCCCGAAAAATCCAATTACGGTCAAAATAGGATCTGATTAGCAAAAGATAGGACCGATTAATGATCTGAATAGCAATAGAGGGCATAATGAATATGGGAGTAGACATAGATGGGAGGTGACGATGGAGTGATGATGATGGAGTGATGATGATGGAGTAATGATGATGAAGACAGCAGGTGATGGCGTAGGGACAGCAGTAGCATGATGATGCAGATAGCAGCAAATGCAAGATGAAGATCGCCGGGATGATGATGAAGTGGAAGAACAGCTTGCGGATGATGGCAAATATGACGTTCGTTGGTGTAGCACTTTGTCGCACCATAGGAGATGACAAAGGGTCTCCTACGTGACTCCGGAGAAATTGCATGCGGAGCCAAGGCGGAGCCTCTCCAAAGCGGCGATGAAGGCTTCAAACGAACGACTGATTGAATCTCGATACCATCGACGAAAATGTCAATAGTAGCAACGGCAGTCTTTTTCCGTCTGCAGTGATCTCGATAGTATCGACAGAATTGTTGATAGTATCGACGGAATGCTCTGTGTCTGGACTGATCTCGATACTATCGACGCTCAGGTCGATAGTATCGACACGGCGGCGGTTGAGCTACTGCGACAGATGGAGTATCGACGAAATGTTTTTTTTAGTCTGGACTGATCTCGATACTATCGACGCGGCGGCGGCGGCGGCTGGGCTGCTGCGGCAGATGGAGATGGCTGCTCCTTGCGGATGGGAAGCGATTTCTGATGGCTGGCGACACTGTGGAGATGGCTGTTGGCGGCTACTGCTGTTGATGGTGGCGGCGGCGCTGCTATTGTGCGGAGTTGGATGCGGAGCTGCTGGTTTCGGATGGCGGAAGGAGATTACCGCGGCGGATGCCTACGGCGGCGACTATTGCGGATGATGATGGAGGACGGCTGCTATGATAGGCAGCGGAGGTGTTGTACGGAAAGAATGAAAGAATAAAGAATAGATGACCATGGAGGCCGGGATATGCCTAGCGGGCAGCCGGCCAAGCCATGGTGATGGCGGCTGCGGCCGCCCGCAGGCGGGCGCTCGCCCGGTTGTCCTCTTGGAGAAAGGAGCGGCGGCGGCTTGAAGGGAGAAGACGGCGGCTTGGAGAGAGAGGGAAGCGGGGTGGTGGATTAGGGTTCCCTCAGGAACGACGGCTCTGATACCATGTTAAAATAAAAGAATTGAACTAATGTGATTGTGGTAGATCAATACAAGACTGGACATCCCTGTCCTATATATAGGAGCAAGGGAGAAACCCTGAGACTTGTGTCCCAAGTAATCTAAACTAGACGGGCCGGAATATTATGGCCCACTAAACTAATTAGCCTATTTAACTAATAGACTAATATAGACACTTTAACACTTTAACAAAGATTTCCTCTCAATCATGTGATCTCAACCAATCAATTATTTTACAATGCATATACCATCTAGAACCTTGCAGCAACCATTGACTCCCCACGCATACTACATCGAGTATGTTTTCTTTATTGTTATTATCAAGTAGTCATCAGCAACCGCCAAAATCTGTCCCTTGTTGGGGTTGGGGAGTCAGCTACACTTATAAACATCCAAAAATATTACTTAGTCAATAATGGGGAATTTCGCTACAATTTGTATGCTCCAAAATGTCATATTGAGTCAAGCAATCTCTAAGATTAATCAATTGAGCAGCAAAATTGTTGTATGCAATTCAATCTTTGAAAAGGTAGTTTTGACAATGGTAGCACCACAAGAACTATGAATTGAGATACAGTCTCCTTATAGTTTTCTTTGTAAGAATGACCCTTAATTCTGCCAAAAGACAATTATTCTGGATACAACATCATTAAAAAATCTATATTTCACTCTAACCCAAGCCCCTTGTCACACCTTCCCTATCTGAGAGACTCCTTCCATGATAAATAATTGTTCAAAGCATAGGTAGAATAAATATTTGTGGTTGTGGTGTATGGAAAACTTATAAAACCTAAACACGCACAAGACAATTGCTCCTCAAGGAAACGGTATCGTGCGCACTAGATTAGGGTCGTATACATGCTAGATAGGCAAAACCCACCAGTGAATCTAGTTTAACTTAGTTTGGCAATCAATTAGGGGCAAAGAGCAGTTATCATTAAAAAATGCTATCAAATAATAAAAGGTGTTGATATATGTTCCTCATTTCTGTTACCGTCTCTTTAGTTGTGCATTATGCTATGTTGTGTGGTTTTTTATGTGCTTTAGACTTGTCTGGTCTTTAGCTTTTCTTTTATCCCATATTGCCTAGTTTTGTTTCTTACTTACTCTCTTATCCTATAAAAGAGAGAGCATTGTATCAGTTTTAGACACATCAAATAAAGGTTGGTATCAGACGGCTACAATCCTCCCAAACCCCCCCATCCCCTCAAACCCTAATGCTTCCCGAGCCCTCCTTCTAGCCGCAACTCTCTATCCCCTCTCCAACCCGCCGCCCTTCCCCACCCCACCCCACCTGCCCACCCCCCCCCCCGGCTCCTCACCCACCCGCCGCCATCGTTCCCTTCCCCCTTGTTGTTGCCCGCCACCTCTCCTCCACCCTTTCCCTTGTTGCCGCCAGCATCCCCTTTTCTCGCCGCCTTTTCTCCCCTTCCTTCCACCACTCACCTCCCTAGCCTCCCCATCAGCCTACCTACCTTCCCTCTTCCTCCATCCTTGTCTTCTGGCACTTTCTAAAAATAGCACGTTGAAGATCTAACAAGGACTACCTTTCTTGACTGCCTACATCTCATGGTGGAGTAACTCTCTCCAATGATGCGTCGTAGGTCTCTCTTCTCTTCTGCCCCTATGTGGGTTTCTCAGATCTGATGATCCAGAATTGTTGTTGCTGCCTACTGCCCTGTTGCGGGTTTCTTCGATCAGGATCTATTGTTGCCCATGAGTTGGGTTACTACTTCTGCTGCTGCTTGCTGACTACAGTTGTTGCCCCTGAGTTGGGTCCTTTTCCCTGCTACTGCTTCTTGTTGACGCGTTTGTCATCCTACATATCTCTCTGATGGCATCTACTGAGCCAATTCGGACGATATGCGTCACTACTGTGAAGTTGGATGGCTCCAACTATCACACTTGTCTCTGATGGCATCTACTGAAGTTGGATGGTCTGCGGCCTTCGAGCTCTATGTCAAAGCTCATGGTCGTTACTCGCATCTCACTTTTGATGCTTCGGTCGTACCTGTTGATAATGTCGATGATAAAACTAAACAAGCCTACGATCTGTAGACTAAGGAGGACTTCAACGTCATGACATGGATGGTCAATAGTGTTGAGCCCAAGATCAGCCAGTCGTTTTTCTGTCTCCAGGCTGCCAAAGCCATGTGGGACCAGCTCTCACATGTTTACTCTCGTCAGCGAAACCCGAAGTGTTTGAAATTTTCAAACACCTAGCCAAAAAGGAGTATTCTACTACTGAATCTGTGGAGGATTACTACAATCAATGTTGCGCTTTCTGGGACGAATTTGAAGTATACCACCCCCTCTCTGTTGATATCACTGAAATTCAATGTCAGCGCAATGAACTTCAACTAGTGTAATTTCTTGCGGGCTTGCCACACTCTTTCTCTGGCGTGGTAGATCAGATCTTATCCAGCGACCCATTGCCTACACTACATGAGTCTTGAAACGGGTCCAACGGCTCTTGTCTGTCTCACCTTTGTCAACCGACCACTCTGATGTTGCTGCTCTAGCTGTCCAATCAGGAGACTCCTCTGTGGCCATGGCCGAGGCCGAGGTCGTGGTTGTGGCCACTCTATTGCTGGCCCTGATCTTGATTCTTCATCATATGGTCAAGACCTATCCTCTTCTAAACAGCGCTACTGCCATTTCTGTAAACGCACAAACCATACCAAAGATCATTGTTAGATTAGCATGGTAAGCCTGCATGGGCCAATTAGGTCGCTACAAATCAACCTAATTCTGCACCATCTTCATCGTCCCAGCCATCTACGAATTGAATTCGCTCTAAGTTTGAAAAGTTGCTTCAGTCCCATCTCACCTCCTCCACTACTGATGTCTCTGTTGATGGTGATTCAGCTCTCCTTGCCTCATTTGCATCTTATGGTAAAAATAAATGGGTGATTGATTCCCGCACCACCTCCCATATTTCTGGCAATCTGCACTTTTTTCTGAACTCCATGAAACTTCTTGTTCCACCTATTACTCTTGTTGATGGTTCTCAAACTCATGTTTGCGATAGAGGGAATATTTGTACTCGTGGCAATCTCTTATTGCATTCAGTTCTTTATGTTCCCAAATTCCCGTTGAATTTGTTATCTGTTAGTAAACTTTGAAGAGCCTTTGATGCTCTATTACTTTTGACCCGGACGGTTGTGTTTTCCAAGATCTCCGCACGAGGATGAGGATTGGTTTGAGCTGTGACGGACTAGACAGATTGTACTACTATTGCAAAACTGAAGCATTTAATTCCTACTGTTTCATATTCTGTTTTTCATTGTGAAACTTGCCAGCTAGGCAAACAAATTCGCGCCAATTTTTCAAATAAACCTTGCATTGGTTCAAAAAAAACCTTTTGATATTGTGCATGTTGATGTTTGGGGTCCATGTTCTGTTCCAAGCACATTTGGATTTTGATACTTTATGAGCTTTATTGATGACTATTCTAGAACTACATGGTTGTTTTTATTGAAAGACTGATCTCACATGTTAGATACTATAATCGTCTTCTTTGCTGAAATTTGTACTCAGTTTGACACACCAATTAAGATTTTCCACACTGATAATGCCTTAGAGTTTGTGTAATCCTCCATTAGCCAGTCGTGTCGCAAGTTGGGTACTATGCATCAAACTTCATGTTCATACAGCCCCCAACAAAATGGGGTTGTTAAGCGCAAGAATCGTCACTATCTAAAAATTGCTTGCACCCTCCTTTTTCACTATAATGTACCCAAAACCTTCTGGTCTGAAGTTATCTCTATTGCTTGTTATCTCATTAATCACATGCCCTCCTCAGTTCTTGGCAATCAGGTGCCTTATCAAATCTCGTACCCTAATCCCCCCCTCTTTGTTGTGCCTCCTAGGATTTTCGGAAGCAGGTGCTTTGTCAAGAACTTACGTCCTGGTTTAACTAAGCTTGACCCATGGTCTACAAAATGTGGTTTCTTGGGCTACTCTTGAACTAGAAAGGGTACAAGTGCTATGATCCCTCTACAAAGAAATGTTTAGTCAGTGTCGATGTGGTGTTCTTTGAGCATATGCCATTCTACTCTGCAGCAGGATCTACTCTATCATCTGATTTGTTGGTTAATACACCACTGTCTATGTCAGTTGAAACTGACTTGCTGCCTACTAATGTTGCACCATCTCCGCCTCTGAAAGTGTATCAACGAAGACTGAAAGATACGATTCCCTCCACGGCCCCTCCTTCACCAACTCTTCATCCTTGTCGGCAGATCCGCCTCAACCTGAGGTATTTTCTGATTTGGATGTTCTGATTGGTCTACGTAAAGGGACCAGGTCTTGCACTCTGCATCCTATTGGAAATTTTTGTTCTACTGCTAATAAGGGCACTAGCTTTGCCAATTTTACCTTTGCTTTATCAACTGTCTCTATTCCTAAGAATGTTGCTCAGGCTTTACAGCATCCCGCATGGCGCCAGGCTATGGAGATTGAAATGCAAGCCCTTAATGATCAGCATACGTGGGACTTGGTTGATGCTCTTGCCAATTGCTCTCTTGTAAGATGTCGTTGGATCTTTATCATAAAGTATTAGTCGGATAAAACAATTGAAAGATTAAAGGCTCATCTTGTCACCAAAGGCTATACCCATACGTATGGAGTTGATTATTTTGAGACTTTCTCTCTTGTTGCACGTCTAAATTTTGTATGTGTACTTATCTCTATGGCTATGAACTGTGATTGGCCCCTGTTTCAATTGGATGTCAAAAATGCATTCTTATATGGTGACCTGCAGGAGAGGTATATATAGAGCAACCATCTGGGTATGTTGCTCAGGGGGAGTGTTCTAAAGTATGCAAGTTACGCAAAGCTATATATGGACTGAAACAGAGTCCGCGTGTCTGGTTTGACAAATTGAGTCATATTCTTCAGAAATAAAGCTTCCGCCACTCTCATTCTGATCACTCAGTTTTTATTAAGGAAACTCCCTCTGGTCCTGTAATTTTGATTGTATATGTTAATGATATCATCTTATCTGGGAGTGATCAAGTAGGCATCCAGCCTACTAAAGAAAATCTGGAAAACCACAATATCACTAAAGACATGGGAAAGATATTTTCTGGGTATTGAGGTTTCCTGCTCTTCTTCAGGTATTTGTTTATCATAGAGGAAATATGTTTTGGATCGTTTGGCGGAAACAGGCATGCTTGGAGCAAAACCTACTAATACTCCCTTAGATCCTAATACCAACTGGGATGATGACTCTTCTCCTCCATAGCCAGATAACCAACAATATCGTAGATTAGTTGGTAAAATTATATATCTGACTGTTACAAGGGCTGATATATCTTCGGCAGTTGGATTAGTCAGTAGATATCTGGATAAACCCAGACAATGCCACTGGGATGTTGTGTGTCACATAAGGAAATATCTGGAAAAAAAACTCCAGGAAAAGGCTTATTCTACAGAAGACGTGGGCATTGTAAAATCACAAGATATTCTGATTACACAGGCAGCAGGATAGATCGTAAATCTACATCTAATTATTGTACCTTTGTGGGAGGTAATCTTGTTACCTGACGTAGAAAGAAACAGACTGTGGTTGGTCGTTCTAGTGTTGACGCTGAGTATAGATCTTTAGCTCATACTACTTGTGAACTGTTGTGGGTCTGTGGTCTTCTAAAGGAGTTTGACATTTTTTATCTTGATCATATTCCTATGTATGTGACAATAAAGTTGCTATATTCATTGCCAGCAATCCAACGTTTCATGAGCACACAAAGCATATAGAGGTGGATTGTCGTTTTGTCCGAGAAGTTGTCTTATTTGGCAACATCTCTACTCCATATACTCATACTTGATCAAGTAGCAGATATCTTCACAAGGCTTCTTCCCAAGGCCAGGTTCACTACCATGGTGGACAAGTTGGACATGATTGATATATGAGAAACAGTAAATGGAGAAAGCGTAGGGTTACACAATGTGTGTACCCTGATATATATATTAGAACAATTACAGGTAGGTCCTTATAGAAATGTAAAATAACAGGACTATAAGTAAAGACATATATTAGCACATATATTAACACTCCCCCTCAAGTTAGAGCATAGATATCAATCATGCCCAACTTGTCCACAAGCGAGCTGAAATGTTTCTTGGCCAACAGCTTTGTAAAAATATCAGCAACCTGATCTTCTGAGCGGGTGAAAGGAGTGCAGATCTTGCCAGATAAGATAGTCTCTCGAATGAAGTGACAATCAACTTCAATATGTTTTGTGCGCTCATGATATACAGGATTATTAGCAATGAAGATAGCAGCTTTATTGTCACAATGCATAGGAATAGCAGCAGAAGACTCAACCCCGAAGTCTTTCAAAAGAGATTGTACCCATAGGAGTTCACAAGCAATGTGGGCCATCGCCCTGTATTCAGCTTCAGTACTGGATCTAGCAACAACATTTTGTTTTTTACTCCTCCAAGTGACAAGATTACCTCCAACATAAGTACAGTAGCCTGAAGTAGATTTTCTGTCAATCTTACTTCCAGCATAATCAGAGTCAGAGTAGCCTTCCAGAGAACTGTGTCCATGCTTTTTATAGTAGGGGCCTTTGCCAGGTGATTTCTTAAGATATCTCAGAATGTTACAAAGAGCATCCCAATGACACTGTCCAGGCTTATCCAAGTACCTGCTAAGAAGACCAACAGCAGTAGATATATCAGCTCTAGTAACAGTCAGATAGATCATCTTACCAATCAGTCTCCTATATTTTTTATTGTCTGGAAACATAGGAGAAGAGTCATCATCCCAATTAACATTGGGATCCAGAAGAGTATCAGCCAGACGTGCACCAAGCATCCCAGTCTCCTGTAACAGGTCAAGAACATACTTCCTTTGAGATAACACGAGAGCACTAGAGGTCCTAGACACCTCAACGCCCAGAAAATATCGTAGCTTCCCTAGGTCTTTAGTAGCAAAATGTTTGCACAAGTGTGTTTTAGTATCCTGAATCTCAGAAGGATCACTGCCAGATAGAACGATATCATCAACATAAACAATCAGAATCACAACACCAGAAGAGGTCTTTTTTGTAAAGACCGAGTGATCAATGTTGGATAAATTGGGCATTATGATAAATCCCTTTGTTTCGATGATGACAAACATTTCATTCTTGTTGATCTAACGTGCTACTTGAGTGTGCAGGATTAAGGTGGATGACAAAGCAACTAGGGAAATCCATATGCTTACATGTTTATGTTTTCATGCAATGTAATCGCTTTGTAAAAACTTGTACAAATATATAATGTACAAGTACTTAGATTGCATGTAAATCAAGCGTTAGATTCTCCCTAGCTAAACACCACATTTAGATAAGTCACTCCTTTCAAATAGGATCACATATGCACACTCATACATATACTTAGTGCCTAAATTGAAAGATTGAAACAGGGTCAATCTCGGTCGACCAAACTCCTCGACCGAGACACTTTCGGTCGACAAACTTCTCGACCGAGAATGACCCAAGTAGCCGTTAGACACAGCTGACAAGGTAGTTGGCAGTTGCAAATGAACGTTGATCCAGAGAGCCTGTCGGTCGACAAAACTTCGACCGAGTAGGTATCTCGGTCGACAAATTGTCGACCGAGATGGTCTCTGACAGCAACTGCAGAATAAAGCAACTAGCCGTTACTAACGCACCTAACTTATACCTAACGGCTAGTTAAGCACTTAGAAACCCCTATAAGTTGTCTAGAACGTCCTTAAGCATCCATAGGCCATTCCTATAAATAGGACATGCCTTAGGACACCAAAAGACACCTAAGCTACACTTGTGCTATACTTGAGCTTGAATACACATTGGCAATACTGTTTTGACTTTTGAGCAATAGAGCAATTCTTACATTTGCTATTCATTCCCATTGCTCCCATTTCGTGTCCTATAGGCTAGCATCTCCTTACCACAGCACTTACACTTCTACACTCATTGGTTAGGAGATCAATACGCTTGATATAGGCAAATCAAGCCTTGTGCTTAAAAGGATAAGTTGTAATTTCTATTTTCCTTCTTGTTCCTTTTATTCTTTGTATTCTCCTTGCTACTCCTAGGGTTGGAGGCTGCGGATTGGAGAAGGTTCTTCTCGGAGGAGAAGTTGGACTTCAAGCTACTTCAAGAAGGCTATCGCACGGGAAGCTACTTCAAGAAGGCTATTGCAACGGGAAGCTACTTCAGGAGGAAGGCTGCTTCAAGGTGGTGCAATTACTTCTAGGTGAAGGCTGCTTCAAGGTTGGGCGATTACTTCTAGGTGAAGGCTGCTTGAAGGGTTTAGGGAGAGAATTGTAATTTTATGTAAAGTCCTTGCGAGGTAATAAAATTAAATTCTTTCCAAATCCCGGTTGGGTAAGCAACCGGGTAGTGGACTGACAACTTTAGTATTTGCTAAAGTTGGAACCACTCTAAATCCTTGTCCCCTTGTCCAATATTCTTGTGGTTGATTGCTTGAGTTCAATAATTGTTAAAATTATCTTTAAAAACTCTATTCACCCCCCTCTAGTGTTTTTTCAATCAACATGTGATCTCAGAAAACCAAATGTAGTCAAGATTTTACTCAACTTGTCAAACCATGCCCAAGGACTCTGTTTGAGTCCATAGATAGATTTTTTTAACCTGCAAACTTTATGTGACTCCCCCTGAGCAACAAACCCAGAAGGTTGCTCCATATAAACCTCTTCTTGAAGATCACCATACAGAAAGGCATTTTTAACATCCAGTTGAATAAGAGGCCAATCTAAATTAATAGCAACAGAAAGTAGAACTCTGACAGAGTTAAGTCTGGCAACAGGCGAGAATGTCTCAAAATAGTCAATGCCATAAGTTTGAGTATACCCTTTTGCTACCAGGCGTGCCTTCAGACGTTCCACTGTTCCATCAGGTTGATACTTCACAGCATAAACCCATCTGCAGCCAACAGGTTTGCGCTCAGAAGGTGGATCCACCAACTCCCAAGTTCCTCTATCAGTAAGAGTAGTCATCTCCTCTTGGGAACAGCAATAGCAGATAGGGCAGCCACAAAGTTACTAGCATGAATACTCAGATGTGTAGTAGAAACATGATTAGCAATATTATGAGAAGTACAAGAACAAGTGCCTATTCTGAGAGCAATAGGCAGATCTAAGTCTGAGTTTACCTCAGTAGGTGTAGGACCTTCTAGAGGAGAAGATTGGTGTTGCATGGGGGGGTCTTGAGCAGTTTGCGACATGTTCCTGCGTTGATACACAATAAATGGGGGAGAAGTAGTTTCAGCAGGTGAAGTATCATATATGCAATCACTCATGACAGACAATGGCGTTGTGATTATATCAGAATTCAGGGTATCTCCTTTAGCTGAGTAAAAAGGGGTATCCTCAAAAAAGACCACATCACTACTCATGAACCATTTTTTAGTAGTAGGACTATAGCACCGATACCCTTTTTGAGTACGAAAATAACCCAAGAAAATACATTTTTCTGCTCTAGGAGATAGTTTGTCATAGTTCGGTCCAAGTAACCGCACAAAGCAGGTAGAGCCAAATATCCATGGAGATACAGAAAACAAAGGTACAATAGGCTGTAGAACCTGTACAGGAATCTTATTGCCAATAACAGAAGACGGCATTCTATTAATCAGAAAGCAGGCAGTCAGGATAGCTTCTGGCCAGAAACGTCTAGGTACATTAGAATGCGGCATTATAGTTCTAGCAACCTCAAGTAAATGTCTATTTTTCCGCTCCGCAACTCCATTTTGTTGAGGTGTATAGGCACACAATGTCTGATGAATAGTACCAACAAATCGACAAAACAGTCCAACTTCTTTCTGAACAAACTCCAAAGCATTGTCAGTTCTCATAATTTTAACAGTCATAGAATATTGAGTTTTTATTTCAGCAAAAAAAAAATTATTGTAGATAGCACTTGAGACCGATTTTTCAACAAAAACAACCAAGTGGTACGAGAAAAATCATCAATAAACAGAATAAAGTATTTATTGCCAGACAGACTTGGAACATGACACGGACCCCATACATCAGCATGAACAAGATCAAAAATATTTTTACTACTAATATGGGATTGTTTAGGATAGACAGTTCTAGACTGTTTCCCTAACTGACACGACTTGCACTGAAAATCGTGCGTTCCTACACCAGAAATAACATGTTTCAGTTTTTCAGAAGATGGGTGTCCAAGTCTGTAGTGCCATTGCAATGCTGAAACTGATGAAGATAGAGTTGTAGCTAGCGCCAAGTTGTGAGTCCTTTTCAAATCGTCCAGATAATATAGTCCATCAGGTCCTTCACGCCCCCCACCAATCTTCATCCTCGTGCGAAGGTCTTGAAAAATATAAGTACCAGGAACGAATGTGAGACTGCAGTTCAGGCTACGTACAATTTTGTTAACATATAATAAGTTCAGTGGAAAGTGAGGCACATATAGAGCAGATTTTAACAAAACCTGAGAAACTATGTCTTCAATCCCAGATACAGCAGACTTGGAGCCATCAGCAAGCATAACAGAGGAAGTAGAGACCGGTCTAGATACAATTTTGAAAAGAGACCGATTTCCAAAGATATGAGACGAGGCACCCGAATCAATCACCCATTTTGTATTACCAGTACTAGACGAGGGTGCACTGATGAAAGCAGTATCACAACCAGAATAAGCAGTTGCATGAGCTCCAGTAGTAGCTCCAAAGGATGATCCAGTCTGCTCGAGCAGTAGATGCTCCACTTCTGAATGGATAAAGTCAGCAGTAGTGGAACTAGATGCATCAGTCGTTGTAGGCTGTGATGCTACCTCAAAGGTAGCATGGGCATCGGACGCTGCATTGGCCCAGGTCGGCTTCCCATATTTCTCCCAGCATTTTTCTTCAATATGATTAGACCGGCCACAGAAACTGCAGAAACGCTGACCAGTCGGAGGACGAGCAGCGTTGGGAGGACCAGAGGGTGCTCCATGTCCAGAAGAACTCCGCCCCCTTCCAGCTCCAAGAGAAGGACGGTTCTCCTGAAAACGACCACTGTCGCGGCCACAACCTCGGTCGGACATAGCAGCAAGGGCAGTAGCATCTCCAGTGTCAGAAGGTGACTCAGATGAGGACGTCGGCAGCCGCTGAAGACGTTGAAACGCACTCTGTAATGTAGGCACTGGATTACTGGCAAGAATCTGATCCACAACCCCAACATAGGATTTAGGTAAACCACACAGGAACTGAACCACCTGCAAATCCTGGCGTTGACGTTGCATGGTAGCCAAGTCAGTAGACAAAGGATGGTAGGCCTCCAATTCTCCCCAGAGTCCTTTAAAGGCAAAGAAGTAATCAGCAATGTCAGATCCCGAGAAGTGTAGACGGGTCAGCTGCTTATTGATATCAAACACCTTCTTGGGATTCTGGCTGTGAGAGTAAGTACTAGCAAGTTGATCCCACATCTGCTTTGTTGTAGGCAGGTATAGTAAGGTGACACTAATTTTCGTCTCATTGTTGTTGAGAATCCAGGTCATTACGGTGGAATCATCCTTGACCCAGTCATCATAAGTTTTGACATCCTTGGAGTCGGCATTGGCAGCAGGCACAGGAGGTGGATCACGCGTCAGATGAGAATGTTTTCCCTAGGATTTTACATAAATATGCATGGAACAGACCCAATGTTGGTAGTTGCGCCCATCCAGCTTAACAGTAGTAACCTGACCTAACAACGCAGATCATCATGTGAAGACGCCATGACAGGTAGAACACCGACACCCAAGGTGAGTATGAATAGGTAGGTACATGCAGAAAACGACTGCCTAGTTCCTCAGCTAGGCGGGAGTAGGCACAGTAGAAAGACTGGACAGACCAGTTACATACGGGCTACGCCGATGCGCAGCAAAAAATCCGGCAGCTCAAGGGCCTACACGGGCAGGTAGGAGAACGGAGCCGAAAGACACACCAGAGCTACGGAGCGAGGCGGGAGGACAGCACCTTCTGGATCAAGCCAGACGAGAGGAGCAGCCCTCCCAGCGGCAACGGCGGCAGCTAGCCGTCGGCAGCGGCAGCAAGCCCTGCGCGGGTGGGCGGCTCAGGCGACGCCAGGTGAGAGAGAGAAAGAAGGAGAGGTAGGGAGGGGAAGAGACGGCGCCCCGGATCTAGTCCTGCTCTAGTACCATGAGAAACAGTAAATGGAGAAAGCGTAGGGTTACACAATGTGTGTACCCTGATATATATATATATATATATATATATATATATATATATATATTAGCGGAACAATTACATGTAGGTCCTTATAGAAATGTAAAATAACAGGACAATAAGTAAAGACATACTAACACATATATTAACAATATATATGCTCCAGCTTGAGGGCGAGTGTTGATATATATTCCTTATTTCTATTACTGTCTCGTTAGTTATGCATTATGCTATGTTGTGTGTTTTGTTATGTGCTTTAGACTTGTCTGGTCTTTAGCTTTTCTTTTATCCCATATTGCATAGTTTTGTTTCTTACTTACTCTCTTATCTTATAAAAGAGAGAGCAATGTATTTGTTTTAGACACATCAAATAAAGGTTCTTCTACTCTATAAAAGGAAACAAACAAGATAACTAAATTGGTAACAAAGGACCGCACCAAAGGGAAGAATCTAGAGTAGGAACTCACTCCCGTAAATACGCCTATATAGACTAGTTGATTCCCATCTTTAGGGTTTGGTTTGTATATTGAGTCTAACTAGGCCATTCGTAATTCTCTCTCCAAGCAATGGATATAGTGTTAGGTTAAGAAACCTACACACTCCCATGGTCAGAGAGATTCTTAAGCCCATTAGGCAAGCCAACCTCAAGACACGTGATCGTATCTTAAACACTTGAGCTTGGAAGGACCACTCGATATTCTAGATCTCCGTGGGCATGCTCTCATAAGGAAAAATTAGGCATATGTAAGCACGTTGATCGGGCACACAAACAACACAATTAAAGAATGGAACAATGGCATATAACATAAAAGAGCCACAACAAATAATGAGTTAATTACTATAATAGGGCCTCATAGAGCAAGTCTGCAAGATTTTTCAAGTTATCGCAGCAATGGAAGCAAGGCCAAGAGAAAACATTAGCATTAATATTGTTAGAATATGTGGTAATTACTTCTTTATCAGCTAGTGAGTGTGGCCCATCTATACTCTCTTATTTAGTTGGTTAACCTAAGTGATCCATATAACACTTGAGTAGATACATTTAACTCTCCTCTTTGACACATACAAAATTTGTTTCTAATCAAGTTTACATTTGCATAATCAAATTCATATGGTATTAGAGAAGCACTCTCCCTAACCTAACCTAGACGTCACCCCTCCCTCCCCTACTTTCTTTTTTATGTCCCTACGTTGTTACCCCTCCAATCCTCCCTCTACGAGCGTCATTGTCGAGAGAAAGAGTTGCAGGAGCAATCCCAAGTGTTGTCATAGGCCATGCGCCAGCCCCTGTAGGGCCCTAAGCCAGTAACCGCCAACGCCAAGGGCCACTAGCCAATCAGAAAGGCTATTGCCAAAGTGAAGCCAGCCATTACTAGCCTGCAGATGCCAACCATCAACTACTACTATTAACTGATTTGTTCAGTCGCATCCTTCCTCCTTTTTTGTTTATTGTAGATCTGATTTGTAATAGAAACAAGCAAAAAAGTCGGACAAAAGACGCCCGATTGCTAATCCTACAAGGCACCACCAACAAACAAAGGCATGTCAGTTTTATACTTTTTTCATGTGGATCCCCTAAACCCAATGGTTGAGTGCTTTTCAGTTTAGTAGGGTTCTCTCTTAAACAAAAATATCATAGTGCTACTTCTAGTGATTATCTTGCTATCATGCAATTCTTGTGGTACTGCTTCCTATATGTCTTTCTTATCTACCAAGCTATATTCCAGTAGCCTTATTATTTATAATATCTTTTAACTGGTAACTTTTCTTCCTAAAGTAGCATGCGTAAATTTTGCTACCTCATGGCTTTTGCTAGAGAGCTACGTTGTTGACATACAATTACAATTGCATACCGACAATTCATGCAATCAAGCTGTATGGAAACAACAAACTGCTCTGGATGAAAGTTGTGCCCACATTCGTGGAATCCCTCAAGAAACTGAAGTACATAATTGAAGATCCTCCGGCCAAGCGTGAAACAGATCGTGCGTGGGTGATTGCCAAGACTCAAGTGCTTCATTGGCTATGGGGTAGCATGGAACCCCATATCATTGTCAAGTACAAGTGGCACCGCAATGGCGAAGCAATGTGGGAAGATATGAAGCGATTCTGTACAGAGGAGAAGAATGGTCTCCAATTTTACAATAACATGGACAATATGTTCTCCTAGAATCAAGAAAAATGTGCCTTTGAGGCATATTATAATGCAATGAAGGTACTCGTTAATCAGCTCAATTATTTCTCCCCAACCCTGAAGGTAATTAAAGAACAGATTTCATCCTACCAGACCACTTTCTGAATGGGTATATCCCTACTATGCAGGCCTACGCCATATTCTTTTAGGCGTGGACTCTCTTCCCTTCATCAATGAGGCTTGCAAGAGATTTTGTCCCCATCCAATATGCCCAAGACACCCCAAACCTATAACTCCTCTGCCTCTGTCATATCTTCCAAAGCTCAGACGATTATTGTTGTTGCAGCAAGAGGTCGTGGTTGCGGAAGAGGGGCCCGTCCAAAATGCACGTACGGCAACAAGATTGGCCACACTAAAGAGAAATGTCACTCTAACCATGGCTACTCGCCAAATTATGGTCGTGGTCGTAGATGAGGTCCAGCTCATCTGGCTCAAGCTCCATAAAACTTGTCACACACTTGTCTATTAGAGCTCTGATTGTGGGTTCCACTTTTGTATCTCCCACAATTAAAGAATATGAATGTCTCCCTAAGCCTTGCATCAAGGTAGTGATTCTACGTTGCATACTTAGCCTAGAACTCCCTCGACATATCTTGCCAAATCAGATTGGTTAATTGTGAGTTTCTTGTGTATCCTGCGAAGCCTCGTCATCTTCTCACCTTGCAGCCGCACACCAATATAACTAAGGGACAACCACAGCTTCACACTCTGACTGGACTTGACTTAGGTGCAACCAAGCACATGATGGGTATGTCACATCTCCTTCAAACCTTTTGACTCCCATATCTCTCACTCGTCTGTCACCATATTAAAATGTCAATTTCGATGCCGTTTGTGATGGTCCAGAATCAGAAATTTACAAAAACTTCGACCGAAATTTCGATATTTCCGCTTATTTTGACACAGATTTCAACGCAAATTTTGACGATTTCCATGACCAAATAAAGGAATTAAGTCATAAAATTTTACCATGATGATCTATATAAGTACACCTGATTATGCAATAAAATCATATGTTGGTACAGAATGGGGGGTTCCTACATTTTCGAGTGAAAATACACAACTGTTTCGATCAAGATTTTGATGATGCAATGTATACATACATATATTCTTATGCAATAACATGTTAGATCTTATATTTTGGATTCAATTAACTCAGTGGGGTCTGTTCGGAAATACAGGCACAAAGTATAGCAGCAGAAACAAAACTTTATCTATCTATATTCCCATAACAGCAAGATCGCGTCAACTACTATAAAATAGGAAGGATGGTTTTAGCAAGTTATACCTGGTCCTAGAGCAAGTCCAGCGACAAAACCCGCTTCTTTGCAATTGCTGACAAGTTGCTCTTGGACAGTGGTTGTGCAGCTCCTAGTTTTCACCACGAATAGCTGTCTGCGCAACCTCAGTAGCCAATTTGGTGGTTTCGCCACGGACTGCAGGTTGACTTTGCTCTCCGAGCAGCAGCCAAAGGACTCCTACCTCTAGAGTAGTCCAAACGGACCAACTAGAACTCATGTCATTCACCAAGAACGGACAGAAAGGAGTTGTCCCTCCTGTTGGTGTACTAGTCACCAATCTGCTCTCCCACAACGACAACTTCTCAGTTGTTCTCTCTCGTTGGCTATCCCTCCTTGTCGGGTAGGACTTGCATGGGCTCTCTCGGTTACCACTACCAGAGGGGACAACACTTGTCAGAGGAATTGATTCTTACTTGTCTGTGATGTAATTGTGCTCTGGGAAGCCCCCAGTACCCCTCTATTATAGTAGAGGTCAGGGTCAGGGTCAGGGTTCCCAATCTGTACGAGATTGTGCGGGAGTGGAAGGGACCGGAAGAACTTAAACTTTCGCAACTTGTGTGATGCCAAACGGTCGTCTGGCACACCTAGACGGTCTTCTGGTGTGCGAGACGGTCGTCTCGCACTTCCAAACGGTCGTCTCGCACACCTAGACGGTCTTCTGGTGTGCGAGACGGTCGTCTCGCACTTCCAAACGGTCGTTACCGTTTGACAGATTCCCAATCGCACACAAATTTGGCAATTTTGATTCCAATTAATATCACATATTAATTTATTTGCACTCCAAGTTTGTGCAATCAAAACTATTCAGGAAACATCCAGAATATTCGTTCGACCCAACTGAGACATCTCACCCAGGCGAGACGCCCGTCTTGCTCACGCAGACGGCCGTCTGGTGAGTCTGAGATGAGCCAGTCGGTTCAATCATATTGAATCGATCGGTTTAAGGGCCGAACTAAGCCAATTTGAACTCTGATTAGCCTGACAACCCAAACGGTTGTCTCGACACTTGAGACACCCGTCTGGCTGCCCAAACGGTCGTCTCACTCAGTGAGATGGTCGTCTGACAGTTCAGTCAGTCAATCTATCGATATGTTCTGTGAATTGAAATTGAATACCTAAACGCTTTAGTAATCAAATCAATCATCTTTCAAGATCAAACTCCTCTCCTAGATGAGTTCATGTGTGTGCCTTTATAGGTCCCATGTCACATTGGCAGTGAATGGCCATAACTAGCTTATGACATTACAAGCAAAGAGTGGTGCCCAGTCGCACATCAGTGCTACCCAAGTAAATGGAAAGTTGGAGAACAACTTCAACCTACAATCTGTGTGAGGTGTTGCAGTGATTGTATAATTTCTTTGTCTCTGATATCTAGAGTAAACTCAAGGCATGGACTCGGCATCCTTTCAACGTTCATCTCATGTTTCTTAAACCAAGAGCAGACTGTCTGAGATAATGTGACCTCAATGTCATATATGGATTCACATGTACGTGCATGCGTTTCTCAGTCTCCCTTATCAAGTGATTAGGATATCATATTCCAGTAGGAGGGACAAATCTCATATCTATCGCTCACAATCTATCCCCATGTGTCAAAGTCACCCAATCATCACCTTTATAACAACTCATGTTTCAAGACTGCGTTTGATGATATCAAAGCGTACCCAACGACATGTAACGAGTGCAGCGATTTCAGGTCTAAGAATCACAATCACCACCTTCACTATGAGAGTTGACTGTGACTTACCATATGATGATTTTCATGTGTCACTCTCAAGGTGGGTTTGTCGGATACATTGTTCCCTAACATGTATTTGTGTGTTTGGTTTGATATTCGATATCATGACTAATGAGATTTAGTCATCAACCAACTCACATTGTGATCTTATGTGTTATTGTTGTCTATCAACCTTTCACAATAACAACCGATCAAGGACATAATGAGAATATGTATATGTACTCTTAACATCGGTATGATCTCATCCACAAGGGTAGTAACTTGAATACATACGTCATTGAGTAATATGATTCTCTAGACATTCATAGTGTTTCCTCGTTATCTCATAACTGAATGAAACAGAATGAATTGGAAGCTAGCCTTTATGTGTGTTAATCAAATCCTTCGTATGGTATATGCCATGTCAATCATCACATGATTTGCTATATGGGTATACTTTACCAACAGACTCCCACTTGCACTTAGAGTGATTCATCCATGAATCATATTTTGAGTGACTCAATTCATGTCCAACATACTTCTGTTGCGCAAGTGCTTATCTCAGCGGGCTAGCAACATTTTGCTATTAGTCGGTATATTGCATGTTTCTTATCTCTTCGTTTTGAGATGAAACCACCATAATATGAAATCGGATATTCCTTGCCTAACAGTTAGCTCCATTGTTGTCACAGTACTTCTACTGAGTCATCAATGGTTAGAACATCTATAAGTTCATCATATGAACTTATAGATCCATATAGTATCACTCTGTGTTCGCAACACAAGTATACTCAGTTTCTATTGTAGAATGGATATTAGTTCGGAACCCTTCCAGCTAACAACATTTCTCTTTTAAATCAAACATATTTTATTGTGCTCATTTGGTCATTATGGAAGCTTGCATCGATGTGACCATTTACATCCAACTTTTCCTTTTATTGTTATCCTTATTGACTAGCAATCTATCCTTAGATACTTCTCAAGTAGTAATGGATATTTTAATGGCATTCCAATAACCTTTATTGGTTATATCTTGTCACGTCCAATACATACAAGATTATATGGGATATTAGCATTCAAGATAGATTCATTGCTACAGCCTTTGGCATCTTTATCACGTCATTCCCATTCTTCACAAGAATTGGAACTTAAGGTTCATGAGAGACCAATCCGGATTCTCTCTCATTGAATCCTTCCATGTTGAACTCTTTTAACACTTTGTAAGTGCTCAAGCTTCTATTGTGAAACATTCAAGAACTAGCTCTATAGATCTTGATCCTTATCTCATAAGATGTTTCATCTTATCCTTTCATTGCTAAAGGAGTTTTCCATGCCAGGTCTCAATATTCACAATATTGAGATATCATTCCTCATCACATGTGGAATATACATATATGCTCCCACTAAATCTTTTGTAATCACAGATTTCATCTTTTATCTTGATTCAAGTTAAACTCTTTGACTATCTTGTCAAGTGAAAGATCCATTCTCTGAGCTGCTTGTTTCAATCCCAGATTGAACATTGTAGTTCATAGACTTTATTTGCATTCTTGAAGTTATAAAACATTTTAGGTTGTGTCACGTACACATCCTCTGATGTATTCCATTTAAGGAATCTGGTTTTATCTTCATATGCCAAATCTCATAGTCTATTTCAACATCAACAACAAGCATGACAGATGGTAAAAGAACTTCTATCATGTTCAACAACTTGAACTGATTTAAAAAACTTATCCAACCAATTTGTCCTTTTATGTTATCCAAGTAGGTTTTTACCACAAGACCATATTCCACCCTTTGGGTATTACCCCTTTTAGGTGGCGCTATCAAGGTTCTACCTTGTTAGCTTACATGGATCCCATCTTGGCCTTGAGCCATTTCTCATATTATGGTATTTAATAGCCTCTAGTTGATTAGTTGGCTCATCCTATTATGACCAACCCATCTAAACTGTTGGATTCACAATCCTTCAATCTTAAGATATGTTCTACTAGAACTATTTTATTTTGTGTTACATGACGGACTTTGATATTCCACGACAACTTGTGATTCTCTTAGTTCTCATTGTACCTCTTTGTTGTCTCGAACATTTCGAGTTTTACTTTTAACTCCCACTGGTTCTTTTGGAACTCAGTTATCAACAAAACATTTTTGTTATTGGATTGGGGTTAATAGTAACTTTCAACAATTATGGCTTGTGGATAAACCTTCTTCAAGAAATTACTTTCTCAAATGTTGGTTTGAATCCTTAAGACATATTGGGACATTCTCAAATCATATCATATATGATATCTTATAAACCATTTAGACGGTACATTATTTAGTCATAGTTTTATATTTATGAGGATAAGAAGATTAGATTAATTGATAATCACATCATGACTCATCATGGTATAATTCCTTCATTCTGACACATCATCATGTTCAGATGGATTTTGACTCGTGATAAGGAATTAAATGACTGATATCGATGCTGTTTCGACAGCTTGGATATAGATATTTACCGGTATACTGACGAAAATATCGACAGATGCAATCTCGGTCATATCGATGCCAAAATGAACGAATGAAATCATGAAATTTTACAAGTGCAATCTCTACACCTAAATGCATTGTTTTATGCAATCAAATTCTATAAGGGGTATGTGGGGGGGTTGTCCATCATGTGGGAGGTAGGGAACCTGTCCTGCTTTCTACATATTTCGATGAAGGATTTTGATGATAAAATATTAGAATTATGATTTGGAATTTTACTAGCACAATCCATAAACATAAATACACACACTTATGCAATAATATCCAATTTACAACACATGAATAGCATAGTAACTTACTAACTCATATCAGTTGTATACTTGTATGTCGAGTTACACACTGATTCTCCATACAATATTGAGTTGGTATAGTTGACATATTGCTCGCATGACAAGTACAATATGTAAGGTTGGTGGTATGAAGTTACGTGTTGCTCATACATGTCATGTACGATACTATATAAGTGTATAATACTCGTTCGTATTATGTAATTAAACATGATATGTTTTAGAATTTTACAGTACTATGTCTCCATATGCATCATATTAGATTCTGAAAGAAAATATACACCAGGGCTTTCTATTGCTCTTCTTCAATGTGTGACTTTGACGATTTAATGACTGTCAAGGAAGCTAGGCACCATCACTATTGTGACACCTTTTCTCCACCGTTGTTTGTTGCACAGGATCTTGATATGTGGTAGTGAGTTTCTCCATGGATTATGCTCAATAGAGGGATAAGCAAGGAACAAGGTATCTGATTTCGATACCGTTTCGACAGCATGGAAATCGAAATTTATGGAAATTTCCACAGAAATTTTGATAAATGCAATTGTGCCCGTTTCAATGCCAAAATGAATGAATTAATTTATGAAATTTTACAGGTGTGATCTCTACACCTAAATGCATCGTTTTATGCAATAAAATTTTATGTGGGGTAGGTTAGGGAGGGGGTCCTTCATGTGGGAGGTAAGGGAACTGTCATGTTTCTTGAGGATTTCGATGAATGATTTCGATGACAAAATGTAGGAATTAAGTTATGCAATTTTGTAAGTATGAGCTATATACATGCATGTACTTGTTCGTGTTATAATATCAAATATTGGATATGTAGGGCATCCCACACATTTTACTTGGGTTTATAGTTTGTTGCTGATATTGACTCAATAGTCAACCATTTCATTGGTCCCAAGAATACTAGTGCAATGTTTCCAAGCTAAATCATCATTTGTTGGTGTGGTTGGCTTCCTAGCACCCTCATTGTCTAATAAATCACCACTAGGATACATGTCATCCACATTGCAGAAACTAAAATAGCATGCATCGCATAAGTATTTAATAATTTGAATAGCAAATATTAGGGAAATGCAATGCAATTATGATATACTATAAGTATATACTATGTATGAGTACTAAATGGTGAAATGACCCCAATCCCCCTTTGCTCCTCTTCAAAAATCAACAATAACAACAAGGATTGCAATTGTCAAAATTTTCATCGAAATTTGGCGAAATTCATCGAAATTTGACGAAATTCATCGAAATCGTCGAAATTTGGCGAAACTCATCAAAATTGAAACAGTCGCACGTTTCGGTACCAGATAGCATCGACTCGAGTGTACTCTAGCCTGACTATATATATATTTGTTGGGATAATGTGGCCTTTGATCGGATACGCATATGAGAGCAATTTAAATATTCACATTGTATGCAATAAACAAACGGTAAAACCAAAAATCTGATCATATCGATTATCCTAAAACATAGTAAATTAACGTGGCTCTGATACCACTGTTGGGAAATACGAGCATAGAGTATTGCAGTGGAAACAAAAATTAATCTATATGTATTCCCATAACAGCAAGATCGCGTCAACTACTATGAAATAGGAAGGATGATTTTAGCTAGACCTGTAAATGGATGTCCGGAATCCGCACATTCGATCCGGCTTAGTCCAAAATTTTGAAAAAAAATCCGACATCTGCATAATCCGAATTAGATTTAGGATATCAAATTTCATATCCGAAAATTTCAGATAGGATATCGGATATGGTTGTATCCACTTCGAAAAAATCCGAATCTGACAAATATATGCATATATTATTAAATATATATTATCTATATATAAATATACGAAAATATAGATATTTTATCATATATATGCATAGTAATATGAATGTATTCTATATATAATATATTTATAACAATACATTCATGATTTCTGGTTCGGATCGGATATTTATTACATGATATCCGTTGGATATTGGATCGAATATCGGATCGATATTTTTTTTGGATTCGGATATCGGATATAGTATCCACTCCGTATTCAATCCGTTTACAGGTCTAGTTTTAGCGAGTTATACCTGTTCCTAAAACAAGTGCAGCGACAAAACTAGCTTCTTTGCAACTACTGACAAGTTACTCTTGGATGGTGGTTGTGCAACTCCTGGTCTTTACCACGAATAGATGTTTGTGCAACCTCTGCAACGACTCTGGTGGTCTTGCCACGGACAGCAGGTTGACTTTGCTCTCCGAGCAGCAGGCAAAGGATTCTTGCCTCTAGAGTAGTCCACACGGACCAACTAGAACTTCTGTCGTTCACCAAGAACGGACAGGAAGGAGTTGTCCCACCTGTTGGTGTACTAGTCACCAACCTGCTCTCCCACAACGGCAACTTCTTAGTTGTTCTCTCCCGCTGACTATCCCTCCATGTCGGGTAGGACTTGTCTGGGCTCTCTCGGTTACCACAACCAGAGATTGTTTGTGTTGTAGTTGTGCTCTAGGAAGCCCCAGTACCCCTCTATTTATAGTAGAGGTCAGGGTTAGGGTTCCCAATCTGTACGGGATTGTGCAGGAGTGGAAGGGACCGAAAGAACTTGAACTTTCGCAACCTGCGAGACGCCAAACAGTCATCTGGCACACCCAGACGGTCGTCTGGTGTGCGAGACGGTCGTCTCGCACTGCCAAACGACCGTTTAGCAGTTTCTCAATCACACACGAATTTGGCAATTTCTATTCCAATTAATATCACATATTAATTTACTTGCACTCCAAGTTTGTGCAATCGAAACTATTCGAAAAACATCCAGAATATTCGTCCGGCCCAACCGAGCCATCTCACCCAGGCAAGGCGCCCGTCTCGCTCACCCAAAAGGTCGTCTAGTGAGTCTGAGATGAGCCGGTCGATTCACTCACATATTGAATCAGTCGGTTGAAGGACAGAACTAAGCCAATTCGAACTTTGATTAGCCTGACAACCCAAACGGATGTCTCAACACTTGAGACGCCCGTCTAGCTGCCCAAACGGCTGTCTCACTCAATGAGATGGTCATCTGGCAGTCTAGTCAGCCAATCCAACGATCTGTTGCGTGAATTGAATACCTAAACGCTTTAGTAATCAATACAATCATCATTCAAGATCAAACTCCTCTTCTAGATGAGTTCCTATGTGTGTGCCCCTATAGGTCCCATGTCACGTTAGCAGTGAATGGTCATAACTAGCTTATGAAATTACAAGCAAAGAGCGGTGCCTAGTCGCACAACATTGCTACCCAAGTGAATGAAAAGTTAGAGAACAACTTCAACCTACAATCTGTGTGAGGTGTTGCAGTGATTGTATAATTCATTTGTCTCTGAGATCCAGAGTAAACTCGAGGCATGGACTCGTCATCCTTTCAACGTTCATCTCATGTTTCTTAAACTAAGAGCAGACTATCTGAGATAATGTGACCTCAATATCATATATGGATTCACATGTGCGCGCATGCGTTTCTTAGTCTCGCTTATCAAGTGGTTAGGATATCATACCCCAGTAGGAGGGACAAATCTCATATCTATCACTCACTGTCTATCTCCATGTGACAAAGTCACCCAATCATCACCTTTATAACAACTCATGTTTCAGGACTGTGTTTGATGATGTCAAAGCGTACCCAACGACACGTAACGAGTGCAGCGATTTCAGGTCTAAGAATCACAAACACCACCTTCACTATGAGAGCTGATTGTGACTTACCATATGATGGTTTCCATGTGTCACTCTCAAGGTGGGTCTGTCCGATACACTATTCTCTAACATGTATTTGTGTGCTTGGTTTGATATTACCATATCATGACTAATGAGACTTAGTCATCAACCAACTCACACTCTGATCTTATGTGTTATTGTTGTCTATCAACCTTCCACAATAACAATCGATCAGAGACATAATGAGAATATGTATATGTACTCTTAACATCGATATGACTTCATCCACAAGGGTAGTAACTTGAATACATACGCCATCGAGTAATATGATTCTCTAGACATTCATAGTGTTTCTTCATTATCTCATACTGAATGAAACAGAATGAATTGGAAGCTTGCCTTTATGTGTGTTAATCAAATCTTTCATATGGTATATGTCATGTCAATCATCACACGATTTGCTCTATGGGCATACCTTACCAATAGGGTCTCCCACATATATTTAAGAATTTTTAAGAATTTTTGTTTATTTTTTAATGCAATAAAAAATCAGAAATTTTGACTAAACTAACTAGATCTAACTTTCCTTCTAGTTTGTCAAAAAAATCGACATATTTGTAAGTTGGTGACCTAGTCTTCATGAAACAATAATCCCTTACTCTTCATCCACAATCTTCAAGGATCGAGGTCCTCAATGCTATCTTCATTTTTTCTAGAAGGGGAGGAATATAACATGTTACTACGATGAGTAAAGATGAAGAGTATCAAAACACTAATTGTACTAGAATCAAAGCAGGTATGTGTATACACTGTCTCCAAATTATAAGATCTGATGGTATTTGAGCTTTCAAAATGCGTTATTTTGATTACATTTTGATAATGAAATGACAAGAAGTTTATTATGAGATGTTGTATAAAGTGCTAAAAGCAATCAAGCACTATAGCAAACACTTCATTTGGGTAGGCAAACACTATAAGCTTGATTGAGAAAACGGAAAAATGATGCGAAGACGGAGCGTGCACATCTCCATCATTTACATAAATGGCCAGTCTCCTAAATTAAGTTCTCAATTACTGCATACCGTTTGCCAATTCTTCATGTTCACTACACAAGTGTCGTTCAATGCTTTCCACTCGTGTTGTACCTGGAGGAGTTTCTCATGTTTTGACGTCTGTGTAGCTTTTGTGTCCTCTTGGGTTCTCTATCTGATTGCAGGCAGGGTGGTTTCCGGGCTGGGTTCCGTGGATGGATTTGCCGTAGGTAAAAGGGATATGATTCGCTTTAAGTAGTTTAGCCTCATTGCTTTTTTCCCTCAATGAGCAGGGTTTCCTTGGCACTTGCCCTCCTAAGTGTCTCCCTTACTTTCTTTAACCTCTATTATACCTTAGCCTGGTATGGTGTTACGTCTTAGATTATGCTTTCTTTCTGCTTTCTGTAGGAGCTGTTCACTTGTATGCATTCAGTGCCTTAAATCCAGGTGGTAACACTTCAAAGAGACTTGTGTAAGGTTCTCATTCTGAGCTGGTCGGCTAGACGTGCTATGAGAACCTCTATGGACCCCTATTTTGTCCAATTTTGACTGTGATTGGGTTGGTCACAGGTCTGCTGAGGTGTTTGATGCTGCATTTTAGTTAACTTTTCCCTTTATAACTTTGTCATCAGTCACATGGTCTCAGTGTGGTTGCTGGCCCCCAAATTGATTAAGGATAAACCATGGAGTAGCTAACTATGGCATATGCTGAGGTATCCTCGTAACCCATCCCAGGTAATCAACAAGAGACCTCTTTCACGTGTGACGACCATTTGTGCCAGCTGTATTGTGCCCAGAGAGGGGACTTTTTGTAGGAAGTGTACACCATGTCATGCAAAGTTCATCATCAGTTCATCACCACTTAGAGATCTTAGATTTCCAGTACCTTCCGCAAAGTTTTCTGTGCTAACTGGATCTGTATTCCTTCTAGTTTGTTAAAAAGTGGAGCACCATTAATGTTATCCATCCACATTCGTAGAGGGTCGAGATCCTCCAGGTCATCTTCTTTTCTCATAAGGTACGTGCTATGCTTATGGGATTATTGAGTAGAGATGAAAGAATCACAAAGAACATATACAGTGAATACAAATGGTTCCGAAGGTATTCACATAAAATATAGCAACTGTAGGTTATAACGGTCAAAGGCATTTAAGCTTTCAAACGTGGGTTACAATTAGGTTTCAATACTTGGTAAAAAGGCTATCTAGGATTTGTATCAAAATGATGAAAAGTTTACCATGAGACACTGTATGAACTATGGAATGCTCACAGCAATCAAATTAAGGATTATATGATGGGAGTTAAATGGCAAAAGTTACCCGATATGTAGCACCAAGCACAGTGGCTGACTTCTCACCAACTCCAAAGGCAGTCAAAAGCGCCTAAGTTTCAAAAACAAGCACCGAAAATGCTTAGTTTTTAAAATTGGACAAATGAGAGGTCCAAACAGACCACTAAAGTACATCTAAACAGACTGAATACGAACTACATAAATCTCTAAACGTATTGCTACCTGGGTCGAAAGCATTGAACGGATATACGTCGACAGGCCCTACACGAAGCAGAAAGAAACGAAAATCTAAGACGTAATAGAAGAAAACCGTACCAAGGCACAACTGTAGACAAAGAATGGTACCGTACCTGTAGCGAGTCCCATATCTGAAACGGGAGATAATCAGAAGTGACACTGCCTGGAAAACCCTGCATTTCCCTGCTTGAGTTCAAGGACGGAAACTGAAGCAAGGAAGCTAAATATTGACACAAAAGTATAACTTCGTCACCTCCGGCACAAACGCCTCGAAGATCCGTCTGCGGAGCTCAGACCACCAAGCACCATGTCTGCCGTGAGTAAGAGAGTATGCACAAAAGACAGAATGACGTCAAGACACGAGAAAATTAACTAGGACATTGCGAAAGAATTGGGCGCGACCTGCGTACTGAACATGAAGCAGAATCGGCGGACAGTACGGCAGTGAGCGAGAGCTTAGTGGAAGAGACCCGCCATTCCTCAATCGTAATCGACGGAGATGAGTGCGCGCTATCTTCCGTTTGGTCTTCGCTTCCCGCCATCAACCTCACTCTCGAGCACTTCGGCTTAAACTGATGCTTCGACTAAACCGTTAGGTTGGACGGTTGCAGTGGTGAAAATTTAAGCATCTTCTTAGGGCCGCGGATCGAATATCGGGAAGCTAATTTTGACCTCTTTTCAATCACGCAACAGCAGGAATGTCGTATCCGTGTCCCATGACACAAATACCATCTATAAACTAGATCTATATTATATAAAAGAGCCCGTTTTGCATCTGAATTAACCATGCAATTTTTTCCAATACTTTTTTAAATTACAAAAACATAGCCGGTGGAAGATGTTGGTTGTAATTTTTTTCATTATTTTTGAAATCATATACTAGTCTCCGTGTGTTTACAACACACTTTTATCTTTGATTTTTTTAATTATATATTATATTTGAAAATTCATCTATATCTACACTATATAAGAAAGCCCATAGAGAGGGTTTGATGCAATTTTCTCTATTATTTTTTGAAATTACATACAAGTTTTTGTGTGTTGCACCACATTTTGTCTTTAATTTTTAAATTATATATTATATTTGAAGACTCATCAATATTATATAAGAAAGCCCGCAAAGGGGTTGGATGCAATTTTATTTATTATTTTTTAAATTACATATTGGTCCATGTGTTTGTACACCACACTTTTGTTTTTAATTTTTTAATTTTATATTATATTTGGAGACTCATCTATACTATATAAAAAAAGCCTAATGAAGGGGTTAGACGCAATTTTCTCTTTTATTTTTTGAAATTACATATCGGTCCCTGGGTGTGTACACTATATTTTTGTCTTTAGTTTTTTAAATTACTAGTAAACACGCACGTGCCATGCACGTCTACACTTATAAGAAGATATTTTTCTCTTTAAGATTCACATTATGTATATATTTAATTAAAATGCATAATATACATCCATAAATATATGAAAAATGATAGTTGTATTAATAATTATAATCAATTTTAGATATTAATTGTTTAAACTTTAAGTGTGGCGTGTTGCAAATTAAAATTTTAGCTATGTGTGATCTCCCCTTTGCACAGGTACATGACATTTTATAAATGGAGATTTTTTTTCCAATAGTTCATTACAAACATATTCTGAATTTGTAAAATAACATAAGAATACCATATGTATTAGATTATTTTAGAATAGGTAGTTTTATTAATCATTAAAAATATGCCTTGGATTTGTTTAATTGTTTATAATATATATTTTTTATATTTAATGGGCATCATTGTTTTCAAATAGAAGTCAATTCAAAGCAACTAAATGGTAAGTAATACAATACTTATATTCTTTTTATTTTGTTGAAAATAATCTAAATAAAAATGGTCTCTATTAAATATTTTTCATAGATTGTAGGGATTATGAAAACATTTAAATTTTTTATTTCCTCAACAGGATGTCTTAGTACATATTAAGAACTACATATGCATTTTGATATCTTAATTAATATTATACATAAGACGGGATTATTTTTAAATAGGTTATATATGTCCTAATTGATAGTTCTTAAAATACTATTTGAAATGTCAGATGAAAATTTGAATAAAAAGTAAACAGAACTTTTGTGGATTTGAAAAGAAAATGAAGTTTCTCTATTGCTAGTAGAATTTTATTTAATTGAAATAGAATTTGAAATTTTGTAATAAAAGAGAATTTCGACAGTAGATTTACATTTGAATATATCATACACATATATTGGATGGTTGATTAATAAAACTGATACGAATAAAGATACAAATTATAAAAATGTATGCACAAAATCGCAAACAACTAATTGAACTTGCAATCCTTTCGAGATGGCGACACTATTATCAGGATATATGGGTTGCAATAATAAGTGTTAACGAAAACGTAACGGATGGAGAACAAAATACAGTGAAAGTGTCGTAGTTGGGAAGGAGGAGATAGGAAATTGATGTAGAAATGAATGAAAATGAGGAAAAAAGTAGAAAAATATTAGTGTCCCAATGTTTCTCCTCCACTTCCGAATTTAACAGCCTTTTCAACTTCTATTTCTATTTCTTTCCACTATCTCATTCAATGTCCCCTATGACTCTTAAATCCGTAATTCACGGTCATTCCCCACTCCCCCATTCTTTTCCTCGCATATCCCCAAAATTTAAGCTAGTTTCCTATTAATAGAAGCATGTTTTTGTTCCTTTTAAAGTTTCTTAATGACTAACAATTTTTACTTTTTACATAATTTTCACTTACCTCAATCAACCACTTCTCCAACGATTTAACCCTCAACGCCAACAACCTCATAGGGTACGCCTAATCAACATTCTTTCGTTCTAAAAAATGGAACGGGTTTGCAATTTCTATCCTCTCACGTATATTTAGTTCTTTCCTATTCGTGTAACTGTACGCTCCTTTTCATTATGGACTCACGATTCCATTGTATTTCCCAGACCACCACATCTCCGCCCCTACTTTCTCCTTGTAACTCATATTATCATTTATTCTCTCTCTCTCCCACTAATCCCATTCAAACTTATTTCTCAACTCTCGCTTTATCTCGCTAGCAAATTTTTAGTCCAAAAAAATTGAAACCTCCGCAGCACTTTCTTCTTATAACCTCATTGTCTTATAGATCTCTATATCTCCCCACGCCTCATTAAGATTAATCTCTCTCTCTCTCTCTCTCTCTCTCTCTCTCTCTCTCTCTCTCTCTCTCTCTCTCTCTCTCTCTCTCTCTCTCTCTCAATATAACCAAATTTTCAGTCAGAAACGGATCTATGGATTCAGATAAATGCAGAAAATTAACAAATGAGAACAAAATAATTGTATCTTTTATGTTTACTCTCAACTCACCTATTGTAAGGAGGCGGGATCACCCCCTTACGAAAGAAATTTTGAAAAATAAAATATGCATTCCCAACACACTCAAAGGTATACTGGAATATGTGCAAAAATTTCAAATTTCAATAAATGGTATTCAAAACAACCAAAATATAGCAGTAGAATAAAAATAGTGACTATATTCAATGTTCACAAAAGATTACAAAAGTACATCATAATATCCCATAAGGGTTTACATGTATGATACAACATAAGGATCTAAGTAGATGGAAATCTAAACTATAACAACTCTGTTTCCAAGCTTTAACTCCTTAAGCTAGTCCAAAACTTCATGCCTTATCATCCAAGTCATTCATTTAGGGTTGGAAGCATACCCCAATAAGAAGAGAAAATAGTTGACATCAACAAAGGCTGGTATGTACATACTAAATAGGAAATTGAGCAATATATGAAATAAAGTACATCAAATATAAAAGGCTTCCCATAGAAAGGATAAAGACCACACAAATAGATATCAAGAGAAAAAGGAATTGAAATCATATGATAACAAAAGAATACTTGCCATTAATAAAATATAAAGATTGTGCCACACAAACACATGTAAAGAATTAGGGAACACACCCCATATCATCAACTTGCATGCATGTGAGATAAACATAGCCCTAGAATAATATAAACACAAAGGCGGCCAAGTCTCATAAACTTGAAACATGATAGAGAAATAAATACTACCAACCTACCAAATATATAAAATATGGGCCAAGAATCACACATCTTTCTCTGGGTATGAGGTTCCTTTCCATCCCAAAAGAGTGGGAAATATCACATCTGCTCTGCAGGAAATAACACATTTGCCATAAAAACCAATGCAATTATACTATTCTAATGCTATTGAATCACATCGCATGCTAGAATGAATAAAAAAAGACTTGTTTGTTATTGAAATAAAAATTCATAGAAATCATTTTCCGAATGTAGAGGCAAGTAGAAAGTATAGTCAGGATATATAAACTAGTAACCACATAAGTGATCAACATATACATCCACCTCACAAGTGGGCAAAAGACATCACATGTCATCTTTTAGAGTTTCATCATGAACAAAGCATAAGATAAGAGTTCAAAAGAATATCCATGATCACATGATCAATATCAAATAAGGTAGTTCACATGAACCATGATTTTCAAAAGAAAAGACATTGTGTATATGCTAATGTGCAAAGGATAAAGAGAATGAATAAGCATAGGTGAATTGCTCAACATAGAAGAATAGGGGATACATCATAGCTCAACTTTAGAGTCTAAACAATCCAAGTAAGTCCTATAGATCCAAGTCTAAGCCTCCAAAGAACCTCTAGGGAAGGTGGGCAGGTCCAATAAGTAAGGTTCTCAAGCTTAGAGAGGTTGGTTTCTCCAACAAAGCTCCTATCTCGAGCAAGAAGTACCTTCTCCACTTTAGAGGTGAAAAACCCTAACCAAAGAACATGGAGATAGGGGGTTTAAGGGCTCTAGGTGGGGTTTCACCACGTAAGACCAAGGTTTCAACCTGGAGGAAGGTGGAAAGAAGACTATCAATATGAAAATAGGAAAGGAAAGGAGAAAACTTACTAGTTTTGGTCAAAATAACCAAGGAGGAGCTTTAGAAACCCTAAATAGAGCAAATTTGAAACCCTAGGAGCCTTCTTCACCAAGGTAGGCACCTCCTTTTACATTGGGACAACACCTTCGTGTAAAAATAGAATAAGAATGATGCTCTAAGATGGAGGAAATAAAGGAGAGCAAGAGTTTTTGAATTGGGAGTTGGGAAGGGGTAGATCTGGCCATATAAAGAAAGAGGTCAAGTATGAGGTGTCTATGAGACTTTCCATGTGTCATGTATAAGGGTGTCCATGGACATGCAAGACTTTATAGATAAGGAAGAAATCAAGCACGAGGTGTCAAGTTACTTTCCATGTGTTCAATGCTAAGGGTGCCTATGGACATGCAAACCTTTATGGATAAGGAAGAAGTCAAACATGAGGTGTCCATGGAGCTTTCCTTGTGTCCTTAGCCTAGGGATTTCATGGCCATGCAAGAGGACAACTCATTGAGGCTTCTTGAATATCAAATGTCAATTTATGGACACTTATAGGCCATCCCAACCAACCTCCAATCAAAGAAATAACCTCATTGGTTGATAGCTTTTAAAGATAAGCTCATTTATAAAGAGGGTAATCCCTATAATGCCCTTGGAGAGAAACACCTTCAAACCAAGGTGCAACCAGGTGCCCTATGGTTTAAAAACTTGAGAATGGTAAGGGAATATATAAGAATTATAATGCATGTGACAATTTGCAAAGAAAACCTCCCAATTGGGTAAATTGTAGAAAAGTCCTGAATGTACCTAAAATTGCATAACTTGCACAAATAACATCCAAATTGGACCAAACTTCACAAGTTATCTTTGATGTGTTGAATATGAATTTTCCATTATTTTCATATTTTGAATTTATATAATCATATTATTCATTACTTATGCCTTTTACTCATTTTCTCTCTCCTAAACTTATCCTAATATTTCAAGGTGGCCCAAATTAGATGAAATTTGACATGTAGGCTAATTTTGATATGTAGATTTCGAATTTGAATTTTGTTCCCACTTTTGAGACTTCTTTTTATGAGATATGTCATATGGCTCATTAACAACCCATTATCTAAATTATTCATCCAATTAAGTTTCTTATCTTCATATTACCACCAAAATGAGTTATGTGGCATATTTTATGTATCTATTATAAACCTAGGATTAATGTTAGAACATTAGGTTACATTAAGGTGATCTATACATGCATTAGCTCATTGGGTTTATACTAAACATCTATTTAGGTCTAACATTCAACCTTGTTTGGTTAAGTCCAAAATGTCAACTTCCAGGGTAGGGTATGAGATCTAGTATGTTACACCTACTCCATGTTATTTTTGTCTAATTGATGTAATTGATCATCCTACATCGGAGCCATCTCTTCCACTTCCTAATTAAGCATGCTTCTTTGTGTATATCTCTATCTCTCTCTTTAGTCTCTTTTCTATGACTTGTAAATTGATTTAAAAAAATCTTTCTTTGCCTAGCACACGTGAGCGAGGCATCTTTTTGGAAATATACTATCATCTTGCATTAGTTTTAACTGCCCATTTAGATAAAAATTGTATACTATCTTAAAAGGGAAAATATTTATATGTTTTACTAATATCAGAGTATTACATGATGAAAGGGGAGTGGTTGAAACTTATAAAAATAAATTTATATAAAAGGATTATGTACACATGCAACATTTTAAGATCTTTATATATTTTATGTCATTATTAAATATTTGTGTCATTAATATGGCGATGGGCCGTTCAACATTCTATTTTTATAATTGTTTTCTGTATGGTTACCTCTTTATCTCTGTGAAAGATTTTGATATGCAGAGAAGCGGTTGTGAATTTGAGAGGTCAAGCATACTGGAAACTTAACTGATTACTTGGTGACTCGTTGTAAAAGCTATCGGGCAGGAGAACCATGTAACACTAAGACAATTTAACTTCTGGTTTGTTTATTTAGTAACCTTGGTGCTGGGTGAAAGTATTACATTTGATGATGATGCAGTAGTAGTTACCTTTAAACATGGCACTCTAAGGGGACAATGTTGGAGACTGAACAGTTCTGTATCCCTTCCCCTTCGCCTTTCATGATTTGTCAAGTAGAAAAAAATTGGTAAATACAAAAAATAATAAATGAGAAAAGAAGAAAATTAATAAATGAGAATATAATAGTTATGCCTTCAACGTTAAGTCTCAACTCACCTGACGTTACCTTTATTCGATCGTCCTATATTAGAGCCATCTCTTCCCCTTTCTAATAAAAAATGCTTCTTTGTGTATCTCTCTTTCTTTCTTTCTCTCTTCAAATCCCTTTTATGTGACTTTTTAATTGATTTTAAAAAGTCTTTTTTTGCCGAGCACACCTGAACAAGATATCCTTTTAGAAATGAGATATTATGATGTATTAGTTTTAATTTAGATAAAAACTATATATTATCTTGAAAGAAAATTATTTACATGTCTTGATACTGTGAGTGTATTACGTGACGAAGGGGGAATGGTCCAAACTTATAGAAACAACTTTTTATAAAAGGATTATGTACACATGCAACATTGTTTAAGATCTTCATACATTCAGTGTCATTATTAAATATATTGTATATATCTGGTGCCACTATTGTATATATTGTGTCATTAATATGGAGATGGGTCGCTCAACTGCTTTGTGTCTATGAAAACTTTTGGTACGCAGAGAAACTACAACTATGAATTTAGGGGTACAACATATTTGTCTAACGGAAGACACCAAGATGGTTAGACATTCGGTTTGTTAGCGAGAGGTCCCAAGATCGAGCCCAGACCACGGGATGAATAGAATGGCCAATTAAAAAAAAAAGGTACAACATATTTGAAACTTAACTGACTACTTGGTAAATGGTTTTGAAAGCTATCAGGAAGGAGGGAGGAGGAAGGAGAACCATGTTGTGATTAACACTAATACAACTTAATTTCTAGTTTATTTATTTAGTAATCTTGGTGTCGGGTAAAATCTTTACATTTAATGATCATCCAACAGTAGTTACCTTTAAAGTTGACACTCCAAGGTGTCGATGTTGGAGACTGAACAATTTTGTAAGCCTTCTTCTTCGCCTAGTTCCTGTCAATGTTTTTCATATAGTAGTTAGATCCAACATATGTAAAATCAATGTTTGAATAGCAGATAACAGACTAAAAGAATACAAAGGGTAGATTGAAGAGGGGTGGACTGTGTACAGTCGGACTGTTGAGCGAAGGAATGTATTGGTTTTCTAGCAAAAAGATGGAGATGGAAGGGATATGGAGAAGTAGAAAGACGCATGGTTAATGTGGATGGGTGTCGGCTACGATGATAATGAGTGATGCACGAAGATGATGGAGAGAGTACAAAGATAATGGAGAGAGTGGTGTGGATTATGCAAAGATAACGTGGGAAAATAAACCAGTTTAATGACTTTCAATAATAAAAAAAAAGGTAAAAAAACATAGAATCGCTGCATTCAAAACTCGTGTGACTGATTTGAGTAGTATGGAAATACAAATATGATAGAAGATAGTGGGAACAAAGAGGGAAAGAATATGTGAAGGAAGTTTTTATAACTGAGGAATGGGCACGATTTTTCAAAGAAGCTGTTATTATTGAGCGAGCAGGAATTTTTCATTGTTGGTAGAGGAAAAATAGAAAAGAAATTGTTCTTGTGTGAGAGAAAAAACGGAGTAAAAGAAATAAGTTGAAGAGAGAGAATTCAAAATTAAAGAGGTTATGCAGAGAGAGTGGAAGTAGCGGGGGGTTGTTGGGAACGGGGAAGAGAGCGAGTGAACAATGTGGGGTCTGAGCGGGTCTAGTTTTATTGTTCTAACGTAAAACAAAAAGTTTGAAAGTCTCGAAAAAAAGAGAGAAGAGCAAGAGTCAAGGATAAGTCAGGATTTTAAAAATAGTGTTATCTAATTGGTGAGTGGTAGTATTAAAATTTACGAAAAAGATTCACTTTTTTTTATAGTAGTATAGATATATTTATATTTGGAGACTCATATATACTATGTAAGAAAGACTTTTTCCCAAAACCCCCCTCACTTTCTCCGAAATTCCATAAAACCCCCTCCATTATCCAAAATCCCTGAGACTCCCCTCATGTATGGAGTTAACGGTTGTTGTTCCTTTGATTATTTATATTTAATTGTCTATTAAATTGACATACTTAATTATATTCATTAATATTTAGCTACTTATTTTAATAATGATTGTTAGCTATTCAAAATAAAATTATTATAAATGTTATATTATAATAATATTTAATGATCAGACCTCACCCTCTCATGCCTCGAGAGTTAAGTATGACAGACTCGGCCGGGGTAGATTCTCTCAATCACAAAAAAAAAACTTACATAGATCAAGAATATTCAAATTTGAATTCTACCTGGATTGTGAATATTAAAACTCAATTCCGACCCGAAGCTGACCAATATTGTTTGACAATCCTAGGAATCGACGCTGACATGATTAAAATAAAACTTTTCACTTTGTCCTATAAAAGTTAGTATGACGTTGTCAAATATTTATCTATAGTTTTAAAGGTTGCCTATTGGGGCGGGTAGCCTAGCGGTGCGACTCAACAATACCCAATGAAGGGACCCATATTCAACTATGGGTGCCCTGATGGTGAAACATTGGTTGATAATCAATTAGGTGTGTTGTTGTGTCCTCCATGACATGTCTGGTCCTGGGGTTTACTCTTGGCTAGATCGAGTTCAATATTGTCTGTTCGAAAAGGGTTCCTCGTTAATCAAAAAAAGATTGCCTACCGGATGAGTCCAAAGAAAGTTTTTCAATATAAAAAAATATTATATACATAAAATTTTATTATAAATTAAACATTTAAATAACAGTTATTACTTCTTTTAAGTAGTTAAGTATTATTTTATATAATTAATATGCAAATATAATAGACAACTAAAAAGAAACAAACAAAGGAGCAACATCGGTTAACTCCTTTCATAACGGAGTTAGCCAGAGGGGGTTATTGGGAATTTAGGTTAAAAGTAAATGGGGTTATAGGGATTTTAGATAACAGAGGGGGTTTAATGGAATTTAAGAAAATATAAGGGTTTTTTTGGGAAAAAACTCTATAAGAAAGTCTGGAGAGGGTGTTGAATTTTTTCCATTATTTTTTACAATAACATATTGCGCCATATGTGTGTATAACACACTTTTGTTGTTAATTTTATAAATTACATATTATATTTGGAGACTAATCTGTACTATATAAGAATGTACACAAAGGGGTTGGATGCAATTTTCTCCATTAGTTTTTGAAATTACACATTGGTCCTTGGTACACCACACCTTTGTCTTTAATTTTTTTTTAATTATATAACATATTTGGAGACTCATCTATACTATATAAGAAAGTCCCAAAGATAGTTGGATGCAATTTTCTCCCATTTAGACTATATGTGAAAGCCCCATAGGTAGTTGGATGCAATTTTCTCTATTATTTTTTAAAATTACATACTGGTCCCCGTGTGTTTACACCACACTTTTTTTAATATATTATATTTGGAGACTCATCTATAATATATAAGAAACCCCACAAAGGGGTTGGATGTAATTTTTTCCATTATTTTTTGAAATTACATACTAGTCCTTATGTGTATACACCACTATTTTGTTTAATTTTTAAAATTATATATTATATTTGGAGACTCAAGAAACCCCGCATAGGAGATTCGATGCAATTTTCTCCATTATTTTTTGAAATTAGATACTGGTCCTTGTGTGTGTACACCACACTTCTGTCTTTAATTTTTAAAATTATATATTATATTCGGAGACTCATCTAACTATATAAGAAAGCCCGTGGAGGGGGTTAGATGTAATTTTTTCTATTCTTTTTTTGAAATTACATACTAGTTTATGTGTGTACACCACACTTTTGTCTTTAATTTATTAAATTATATATTATATTTGGATGCAATTTTCTCCATTATTTTTTGAAATTACATACTGGTCTCTGTTTGTATACCACACTTTTGTCTTTAATTTATTAAATTATATATTATATTTGGAGACTCAGTTGTACTATATAATAAAGCCCGTGAAGGGGGTTGGATGCAATTTTCTCCATTATTTTTTGAAATTATGCATTGGTCCCTATGTGTGTACACCACATTTTTATCTTTAATTTTTAAAATTATATATTATATTTGGAGACTCATCTATACTATATAAGAAAGCCCACAGAGGAGTTGGATGCATTTTTTTCATTATTTTTTTAATTACATATTGGTCTTTGTGTGTGTACACTGCACTTTTGTCTTTAATTTTTTAAATTATATATCATATTTGGAGATTGAGGGCCCGTTTCATATCTATCTTTTGCACACATTCTCACACAAATTCAGTTCATTTTGCCTTATATTTAGCCTCTCTTTTTTTATGGCATCAAGAGCTTAGTTATTATTCATCCCGTACTCTTGGACAGGCAATAAGCTGGGCACATTAATGTTTACATCAACTGTTAGCCAAGGTGGCTTAGTAGAAGAAAAAGAACATGACGAAGAAGAATGAAGACAGTGTTTTGCTATGAGGTCCGAGACCTGGTTCAACCTCCGTGGTATATAGGCCACCTGGGTTGTATATGCAGAATTCAATATACCTCGATACTTCCTCCAGAGAGGGAGAAGTGTGGCTACAGGTTCACTTTCCTCCTATAGGCCTTATATTTAGCCTCTAATCATACTTAACTTACCATCTTTTAGTTATTTTACTTGTTACATGATGTTGATCACGGATACACGTCAAAAATAGCAAAATGAAGAAAATACAACCCAAATCTGACATTAGTTGGATCCCCCATTGATTTGCAGTTGACTCAGAGTTAATCTTGAAGAAACAATAAAAGACACGCCATATTTGATTTAGAATACGGTGTGTAACTTTCCAGAAAGGGCTCACAAAGCAAAGAACATGTCATGCGTTATTTGACATACATTTGTGTAAGTTTCCAGAGGCCTTCATCCCCAAACTGCAAAATAAGAGATACGATGTGTCATCATTAAGACACGGTGTGTTAGCATGTTCAAAGGTCAAGTTCAACTTCTGCCAATGCACACAGTCGTGTGTTTATTATATTAGCACATGACGTGTGCTATCTGCACAGATCGATTCCAATAGTAGCTAGATAGTGTGTCTCTATTGGAACACATTGTGTACTTATCATGAGGAAGTAGTTGAGCAGCCAGTTACACGACGTGTCTGCACAAAGACATCTTGTGTCTTTATCAGTTTTCTACATATTTCAATAACAACTGCCCCTCATTTTAAGAATGAGTGCAGCCACTTTGGGCGGTTATAACTCATCAGTTGACACACTTTTTGACCGAAAGAAGTTCCAGAGCAAGAGGAGGGTGATTTTGGGGAGGAAGAAGAGGTGTTTTGGAAAAGAACCTCCACTCTTCACCATTTCTTCTCCAAAAGGTGAAATAGAGCTTTTTTTCTCATTCAAACTTCTCAGGTCAGAGTTGGAGCAGCTTTAAGGGTTAAATTCTATCCTCTAGCCTGATTTCTACTCTTCTTGACTTCACCTTAGGTTCCCTTTGCTCTTTCTTCTCTTTAACTTGCAAAATTTTGAAAATTATACAATCTAATTTATTTTTCCTTTATGTGCGAGTAGAACCTTCTTCTTGGGCATGAGAGAGTAACTCCCACGCCACTACTTATGTGAACTCAAAAGTTATATTGAATCTTAGTTAACTTTGCTTCTCCATGAGTTCCTACGGTGTTTTACTTCTTGTATGCTTGGTTGGCCACCTTTTGTACATGTTTTATGCTTCTTGTACTATTCAGGAGGATGTATGAGGGACTAAGGAGTAGGTCTAATAGAAACATGTTCTTAACCACGGGGGTGGCTAGAAAATGTTGAGGGTTCAAGGTTGTGTTCGGATCTAAGCATAGACACAAAAGTGTTATGCGAAGTTGAGAACCGTATCATGTCACCAGGAGGTGCATGATGATGGTAACCTCCTTGCAAATTAATGACATGCTTTAATTTCAGAGTTGCTCATGATGTGATGGTGTGTAAGTGAAATCTTATGTCCAAAACTCTCTAAAATGTGATTCAACCTTCAAATTTAAGTCTTTTTTGTTTACTTGTCTTTTAGATAATTGCAATCAAACTCTACTATTGTAGCCCGACTTAGATTGTTGGGCATTAGTTCTTTTGTGCCTAACTAGCCTAGCTCCTTGTGGTTCGAACTCGACTACAATTGATCTCATACACTTACGGGTGATTGACGAGTTGGGACATATAAGAATTAAAACACATTTGCTTTAGACAATCAACAAGTAGGTGGCGTTGTTGTCGGGGAGCTATGACATTTTAGTTAGAGTAAAAGTGTTAGTTAGTATTTGAGACTAAGTCATCATTTTCCATCTTGCCTATTGTGATACCTTTTAGTAGTGTGATTCTCACTTATCTATTGCTTTTGTAGGTTGTATGTGTCACTCTAAGAGGGGTCTTGAGACATCAATCTTCCTAGACCCAGAAATTGAGTGAACTTTTTGCAGTCAAAGGAGAGCAAGGAAAAGTGATAACTCCACAAACTTGTAGGGATCACAACCACCTTCACCTCACTCAACACATTCAACATTGTCCTTACCTGATCACTATCAAGCATTAGAGATGGAAGACAACTGCCCACTGAAAGAATTTGCTGTGTTGACTGTCATCGACATCTGTGAAGCCATTGATCATCATGCCATTAAAGCCAATAACTTCTCAATCAGACCTACAATCATGTAGATGATCCAATAGAATCATTTTGGAGGAACTCCTATGGAAGATCCAAATCTTCACATAGTAGAGTTTTTGTAGTACATGAACACCTTCAAGATCAATGGTGTTCCAGATGAAGGAGTATGTCTACTCCTATTTGTATTCACCTTATGAGACTGACCAAGGTGTGGCCCTCCTCTTTGCCCAAGCATTCCATTAAGAGTTGGGATGAACTATTAAATGCTTTCCTTACTATGTATTTCCCTCCTAGAAAGATAGCTCAACTGAGGAACCAAATCACCAACTTCAAGCAACAAGAAGGTGAGACACTTTATGAAACATGGGAGAGATTTAAGGATCTACATTGCCTTTGTCCTCATCATGGTCTAACAAATTGGTTTCTACTTCAAACTTTCTATAATGGGTTATTCTACAATACCCGTATGAGTATTGATGCCACTGTAAATGGAGCTCTAATGAACAAGTCCTATAGTGAAGCATATGCTATTATTGAAGATATGGCACTCAACCACAATCATCGGAGTTCTGAAAGGACCAATCAAACCTTCTCTTCCACCATCTCAAGTGAGAAATCTAATGAGAAGCACATTGTAGACGTAATAGATCTCACTGCAGCCAAACTTGATGCCTTGACTCAAAAGTTTGAAAAGTTGACCACTCACTCTGTTCAAGCAGTTGAGCAAGTGTGTGAGGCGTATGGATCATATGGTCACAACTCTTATTCTTGTTTTGCACTATAGATGAACACCACGGAGATGCCAAAGCAGATAAATACAGTAGGCAACTTCAATAATAGACAGGCCTACAATCCTTTCTCAGAAACCTACAATGCAGGATGGAGGGACCATCCAAACTTTTCTTACTGGAACAACAACTCTAAAAACCAAAAATAGCAAGGTCAACCTCAAGGTCAACAACCTATGAGCAATCGCTAACAAATGACTGCCAACTGTTAACAACTGTCGGGATATAGCAACTACAACAATAGGAACTTCAACCAGCTTCAACAAATGACTCAACCATAATAGAAGTCCAGCTTGTAGAGTGTTTTTGAGACTTTTGTGACTACACAGATTCAACAATGATGAGTTCCGCGCACATGATAGTCTCTTGAAGGATCCCATCACACAACTTTCTTCTAAAGTTGATGGGATTGTCACTCATACCAAGATGTTGGAGAACCAGAGCGCTCAACAAGCTTTAGCCAACCAAGGAACATCTTTAGGTTCTTTTCCCAGTTAACCAGTTATGAATCCCAAGGAAACTTGCAAATTTGTGAATCTAAGGAGTGGGACAGTCATAGGAGTGTCTTCACCACCTTCTAAGAGGAAATTTGAAGAAGTTATTGACACCACTGTGGAGGATGTTGTTAAAAAATAAAGGAAGACATCTGTTGGAAACCTGCATCAAGATGACTCTTCTTGCAAGCCTAATGCTCCTTTCCCTCATAGGTTTGCTAATACCAAAGATGATATTAAGATCAATAAGTTTATGGACATCTTGAAAAAGCTATATGTGAATCTTCCTTTGGTTGAAGTCATATTGAAATGCCCTCTTATGCTATGTTTTTAAAAGTCATTCTAATAAAGAAAAAGAGATCCGTCTGACCATAGTAGTCCGGGTGGTAAGAGCTCGGTAAGTCTCAATGAAGGACCCGGGTTCAAACCTCACCGAAGGCACTTTGCAAATGGCAGTTCACGTTGATTAGGCACGGGAGGGGGGGTGATCGGACCACACCCTCTCATGCCTCGAGAGTTTACCATGTCAGTTTCACCCGGGATGGGTTCTCTCAGCCATCAAAACAAAAAAAAAGATCTGATCAAGCTAAAACTGTTATGTTGTCTGAAAGTCTAAGTTCTATCATCCAGAACTGTATGCCTGAAAAACTAGATGATCAAGGTGCTTTCACTCTCCCTTGTAAGATTCGAGATTAAACTTTTGATAAAGGACTACCTAATATTAGTGCCAACATCAGTTTGATTCCTATTTCTCTGTGGCAAAAGCTTGACTTGGGAGACTTGAAACCAACATCAATGATGAATCAATTAGTTGATCTCTCATTCAAATATCCTAGAGGGGTGATTGAAGATGTTTCTGTATAGATAGGGAAGTTCTTCATTCCTTGTGATTTTGTAGTCTTGGACATGCAAGAAGATCCAACAAACCTAATCCTCTTTAGAAGACCATTCCTCTGTATTGCAAGCTATCTTGTTGATGTTAGGGAAGGAAAACTAACCATCATAGTTGAAGATGAAGTACTAGTGTTCTCTATTTATGATGCCATGAAAGTACCCATCTCTAAGGAGTATCTTTGTCTGATAAATACTATTGATACACTTCTTGAGGAAAAAAAAGAATTTTTTGAGACTGTTCTTGATGAGTTTGAAAGAGAAGATAACGAAGAAGACACAAAAGTTACCTTCAATGATGAGAATCTCGAATCCTTGAAGATTTCAGCAAGTGAGGAAGAATCAAAAGTAGAATGAGGAAACCAACAATGCTGCTTCAAATAAATAGGTAGAATTAAAACCCCTCCCTCCAGGGTTGAGATATGATTTCTTAGACCAAATTCCACCTCTCCAGTTATTATAAATTCTGAATTGAATGAAGAACAAGAAGAAAAATTGTTGAATGAACTTTGAATCAATAAAGATGAAATAGAATACTCAATTGATGACCTTAAAGGAATTAACCCATCTATTTGCATGCATTGCATAGCTTCAGAAGAAAATGTCAAGCCTTGCATAGAACCTCCAAGAAGACTAAATTAAAATATGATGGAAGTTGTTAAAAAGGAAATTTTCAAACTCAAAGATGTAGGAATTATATATCCATCAGTGATAGTCCTTAGGTGAGGCCTATACATGTCGTACCCAAGAAGGAAGGAACTACTGTAAATAAAAGGGGAAAATGACAAATTAATTTAAACAAGAATCATCACTGGATGGTGAATGTGTATTGATTATAGAAAATTAAATAAAGCCACTAGAAAGGACCATTTCCCCTTGACTTTTATTGGCTTGATGTTGGAAAGTCTTTCCCATCACAATTTGCTATCTTGACGGGTATAGTGGGTTCTTCCAAATTCCTATCTACCCACCCGATCAAGAAAAGACCACTTTCACATGCACATATAGAACGTATGCTTATAGGTGGATGCCTTTTGATCTATGTAATGCACCCTCCACCTTTCAAAGGTGTATGATGGTGATATTCTCTTATTATATTGAAAATATTATGGAAATATTATGGACAACTTTAGTGTTTATAGCAACTCTTTTGATGATTGTTTGATGAATCTAACTAAAGTTTTAAAGAGATGTCAAATAAGTCAACATGCACTAGCACAAATACTACTTTAAATGTTAGTTAAAATGGCCTTTTAACGTCAGTTTCAAAGCGACACCCAAGTGGGAGACAGTAAAGGTAGAAGCCTACGACGTCGGTTGAAAAATTGACGACACAGAGTCGGCCCCGATTGCTATCGAAAAAGATCTGACACCGGTATGATCCATAGTTGTCGGTTATGTAAAATCTCATCTTATTGTCGTCAGTTATTTATGTAAAAACCGACGACTAACTCCCTTTCCAAACAAAAAAGTGTTTGGTTCATCATTGTCGGTTTGGGGTAAAATTGGCAATATGTCTTCAAACTGTCATCGGTTATGAGTTCATAAATCGAAGCCTATCTCCATATCCACACAAAAAATTTGGCCCGGGTTAGGACATAGTCGTCGATTTCTTATAAACAACTGACGACATATATCACCACTGACATTTATTATAAATAATCGACGACCAAGTGTCATTTTTTTTACTACCAAATTGTAGGCCTTCTACTTGATGGTCAGTAGGATGCAGAACCTGCAGTTCAGTTCAGAACTGTAGGTTTACAACATCCTATGATTTCAACCTAACAACATACCACAAACTTACAATAAGAAGATGATCAAGACTATATATATACATCATGTGATTCATACACATGTAGAAACACAATTAATTCATTCACATGATTCACACACATGTAGAAACATATAGTTCTATTAATTCATCCATTTTCACATCGACACACATATAGAAACCTACAGTTCTATTCATTCATCCATTTTCACATTCACATACATGTAGAAACCTACAGTTCCATTAATTTCATCCACTTTCACATCACATACATCTAGAAGCACATTCATTCATTCATCTTCACATTCACACACATGTATATAGATCAAATTTCAATAAGACAATTCAAAAAACAAATGTATATATAAGCATCACATATATACAGAAACAATGACACCAAAGTTTAGAAATGTCATTGTTAATCATAAATACCCCAATCATATAAAAATTTGCCTCCCTTTCAAAGGCTTTTGTCCATTGTTATCATATGCCATCTAATCGTTCTATCGTATAGGGCATATGTACAACTAATAGCTTTTCCCCTGTATTGAAGTCACTAGTTTTAAATATCTGCAAAGAGAATGACATATATATATATATATATAATTAATAAGTTTGATATTTTCATATTATCTAATGAGACTACATATACTTATGATGACCAAGACTATATATTGCATGTTGTATGTTTTCGATGTCTTGAGTAGCATATATGACAATCATGTCCATATACCGCATCACGTAGTACGCACATGCCCAACCATTGTTTTGTGCATCACACTATAAATTTTAAAATACAAAATGTTAATAAATAAAAATAAGCATAGTTCACATAAATAAAATATACATTGGAGTCAGGAAACTACATCCACATTCTTCCAAACTATCACTTTCTTTTTCTTGTCCACGTTTCCTCCAACATTTTTGAAATCTTTTAAAGCCATGTGCATTAATGTAACACATTGAATTGCATTAGTAAATAGTCATGTAATAATAGATGTTAACGGATACAAATGTAAAAAAAAATCTCACATGTATAATGGCCTTTTCAAATCGTGTCCCGAACAATCTAACTTGTTCCCCTTAGAATATAGATAATAAGCAGTCATCATCTCAGGGACAACAACTAGTAACTCCCAATGCTTACCTCTAGTGATAAGAAAGTAAAAAATATATAACTCAAAATCCACAATGAAATGTAATTTTCTTAAGTAAAAAATATAAGGAAACTAAACTTACATAACATTATATGGAGCTATTATCACACTCTTTTTCTTTTCACCAAAATATTTAAAAGTGATAGAGCAGTATAAGGTAACTGATGTAGGGTCTTCATTTACAAGACTTATCAGGGATGGAACTAGAAATCCCACATGACTCATTGAAAATCTTTACAAAACCTCTGTAAGTAGCTGCAAAACATATATTATGTATGCATTAATATATAAGAAAATAGATCACCATATATAAATCAAGGAATATAGATATATAAATAAGATCTCACCATATCCATAGTTCTATCATAGATGAATTCAGCCAAGCATAACAAAACAACTACAAAATATCTTGTAGAAATATATTATTATAATATGATTGGCCTGTAGCATCCTCCTCCATAGAAATAACAATAAGTAAAGTTTCAAAATGTTCACCTATCCATATTGACATACCCCTACATTGAGGACCTATCGAGTCATATAGGTCCTTTGGAAGCCAACTAGGTACTTGAGAAAGAAGTGGAGGTGGAGGAGGATGAGATATAGCGGGTTTCTTCCCTTTATCCTGCATATATAATTTCATATCAATTGTCATGTATATATATACCAATTAATGTAATGTAAATGTAGCATACATGATCAATATAGATGACTCCTTCTTCTAGCTACAATACCACTCGACCTTCTGCTTCACCAAGCTTGTCAGTATCTGGGTGGGGATATGACAATGGATGATGCCTGCAAGTGGGGGAAGACAAGCCTCAGGCTCACACAAACTGCACCATCAGGTACTGGAGTGCCATGAATCATGTGCCCTGGAAGACGTGAGTAAGCCTCGCCCTATGCAACGATGAATTCTTTTAATTTTAGACGGCATGGCCTCAACCCCTATAAATTTACATAGAGTATGTCATATATATACATAAAAATATCATTTCAAAAGACTAGCTACTATGTCATAAAAATACTTACAGCAGTCGTGATAGGTGTTGGGTCTATAGGATTACTCCCAACCACCTCTATAGGCTCACTCCCAACCACCTCTATTGTGGCAACACATCCCATTATCACGCAGATAATGAGGTGTTATGCGAAAATGTGCGGAAATAACCATAACCACAGATTATGAAAACACGGGTTAATTAAAACTAATTGCGGAAAACTGATAAACTGTGAAACTTATTACTTTCCAGTCCTCATCCTGCAAAGAAACATGTCATATATATACATACACGAAATCTGATACGTATTTACACCTTACAGAAATAGCTGCTCATCCATCACATCTGTTCACCACCTGTTCACCTACATAAAGGCCCGCATCCGGCCCACAGCAGGATATACAAACATCATCGATCGGTCAACGTGAAACATCGTCAAAACACTGCCAAGGACCTGAGAGTACAAGGATGACTCTAGACTCTACTACAAAACATCCAAAACAGCAGCATGTCCAACGCTTGCCTTCTACTGCTCCTCAAGATGCTCGGCCGCAACACAACGACCACGACCACGACCACGTCTACCTCGACCACCTAAAAAGGGGTTAAACCAGCGAGGTGAGACAATTGAACAATTGTCCCAGCGGGAAACATAACTCCCCACCGCAACTACAGAACCTCAGCAAGATATACTATAATAGTAGATATCTAATAACATGTATAACAAGAGCAGTCTATATAAAACAGATTATTCTTACCGACAAGCTTACCCGCTATACAAAAGCATATATCCAGATATATCTCAAGTAATATGATTAGAAAGATAATATGTATCCCTATGCAACATGATTATCAGAACAAGATATAATGTCACATAACCTGCTTATCAAGATAAGACATATTGTCACATAACCTGCAAGATATAACAAAGATATTACACAAACAAGGCCTCAACCAATGTTACGTGTTTATCTTAAGCAGTAAATACTAAACGGCTATGTTACGTATTATTATGCCCTGAGGATTTGAATCGTACCATTCAAATCCAACCTTCGGTTGTGAAACCCAAGCCGGTGCCATACAAGGTCAATGGAAGAGCCGGACTCCACAACCTCCCACCTCGTGGTCAGTATACGAGTACAACACAAGCAGGACTGCAGTCACATGCTGAAGTGGTCTTAGCCACAGGGTCAGCTCCATAGGCTACCCCCACTCTAGCCCGCCTTGGTACGGGTCTCGGCGCTAGTAAAACTGAGCTACGGGCCTGTTCACCGTGCTCTGAGCCATGAACGCATTCATGCTCCACACATCACATATCCTGAGCCATGGGCCTGTTCACCATGCTCTTCATACATATCTGAGTATGTAACCGAAGTTACACTCTTACCTCCTCATTTTCAGGCTAGGAGCAACCTACACATATTCAACAATATGTGCTTCCAGGTTAACCCGTAGGAGAACCTGTTTCACCATCACCAAGTCCTGACAATGATGGATCTATGGCCAGGGAAAACTACATGATATATTTCACTAGGATTAATTAGTATCTTTTAGATGGATTGCAGGATTCAACCAAGTTGTATAACATGCAAGATATAACGGAAAGTAAACAACATTATATCATTATTTAATCACATCAACCTGATCCATCACAAGGATCCAACATCACATGTTACCACTTGGCCTCTTGCCAACCATCCAGATCCATCTCGAGGATCATCACATACCATGGGATCTCAATCCCTCATCATGTATTGTCAATGCCTCTCAAGTCTCACATCATCATCATGGAACTTAACACATTATACATATCATTATATTAACCAGAGTAATTACCAAGTGATGTTACTCATCACATGTGTCTCATAGCCCTTTTCAAGGCTAATCATCACCTGCATGGTTAGAGTACACAATAATCATAGATTCAATCATAGGGAATATATTACCATCATGAAATGCTATTCAAGATACTTCTACTTATCATTCTTACACTATTTGCTGATCAAGTGTATAAAGTACATTATCAACAAGCCATATCTATATTTATCCTTATCTCAGAACTATATGAATAATCAAGATGTTCAAACATACAGAACAAGTACTATTGTTACCACTACCATTATGTCACCATCCACTATCATCATTATTATTATTATCATTATGCAAGCTACTAGTGTAACTATCACCATTCTCACTTAACAATTAAGTACAAAGATTACTTCATGCATATCATTACTATCATTATTGTCATCATTATTATGATCAACATCACTATCATCTTCTTTATTATTAACAAATAAGCATAAGGGTCACATTATCATCACTACTACCATTATCATCATTAATATTATCAGCATTATCATCCACTATTATCTTTATCAACTATTAATGTAATTGTCACTTAGCAACATTATTACCATCATTAATCAACATTATTACTTTCATTACTAGCAAAGCATTACCATCATCACACGACTATTAATATCATTGCTATAAACAACATTATCATTGGCATTATTACTGTTTGCAAGGCATCATATCCATTGTTGTTATCACTAACAAGACACCACCATCATTAAGCATAAACATCCACTTCCATAGCACATGAGACCGTCACTATAGGATTACAAGACTCTCACCATAACTCTTATCAACCCTCACTAAAACCTATCATGGCCTATCGGCCGACACACACACACCTACCCTATCGGCCATCACTACCCAAGGCTGTCGCCCAACATGGCTATCGGCCATTAGGGCTATCGGCCAGCACACCAAGCATAGCCCTATCGGTCAACATAAGGGGGCAAGCCACATATGGCCATGTTGTCCGACACCAACAACCATCAAGCTTTACAAAGCTATATCGGTCAACACCTCAAGATGTATCGCCCAACAACATCCATCGGCCAACACCTCACTAGCTTGACCTATCACTCAACACAAGAGCACTCACCATGTCGCCCATCATAAGGTACTCATCTCGCCCAACACCAAGTCAAGAGAGGGTCTCGCCCAACTCAAGAATAAAGGACCATGTCGCCCAACATGGTCACCATATCAGCCAACACAAAGGACACCACTATGTCGCCCAACACACCCAAACCAAGGGAGGATATCGCCCATCATCAAGGCAAGAGAGGATGTCGCCCAACCAAGGGTCATCACCTACCTCCAGCACAAGGAAACCCTAAGCCCTAGAAAGCAAGGTGCACAAAGGAACCCTAAACCCTAAAGAGGGATCAGCCACCAAAGGAAACTCAAGCAAGGTACAAAAGCAAGGAACTAAGCTAACTACTAACATGCAACAAGATCATAGCTAGAGGTAAAGGAGTTAGGGTTAGAAGTTATGCAACCCGCCTTAAGCTCCAAGCTCCAAGGAAGAAGGAACACTCCAAGGTCAAAAGCTATCGTCCACCAAGCTCCTCTAGGAAGGTGTATCCGCCACCACTTCAACTCCAAGGGAGTGTATCGACCAACACAAGCAAGATGGAGAAGGATATCGTGCACTCAAGGTGGAGGAGAGACCAAACGATCAAAGGAGACTAAGGCAAGGAGAAGAGCTACCTATATAGGAAGAAGGGGAGGAGAAACCAAGGTACAACCATGCCATGTGTCATCCACCCAAGGGACACTTGTCCTAGGGTTCAAGCCAACACTCTAGAAAGGCATGGGACACTTGTCCAAGATAGGCACCAAGTGTCCACCAACCAAGACCAAGCAACATGGGCGACACATGCATCAGCTCTGCTGGGCGACACAACCAAGCTTCTGGACGATACACCACTGTGTTGGATGACCCAAGACCACCTTGGACGACACACACTCACCCTAGGTCGACACAAACTCACCTTGGATGACACAAGGCAAGCTTTGGCCGACACAAGGCTCAACCAAGCCCAAATAAGGCACCTCAAGGCCCAAACAAGCTCAACTCAGACCCAAAGAACTCAAACAACAAGCCCAAGCCTTCCTCTCAACCCTAGAGGAAGCAAAGAGAGGGAAACATCTCACAAGATGGAAAACTTGCACACAAAACCCTAAACTTGGGTTATTTGCAAGTAGCCCCCTCAACTCTCAACAAGGCACAACAAAACCCTAATTACCACTAAAGGTGATTAGCAAGCACCAAAGCATCAAGATCAAGTAAAACAAACAGGGTAAACCCTAAACGCAAGTCAGGGTCCTTACAATCTAACCCCCTTTAAGGGATTTCTTCCTCGAAATCCGAAGAGAAAAGCGAGGGATACTTCCTCCTCATCTCTTCCTCAAGCTCCCACGTGGCTTCCTCAATGCCACGACGCTGCCAAAGAACCTTCACAAGAACCAGGTCCTTCCTCTTCAGGTTCTTGATCCTTCTGTCAAGGATCGCCACAGGACCTTCCTCATAGGTCACATCTGCATCAAGCTCAACCTCCACTGGCTGTATTATTGTACCTGAATCCGGATGACTTTTCTTCAGCATACTGACATGAAACACGGGATGCAACCTGTGCAACTATGGAGGCAACTCTATCTCATAAGCTACTTTGCCAACACGTGCTCTGACTGGGTAAGGTCCCATATACCTGGGAGCTAACTTACCCTTCCGTCCAAACCTTAGCACACCTTTCCACGACGAAACTTTGAGATACACTTTGTCTCCTACCTAGAACTCCAAAGGTCGTCGGCGATTATCTTCATAAGACTTCTGCATGTCCTGTGCCACTTTCAACTGTTGTTGTATCACCTTGAATTTATCTGTCGTTTGCTGAACTAACTCAGGACCCAAAAGCTGATACTCACCAGACTCATACCAACACAAAGGGGATCTGCACTTTCTTCTATATAAAGCCTCATAAGGAGCCATGTCGATGCTTCTTTGATAACTGTTGTTGTAAGCAAACTCTATCAAACTCAGATGTACTTCCCAGTTGCCTAGAAACTGTAAAACACAAGCTCGAAGAAGATCCTCCAAAATCTGTATAGTCCTCTCAGACGGTCCATCTGTCTGCGGGTGAAAATCTGTACTGAACCTCAACTGCGTTCCCAACGCTCTGTGCAACTGTTCCCAAAAATGACTCGTAAACTGAGGACCTTTGTTAGAAACTATCGTTGCTGGCACTCCGTGCAAACGTACTATCTCATCCACATATACTTGAGCTAGTTTCTCAGCTGAAAACGTCGTCTTCACTGGAAGAAAATGGGCAGACTTCGTCAATCTGTCCACTATCACCCAAATGGAATCATGATTCCTAGTTGTCCGGGGTAGACCAACTACGAAATCCATGGTTATGTGATCCCATTTCCACTGCGGTATCGGCAAAGGTTGCAACGTACCTACTGACTTCTGATGTTCAACCTTCACTTGCTGACATACCGCACATCTCGCCACGAACTCAGCTACATCTCTCTTCAAACCGGGCCACCAATACAAGTCCTTCATACTATGATACATCTTGGTGACACCTGGATGCATCGCATACATCGACGTATGTGCTTCCTCAAGCACCAACTTCCTCAGATCATCAACATCTGGAACCACCATCCTATCACGATAGCAAACTAGCCCATCCTCGGACTCATGAAACCCACCACGCTTGTCGCTGCCGAACTCTGATCTAATCAACTGTACCGCATCATCTATCCGCTGTGCATCTTTGATCTACTGTCTCAGTGTAGGCTTAACTTGCATCTGTGCGAAAAGACCAGACAACAAAGAAACTTCCATCTGCACATTCATCTGTCTCAGAGAAACAAACATATCTCGCCTATGGCATACCAGAGAACTCAACTGTGCCTTCTTTAAAGAAAGAGAAGAATACTTCCTGCTAAGCGCATCAGCTACCACATTCGCCTTACCAGGATGATACTCGTTAGTGCAGTCGTAATCATTAATCAACTCCATCCATCGTCGTTGTCGCATGTTCAACTCTTGCTGCATAAAGATGTACTTCAGATTCTTATGATCCGTAAAGATCTGGCATACTTCCCCATATAGATAGTGTCTCCAAATCTTTAATGCATGAACCACTACTGCCAACTCCAAGCCATGAGTCAGATAGTTCTCCTCATGCTTTTTGAGCTGTCGCGAAGCAAAAGAAACTATATGATCTTCCTGCATCAACAGACAACCTAAACCTTTCTTGGAAGCATCACAGAAAACAACATAGCCTTTCCCAGGCTCTGGCAAGATCAACACTGGAGCACTGGTCAGCTTCTCCTTCAAACTCTGGAAAGCTCGCTGACATCGATCATCCCAAACAAAAGGTACATCCTTCCTGGTCAACTTCGTCATCGGCAACGCGATCACACTGAAGTCCTTGATGAACCTCCGGTAGTATCCAGCCAAACCAAAGAAACTATAAACTTCTGTCGGCGTCTTCGGTTGTTCCCAATCCGCAACGGATTCCACCTTCTTCGGATCTACTTTGACGCCTTCAGCAGATATCACATGACCCAAGAAAGTCACTTCTGCCAACCAGAACTCACACTTACTGAACTTGGCATACAACTGATGTTGAAGAAGAAGAGTCAACGCTCGACGAAGATGTTGCTCATGCTCTAGCCTGTCCCGACTATAGATCAAGATGTCATCTATAAAGACTACAACAAACTGATCTAAGAACGGACGGAACACTCTGTTCATCAAATCCATGAAAGCAGCAGGTGCATTGGTTAACCCAAACGGCATAACCACGAACTTGAAATGACCATACCTCGTCCTAAAAGCTGACTTTGGTATGTCATCCGCCTTTATCCTTAACTGATGATATCCAGACCGTAGATCGATCTTCGAAAACACTGTAGCACCACACAACTGATCGAACAGATCATCTATCCTTGGCAACGGGTACTTATTCTTGATTGTGACCTTGTTCAATTGTCGGTAATCTATACACAACTGCATCGAACCATCCTTCTTCTTAACGAACAACACGGGAGCACCCCACGACGACGTACTCAGTCGGATAAAACCTTTCTCCAACAACTCTTGCAACTGCTTCTTCAACTCTGCCATCTCTGCTGGAGCCATCCTATATGCTGACTGTGCAACTGGCTGTGTTCCAGGAACCAGATTGATCTCGAAATCAATCTCTCGGGGTGGAGGAACACTAGGAAACTCCTCAGGAAAAACGTCTGCAAACTCTCGAACCACTGACACCTCCTCAAGACTAGGACCTTTCGCCTTGGTAACCACAACGGTATCCACCACGTGAGCTAGGAATGCCTCACATCCTTTTCGTAACAACTTATCTGCCACCAAAGCTGATACCAAACACGTTGGAAAAATCTTCCTATCTCCCTGGAAGATCCACTTCTCTCCAGCAACATCAAACACTGCCTGCTTGGAACCACAGTCCAAGACAACCTTATACTTCTCTAAGGTATCCATCCCAAGGATAACATCGAAACCATGCATATCAAGTGGTATAAGATCCACTTGAATACGATGTCCCAAGAAAGACAAAACACAAGATGGACACTCTTCTCGAAGCAAAGAGGAACCATCAAGAGGGGTTTCTAACAACAAGCTATCCTTCTTACAACTAACAGGTAAACGACAGTTTTCAAGCATACTATAGGCGATAAAAGAGTGTGTAGCACCCGGGTCAACCAGAATAGATATAAAGCAAGAAGAAGACATATCAGAATGAAATAACTCCATCTGACCTATCACCACTCACGGGTTGACTATCGCCTCCGGCTGATTCATGGCATAGAATCGAGTCGTTGCTTGCTGTCCACGACCTCTGCTTCCTTGAGCAGACGATCCAGCCTAAGACGCTTGACCGCGTCCTCATCCTCTGCTACCACTGGGCTGTGGCCTCTCTGACCTCTGAAAACTCTGCCTCAGCTGTTGCGTCACTTCAACATCTCCATTCGGGCAATTAAGCCTAAAATGCCTGACTTGTCCACAAAGATGACATGACTTGTCCTCAAACCATGGCCTAGATGGCCCTGTCACTGCCACAGAAGCTGAACTGTGCGCCTTAGATGGTGAAGAAACATAACCTTTCCCTTTACTCGGAGACCACTGAGATGGTACACCAGCACTTCTCATTGCTGACGGTGCTGAAAACCTGGGCTTCTTAAAGCCACCAAACCTTCATCCTTGAAACTGAGCAGGTCTTTTAAGGGACATAGACTCTCTTTTCTCCCTTACTATCCTCTCGATCCGTCGAACAGATTCCACGAACGTAGCAAACCGCTCTCGGTTTTCCAACACAGACACCGGGGTCTTCAACTCAGCGCTCAAACCCTTCTCGAAACGTCTGATCTGTTCCTCATCTGTTGCCGCCATGTGAGGACAGAACCTCAACAGATCCATAAACTTGGCTTCATACTCGGTGATGTTCATCGTTCCTTGCCTCAGGTTCTCGAACTGACTAACCTTCTCATCCAGGTACGTCTTCGGAAAGTATCTAGTGACGAACTCGCGTTGGAACACTTCCCAACATATCACCTCACCAGGCCACTTCTCTTCCTTGATGATCCACCAGTGACCAGCACTACCTTTAAGAAGGTAGACAACATGCTTTACCTTGTCTGCTTCGGGGATGTCAAGGATCCGGAAAGCCTTCTCGAGACTTGTCAGCCACAGATCTGCATCCGCTGGATCAACCGTCCCAGCATAATCCGAAGCTCCAACTCGGCGAAGCCGCTCGAAGGTCTTCCCAATACCCGATGCTTCTCCATGAGGAACCTGTACTCGCGGAGTAGGCACTGGTAATCGCTCAACCATGAGATTCATCGTAGCCATTAACTGCCCCATAAGCTGTTGGTAAGCATGATGTTCAAGTATGGATGGGTTAGGTTGGGGGACCTCAGGCACCCGATCTTCATGTGCCTGTCCATCTGCTCCATCTACCGATGCAGCATCACTGTACTCAGCAGAGTGTTCTTCATGGTTTCCAGACATCTTGACTTTTCTTCTACTGAGGGCAGAAGATGTTGTGAGAAAACCTGGACACTCATAAGAACAACTCAACCTAGTCCTAAATCCATGTAGACTCAGTGAACCTAAAGCTCTGATACCAAAACTTGTGGCAACACATCCCATTATCACACAAATAACGAGGTGTTACGCGAAAACGTGCGGAAATCACCATAACCACAGATTATGAAAACACGGGTCAATTAAAACCGATTGCGAAAAATTGATAAACTGTGAAACTTATTACTTTCCAGTCCTCATCCTGCAAAGAAACATGTCATATATATACATACACAAGATCTGATACGTGTTTACACCTTACAGAAACAGCTGATCATCCATCACATGTGTTCACCACCTGTTCACCTACATAAAGGCCCGCATCTGGCCCACAACAGGATATACAAACATCATCGATTGGTCATCGTGAAACATCGTCAAAACACTGCCAAGGACCTGAGAGTACAGGGATGACTCTAGACTCTACTACAAAACATCCAAAACAGCAGCATGTCCAACACTTGCCTTCTACTGCTCCTCAAGCTGTTTGGCCGCAACACCACGACCACGACCACGTCTACCTCGACCACCTAAAAAGGGGTTAAACGAGCGGGGTGAGACAATTGAACAATTGTCCCAGCGGGAAACATAACTCCCCACCGCAACTACAGAACCTCAGCAATATATACTATAACAACAAATATCTAATAACAGGTATAACAAGAGCAGTCTATATAAAACAGATTATTCTTACCGACAAGCTTACCCGCTATACAAAAGCATATATCCAGATATATCTCAAGGAATATGATTAGCAAGATAATATGTATCCCTATGCAACATGATTATCAGAACAAGATATAATGTCACATAACTTGCTTATCAAGATAAGACATATTGTCACATAACCTGCAAGATATAACAAAGATATTACACAAACAAGGCCTCAACCAATGTTACGTGTTTATCTTAAGCAGTAAATACTAAACGGCTGTGTTACGTATTATTATGCCCTGAGGATTTGAATCGTACCATTCAAATCCAACCTTCGGTTGCGAAACCCAAGCTGGTGCCATACAAGGTCAATGGAAGAGCCAGACTCCACAACCTCCCACCTCGTGGTCAGTACATGAGTACAACACAAGCAAGACCGCAGTCACATGCTGAAGTGGTCTTAGCCACAGGGTCAACTCCATAGGCTACCCTCACTCTAGCCCACCTTGGTACATGTCTCGGCGCTAGTAAAACTGAGCCACGGGCCTGTTCACCATGCTCTGAGCCATGAACGCATTCATGCTCCACACATCACATATCCCGAGCCATGGGCCTGTTCACCATGCTCTGAGCCATGAACGCATTCATGCTCCACACATCACATATCCCGAGCCATGGGCCTGTTCACCATGCTCTTCATACATATCTGAGTCTGTAACCGAAGTTACACTCTTACCTCCTCATTTTCAGGCTAGGAGCAACCTACACATATTCAACAATATGTGCTTCCAGGTTAACCCGTAGGAGAACCTGTTTCACCATCACCAAGTCCTGACGATGATGGATCTATGGCCAGGGAAAACTACATGATATATTTCACTAGGATTAATTAGTATCTTTTAGATGGATTGCAGGATTCAACCAAGTTGTATAACATGCAAGATATAATGGAAAGTAAACAACATTATATCATTATTTAATCACATCAACCTGATCCATCACAAGGATCCAACATCACATGTTACCACTTGGCCTCTTGCCAACCATCCAGATCCATCTCGAGGATCATCACATACCATGGGATCTCAATCCCTCATCATGTATTGTCAATGCCTCTCAAGGCTCACATCATCATCATGGAACTTAACACATTATACATATCATTATATTAACCAAAGTAATTACCAAGTGATGTTACTCATCACATGTGTCTCATAGCCCTTTTCAAGGATAATCATCACCTGCATGGTTAGATTACACAATAACCATAGATTCAATCATAGGGAATATACTACCATCATGAAATGCTATTCAAGATACTTCTACTTATCATTCTTACACTATTTGCTGATCAAGTGTATAAAGTACATTATCAACAAGCCATATCTATACTTATCCTTATCTCAGAACTATATGAATAATCAAGATGTTCAAACATACAGAACAAGTACTATTGTTACCACTACCATTATGTCACCATCCACTATCATCATTATTATTATTATTATCATTATGCAAGCTACTAGTGTAACTATCACCATTCTCACTTAACAATTAAGTACAAAGATTACTTCATGCATATCATTACTATCATTATTGTCATCATTATTATGATCAACATTACTATCATCTTCTTTATTATTAACAAATAAGCATAAGGGTCACATTATCATCACTACTACATCATCATTAATATTATCAGCATTATCATCCACTATTATCTTTATCAACTATTAATGTAACTGTCACTTAGCAACATTATTACCATCATTAATCAACATTATTACTTTCATTACTAGCAAATCATTACCATCATCACACGACAATTAATATCATTGCTATCAACAACATTATCATTGGCATTATTATTATTTGCAAGGCATCATATCCATTGTTGTTATCACTAACAAGACACCACCATCATTAAGCATAAACATCCACTTCCATAGCACATGAGACCGTCACTATAGGATTACAAGACTCTCACCATAACTCTTATCAACCCTCACTAAAACCTATCATGGCCTATCGACCGACACACACACACCAACCCTATCGGCCATCACTACCCAAGGCTGTCGCCCAACATGGCTATTGGCCAGCACACCAAGCATAGCCCTATCGGTCAACATAAGGGGGCAAGCCACATATGGCCATGTCGTCCGACACCAACAACCATCAAGCTTTACAAAGCTATATCGGTCAACACCTCAAGATGTATCACTCAACAACATCCATCGGCCAACACCTCACTAGCTTGACCTATCACTCAACACAAGAGCACTCACCATGTCGCCCATCATAAGGTACTCATCTCGCCCAACACCAAGTCAAGAGAGGGTCTCGCCCAACTCAAGAACAAAGGACCATGTCGCCCAACATGGTCACCATATCGGCCAACACAAAGGACACCACTATGTCGCCCATCACAAGAACAAGGGTGTCGCCCAACACACCCAAACCAAGGGAGGATATCGCCCATCATCAAGGCAAGAGAGGATGTCGCCCAACCAAGGGTCATCACCTACCTCCAACACAAGGAAACCCTAAGCCCTAGAAAGCAAGGTGCACAAAGGAACCCTAAACCCTAGAGAGGGATCAGCCACCAAAGGAAACTCAAGCAAGGTACAAAAGCAAGGAACTAAGCTAACTACTAACATGCAACAAGATCATAGCTAGAGGTAAAGGAGTTAGGGTTAGAAGTTATGCAACCCACCTTAAGCTCCAAGCTCCAAGGAAGAAGGAACACTCCAAGGTCCAAAGCTATCATCCACCAAGCTCCTCTAGGAAGGTGTATCCGCCACCACTTCAACTCCAAGGGAGTGTATCGTCCAACACAAGCAAGATGGAGAAGGATATCGTGCACTCAAGGTGGAGGAGAGACCAAACGATCAAAGGAGACTAAGGCAAGGAGAAGAGCTACCTATATAGGAAGAAGGGGAGGAGAAACCAAGGTACAACCATGCCATGTGTCGTCCACCCAAGGGACACTTGTCCTAGGGTTCAAGCCAACACTCTAGCAAGGCATGGGACACTTGTCCAAGATAGGCACCAAGTGTCCACCAACCAAGACCAAGCAACATGGGCGACACATGCATCAGCTCTGCTGGGCGACACAACCCAGCTCCTGGGCGACACACCAGTGTGTTGGACAACACAAGACCACCTTGGACGACACACACTCACCCTAGGTCGACACAAACTCACCTTGGACGACACAAGGCAAGCTTTGGCCGACACAAGGCTCAACCAAGCCCAAATAAGGCACCTCAAGGCCCAAACAAGCTCAACTCAGACCCAAAGAACTCAAACAACAAGCCCAAGCCTTCCTCTCAACCCTAGAGAAAGCAAAGAGAGGGAAACATCTCACAAGATGGCAAACTTGCACACAAAACCCTAAACTTGGGTTATTTGCAAGTAGCCCCCTCAACTCTCAACAAGGCACAACAAAACCCTAATCACCACTAAAGGTGATTAGCAAGCACCAAAGCATCAAGATCAAGCAAAACAAACAGGGTAAACCCTAAACGCAGGCCAGGGTCCTTACATCTATCTTAGGGGAAGAGTGCCATGCCACATGTACTGTATGAGTGGAAGCCTGAGATGCTTGCCACTTGCTCATTGCTTCTTGGACTTTCTTATCAATTAGCTCATCTACCTATATATGGCCAAAAGAAACATTTTTTGATTTGTAAATTCCCTTTGCAATAACATTCTAAAAAAAATAATAGGTTACCTCAGCTTTTGAAAATCCTCCTTCTTGGACATGTTTGTGCTTTGATGGCCCAAAGAATGCTCTTAGGCCCACACCAATGCCTATAGCCCTAACATGTCCATGATGTTTTGGATTACTGAGAGAAACTATCAATTCATTCCTTGTGCCATCAGGGATGAACAAGCCTTGCTTCCTCTGCTCGTGAAGCTCCCACTAATCACCATTAATAGAAATTAGTAAGTAAACATAACAATCATCAATACTAATTGCCTTAAGAGTTGAATTTTACCATTTTTGCAGTCGCCTCAGCAGTTAGGGGTTGGTTATATCTCCTTTTTTTGTTTTGCCTCCCAGCTATCCACACATCATGGTGATGCAGAGGTGCGAGAGTAGTAGAGGACTTAACTGTCTCAGTAGTAGGAGCAGTAGGCTACTTAATGGAAGACATATGTAGTTTTTGGTGAAGGGATGCATAGCCACCCGCACCCATGGTGTGGTCATGCACATTCAGTGCACACCTTGCTCTTTGAGCATCACTGATAGCCTTGTTAGTAAGCACATTGAATTGGTTAGTAACAATCAAGGTCAACCGTAAATAGGTGAATTCATAAGAATGTATATTAATTAAATTGGGTGTGAGCATAATACCTTGAATTCATCGGTATTTCTCTTGGCAACAAAGGCCTCCCAATCAGTCGGGTTAAGGTAGTTCCATTACTCAAGGGCTGACTTCTTCCTCTTATCAGCCTCTCGTATGTATTATCGGTTGAGAGTTGTCTTATAGTTCCTTAGGACCCTCCCATAATGTTGCATCACCTTTTTATGATGTAGGCTATCATCCAGTTCAAATATATTCTGCAACATTTCATATATTTAATAGAGTATTTTGAAAAATAGAATTATAAATAACTTTAAAAATAGAATTGTAAATGATAATATCTCACACATAGTTCTTTCCATACTAAGTCTTTCTTCCCTTTAGGAACTATATGCCAGGATTCTGCATTTACACTACAATGGCTACGAGTAAGAACCCCAAGATATGAAACAAATGAGCTGAGGTTCTTTCCAACTGGATGTCCTGCATGATCAAAATCCACAACCAATTTTGGTCATTTGCCCCTTTGTTGTAGTAACTTGTTCATCATAGTGATGCCCTAATTTTTTCAAATTTTTTATGTTGCTCATCAAGTGGAAGAAGGTTTTCAGGGGGTACATCCTCAACCTAAAAATTGACCAAAAAACACATATAGGATATAACTTATAAATAGACATATATATAGCTAGATATATTGCAAAACTTACATTGTGATGCGGCGCCTCACCCTCATGGTAATCATCATCATGATCATCATTCTCATGGTCATCCATCTGAAAAAGTGTTATATAAAAAACAATCAAACATTTAACATTTAACATTTAATGTAATTAATATAACATTGTGAAGTTCACATCGATCTAACATTAAAAATAAAATAAAAATATGCCTCTAATATTGAGATCTTTTATCAACTAACATTCCCTCAATGTGATCTCCATGCACATATAAGTCATTGTTGGCTTCAATATTTGGTGTTGGCAAGCCAACTAAGAATGGACTAGAGTCATCATACCTATCATAGTACTCTTCTTCATCTATAAGATCTTCAAAGAACTATCTTTTACCATGAAGAACAACTGACCATTTTTTATTTGTAGGATCATCGATATAAAATACTTGTTTCACTTGTGATGCCAATATGGATGGTTCACCCTTCTCGCCAATCTTTTCAAAATTCACTAATGTGAAACCCAATTCATCCACTATAACTCCTTTGTTGTTATCAACCCGATTACACTTAAAGGGCAGAATTCTAAAATCTACATAGTCAAACTCCCATATGTCTTCAATGACACCGTAATATGACATTTTAGATTCATGTGGACTCTTATCTTTTGCACTAGAAAAAACAATGAAGACGCTTGAAGGGTTAGCCCACTATATTGGATGAAACTCTTATCATCTTGACGCTTTGTTTACTATGAGAACCCATTTATGTTAAACCCTTCATAAGACATAACATTCATTTTTGGTTTAAAGGCGAGACATTTGATATTTTCAGCAATATAATTTGGTATTTCAGATAGTTGATGTAAGACTTTTTCTTCAAACCACTTAATAAATGTCTTGTTATGCTCTCTAGCAAGCCACATTGAATTAGCTTGAGGATATTGTTTCTTAATGAAATTGGCATGTTCCGTGATATAAACACTCACTTTGTCGATGTTGTGTAAAATATACAAGTGAGATTGTTCCCACATCTCACGACTGATTACTTTCATTCATGCTCCTAAAGTCCCTTTTCCAGAATAGTCCTCAATATTCTTGTCATTTACAGGAGTGTCATTACCACTCAGAAAGCCATTGCAAAAATCCATAAATTCTCTCACCACATAACCCTCAATAATACTCCCTTCAGACCAATAACGGTTTCAAACATCACCTTTAAAAATGCTCATGTATCGTTCAAAAGGATACATCCAATGCAAGAAAACTGGTCCCAATATTTTCACTTCCCTAATCAAGTGTATAACAAGATGTACCATGATGTCAAAGAATGGAGGAAAATACATCTCAAGTTGACATAGGATAACAACCACTTCTCTTTGCAACTTATCAAGATTCTCAAGATATGCATAGACTGTTGAAGAAGAAACAAAGTCTGGTGATTGCAAACCTTACATGCTTCGGCAGTATAGATCGAATTGCCACAAGCAATATTTGTTGCATTAGTGTGTGAAAATCATGAGATCTAAGACCTATCAGCTTCAGATCTTTCATTGATACCAATCTACAGATGTTGGAAGAGTAACCTACCCTGTGGTACCTTAACATTAACCAAGCACTGGGAAAAAGTTTTCTTCTCATTTCTAGACAAAGTGTAGCAAGAAGGAGGTAAATATGTTCTCCGATCACTACTAAATACTTATGTTAATTTTTCCTTATTCCCATTTCACGTAGGTCCATTCTGGATTTGATGCCATCTTTAGTCTCACATGGCATATTCAACATAGTACCAATGACGCTATCACATACATTTTTCTCAACATGCATGACATTGATACAATGCCTAACTGCCAAACAACTCCAACAAGGAAGATCCCAAAATATTGACTTCTTCTTGAATAAAGATTTTTCGCTTTGTGTGGGAATGGTACATTGTGATCCCTTACCAAATTCATTGACAAAGTCTTTTACTCTTTTATAAACAACCTCGCCTGGTATAGGTTTAGGGGCAATCCGTTCCTCATTCCATCCATTGAATGCTTTGTGCAACCTTCTATACAGATGGAATTTTGGAAGAAACCTTTGATGACCAAGATATACAGTCTTGCCGCCATGTTTTAGTCATATTGAATCAATGTTCTCTTCACATATAGGGCATGTTTTGGATCCTTACACTATATCCAGACAAATTCCCATATGTTGGAAAGTCATTAATAGTGCAAAACAACATAGCATGCAAACGAAATGTATCTCTATATGAAGCATCATAGGTCATCACACCTTCACCCCAGGGTTTCTTTAAGTCATCAATCAGAGGTTCAAGATAATCATCAATATTATTTCTAGGTTGTTTAGGGCCCGATATCAACAACGACAACATAATGTACTTATTTTTCATACACAATCAGGGAGGAAGATTGTATATAACAAGTATAACAGGCCAAGTGTTATGTTTGCTGCTCAATGTGTCGTATGGATTACCCCCATCAGTACAAAGCCCAAGTCTTAGATTCTTGACTTCTTCACCAAATTCAGGGTACAAGAAATCAATCTTCTTCCAATGTGGGGAATCAGACACATGTCAAAGGATCCCATCATTATTTTTCTTAACCTCTACATGACACCTTAAATTGTCCACATCTATCAGATTGGAAAACAAGCATTGAAACTGTGGTATTATAGGTAGATACCACATCACCTTGGCAGGAGAGCCAGTTTTGGACTTCCCCGAAGTTGTTATTTTATACCTTGATGCCCCACATTTTGTACAATCTTTCAAATCCACATAGTCCTTTTGAAATAATACACAATCATTCAGGCATGCATCTATCTTCTTAGCCTTCATTCCCATTGGGCATAATATTTTCTTTGACTCATATGTTGAGCTTGGAATCTTGTTTCCTTCAGGAAGAATTTCTTTCAGAAAAGACAACAACAATGTGAAGCTTTTGTCGCTCCATCTATTGTTAGCCTTCAGATTATACAATCTCAACATAGCGCTTAGCTTCGTAAACTTAGTATAACCTGTTTATAATGGTCTCTCATCATCATGCACAATGTTCCTAAACAAAGAAGGTGGATCGGTGTCCTCTACCCCACAATTATCCAACATCACATTAACGATGTCTATTAGAATTGGTTTGTCTACATCTACATCATCGGCCACAATTTCTTGTTCAACACAAGCATTGCTATTGACATTTATTGATCTCAGGTTTGAAATCTCTCCATGCCAGTACCATTATGTATAGCCTTGTACAATCCCATAGCTCATGACATGACTTTTGATTTCATCACCAGTGCTGACTTTCAAGTTGTTACTGCAATGCCTACATGGACAATAGAACCTATCTCTAGGTTGTTTCTTATGTTCCTCTGTAAATCTAATAAACTGATCAAGACCATCGATAAACTATAGGGTGTAGGGATTTGGAATGGACATCCATGATCTATCCATTCTATGATCAAAGAGAAAATAACTATTAGGGTTTAGAATTTACATATTAAGTTAAGGATTTAAAGATTAGGGTTTAGGGTTAAAAGATTAGGGTTTAGGGTTAAAATATTAGAGTTTAGGTTCTTATAGTGAATGTGTGTACCACCCATCCCATTCTTGAACACCTAATCTCACTAGTAAGTGTATAATGAGTATTCGATTTTCAAGAAAATTTTGTTAGCATTTCCTCATAATTCTCCAAGTACCCTATGTACATGGGAAAATGCCCACCAACATACGTACTTAGAGAACAAACGGGGAAGTACTGACAAAATATCATGAAAACTGAATATACATTATAAACTTACATCCTAAGTGAGATTAAGTGTTCAGGAACAGTCCCAAACCAGGGACTATCCAAGATTTACCCCTAATGAGTAAATCTCAAACGAGCTTCTAGGCCACCAAAATACATGTATATATGTTGTCATTCTTATACATGTGATCATAGTTTCATCGATCATTCATATTTAGGTTTTATGTAACATTATTTAATTCAATTCATTCTTCCATTTGGGTAAGTTCATTCATGCATCATTAACATGAATTAATCAATATTAATCAACTACACAATCTTGAAGAGAAATCATTGAACTAAGTTAAACCAATCACTAACAAGAGAGAAAGAAAGCAATATTAATTAATTAAATTCATTCATGCATCATTAACCCTAATTAATCAATATTAATCAACTACGCATTCTTGACGAGCAATTATTGAACTACATTAAATCAATCACTAACAACAGAGAAACTAAGTGCAAATCTAATTAATTAAGTTCATTTATGCATCATTAACCCTAATTAATCAATATTAATCAACTACACATTCTTGACGATCAATTATTGAACTACATTAAATCAACCACTAACAACAGAGAAACTAAGTGCAAATCTTATTAATTAAGTTCATTCATGCATCATTAACCCTACATTAATCAAAATCTACTTCTAATTAACCACTCACCGCAATGGTGGGGTGGAGCAGGCTATGGCGGTAGAGGCCAGAGGTGGAGGTGGTTGTGTCGACAGGATGGAGCGACGGCGCTGGCAGGCTGGACGATGGTTGGAGCTGATCGATTGGCAGTCGATGACGACTACTGGGTAGCGTCCTCCCAAGCTACTGGAGCGGTAGAGCGAGAAGCTAAATGGGGCAGACGACTGGAGGAAGAGAGGAGTGGGAGCGATGGAGGATGACTCGAGGAAGAGAGGAGAGGGAGTGATGGTGGTGGACCTTCGAGCTACGTAGGTGGTGTGTAGGCAAGGATCGCTAATCGCCAGAGCTACGGTGAAACACAATGAAACAGAGAATGGGGAAAAGTATATTTTGTGCGAGTGCTATTAAGGTACCCATAATCGTCGGTTGTTAGAAAAGACCGACGCCTAACTCTTATAGTCATCAGTTACTTGTGATAAATCAACAACTAAGCACAAATCTAAATAAAAAAAGTTGCACTCGGTTAGGGTTTTAGTCGTCGATTTTTCTAGAGATAAAACCAACGTCTATTTACATATCAAAACAAAAAAAAATTGATATAGTATTAGGACCATAGTTGTCAGTTGTCCAATAAAAACCGACGATGAATGAGAAAATTGGGGGAAAATATTTTCACAGGGACAAGGTGCGAAAACACCTAGTCGGAGGTCTTGAGTAAGAAACTGATGCTACAAGCCTATCCCCTTAAAAAAAAGTTTATCCCGTGAAGGGTGATTAGTCGTCGGTTTTTTAAAATAGCTGATGACTAATGAGGGGATAAATTTTTCCATAGGGACATGGCATAAAACATGTGTCCTTGGTTTGAGGACAATCGACGCATTATTGAAAATTTTGGAGGCAAAATTTTTTCGTGGAAAATTGTATCTTGCGGGTAATTTTAGACGTTAGTTTTATTTATAAGAAACCAACATTGAAGTAAAAATAGTACCCATGTCTTTTCTAAATCGACAAGACTTCACATAGTGACAGTTGTCTTATACAACCGATGTTGTTGTACTATGGCGTCGATTTTTTGTGTAATTGACGTCATCAAAGGTGACATTATATCTCATTTCTGTACTAGTGCTCATTCTTAATTGGGAGAAGTGCCATTTTATGGTGCAAACATGGGTTCTACTAGGCCATGCCATCTCAAGAAGGGGTATTAAAGTGGACAAGGCAAAAACAGAAGCAATTGAAAACATGTTGACTCCAACAAATGTGAAAAAACTTCATAGTTTTTTGGGACACACATGGTTCTACAAAAGATTCATAAAGGACTTTTCTAAGATTGCAAAGCCTCTATGTTCTTTGCTAGCCAAAGACGCTGAGTTTGTATTTGATGATGTCTGCCAAACAACCTTACAGACTCTAAAGGATGCTCTAATTTCAGCACCTATCATCCAACCACCGAATTGGAGTTCTCCTTTTGATGTAACATGTGATGCAAGCGATTATGACATAGGAGCAGTTTTGGGGCAAAGGAAAGATAACAAACTCCATGCCATACACTATTCAAGTAAGACCTTAGATGATGACAAATTAATTATGCCACAACTGAGAAAGATATGTTTGCTATAGTCTATACTTTTGATAAGTTCATACAACACCTAGTGGGTTCTAATGTCATTGTGTACACGGACCATGCTGCAATTAGGTACCTTATGAATAAGAAGGATGTCAAACCTTGCCTCATCCATTGGATACTGCTATTATAGGAGTTTGATTTAGAAATCAAAGATAAGAAAGGGACAGAAAAAAATGTAGCTGATCACCTCTACATCTATCAACTAGTGTTGAAGACCAAAGTTCCAATTGATGACAATATTCCTATTGAGAAGCTATATGTGGTAAACTCTCTTGCTATGCCATGGTTTGCTGATTTTGAAAATTATCTAGCCACTGGACGCCTTCCCCCTAACTTCACATACCAACAGAAGGAAAATATCCTTCATGATGTCAAATTCTATTATTGGGATGATCCCCTATCGTTTAAGCAATATGCAAATGGGATGATTAGGAGATGCATTCCCAATGAAGAGATTGAAAGTGTGATTTTAGATTGTCATTCCTCCCCTTATGGAAGATGAGACTGCAAACAAGATTCTTCAAGCAAGTTTCTATTGGCCAATTCTATTTCATGATGCGCAAACAATTGTTAAAGCTTGTGACAAATGTCAAAAATCTGGAGGGATTTTAAAGAAGGACGAGATGCCATTAAATTCAATCCTAGAGATAGAGGTCTTCAATGTGTGGGGCATAGATTATATGGGCCCTTTTCCATCCTCATGCAGCTACAAGTTCATCCTAGTAGCATGTGACTATGTATCCAAGTGGGTAGAGGCAATTAATCCCCACTCAATCACCAGATGCAAAGTCCATGATAAAACTATTTCAGAAGACCATTTTCCCAGGTTTGGAGTCGCAAGAGCAATCATATCTTATGGTGGCATATACTTCAATGAAAGAAACTTCAACAACATGCTCAATAAGTATGGAGTGAAGCATAGGGTGTACACACCTTATCATCCTCAAATTTCAGGTCAGGTGGAGATCTCCAATAGGAAACTAAAAGCTATATTAGAAAAGATTGTCTCCAGCTCAAGAAAGGATTGGTCATTGAAACTAGATAATGCACTATGGCCGTACAGGATGGCTTTCAAGACTCCAATTGGCACGACTCCATTCAAGCTAGTTTATGGTAAATCTTGTCACTTACCTGTAGAATTGGAGCATAGAGCACTATGGGAGATCAAATTCCTCAACTATGATATAACGAAAGTAGGGGAGAAAAGATTGCTACAACTCTAGGAGCTTGAAGAACTCAAAATGGATTTATATGAGAATGCAAAGATCTATAAAGAAAAGACAAAGAGGTGGTATGACAAGATAATCAAAGTTAAGGAATTCAAACAAGGAGACCAAGTTCTTCTATTCAATTCTAAACTCAAATTCTTTCGAGGGAAACTGATATCTAAATGGTATGGGCTATTCTTAGTCTTAAAAGTCTATCCTTACGATTCAATAGAACTGCAAGGGAAGCAATCAACATTCAAGGTCTATGGATTGAGATGCAAAATGTACACTGACAAGGAAGAGATTGACAAGGGAGCCTCTTGCTCCCTTCAAAATGCATGATCTAAGAGCTAAAGAGTCTCACTCTAGACTTTAAACGGAGGAACTTGTGGGAGTTAACCCCACATTAGGATAGATTTATTTAATTAGTTTCAATCAAAAATATTTTTTATTTCCAAAAATAAACTTGTAATGGATGAATGTGATAATATAGACCCTCATAGATATATATCATCATCTCAGCAAGTGTTGACCCAAAGCAGACAAATTCTATAGAAATTCAAGAAGACGCGATGTATCTTTATTTGAACATGTCATGTCCAACACTCAAAGATGAATGAACTGAGTAAAACTCTAGAATACATGATGTGTTTGACTTTTGACATGGTGTGTATGGCCTCATAAGTTAGTCGTTAGAAACTCGCACGAGGTGTTTTTAATCGAACACGTCATGTCCATTAGCTCATTTTGAAGGAAGGTTTTTCTAGAACAATACACAACATGTCTTTATTTGTATATGTCGTGTCAATATCAAGTTGGGAGGATCAAGTGAACATCTGGAAATTTACACGACGTGTTTTAAATCAAACACGACGTGTACCACAATTCATTTTAGGCTTCATTTTTCTAGAAAAAGAACACTTATGTCTTTATATGTACACGACGTGTTGTTATCGGTTTAGTGACTTCAAGCTAGGCTCCTGGAAAGTTACACAACATGTTTTAAATGGAACACGCCATGTCCTCTTCAGTCAATGCAAATTTCAAAAGGAGCTGGTGATTTGTACATGGGAACACGTCGTGTCTATAAAAAGACATGCCGTGTCTTTTTTTTTTGAGAAGTCAGTTTTTAATCCTAATCGAGCCTCCTCTCTCACTTCCATTCAAAATCAGTCATGTCTTGTAGACATGTGTGACTCCGCCACCTTCAGGCGACGACTCCAATACAACTACCACCATCCATAAGCACCACAATCTACCTATGCCGCTCTAAAGCTTCTCTGAAGTAGTTCCACACAATTTCTCCTCCCAAGCAAGCTCAAGATCTACCCATGCAAGCTATTGTCGGGATTCCATCACTGCTACAAGAATCTTCTCTACCTCAATAAAAGCAAATCAACTCTCTCGTTGCCTCCATCGAGCTTCACTTTGTCACCGACTAGACAAGACATGTCGTGAGCAGTTGAGGTCATACCGAGGAAAGAAATCTCCTTCCCCAACCTTCGGACGTCGTTGATCTTTAGGTACACACCGTGTCCTTCTGAAGACACACTATGTCCATGCCTTGTTTGTTCAACCTTTCTGTCAGAAGATATGTCATGTTCATATGTAGACATGTCGTGTCCCAGGCTGTTTCAACCAGTTCTCAACAATAATGGCCCCGGTCAAGCAAACATCAAACTGTAGATATGGACCGAGCTCATCCTCAACCCTTGCCTATGTCTCCACAACCTAGTTCAGGGTGACTACAGAGGAAGAGCCCACATATCAATTCCTCATCTCTCATAGGGTCCTACCTACATGTTTCACTTGCATCAGATAATGGGAGCCTTGGGATTCAAGGATGAAGTCAATGAGCACCTCAAGGAGCTGGGACTAAATTACATTTGCTGGTAAGCAACACATACCCTTGCCTTATGTATAAGTTTCTCACTACATTTAAGGCCAAGGAGGACCCAAAGAACTGGTTTGAACTATTTGCTTTCATCACCTTCCGGTTGTTGAGGCAAAGCTATAGAATCACTTTCAAGAGATATTGTGAGCTCTTCGAGTGCCACTATGAGGGTGCTCTAGATTAGCCTCCAATTTTTGATAGCGATGTCTTCAGGAGTAAGGTCACTAATGAGGATAGACATGAGACCAAGAAGTCTAGGGTAACTATCATCCATAATCCAATCTTCATATACGTCCACCGGCTCCTCGACACATGGGTCTTTGCTACAAAAGAAAACCAAGGCGTGTACAAGAAGCATGATTTGATTTTTCTGTGGTATGGTATATGGTTTTCATATCAATGTAGGTTATTTGATTCTCAATAGGTTCTTTGATATAAAGAAAATCAAGAAGAGAGAACTTTGTGGACATCATGTGTGGTGGGTTGATCACACACCTAGCTAGGAAGTTGGATGTAGACCTCATAGGTCTAGAGGCTGCACCAGGGAGGAACCTGGTGGATATACAATATTTACTCTCTTTTGGTCTGATTGCTAAGGTCCACAATGATGACACAAAGTTCATAAAACATTTTGATGATGATCAGTACATTGATTTGCCTGACTTGGAGATCATCACCTTAACAAATAAAGACAATTGGAAGTTTGACCTCACTGGCCAAGATGATGATGCTCATGAGGAGAGAGCTACTCTAAGTGCACCTACTACATCAACCACAACTCTGCCACACATAGATCCACCGCCACCCTCCACAAGCACTTAGACTGAGTACACTAGGGCTATGACTGATATTAGGCATCTTTATGGATATACTCAGTAGCGATTTGACCACCATGATAGCCACCTAGATCTGATGGGTCAGTAGTACTCAGTGATGCATGAGATGGTCTAGTGTATGGATATGTGGAACATCTCTCAGGGCCACTATCTGATGCCTCACCAGGCTCACCTGCCACATCCAGAGCCTACTCGACAACCCATACTTGTTGACATTCCTAATGACAATGACTTACTCAACCAGTACTTCACTACTAGTCACGGGGGTGCTGGCCCTTCTTGCTGATATCGTCCATGACAAGTAACCGGTTGCTTCTACCTTAGGTTTGATTGATGCAGTGAGGGCACTGCAAATTTCAAGCTTAGGGGGGGTGCAACCGCTTAGTAATGTAGTTGTTTAGTTGTTTTCATTATCTTTTCTCTAGTTCTCCAATTCTTGTTTTTAGTTTTTGCTTTTCTCATGGCAAGTTTAGTATGATGTGAGGCTTATCATGTGTAATGAACTATTTTTCTTCCTAATTTGAACTATCTTGTCCTCCCCTATAAGAATTATCATTTGAAGATATTGTAAAAGAGCATGCATGAATCAAATGAAACTTTATGGTCACTAACATGTGCTTAATTTTATATTTATGTTTGTAGCCTGAATTTTCATCCTTTTCATCTTGGATTGCCTAATGCATGTAATTGTTAACAAACTCTATGAATATGTCAACTTTGAAACACTACCTAGAACACGGGATGCCTTTTCCAAACCTTTAGTGATTTCACAACCACCCCTTTTCAGTTAAAATTTTTCAAATCAAATGAATGGAATCTATCTAATGTTGCAATTTAGTTGACTCTCCTTAGTTCTAGGAAAAATAAGTGAAACCCATGACCAATTAAAAAAAATTGGTTCACTTCACCTTAATTGCCCCATAAAAAATGGCTAAAGCCACCCACATGCCATACTAACCTAGTGTAAGTTCGATCTGGGCACGACGGTTAGGTGATATGTCATAAAAAGTAGATAAAATATCCCAACTAGCACTCCTTGTGTGAATAAGTCTACATTAGCAGTCGAGTGTCGGGGTCCCTAATACGATATCATATATTTTGGGAAAATAAGGAGAGAAGGCTAAAATTTGTTAACATTAACTAAGATTTCATTTTTTACATCCCTAATAGCTGAAAGTTTTGTTGCAGATTTACTAATTGTTTGACTTGGTCATCCAAGTTCCATTTAGTGTTGCCTAGTTGACTATTTCATTTAATGCGTTACCAAACTTACTGAACTTAATTCTCTTTTTTGGATGTATGAGTTGAAATCAAGGCTATCAATATGAACCTGATGATTATGGTTGGTTCGACCTCATTTACATCTTCCATTTCATGCGATCTATGCATGAGCTTGGCAATTCCTTCATTTATGTTTCTATGCTCTTTTTTCTTGAGGACAAGCAATACTTCAGGCTTAGGGGGATTTGATGTGCACATTTCATATCTACTTTTTGCACACATTCACACACAAATTTAGTTCATTTTGCCTTCCATTTAGCCTCTAAACATACTTAACTTGCCATCTTTGAGTTATTTCAATTGGTGCATGATGTTCATCACAGCTACACGTCAAAAATGACAAAATGAAGATAATCCAACCCAAATATGACCTTAGTTAGATCCCTCATTGATTTTTAGCTGACTCAGAGTTAATCTTGAAGAAACAACAAAAGACACGCCGTGTCTGATTTAGAACACGGTGTGTAACTTTCCAGAAAGGGCTCGCAAAGCACAAAGCACAGAGCACGTCATGTGTTATTTGACACACGACCGTGTAAGTTTCCATAGGCCTTCATCCCCAAACTACAAATCAAGAGACATAAAGTATCATCATTAAGACACGACGTGTCTGCATGTTCAAAGGCCGACTTCAACTTTCTGCCAACGCACACGATCGTGTGTTTATTAGCACACGATGTGTGCTATATGCCCAGATCAACTCTAGCAGTAGATACACAACATGTATATATTAGAGCACGCCGTGTACTTATCGTGAGGAAGCAGTCCGGTAGCCAGTTACATGACCCCATACGACATGTCTGCACAAAGACATGTCGTGTCTTTATCAGTTTTCTACAGATATTAGTAGCAACCACCCCTCGTTTGAAAAATGAGTGCAACCAGTGGGATGCTTATCACTCATCATTTGGGACACTTTTTGACCAGAAGAAGTTCCAAAGTAAGAGGAGGGAGATTTTGGGGAGGAAGAAGATGTTTCTTAGGAAAGAACCTCCATTCTTCACCATGTCTTCTCCAAAAGGTGCAACAAAGCTTTTCTTCTCATTCAAGCTTCTCGGGAGGGAAGATTGTCTGAGTTGGAGCAGCTTTAAGGATGTAATTTCATCCTCTAGTTGGAGTTCTACTCCTCTTGACTTCACCTTCGGTTCCCTTTACTCTTTCTTCTCTTTAACTATGCAAAACTCTAAAAATTCTTGGGTATAGAAACGGAAGTGTTATGTGAAGTTGAGAACCATGTCATGTAACCGGGAGGTGCATGATGATGGCAACCTCCTTGCATATTAATGCCATGCTTTAATTTTGTAGTTGCTCATGATGTGATGGTGTGGAAGTGAAATCTTATGTCCAAGACTCTCTAAAATCTGATTTTAACCTTTAAATTTAAGTCCTTTTATTGGTTACTTGTCTTGTAGCTAATTGCAATCAAACTCTACTGTTGTAATCTGACTTAGATTGTTGAACATTAGTTCTTTTATGCCTAGATAGCCTAGCTCCTTGTGGTTCGACCTTGACTACAATTAATCTCGTACACTTGTGGGTGATTGATGAGTTGAGACATATAAGAATTAAAACTCATTTGCTTTAGACAATCAACAGAGACTCACCTACACTGTATAAGAAAGCATGTAAAGGGGGTTGGATGCAAATTTCTGCATTATTTTTTGAAATTGTGAATTGGACCATGTGTGTACACCACACTTTTATCTTTAATTTTTTAAATTATATATTATATTTGGAGATTCATCTATACTATATAAGAAATCCCACGAATGGGGTTGGATGTTATCATTTCCATTATTTTTTGAAATTACATATTGGTCCCTATGTGTATGAGAAGACCTATTAATATATGTATTGTACATATTTATTGCATCTTCTTTTTTTAAAGTTCAACCTATAAATACTCATTACAGTTTACTAAGGCACCCATGCATATCATGGGTTTAAGTGTGGTACATAAAAAATTCTATGTGCAACCTCCGGTTGTGCATTGTATTTACCATCTCCTGGGTCATCAGGGTTCTGGCACTTGTTTGAGGCAGGGGAGAGATTGATGTCTCATCTAACTCAAAAAGAAACTATGTGTTGATGTTCTCTACAATTTTTTCAAATTACCAATTTGTCATCTATACTTATATATTGTGTAGGAGTACTGGACCTGGTAGGAGGTGTTCTATGCAATTTTTATTTCATTTCTTTAGTTGACAAGTTAGTCCTAATATGTTAATGAGACAGTCATGTGATGCAGAGGCTTATACAATTTACAACTTGTATTTCCAATTACAACATTTCCCTTATATACTGCATAAGTTTATTGTATATCAAAGAGTTAGGAAGGGATTTCATTCAATATTTACATTTCATTTTTCAAATTATAAATATCCCTTGTATGTTCTAATAAGGCTATGAGCCAACTCCCACTTGTTCCTATATTGCATCACACTAACATTTTGTGATATTTAGGATTGCAAGCATGGGAGGAACCAATGTCGAAGGTGGTACAGAGCATGGTTTCTCCAGTTGACATTGGGAATTCTCTAATCAGTGACATTGTTGATGCTCAGAAGCACTTGTTGTCCTCTTAAACATGTGGGATTTCATGTCAATTCATTCTTTTATTTATTTTCTTTTTACTCGATCTTCCTATTCATCTTCCTTAATAATGTGTCGGGTGCAAAATTAGCCAACCTTTTTTTTTCATTGAGAATGTCGACGAAACTTCTTTCATGCAAGAAAGGAATAGCCCTATTATCCTTGATAAGAACTCAACAAATCAATGCATTGATTTTCTTAAATTAAAAAAAGATTATGCTTCTGCTTTTATAGTATATAAGAAAGTGTGTGGGAGGTTTATATGCAATTTTCCTTTAATTTTTTAATTATAAGTTAGTCCTTGTATAACAACCATCCGATGCATTAGTATATGCAATATTTGCATTGACTTTTCAAGCTACAAGATTCCCATTCTATAGTATACATCTATATTGTTTATGACATAGTGAGGGATTGGATGCAACATTTGCTTCTAGTTTTTTAAAAATTAAATATTCGACCTTTTTTATTCCAATACATTAATATAAGCAACCCCACTAGTTTACTTGTTGAATAAGTGTTACACATTGTCCATATTTTGATAATGGCTCAACCATTCCATTCATATATATCTAATATGTTTGTTTGAGATTGATTTCAGATATTAGGTACATGAAAGGGATCAAATCTATCAAGCCCTACATTGTTCTAGTTCAAGTCAAAAGCAATGCAAATGCACTTTTTTAGAAAACACTTCAAATCACCTTAGGTGATTTTTGTAATCATTTGTATTGATGATACGAAAAAATTAGGAACCCTTAATTCGAATGTTTGATTTCTCAAAAGGCAATTTTCAAAATTCATTATAGGTTGTTAATCGGTCGATCGATCCCTTGATGGATTTTTAGAATACCTTGGTTCTATTGAGTTTACTATACACAAAATTCGACTGATCCCTGCACTAAGCAAAACCAATTTTAAGAAATCAGTCGAGTTTCACACAGTACAAACTTGACCGATGCTTCAAATTGGCTTTGTAACATAGTGTATTCAGTCGAGTTACCTTTATGAAAACTCGACTGACTGCACTATATGAAAAATGTATAAAAAGTGATTCGAATCATTGGAGTGTTGCAAAACTTGAAATTATACCCGTTGCAACAGCCCAAATAGCTAGAAAATGTTCTTAAGTGTTCCTACCCTCTAGTGGACACCCTCAACTATAAATAGGACCTCGTGGAGTTCATTTCAAGGTCGCTTCTTCATGCTATTCAAGTTCCTTGCTATAGTTGAGTGCATGTAGTCCACTTGATCCCCTTTCTCTCTCTTGATTATACTTCATTTTGTCAATATGAGTGAGATAGGATCTATGTGAGAGAGATAATTCATTGTATACTTTTAAAGCTCTTAAAGCTTCTCCTTCCCCAACCCCTTTCTTCAAGATCAAGTTGGTGAAAGCTTCTTCAAGTGAAGGAGAAAGTGCAAGCTTCTTCAAGCTCTAGAGAAAGGTGCAAAAAGCTTATCCGAGTGAAGGAGGAGGACAAGACTGAAGATCTGAGAGTAGAGTGGACAAATCCTTCAAGGCTAAAGACTTGTTGCAAGAAGGGGATCTCCTTGGAAAAGGTGTCTAGCTGCTTGTGAGAGTGGGTAAGACCTTGGTGAGGTAGAAGACTCTAGATCCGGATAGGTAAGACCTTGGTTGTAAGGTTGTTGGATCCTTTGACCTCAAAAGGAAGCTAAATATTCTTATCCCAAAAAAGGAAAGTCAAATTGTATGTCTTATAATGGAGTATAAGTATACATAGGTTACAAAATCCTAGCGCTTGACCTCTCTAAGTAATGGAGTGACTCTCTCCTAGTTTGGAGAGTGGAACCACTCTAAACATCTTGTTTAAGTGCTTGCTTCAATCTCTCTCATCCTTGGTATGCATGTTTAGATTGCCATCAAATTCACTATTTGTAATTATGCCTAGTTGAAGTAACGTGAAGGTCTAACAAATTTTGTACAAGTGTTTTTAGCTCTATTCAACCCCCTCTAGAGCCCTTTGATCCAACAAGTGGTATCAGAGCCATGGTATTCTCTGACACATCTCCCATGAGATGATAAGATGGGTGACAACTTACATGGGTCCCTCAACCTAGAGGGAGGCTTCTCCATGATACCCTCATTCCTTGACGACACCAATTTCCTCTATTAGAAATGACAGATGCAATTATCCCTTCAAGGGAAGGTGGTGATTCTTCCATACAAGGAGCTGGAGGGGGAGATATCCACTTGGAATGAAGCTACAGTAAAGAAGGAACAAATGAATGCAAAGGAAATAAGCATCATCTATGCTGCCCTCACCCCCTCTGAGTTTACCCACATCTCTTCTTGGGACACAACCCATGAGATTTGGGACAAGTTGTGCATCACCTATGAAGGCACAAAGTAAGTCAAGGAGTCCAAGATCTGCATGCTCAAGGGTCTCCTTGAACTTCAAGATGGGATAGAAGGAGAGAGTGCTGGATATATATATATATATATATATATATATATATATATATATATATATATATATATATATATATATATATATATATATATATATGGCTCAACACCATCATCAATGGACTTGCTCAACTAGGCCACACCATGGATAGAGGGACCATCAACTCCAAGATCTTAAGGTCTCTCCCTAAATAATGGGAATCCAAGGTGACCTCCATTGAAGAAGTTAGAAGGCTTGGTGACATAGCTACTAAAGAACTCATTGGCAGCTTTCAAGCCCATGAGCCAAGATTAGACAAGCAAGATGAAGATGACAAGTAAGAGGAGAAGAAATCAAAGAAGATCAAGGACAGTGCATTCAAAACTCAAATGGAGGCAATGATCCCCAACAACAACTTGCTTGTCGGTCTTCTCCTCCCTCCTCAAGTAAAGATGAAGCCCTTAGTGACCACAAAGAAAAATACTTCAAGGGCAAGCACTTCAAAGGAAATACATCCTCCCCTTCCACTCCAAGGTTCTATGAATGTGGATAAAAGGGCACTATAAGAATGAATGCCCTGAGGCCAAGAAGTCTTACCACAAGAGCAGCTCCAAGAAAAGGGAGGACTATAAGAAGGATGGCAAGTACAAGAAGAAGTACAAGAAGGAGAGAAGAAGCAAGTATGCAACCCATGTCGCATGGGAAGAATCTTCCTCAAGTGACTCAAGCTCCAATGAGGGAAAATGCCATCTTACACTCATGGCCTCTACAAGTGAATACATCGGTGAGGTAAGTGAGAGAAGTTTGAATGAGTTATCTAAGGAAACTCTCATTGACATGCTTAGTGCTACCCACTCTTCTTATTCCAAACACAAGTCTAAAGAGAAGAGGTTAGGGAAGATCATAGATGATTTGTATGCTAAAATTGATATTCTTGATCAAAATGAGAAATTGCATCTTGATAGCATTGATTCCTTGCAAGGGTAGTTTCTTGGTCTTGTGATCCAATAAAATGGAATTAAAGTACATAATGTCATCTACCTTAAGAACATCAATAGTCTTAAGGAAGAAAACCAAGTCTGAGTAGATGAGCTTGCTTTACTTAGAACTAAAAATGATGATCTTAAGCTTGTTTTTTATGCTATTAAGGATTAAAATAGAATTTATCTTGATGAGCTTGTTATTCTTAGAACTGAAAATGCTAGATTACTTGTTCAAGTTAATGATCTTTCTTCTAGACCTTTATTTCCTAGTCATGAAGTTTCTAGTCTTACTTTAGAAAAAGATTCTTATCTTACTAAAGCCCTCTGTTGGGAGGCTGACTTACTTTATGCACAATATGATCTTGCTAGCTTATCTTCTACTATCATTACTCTTAATGATGATAATCACAAGCTAAGAGCTTCCTTGTAGATATTCCTTAAAGGGAAAAATTCCCTCAAAGAAGTTCTTGATCACTCTACCAAACAAGTTGGTACTAGTGGTTTGGGATATGTAAGAGGGTCTCCAAATAGCAAGAGCAAGGGCAAGGGCAAGGGTAAGAAAAAGAGCAAGTGACCTCCTATCTTCCATGGAGAGTCATCTGGATCTAAGAACCCTATGGTTTGTGTTCATTGCAAGAGTGATGATCATTACTCTACTTATTATCCTTATAGAGAGAAGGGGACCAACCCAAAGATGAAATGGGTACCCAAGATAACACCAGACCCCAAGTTTGAATTGGGCACTGACATCTTCCTTTATTCTAGGTAAAAGGAAAATGGATTGCTGATAGTGGCTACTCAAAGTATATGACAGGTGAAATCAACCACTTCAACCAATTCACAAAGAAGAAAGGAGGATTGGTGACATTTGGTGACAACAACAAAGGTAAAGTGATCGGTGAGGGTGATGTAAGTGATTCACTATGCATAAAGAATGTTCTTCTTGTGTATGGCCTACATCACAATTTAATATAAGTGTTAGTCAACTTTGTGATCATGGTTAACTTGTTCTTTTTACCTTACTTGAATGCTTGTTTCTAGATTCCTCTCCTACAATGTTATATATAAGGGAACTAGAAATGGTAATCTCTATGTTATTGTTCTTGACTCTATTAAGCCTATTGTTGGTAGATGTCTTGTTGCCAATTTGAATGATATTTCTTTATCTCACCATAGGCTTGGTCATGTAAATATGCATCAATTGAAGAAGTTGAGCAAAAAGGATTTGGTAAAGGGACTTCCTAAATTGGATTTTGAAAAGAATGAGGAATGTCAACCTTGTATTCAAGGAAAGCAAACCAAGTCCTCCCTCAAATCCAAAGGAGTCCTTAGTACCAAAAGAGTTCGTGAGCTTCTTCACATTGATCTATTTGGACTAATGCGTACTCAATCACTTTGTGGTAGCAAGTATTGTCTTGTGATTGTCGATGAATTTTCCCTCTATACTTGGACTTTCTTTTTTGTTTCAAAAAGCGATACTCTTGATGTTTTCTTGACTTTTTGCAAATGAGATGAAAATGAAGCTTCTTGTCGAATCATCTTTATCCACGATGATCATGGGGGAGAATTTGAAGATGACTTGTTTGAACGGTTTTGTGAGGAATCTAGGTATGGACATACCTTTTCTTCACCTCGAACACCTCAACAAATTGGGGTTGTAGAGAGAAAGAACATGTCACTACCAGAAATGGGTCGGAATATTCTTCTAGATTATGATACTCTAAAGAAGTTTTGGGCTGAAGCCGTTACTACTTATAAACTGGATTTTAACTCATCCATCTTTGAAGAAAACCCCCTATGAGCTATGGCGTGGTAGAAAACCTTACATTAATTTATTTCATATTTTTGGTTGTCCTTGTTTTGTTTTGAATACCAAGGATTCCCTCAACAACTTTGATCTGAAGTCTTACAAAGCTTTCTTTCTTGGTTGTAGCACTATTAGAAAGGCTTATAGAGTGTTTAACATTGATTTGTCTAAAGTAGAGACATCTATTAATGTTATATTTATTGAGACTAATCCCTCTATTTCTAAGAATATTGTTAATGATCATGTTGTAGATGAGGTAATCCCTCATTTGAAAGAGCTCAACATTGTTGATAAAGGAAAAGAGATGTTAGTTGATGAAGAAGAGATAGAAGAAGAAAATAAGGATCCAACTCCCTAATTTGCAAATCATCATCCTAAAGAGCTCATCATAGGCAATCCTTTTGAAAGGGTGAGGACGCACACTGCATTCAACAAAGAACAAGCTGACAATGCCTTCATCTCTCAACTTGAGCCAAAAGTTGTCAAAGAAGCTCTTAAGGATGATGAGTGGATCCTAGACATGCAAGAAGAGTTGGAACTATTCGAGAAGAACAAAGTGTGGACTCTTGTTCCAAGGCTAAGTGATAGAAAGATTATTGGCACCAAGTGGTTCTACCGCAACAAGCTTGATGAAAGTGTAAGAGTGGTAAGAAACAAAGCAAGGTTCGTTGCTCAAGGCTACAATCAACATGAAGGTATTGATTTTGATGAAACATATGCACCTGTAGCTAGACTTGAGTCAATTAGAATGTTACTTGATTTTCCTAGTTATAAGAATTTCCTACTTTATCAAATGGATGTTAAAAGTGCATTTTTGAATGGTACAATTGAGGAGGAAGTACTTGTTGCTCGACCTCCAGGCTTTGAACATGATAAATTGCCTAACCATGTTTATTTGTTGCAAAAATCTCTCTATGGTATCAAACAATCTCCTAGATCTTGGTATGAGAAATTAAATAAATTTTTGCTATACAATATCTATATCATGGGAAAAGTCAATTCTACCTTGTTTCTAAAATGCACTTATAGCAATTTCTTGATTATTCAAATTTATATTGATGATGTTATCTTTGGCGAGAGTGATCTTGATCTTTGTAAGGAGTTTAGTTCTTTTATGCAGAGTGAGTTTGAGATGACCATGATGGGGGGAGCTTACTTTCTTCCTTGGCTTTCAAATCAAACAAATGAAAGATGGTAACTTCATCAAACAAGGCAAGTGCACCAGTGAACTACTTAAGTGCTTTAGGATGGAGAACACCAAGCCAATGGACACCCCCATATCAAACACAACCAAGTTTGATAGAGATGGACAATGAGAATTGGTATATGAGAAGCTCTGTAGAGGTATGATTGGAGGTTTACTTTATTTGACTTCCTTTAGACCTAATATAATGTTAACTGTTGGCTTGCGTGCTTGCATTCAATCAAGTCCAAGAAAATCACATCTCATAGCAGTTAAGAGGATTTTGAGGTATCTAGCCAAAACTCACTTTTTTTTACTATGGTATCCCAAGTCAAGGGACATTAGTCTTATTGCCTATAGTGATGTTGATTATGTAGGTTGTTTGATTGATAGAAAGTTCATAAGTGGCACTTACTTCTTCCTAGGACCATGCATAATTTCTTGGTTCTCTAAGAAACAAAGCATTGTGTCTCTTTCAACTACTGAGGCTAAATACATTATAGCTGGGAGTTGTTGTGCCCAAGTCATATGGATGAAGCAAATGCTCCAAGATTTTAAGATTCATTTTGATGCTTATCTTATCTATTGTAATAATACTAGTGCAATTAACCTATCTTACAATTTTATATTGCATAATAGAGCTAAACATATAGAGGTCTGTCATCACTTTCTTCATGACCACACTGCCAAGAAGGATATTTTCACTAAACCTCTAGCTAGAGAACAAATTACATTCATTATATCAAAACTGCTTATAACTACTCTTGATGATATTTTCACTAAACCTCTAGCTAGAGAGCAATTTACTTTCACTAGATCAAAACTATTTGTAACTGCTCTTGATGATATTGACATGCCATCTAGCTAGATGTTCTCTTACCTATATGTCTTGCTCATGTCTCTCTCACCTTATGCTTCCTAAATGCTATAATTGCCATGTTTCCATGCCTTGTTTCACCTTTTTTGGTACTTTTCACAAATGAAGGTTTTATCGCAAAATAGTACCCTATGATGAAAGAAATGTGCCTCAATATGTCTAAAATACATGGTAGGATAGAAAACTAAGTTTAAATATCACCCTAGAGGCTTAAAATGAAATTTTCGACTGGTTGACTATTCGGTTGAGTTTGTCCTGATAAAACTTGTCCGGTCACCATTTGAGGACTTAGCTAAATTGCCTGTTCGATCAAGTTTCCAACCCATAGAACTCGACCGATAGTGTGACTGGACTAAACTAAAAAGGGAATCAACGAATTCTCTCCCTATTAACTAGATAAAAATCGATCGGTCCCGATCTCTAGTGCCTTAGTCCTCAAACCCTAGGATGGACCTTCCCTTCCCACCCTCGGTTTTGCCTTCCTTGCCTCTCCCTACCTCAACCTAGGTGGCTAGGCAACCTTCTCATGGTGGTTTCTCTTTGCATTGGCGATCTCTACATCTCCATCCATCCTAAGATGGATTCAAACTGTAGGAAAAGATCTGCCCCAACTGGAGCTTCATCTTCTTCCTAAGATCCCCACCTTATATCCTATGATGGCACCTCCTTCATATCCTCTCAATCTTTGAATCGCTATAAGGAACTCATTCCTAGGAATCCTTTCCCATTTCAAGCCTTATACGAACCTTGTTTGTCAACGAGTGATGTTATCAAGGAGTTCATTGAGGTGTTTTCAACCCATCACCTTAGCGCATTGTGTGTAGAACGTCAGTTCTTCTCAAATTCTATCACTAGATCTAAGGTGGTCCATGAGTTTTATGATAATATCCAATGGAACTATGATACAATTGTGCACCACCCAATATACAAGTGGTTTAGACTTCTATGATAGTTGATACCAAAACTACCATCTCTAAAAATTCTCTGAATATCTATCTCAATGGTACTTGAGGTTACTGACTCATGGACGTCTAACTACCCTAAGTTTCATGACCTGTTTGACCCTGAGGCTTTATACAAAATCTATGATCTCAAACTTCCTAACATTCATAAGTTTTTGAAGAAGCCCAATGTTCCCTACATGAAGAAATCTACCCTGCCATCCTCTTCCCTTGATATCAAAAACTGTCTTTTGCATTTGTGGTAAACTGTAATATCCATCCAAAGAGAAATCAAACGAAGATTGCCAAAAACATCATTGTAATTATGTACTATTTTTTGAAATATATAAGAGTCAAGTGGTCTCTCTACATTCTTCATCATATGACCTGCTTTGATTACGGGAAGAACACCTCTGGAACCCATCCCCTATCCATCCTTGATCTATGGTCTCTTTGCCTTCATGACTCAGAAGTCTCTTTTCCATGATCTCCACTACAAATCTAGTCAGAAAGGAGTAAGAATCAGTGAGACTACAACCAAGAAGACTTTTCTTCCTACCTCCCTACCACTCTTGGAGCCGACACCTATACACAGACACCTCCATCACCACCACCCCACCCTGATCACACCTCTTTTTCTATATCCAATGAATCCCTCATGGGATACATGATTCATCAGCATGCGTACAACATTAGGGTTCATGATCATCTTTACCAGGACCTCTTCCAGATCATGTTTCACATGAACCTATCATGTGGCCATCACTACCCTACCTACCAGGCGTTCCCTAGCACTGACTATGCCTCTTATGCATACATTTAGTTATACCCTAACCCCACCTCATGCTGCTTCTGCTACCATTCCTATTTTTGATGGTGGACCTACCCCTACCCTTGGTGCTTTTTCTCTATTTGCTCTTCATGCTAGCCCTACTGCCACTCAACTTGCCAGTTATGATGGAGTTGATCCTCCTACCTTTCTACAAGCAAATGCATTACATGCATGAGGTATGTCATGGGCTGCGCAGAATGCCTGATGGCCTGGTCATGCTTTTGGACCTCCTATTGATGAGGAGATGTCAGACCAGGATGCTGAGGATGTTGAGTATGCTGAGGATGATGATGGTTCTGATGGTTTTGCTGGTTCTTCTGGTGATGATGGTGAAGCTACCCCTGATGCCTCTGCTGCACCATATGATGATGATGAGGACTATTAGCTTGAGGATGAGGAAGATGAAGACATATTTGATGTTGTAGATGTCATCGATGTTTAGTTCTATAGTCTTTAGAGTGCTCATATATATATATATATATATATATATATATCTTTTCACAAACTATCATGTATTAGACATTTGGACACTGTGTGTCTAAGGCATACTATTTTTATCATCTCGTTGTTTCTCATTTGTTTGTAGTTTATTCTGAGAGGACATGCTTAGTTTTGTAATCTTAATGTCATGTACTCTTAACTCTTTTATTACCTCTATCTTATGAGTTCTTGGTATGTTATGTCATATTTTGATTGTGATACTAGTTTGCTTGTTTCTCTCTATTTTGTCTCTGTTTGGTGTGTACTATATGTGGTTTCTTGTTTAGCTTGTACCTATGGAGAAGACATGTGCTTTTAGCTCTTCTACTCCCCTATCTTTTTGATATGACAAAGGGGGACAAATGACCTCAGCCATATTTTTGTATTCCTTATATGATCCTTTTCTTGTCAATTATCTGCATATCATGTTACTTGCTAAGATGACCGTATACTATATAGATGTGCTATGGTTATTTTTGGAAAAACTAACCATGCAAGCATAAGTAAGCATGAATTGAGGGGGAGTAATTAGCATTGTTCATTCAAGTATCCCCTTGCAATTCACAAGGTAAAAGTTTAACTTTCATATCCTTTTCAATATGTTGAGAAATGGTTTGTCGTTGTCAAAAAGGGGGAGAATGTTGAGATAAGTGTTACACATTGTCTATATTTTGATAATGACTCACCCATTCCATTCATATGTATCTAATATGTTTGTTTGAGATTGATTTCAAATATTAGGTACATGAAAAGGATCAAATCTATCAAGCCCTAGCTTGTTCAGGTTGAAGTCAAAAGCAATGCAAATGCACTCTTGTGGAAAACACTTCAAATCACCTTAGATGACTTTTGTAATCATTTGTATCGATGATATGACTTGTAACTAAAATGAGAAAAATTCAAGAACCCTTAATTTGAACATTTGATCACTCAAAAGGCGTTTTCTAAAATTCATTATAGGTTGTTAATTGGTCGAGTTACAAATTCGACCGATCCCTTGATGGATTTTGAGAATACATTGGTTTAGTTGAGTTTCCTATACACAGAACTTGACCAATCCCTGCACTAATCAAAACTGATTTCAAGCAATTGGTCAAGTTTCACAGAGGACAAACTTGACTGATGCTTTAAATTGGCTTTGTCTCATAGTGCAATTGGTTGAGTTTCCTGTATAAAAACTTGACTGACTACACTGTACAGAAAATGCATAAAAAGTGATTATAACTGATGGAGTGTTGTAAAATTCGAAATAATATCTATTGCAACACCCCAAATGACTAGAAAACGTTCTTAAGGGTTGCTACCCTCTAGTGGACACCCTCAACTATAAATAGGACCTCTAGGAGTTCATTCCAAGGTTTCTCCTTCATGCTATTCAAGCTCCTTGCTATAGTTGAGTGCGTCTAGTCCACTTGAGCCCCTTTATCTCTCTTAATTACACTTCATTTCATCTGAGATAGGATCGGTGTGAGAGACATACTTTATTACATAGTTGCAAATCTCTCAAAGCTTCTCCTTCCCCAACCCCTTTCTTCAAGATCAAGTTGGTGAAATCTTCTCCAAGTGAAGGAGAAGGTGCTCTCTTCTTTAAGCTGTAGAAAAAGGTACAAAAAGGTTCTCTAAGTGAAGGAGGAGGACAAGGCTGAAGATTTGGGAGTAGAGGTGGTAAATACTTTAAGGCTAAAGACTTGTTGCAAGAAGGGTATCTCCTTGGCAAAGGTGTCCATCTGCTTGCAAGAGTGGGTAAGACCTTGGTGAGGTAGAAGACTCTAGCTCTGGAGAGGTAAGACCTTGATTGTAAGGTTGTTGGCTCCCTTTACATCAAAGGGAAGTTGGGTATCCTTATCTTGAAAAAGGAAGATCAAATTGTATAAGTGTAATGGAGTATAAGTATACATAGGTTGCAAAATCCTAAGACTTGACCTCTCTAGGTAGTGGACTAACTCTCTCCTAGTTTGGAGAGTGGAACCACTCTAAACAACCTATTCAAGTGCTTGTTTTAATCTCTCTCATCCTTGGTATGTATGTTTAGATTGCCATAAAATTCACTATTTGCAATTGTTCCTAGTTGAAGTAACTTGAAGGTTTAATGAATTTTGTGCAAGTATTTTTAGCTCTATTCACCCCCCTCTAGAGCCCTTTGATCCAACATTTCTCACTACATCATGCTACTTTTTTGTAAATTCTAATTTTAAGACTACCAAAAGAACCAAGTCCTGAAGCAATAGAGGATATGATTTATTTGATTTATGTTAGGAAGGATATGTACGATACTATTGTCGATATTGGTAAGCAATCATCATTATCTTGGGCTTATGCGAGTCAATGTTGACTCCTTATTTATTACTGTCAATTTTATCTGATTTTCTTCTCCATCTTCCTTAAAATCTTGTACAACATTAGTCAATATTTTCATTATCTTCAAGAGTATTGAGGAACCTTTTTCTAAGAAAGAGATGGTTATATTATTATCCAAGTGAGGAACATTAACAAATCAACATGTTTTTAATACTAAAAATGAATCCCTGTATCTTCTGAACTATATATGAAAAAGTGTAGAATGTGTTATTTGTGATTCTTTTTCTCTATTTTTATTACAAATTAGTCCTTCTATATAAATAAGAAATCATGATATTCACATATTTATATAATATTTTTGTTTTGTTTTTTAAATTATAAGTCTTCCCTTTTATGATATATATGCATATTGTATATGAAAGAGCATGAGATGGGTTTGATATACCATTTGTATTTAGTTTAAAAAAAAATACAAATGAGCATTTGTCTATTGTAATAAGGCTATGAGCAAACTCCAACTAGGTCTTGTAAGGCATTGCATAATCTTCTTGTGACTACTAGGGTTGCAACTATGGAGACACAAAGTCAGAAGGATAGATGATATGATTTTTCAAAATGACACATAGATGGATCCATACAACAATGTCGTTGATGTCGGGAACATTTGTCTTTTTCTTGGGATTGGGCGTGGGCATGTGAGAGTCAAGGTCAGTTGTCACTATTGTTTTCTTCTATTTTTCAATTCTTCTTCTTTACCTTTTTTTGATATTGTGTCTGGTACAACATTAGTCTATATTTTTATGACCCCATAGTGATCAACAACCTTCTTTGATGCAAGAGATAGAGGCTTAAGTTGGTTATTCAAATCAGGAACCTCAAATAATCGACAAAGTGATGCGACACTACACTTGCAACCGTCAAAATAATCTAATGTTCTTAATTATGTGCAATTTCTAATGTGTTGAAGTTTGTGAGCATAAGTTTTTGTCTAGTATTGTGTATAGAGAAAAAAATTAGTTTGTAATATCATTGAGTACATGGATGCCACTGTACAATCTAGCATATTTTACACAATAGTGACCCCTAGGGGGGAGTTTGGATACGATCATTTAGATTCTCATAGATTTATATGTGATTTTTTTATGAAAACAAATATATCAATTTTTAATCGAGTGAAGTCAAGTACGGTTCTAAGTATCATATTTTAATCATATATTTTAGACCAAATATGCACAATACATATATGTGATTATGCTGAACGTCCTAAGTGTTATTAGTAATTTAAATTTCTTTTTAGATGACTAAAATGCTGATTAAAAAATATTTGACATTGGATTCAGTCTCAATGGTATATTTAAAATATGCACTAACTTAAACACATATGTAGTGTCACCTTAAATGCACAAATGATGCTATTTTTATTTTCAAAACATGGGTTTGATTATATTCATTTGTTACCCACACCCAGGCCAATATGGTAGAACTACATAGTGGATTCTTTATAAAAAGGAAAAAGGACAAAAAGAGATAAAAAAAACCCTCCCCCCCAAGGTTGAGCACATCAACGGATTAACGTGTCTTCAAACCTAAGAAAAATAAATAAATAAAAGGAGAACTATATCATCAAGAATAACATATCTAAACGCACGTTGCCCTAGGGTTTGCGCCGCTGCCTCTGGCGACTGTAGAGATGATCGACTCTGACCTCTACAAAGAGGAGAGTTCCTCCCCTCTCTCCGACCGCGATGACCATGACAGAGAACACTATAGGAAAGCAAGACGATCAAGCATCCTCCAAGGAACAAAACATCCCCAAGAAAGCATGGAACCAAGTGCTAGGCGGTACCAACACCTTTGAGAAGCATAACTTCGATCTGACAGTGAAAATCGATGGGAAAAGATTTGTAACAATCGATGACCCTACATATGATGCTATGGAGAAGTGTAGGGAACATACTGCCATACTGTATGTTATGGGGAAACTTCCTTACTACTTCCATCTTCTGGCATGGATACGTCGAGTTTGGAAACCAAAAGGTGGCTTGGATCTATTTTCCAAACCAGATAAGTTCTTCCTATTAAGGTTCAACTCTGTAGAAGACAAGTAGAACATCATAAACAATGGTCCTAGGTGGTTTGACAACACGCTCGTTGTTGTCAAGGATTACAAAACTAGTGATGATCTCCAGAAGGATTTCTTTAGTTCTATCCCAATATGGATTAGTATTCCCAGTATGGGTCAAAATTGGTCCCCCAAAGCAGTGGGCATTGTGGCTAGTGGGGTGGGGAAACTTTTGAGAATTGATTATAAATCGATCGGTCAGGAGTCTCTAGGAGAGGAGCGAGCCTTGGTGGAGGTGGAAGCCGATGAAGAGCCCCCTGAGGAGATATGGGTCAACATGCTGAGAAGAGAACCCGTTCCTATTATAGTTCACTATGAGTACATCCTGAAGAGGTGTTATGGCTGCAAGGTCTTCAGCCATGATGATAATGACTACCCAATTAAGACAGAGAGTGTCGATGATAACCCAGTACCCAAACCTACAAAAATTTGGCAGGTTGTAGGATAGAAGAACAAAGTTGGTCATGTCAAAGTTGCCCAAGATGGGGCAGTGGACAATCAGACAATTGAGTCTGCAGTGCTAGGGAAGGATGTTCAAACCAACAACAACTTTGATGTACTGACAGATTCTAGTGAAGAGACCTCTACTGGTGTTGAGTCCGGTGTCAAAGGTTCTCCTACTGGTGAAGGGAATTCTACTACTATGGGCAATGATGTCGTGAAGGACACAAACTCTGATGTAGGTGTTTCTACTATAACAGATCCGGAGGTTGAAGCAGTTCAGTCATCCACAGTTAAAGCCACAACCGATAAAGCTACCAAATCGACTGCTTTTGTGCCTGCTAGGACTCCTAAGTTGTCTAAAGGTGATGGGTCTCGTAAGACCTGATCAACCTACAGAGGTCATTAATGACCTTCATAATGATAAACGTCTGTGGATCTGGGAAGCCATAGAAGAAGAGAGAGGTTAGGAGGACTATATTAGATAGCGAAGCAACTATTGCGGTACTGGTGGAATCTAAAATCAAGGAACATATGTTACATACATTAGATAAGATGTTTCCTAAGGGATGGACATGGGTTTCTAATCATCTACATGATCCTAACGGTCGTGTTTATGTTGGTTGCAATCCAAAATGCTAGGATACTCTGACTTATGAAATGGATGATCAACATATCACCATGAAATGTCTTAATAGAGGAGGTATTGTGATTACTCTTACTACTGCCTATGCTAGAAACTCTGTTACTGAACATTCGATTCTCTAGAGCATGCTGGAAAGACTAGCTGCAACTATTGATGAGGCTTGGCTAATTATTGGAGACTTTAATAACATTAGGAAGTAAGAGGAAAAGGCAGGAGGCCGTGAAGTTCCTACTTCTATTTTAAGTTCTTTCAATGTTGCTATTAACATTGCAGGTCTCACGGAGCTACCTACCATTGGGAAAGAAGTCTATACTTGTCACAACAAGCAAGGTGTTGCCAAGAGAATCACTTACAATCTTGATCGAGCTTTTATCAATGATGCTTGGTTGACTAAATTCTTAGGTTCCAAAACAAAATTCATCACATGTACCTATTCCAATCACTGTGCCTTAAATGTCAACATGAGGAACATCATCTTCAAGAAGATAATATTTAGGTTTCTAAACTTTTGGATGGAATGGGAAGGCTGTCGGGATGTCATCAAGGAGGCCTGGGACTTCAATGTTATTGGCAATCCTCTTTATTGTTTCTATCAAAAGCTCAAACGAGTCAAGGACAGACTGAGAACATGGTCCAAACAATATGTCAATCTTAAAAATCTCATTTCCAAGGAGAGACTAGAACTCAATGACTTCTCTGGTGTGCTCAGAAGAAATCATCTGGACGCTGATCTTATTGAAGCTGAGAAGACTACTCTTGAGAAACTTGATGTTCTTATTAAAGTCGAAGAATCCTACTTCTGGCAGCATAGTAGGATGGAATGGCTTACTAATGGTGACAGGAATACCAAAGTGTATCACACTATAGTCAAGTGCACATACGCCATTAATTCCATCATGGAGTTATTTGATACACAAGGTAACCTTTTAAAAGATAATGATTTTATTTCTCATGATACCATTCAATTCTTTGAACAACTATATAACCAATCACAATCAGATTCCACCTCATGCATTCCTGAATGGGTTCCCATAGTAAATGAAGAAGACAATATCAAGTTGTGTTGTACTCCTAAAATGAAGGAAATTAGAGATGCTGTCTGGAACATTGGACGTAACAAGAGCCCTGGTCCTGATGGCTTCAATGGATTCTTCTATAGGGAGAACTGGAATCTCATCTGCAATGATCTACTGAAGGCTATTCAATGGTTTTTCGAAGGAGGACACATGGTTAGGCAGGTTGGGGATCCCTCATTTTGTCATAGTTATATATAAAATAAAGAAATCAAAATAAAATAAAGAAATAAAAAAGAAAGATTTTTCCAATTTCTTTTTTTATTCTTTCACCCGAGGTAAACACCATCCTTCTCCCTTCTTCTGAATGGCTCATCAACTGGTTTCTTCAAAAGTACTAACTGTCTTCATCAAGGTGACCCATTATCACCCTTGCTCTTTGCTATAGCCATGGAAGGGCTCAGTAGATGCATTGATGAAGCCCACAATAAAAAGTTGCTTAGAAGCTATCCTATCAGTAAGACAAGATCTCTTAACCATCTCTTATTTGCTAATCATATTCTTATATTCACTGGAAGTCGATCTAACAGTCTCACACATCTGAAACACCTTCTCCAAGAATTTGGTTCCATTTTAGGAATGAAGTGTAACCCAAATAAAACTCATCTTTACCTCTCTTCATCTTGTTGCAATAAGGATACACTATACAACTACATGGACATTCAGAAGGGCACTTGGCCCACAAAGTATCTCGGGTTTCCCATGGTAGGTGGTAATCTCAGAAGGCATCACTTACATGAATGCCTAGAAAAGCTCAGAGACATGATCCAGAGATGGACGAGCTCTAAAATCTCTATGGCTGGACGACTTATGTTAATCAAATACTGTGCAATGGGCATGATAGGATACTGGATGAGAATGGGTGAAATACCTTACTGTGTACTAAGGAGAATGGAAACACTTATGTCTGACTTCTTATGGGGGAGTTCTACACACCCTTCTAGCTGATTGAAGATAGCGTATCCAACAAATGAAGGCGGGTTGGGTCTCAAGAAACTTGATGACCTTGCAGATTACTACACCTTGAGATGTTTAAAGAGGCTTCTTAACTCTCAAACCATATGGTGCACTTAGATGGCTAGAAGATATGGAGGCAATCTGGCCTCTACTGCTCGTCTAAAAGGGAGGTCAACATGCCATAGGCATATGATACACATGTGGACCTGGATATGTGATATCATCTGGCAAAAGCTTCCTTGTGATAAAGCTTTTGAGAACCTATGGCTTTCAAGACACTATCCTAGATGGAGTTTCACTACATTCCGAGCTCTGAAGAATATCCTACCTACCTTTGAGAAGATTAGTTCATGGACTGGTATTTCCTGTCTCTCCTTGCCTCCTATGTCAGCAAGACATGGACTCAACTCATCATCTGTTTGGAAGTTGCAAGTATTGGAAATATGTCTGGGGTCGAGCTCAACTAAAACTTAATATCATGTCCTCATATACTCTACACACATGTCTATACGACCTTGGTAGTAGATCAAAATATAATATGGACTGAAAGAAATAGAAGGCTTCATAATGGAGGATCATCAGATTTCACTGAAAATCTTCTCTCAGCTTGCTCGGGAGATCAAGCAGCTCCAATTCAACTATAAGATGAAATCGGAAGTTTCACCTCTTATAGCTAGGAACTGGGAATTCTATTAGTATTTGTAATCATGTAATCCCTATTTTTAAGTCCATGTGATAATCGATTAACCACATGTATGGATGTGGTTTGTAATTTTGTCCCCTTTTAGGGTTTTGGAATATATTTATCCAAATTTTTCAAAAAAAAAAAAGAAAAAAAGTATATCATATCTATATTGTGCGTAAAAGAATAGAAAAAGTTGAATCGTCACCATGACATGTCACCAACCAAAAACCACCAAAGAACCACCCTTCCAACCATACTCACCTACAAACAACGCAAGACACCAGCCCAAACAACAACCTCTCAGCATCCGAGAGAAAGTCACGATCATCTAAACCATTGACCACCTAAACAAACCAAAGAGAAGATGGACTGCGAAAGAAAGAAAGGACAATCAGTCAACAATAAATCAAGTAGCCCTCCTTAGCTACCGGCAAATAGCTGCAAATGATGCTATTAGAAAATCAATTTTGCGGATTCTATGCTCGGCGATGTGGCAAGCCACTATCATATTTATTTTTAATCTCATGCCATAAAGGAAAAGTTAATTTTATTGGGCATAGAAAGGTGTTGTAAATAGAATAGACAACCTCATTTTCCCACTTTAAAATAGAAAGTGTTAGGTAACAATGGAGATTGTTATTTCATTATTACCATTGATATTTACAGTAGTTAGATCTAGCTAAATACGACAAACATATATTTTTAGAGAAAATTAATGGGTTAAATGCCAATTCAAAAAGCATTGTCAAAGCTAGATGTAACAATCAATATAGCTAAAATGATGATCAATTTCATAATATGACTTGAAGCAAGTGGATGATATCCTCCACGGCTCCATAGCCTACTGCAGCGTATACTAATAAATAACTTATTTTTTAATTAGAAGAGACATTATGCCTCCCCCTTGTAAGAGTTCAGATAATCACAAAGGTGGTAAACAATGTGCGCTGCGGAGGGTTCGAATCCAAGACCTCATGGAGGGCTTACCGTGTTCGACCATCCACACTACACATGTCGGGTACCAATAGATAACTTTTCGATAGTCAACACAATTGTTCATTAAAATATCATGTCCCTGTCACTTGGTATACATTAAGAAAAGAAAACCGGCAAAATTATAGAGTTTAAGTTTTCAATTTAGCGAGTTATTTGGTTAGCCAACCGTTCTGGTGCAGTGAGATGGATCACCGTAAGATTTCTATCCAATGAGAAAAAGCTACCTATGAACACTACTCAATACTAAAAACAACACAAATTCGAAGCGGGAAGCGGTGAGTGATCTTGCGTTGATAATAGCGGTTATGAGCCCGGGCAATCACACTACTTTATGAGGAGCATTAGTAATGTTTATGATTCCATCCTTCTTGTATATAGTTTCGTACAAGGATCGCCCATAGATTTGACTCGGCCCTCATGCGTTTGCTTTTTAAATTTTCAATTTGGCAAATTATTTATATTACGTTCTTTGTCACTTTGTTTTCATGATTCCACCGCTCTTGTATATAATTTCGTACAAGGCTCGCCCATGGATTTGGTTCGTCCCTCATGTGTTTGTTCCGATTCATTGTCACTTGTCATGAGGCCAGCATTCAAACTCCACGACTAACGTGGGAGCTCTAAAATAAGAGAACGTCACAACACTACCTACTAACGCATGCTGCTCACTAATGTGTATGCATGGCGCTTGGTGGCTGTGAACAAATCTATATTATATAAGTAAAAAGAGTAATAGAAGGGTGGGATGCAATAAGTACATTAACATTATTTTTTCAGTTACAAATGCAATCCATGATTACAATTTGGATAATTACGGCAAGGTCTTTTGACTAAATATGAAGAGTTGTGGATTTGCATACTAAGAATAAGCATAAGATGGAACCGTATCAATTTGTCCCTTATCTGGATCCACATAACCGGAATCAAGATTTACTCTATTACGTGTATAAGTCAGTCATGCTAAGAATGTTGACATTGATTTTTATATGGGTCATGTCTATACTAAGGTAGACTCACGCCCAAAAACTTAAATACTCATGTCATTACATATACTATGATATTTAATTATTCATCTATTTAAAATTTATAAAAAATATTTATCTTTCTAAAGATAATTTCTAAAAAAACTCTCAATTTTTTTTTGTTTACATTGATATCATTGCTTGTCTTTATTAAAATACTAGTCATAAAGTAATATGATGACATGAGAGAATTAACGAACATAAAGTTTTTAGAGTTTTTGGAAAAGGTTACACGAGAGAATTACAAAACTTTTTTTTAGATAAAATCCATGTTGTGGATCCATCATACCCATAAAATTTCAATATAATAAAGACAAAGTGTGATATTTAATATACCTTAGAGTGCTCTTGTCGTCTAAAATGACATGTTATGTAGATGTTGTTCTTGTACTGTCAGATCTGAATCTGAAGGCAGTGTAGCAAGATGGTTGATCAACAATAACAACACTTGCATCAATAACAACAATGAGTTAGTCTTCCTTTGACGTCGAGGATAAATCTATAGCCCTACACGTGTTCCAATGCCTCTATGTAATCCACATGGATGTAGGTAACCCTCAGAGTGCCGCTAGAGCCTCTACGGAGAAGTGGATCTTAAATGTTGATGTGCTAGCATCTTCCTCTTCTCTTTCTTGAGGGGTGTAACTGATGGACACTCTCTTTCATAAAGGAATTAATTTGCATGTCTATATATATCTAATCCCTTGGAGACCATCCACTTTATATAGGATATGCATAAGCTAGGGTTTTTGCAAACCAAAATACCTTTCCTAATTCCTATCAGAGAATTGGCCTACCTTGGATGGTGATTCAATCAGTCGACTAGTCACCCAATTGTTCACTTGAATCACTTTGTCATATGTAGATAACATGTCAGTTGTGGTTGACTCCTCAATCGGTCATTGATAAGTCAACCAATCAATTGACACTTCAAGTGATCATTTGATACTTTTGCAACCCTATATAATCCATGCACCAATCAATTTATTGAAATTCAAATGATCATTTTTATGCTTTCTAGGTTGTTAGACAATTGATCCATTGGCATTCAATCAACTCAATTGGCATTCAATTAACGTGTTGACTTAATCAATCACCAATTAGTCGACTAACATCTTAGGCGATTGGTTGGATCAAGATTTATACTATGTATAATTCACAACTATTCTAATTATGATTCCAGTGTTAAGCCTATTTTCCCATGAGCATCCTATGTATGTGATAATGTAGGTCACACATTATGATGATAGTGATGTCAAGACTTCACAAAGAATGAGTAGTATCTAGAAACACATCATTTCTATCTAATTAAATGAGATAAGTTGTAGAACAACTTCAACCTACATGTGATTAATGTTTCCATGATCATATAATGCTTTTGTTTCAGATATACATATATAAAAATGAGGCATGCAATCATTATCATATTAATAGTCCATATATTTCTTGATCTAGAGTAGACTATTGAGATACAGTGAGCTCAATATCAAATATTAAGTCACATGATCTTGGCCATGCATTTCGTAGTCTCACTTACCAAGTGGCCATGATATCACTCCTCTAAGAGGGGCATTGTAACATACCGAACTCTAGAACCTTATCCTATTCTAAGGTTAAGAGGTTAGAGACCCTAGTCTTTGGGCTTAGCCAAACAAGGATGAAGATATACCTAATAATAGTTAATTATAACCCTAATATGATAATGCATGATTAGATCACCCTAACATATATGCATAAAAACAATTATGATCTAATGTGCCCATAATAATCTTCAGACCAATAAAATATGTCACATGTGATAATGTTGATTAAGGTATGAGGTCAAGAGAAATAATGTGCATAGAAGGACTAGGTGTCCATAATTGAGAATATTGATACATAATAAATAAGGAATTGATGAATTTAATGAGTTAAATAAACATAAAGAATTTCATGCACAATAATATTATATAATCCTTTTGGTTGTAATGTGAAGATATGAGACACAATTGGAAGAATGATAATAATCACGACGAAATAATATGTTAACTAAAAAAATAATGGGCCTCAAATGTTAATTATGTAAAACTCAGAAAAGAAAGACTAATTGGATAAGAATAACTTCATATTCATTTTCTTTGGATATGTTTTATCTTGGAGGCCAAGTTTCATAATTTTAGGATAATAATAACTATATCTATTTTATTTAGAAAAAATGGTGATTTCCTTCGAAATATGAAATAAAACATTTAATGGATCCAAAAGAGAAAATTAATCTTAGATTCGAAGTCTACATGTTAAAATAAGGCTATGTGTGAATTTTCAACTAATTTGGACAACCATTAATATTCTAACATGTTTAGGAGAGAGAAATTGTAGATAAACCTAAAATATTAAATAATATGATAAATCATTTCAAAGGATAAAAGTAATGGTCAATTTGTGTCCAACATGTTTAAGTTTGCTTGTGGGTGATGTTTCACCAAAATTGGGTAATTCTAGAAGTCTCTAATGTGATAAGAAAGAGAAAATATGATTTACTTGAAAAGAATTAAATAAAATATCTAGAGTCTTCAAAAACAAAAAATAGTGTCATATTCAGATTCTACATGTCCAAAATAGGCTAGCTCTGAAATTTCATTAAAATTGGAGTTTTTTTGCACCCTTAAATGTAGAGAGAGAAAAAGATATATTAATATAACTACACTTTAGTCCAAATCAATTTAGGAATTTATTTAATATGTCATGTGCCATTTTCCTTTTATTTTTCTTTTTTTCACTATGATGGACGGTTGAGATGAACCCACTCCCTTGATTGGATAGAAGCTGGGTCATCTCCTTGCTTGAGCCAAAATAGGAAACCCAGTCGATCTGAAATTTTGGGATTTCTTTCTCTCCGATTCATCTTCGAACGAGATTTTTTCATCATTGGTTTCCTCATCAGATTCTGCACACACCTATACCTAACTCTAGAATTATCATCATGTTTCCAAGAAATGCCCAAAGTTGGGCTCAGAGATCTCTCACAACCACCTAGGATAAACCCTAGATCATTACCCCATCTATAAATAGAGGCACCTACATCTTCGTCAGCACATGAGCGATCATTTCCTCACATCAATTTGTTTAGAGGTTCCTCACACATCCACCATAATCTATTTCTTTGACTTGACCTTGTGGTGATGACCAACAGTTTGTGATTGTGTCATCACTTGAATTGTTGGGTTAGGTGAGTTCAAGTTAACCTCGACTATCTTTCTTCACCTTTGATTTGATCAATGATCACGATTAATGATTTTGCCCAAAATCAAAGAAAGCATTTGCCTTATGTTTGATTCCATGATGCGGAGCAAGCTAGGGGATGATGCCCCAATGAATTTTCCCTGATCTACCTTCCTGATTCTTCTTGTCTTGATTTTTCTCGTCGAGGGTATTATGGTCTTTTCATGCTCATTTATTTTTCTTTCCGCACTGAAATGAGTTGCCAAGTTGCCTGTGGGGCTAGCCAAGTTGGCCAACGATGATTGGGCCAACTCAGCATGTGTGCCCTCTCCCTCTCTCTCTCTTCCTCTCTCATGGGTTTTCTCGCTTATTTAGCTTTTCCTAATTTTCTGATTGGTCAATTTTCTAAAAATTTATATTTTAATCTAGTTGTCCAAAAATTCCATAAAATGTGATCTTTCTAATAAAAATAGTTTGAGAATCTGATTTCCATGTATCTGATGGTTGATTTTTGAGAATCTAATAAATCATATAAAAGCCCTAAAAATCACAACTTAATCATATAAACTCCATATTTGAAAAATAAATATGTTTTCTTGATCAGAAAAACATAATGAATCATTTGGTCTAGGTTTTGTAATCAAAATTTGAGGTTTTCTAAAAAGGTATAAAATTAGGGTTGAAGGTATGGTGGTGAACTGTCTTGACAGATCATCCTTGACCTAGAACTCATAAGCTTGAAGCTTGTTTTAGAGTTTGGACCTATGTGGTGACCCTTGAGGCAACAGTTCAACATCCCAGTGGATTGCTGATGAGGATAAGCAAGTGAGGACCGGATGGTTTGACCAGATTGCAGAAGGCAATAGTTAGATCGCGTGACATGAGTTGGCCAGAACAGTATGAGATGGCAGGTCAGATGGAGTCACTCCATTCCTCTTTGTCTTCTTCTTGCCTCTTATCTGCTCTAGTTAATCTAGTTTAGGTTGTACCCTCCTTTGAACGCTTGTAGTATGTTTCGCAGATGTTTCCTTCATGTTAGTTAGGAGAGAGATAGCCTATTGTCGAGCACTTTGTTGGATGACCTGGTTGTGTTGGATGAAGTGTATCCTTCTTGTGTCCTTCCTTTTACAGGACATGACAGTCAAACGAATCTCTTTCCACTTGACATATCGAGGATCGAGATAACCCTGGGAATGGATATCCTTGGAAAGGTGTGAAGTGGTCTCATATGTAGAAGTTGGCTTTGGTTTGACCTGGCTAAGTGCTTATAGTATGGCTATCACCTGTTAGGGGTTTATGCTCCGCATAAACATGACATCGGAAGGTATGCACCCAAGGAAAAGAACTATGGTAAGATTGTCTTGGGGAAAGTTCATCAAGTTAAGCCTGATTCCTTGGAATACTCCTACCTAAGTCTCAAGTAAAGGAAGGTCCAGGCAGGATGTGCATCGGTTAGAGACAGATGAACAAGGTTTGAGAATAATGCATACATGTTACAACTGTGTTGACACACATTATACATTATAAAATCCTAATACATGTGAATAATTTATAATTAGGCAAAGGTAATCTTGGAAACAACTAGATTGGTGAAGAGTGTTTCTAGGGATATGGTTTAAGGTATGTTTGCATCTCCTATTATTCTTTTGAGCAATCAACCTGTTTTTATCTTTCTCTTGGTCCTATGGAAAATAGCCTACACAACATCTCTTTCTTTTGAGAACATGATTTCATGTGAAATATTTATGATTACTCTGATCTTTTTATCATACTATTTTATTGGACTCTTTTTTTACTCCAACTTATGCTTTGTTCTTGAAGAAACCTTCATTTTGCCCACTTATGTGGTTCATGCTTATTTTGTCCATTTGTGTAATGGAAATCTTGTTTATTTTAACTGTACTTTTTACTTGTCACTACATTAAGCATATTATGTGACTCAGTAGCCCTAGAGTAGTGTAATTGCATTGGTTTTTGGGTTATGTGACCTTATTATATTTTTGGGATGGAGGTTATGTGCCCACACTTTATATATATTGAGGAGTTTGGTTATGTGCCATTTTCTATCAGGTTTCAATTTTATGAGGCTTGGACACCATTGTATTTATATTATTCTAGTGCTATGCTTATCTCACATGCATGCAGGTTGATGTTATTGATGATGGGTTATGTGCCCTGATTCCATGATATGTGCTTATGTGAAAAAACTTAAGTATTTATTTATGGCAATTATCTCCTTTGATATCTCTTATTTTCAAATCATCTCTCTTGATGCCCACTTGGGTAGTCCTTTTTTTCCCCACGGGAAGCCTTTTATTTGAAATCCTTTATTTCTTAATATTGCTCAAAGATCCATATTTAGTATGCACATACCAGCATTTGCTGACGTATCTACTTTTCTTCCTTTGGTTGGGGTATGCTTCCAACCCCAAGTATAGGTCAAGGAGGTGACAACCAAGTTGGATCAGGACCTCATCAAGTTTATACAAAAACATTATGGAAAACTTTCTTGAAGTGGTTAGGTGATCCTCAACTAGTCCTATGTTTAGTTAGTTTTTCTTTTATATCACCCTGCGTGGTGAAAGATAGTGATGATAACAAGCTTTGTAATGGTTAGATACTCAACAAATTCCGCTGCTACTTATGGTGTTATAATACTTACATGTTGAATGAATTGGTTATCATCCCTTTTATAAAAAATTATGTTGGTGTTTGGTTATATGGGATGATGCCTTTTTATTTTAGTAGAGAGTGGATCCCTCAAGAATCCCACTCCTTACATCATGGTATAAGAGCCAGTGGTTTTCAGTTATCTAACTATTTCAATCTTGTCTCCCATAGGATGTTTACCTTTTTCATAGGTTGCTTATACCTAGTACCTTGCCTTGTGTAGGAAAAATTCTCATGGTAGGAGATAACTCCTTTGTTGACAACCAATCTGGTTATGAAACAACCCAGAACCCTAGGTTTGGGATGCCAAGGATGGATCCTCCCTTTACCCCTCCAATGACTCAACTTACTCCTCCAACTTGAAGTGGACCATCAGTAGGTCAGGTAACCCCAACCTCTGCTACTGCTAATGTGGGCATAGCCATCTCTCCTGAGCAAGAGTTAGCCATGCTTCAATAGCTTCTTACCACATCTATGGTAGGGAAGTTGAACATCCCACCTGTGCTTGATAATCCTAAGGATTACTCAATCATGGAATCCATGAAGATGCAACCACCCTACTTCAAGGGTGAAGATTAACTAGAGATGGAAGATAAAGATGATGACTGGGTGTTAGCCATAGAGCATACTTTTAATGGTATGGCATGCCCTCCACACCAGAAGGTTAGGTTTTCTTCATATGTGCTAGATGTACTACCTCAAGTTTGGTGGAATGGGATATTAAGGACTCGTGATATCTCTACCATGACTTGGGAGTATTTTTTGGTGATCTTTCATGGAAAATACATCTACACTACTGACCTAAAGAAGAAGGAGGAAAAATTCTATAGTTTGAAGCAAGGTTCCCTATTCATTTTTGCTTATGTACAAAAGTTTTTGTTGCTTGAACGCTATGCATCTGGACTCAATGAAGAACGTAGAGTTGACCTATATATCTAAGGGCTTAACTACAATGTGGGTTGTGATCTTATTCCACAATTGGCCCTGACATTTCAATAGATGGTTGATAAAGCTTTTTCTATAGAATCTTACACATGGTTTCAACCTAGGGATCTTGACAAGAAAAGGAAGTTCCCAGGTGAAGATAAAAAGGATATGTGTTCTAGGTGTGGTGGATATCATCCTGTAGGGTAGTGCTCTCAAGATAGGAATCAAGCAAAATATCAACATGAGATCTGAGTTGTAATCCATCATTACAATGAACCTGGACATATTCACCCTAGATGCCCCCAGATTCATAATGGACATGCACCAGCTCAACAACAACAACAACCTTAGGTACCTCCTCAGAATAATGGCAACAATAATAAAGGAAGACCTGTTGAGAAACGTGCTGGAAGAGTCTTTGCCTTGGATGGTGAATAAGTTAATGAAGAAGACCGTGATGAAGATAACCCATAGTCCCATAGTTAGAATTTAAAGTTATGTTTCCTTTTTGCATGATATCTTTGTGGAAGTGTTTGAGGTTATCTTTGTACCTATAGAGTTGTTTGACTTTTTAAGAGGAATCTTTTAAGGGCTGGTGAATAGTTTATGTTTAGACTTCGAGGATGAAATCTATTTAATGGGTGGTATACTGTAACATACCAACCTCTAGAACCTTATCCTATTCCAAGGTTAAGAGGTTAGAGACCTTAGTCTTTGGGCTTAGCAAAACAAGGATGAAGATATACCTAACAATAGTTAATTGTAACCCTAATATGATAATGCATGATTAAATCACCCCCACATATATGTATGAAAAAAATTATGACCTAATGTGCCCGTAATGATCTTTAGACCTATAAAATATGTCACATGTGATAATTTTGATTAAGGTATGGGGTTAAGAGAAATAATGTGCATAGAAGGACTAGGTATCCATAATTGAGAATATTGATACATAATAAATAAGGAATTGATGAATTTAATGAGTTAAATAATAAACATAAAGAATTTCATGCACAATAATAATATATATTCCTTTTGGTTGTAATGTGGAGATATGTGATACAATTAGAAGAATGATAATAATCATGATGGAATAATATGTCACCTAAAAAAACAGAGGGCTACAAATGTTAATTATATACAACTCATAAAAGGAAGACTAATTGGATAAGAATAACTTCAGATTCATTTCATATGGATATGTTTTGTCTTGGAGGCCAAGTTTCACAATTTTGGGATAATAATAACTATATCTATTTTATTTAGAAAAGAAAAGGGTGATTTCCTCCAAAATATGAAATAAAATATATAATGGATCCAAAAGAGAAAACTTATCTTAGATTCCAAATCTACATGTTAAATAAGGCTATCTGTAACTTTTCAACTAACTTGGACAACCTTTAATGTTCTAATATGTTTAGGAGAGAGAAAGTGTAGATAAAACCTAAAATATTAAATAATATGATAAATAACTTCAAAGGTTAAAATTAATGGCCAATTCATGTCCAACAAGTTTAAGTTTGCTTGTGGGTGATGTTTCACCAAAATTGGGTAATTCTAGAAGTCTCTAATGTGATAAGAAATAGAAAATATGATTTACTTTAAGAAAATTAAATAAAATATCTAGAGCCTTCAAAAATGAAAGCTAATATCATATTCAGATTCTACATGTCCAAAATAGGCTAGGTGTGAAATTTTATTAAAATTGGAGTTTGTTTACACCCTCAAATGAAGAGAGAGAAAAATAGAAATTAATATAACTACACTTTAGTCCAAATTGATTTAGGAATGTATTTAATATGTCACACACCATTTTCCTTTTATTTTTCATTTTTATGTGTTGACAAACGGTTGAGATGGACTCACCCCCTAATCGGACTGAGGTCGGGTCATCTTCTTGCTTGAGCTTAAATAGGAAACCTAGTCGATCTGAATTTTTGGGATTTCTTTCTTTCTAATTCATCTCAGAATGAGATTTCTTCGTCATTGGTTTCCTCATCAAATTCTACATGCACCTATACCTAACTCTAGAATTATCATGGTGTTTCTGAGAAATTCCCAAAGTTGGGCTCAAATCTCTCTCGTGATCACCTAGGATAAACCCTAGATCATTACCCCATCTATAAATAGAGGTACCTACATGTTCGTCAACACATGAGCGATCATTTCCTTGCATCAATTTGTTTGGAGGTTCCTTGTACATGCACCATAATCTAATTCTTCAACCTAACATTACATTGATGAACAAGGGTTCATGATTGTGTCAGCACTTGAACTTTTAGGTTAGGTGAGTTCAAGTTACCCTCAACTATCTTTCTTCGCCTTCGATTTGATCAATGATCATGATTCACGATTTTTCCCAAAATTAAAGCAAGCACATACCTGCTTATTGATGCCATGATGCATTGCAAGCTAGGGGATGATTCCCTGATGCATTTTCCTTGATCTACCCTCATGATTCTTCTTGTCTTGATTTTTCTCATCGAGGGTATTATGGTCTTTTCATGCTCGTTTATTTTTCTTTTCCACGCTGAAGCGAGTTGCCAAGTTGCCTGTGGGGCCAACTGATTTGGCTAGATATGATTGGGCCAACTCAGCATGTGCCCCCTCTCCCTCTCTCTTTACCTCTCTCGTGGGTTTTCTCACTTACTTGACTTTTCCTAATTTTGTGATTGGTCAATTTTCTAAAAATTATATCTTCTAATCTACTTGTCCAAAAATTCCATAAAAATATGTTTAAAATTGAAAAAAATGTGATATTTATAATAACAATAGTTTGAGAGTTTGATTTCCATATTTTCAATGGTTGATTTTTGAGAATCTAAAAATCATATAAAATCCCTAAAAATCACAACTTAATCATATAAACTCCAAACTTGACAAATAAATATGTTTTCTTGAACAGAAAAACATATGAAGTCATTTTCTCTAGGTTTTGTAACCAAAATCTGATGTTTTCCAAAAAGGTCTAAAATTAGGGTTTCTTTACACATTATACGTTATAAAACCCTAATACATGCAAATAATGTGTAATTAGGCAAAGATGATATTTTAAACAACTAAATTGGTGAAGTGTGTTTCTAGGACTCTAGTTTAAGGTATGTTTGCATCATATATTATTCCTTTGAGCAACCAACCCATTTTTATCTTTCTCTTGGTCCTATGGACAATATCCTACACAATATCTCTTCCTTTTGAGAACATGATTTCATGTGAAATATTTATGTTTACTCTTATCTTTTTATCATCCTATTTGACTGGACTTTCTTTCGACTCCAACTTATGCTTTGTTGTTGAAGAAACCTTAATTTTTCCAACTTATGTGGTTGATTCTTATTTTGTCCATTGTTGTGATGGCAATCTTATTTATTTTGACCATACTTTTTACTTGCCACTACCAATAGCATGTTATGTGACTTAGTATCCCTAGAGTAGTGTAATTGCATTGGTTTTTGGGTTATGTGCCCTAATTATATTTTTGGGATGGAGGTTATGTACCCCATACATGGGTTTTATGCCCACACTCTATATATATTGGTGAGTTTGGTTTTGTTCTATTCTCTATCAAGTTTCAAATTTATGAGGCTTGGTCGCCATCTTCTTTATATTGTTCTAGTGCTATTCTTATCTCACATGCACACAGGTTGATGTTATTGATGATGGGTTAAGTGCCCTAATCCGATGATACGTGCTTATGTGGACCAACTTTATTGTTTATTTATGGCATGTATAACCTTTGTTATCTCTTGTTTGCAAATAATATCTCTTGATGCCCACTTGGGTAGTCCTTTTCTTTTTCAATGGGAAGCCTTTTATTTGATATCCTTTATTTCTTAATATTGCTCAAAAATCCATATTTAGTATGCACATACCAACGTTTGCTGACGTATCCACTTTTATTCCTTTTGTTGGAGTATGCTTCCAACCCTAGGTATAGGTCAAGGAGGTGACAAACAAGTTGGACCATGACCTCATCAAGTTTAAACAGAAACCTTATGGAAAACTTTCTTGAAGTGGTTAGGTGATCCTCAACTATTCCTATGTTTAGTTAGTTTTTCTTTTATCTCACCCTGTGTGGTGAAGGATAGTGATTATAACAAGCTTTGTAATGGTTAGATACTCAACAAATCCACTGCTACTTTTGGTGTTATGATACTTACATGTTGAATGAATTGGTTATCATCCCTTTTGTGAAAAAAATATGTTGGTGTTTGGTTATATAGGATGACACCTTTTTATTTTAGTAGGGAGTGGATCCCCTCTGGAATCCCACTCCTTATAGGCATATTCCAACTACATCAATCACAATAATCCACATGTGTCACAATGCACCCAATCATTATATTTATTTTAACCCTTGTTCAATGTCACATTGATAGGGTTAAAGTACAATAAATGAAATGTCATTATTTTAGCGACTTCATGTCTATGGATCAAAATGATACGATTCTAATTGTCATTGGATGGCTTCGACACATCAATCTCAAGCTGGGTCTATCCACTACATTATTCTCTAACAAGTCACTAAGTGTCTAAGTTGATATCCAATGTCATGACTAATGAGATATACCCGTCAGTCAGGACACACACTGATCTTAAGTATTATTGTTGTCCTTATTACCTCCACAATAATATCTGATTAGGGACTACACAAAAATGAATATTATTAAGTGTACATATGATCTCATATTTAGTCTCTCAACCCAAAGCCATAAGTCCTAGATTAAATCATTCCTAGAACATTATTATGGTTAGTTAATATCTCATTATAATCATCATATGACTAGATATCAATGCATACTGGACAACAAAGTTCTCACAACAACTCATATATATTAGTCTCTTTGTAATCCATTTTTAATATGAATATCTAACTTAAAGCATGGATGCTTGTTATATTCATAATGATATAATTTGTATGATAATTACAAAAGGATGTCTCCTAATATGTGACTGGTACATAACCATGGTAATGAGTATGAGGGCATTGAATCATAGATGTATGTAGAACATGTTTTCATAGCCTATACTCAGAACATAGACCAGAGTAAACTCAATAAGTAGTATAACCATATCTAGAAAGAAACACATCAATATAGAATCCATGTATACCTTGCTATGAGAATCAAGTTGGGTTATATCATTTTCTAGTAGGTTTGGCTCAAACCCATATTTTCATTGGACTGTTGGTTGGATTTAGGCCCTATATAATATTGAAAAGTTTTATCTTACACTCAACCATCAAAATAATTATGTTTGGGATGGTTTGTTACACCACCTTGCTTGGACATAGTCATTTTGGCCCCAACCCAAGATAGTTCCATAACTTGGTCACCCATATGAGCTCTTTAGCTCAAACCCATGCAATGAACCCTAAACATGTACTATTATGTGATTGTTGATCACATTTAGGCTCATATGCCACCACATCCAGGCAAAACCCCATGTGGGGCCTGAGGTCAAGTAGGTGCCTATCTGGCACGCACCCCACTTTGGGGGTTGGACACCAATATGAATTGGTTTATGATCTAACTAGTTTAAGGTGAGTTGAAACTTGGGAGATGGGCACACCCCCCTTTTTTTTATTACTTAGACTACTCAATAAAACACCAGTGAAATGCACCTAAAATCCTTTTAAGGGCATATTCTGTTGGATCTAGGCCTCTAGAGGGGGGTGAATAGAGCTTCAAAATTTTCACAAGATAAGTTAGACCTTCAAATTATAGAAATCAAAACCAATATCTTAAGTGCAATTTGAAGTCCTAACTAAACAAGCATAGTAAGGATGAGAGAAATTGAAACTAGAACTTGGACAAAGTGGTTTAGAGTGGTTACACTCTCCAAACTAGGAGAGAGTCAATCCACTACCTAGAGAGGTCAACCTCTAGGACTTTACAATCTGAGTATACTTGTATTTCATTCATAAGAGATACAAGGAGACCACCATACATCCAAGGACTTACCTATTCAAGACAAGAGTCTTCCACCTACACAAGGACTTACCCACTTGATTAAGATGTCTTCAGCCTTCAACAAGGACTTACCCACACTTGCATCAAGTCTTTGGCCTTGAAGGAATTTACCCACTCTTCTTGAATCTTGGGCTTGCCCTTCTCCTTCACCTGGAGAAGATCTTGACCTCTTCTTCAACATTGAAGAACAACAACAACAACTTCACCTTCACTCGGAGTAGCTTGCTTCACCTTTGCTTCTTTGAGAAAAGAGGTAGGGAAGATGGAATGGAATGAAAACTTTACAAGTACAAGGAAGTATCTCTCTTACAACTGCCTAACTCACTCATAATCACAAAATGCTTTATAAATGAGAGAAAAGGTACTCAAGGAGTTGTAACACACTCAACTATAGCAAGGACTTAGAATAGCATGAATGAGCAAACTTGGAATGAACTCCAAGGGGTCCTATTTATATCTAGGGGTGTTCCCTTGAGTGTGGGACCACTTAAGGGTAAAATATAACCATTTTCCAAGTTACAACATATCTAATCTCACTCAAAACAACTCACCAATAGTTATAATAACTTTTTTTGCATTTTCTATACAGTGCATTCGGTCAAGTTTCAATAAAGATAACTCGGCCGATCCATTAGGTGACAAAACCAGTTTTCAAACCATCGGTCAAGTTTGTTCTGGGAAACACAACCGATGAGTCCAAATCAGTTTTACTTAGTTGATCGATTGGTTGAGTTCTGTGAGCGTGCAACTCAAATGATTGGTCTCTCCAAAAAATCCATCACTGGATTGGTTGATTTTCCAACTCGACCAATTAACAGCATGTGACAAATTTTCTAAATTGACATTTGAGTGATCAAACGTTGGAATTTAGTGTTCCTGATTTTTTCTAATCTTAGTTACTGATACTCGTCGTTTTGCAATATCAATCACTAAGATGGTTAATCCTAGAGTTTAAACCTTTTTACTTCTGGTTTTAAGGGTAGTATAGAAGGGTCGATCCCATAGGACAACTATTAGAGATTGTTCTTTAGAACCCAAAGATTGAAGAACTTTATTATTTGTTTTTGGTATTTTTCTTTTTATTAAAGCAGAAAGTAAAGTCCAGTTGGGGTTTTGTGTGATTACACTAATGCAAGAAGAAAAGTACTTAACAAGAATAAACATGCACAAGAAAATAATAAAAAGATTGTTAACACAAGCAAAACTATATGAATGGAAGACTAAGGATTAAAGAAGACAAAGGATGCGGTGATTAAATCAAGAGAAGGAAATCGAGGCTCGTAGGGGTTTTCACCACCTTAGCCTAGGCGATAACAACTAAATATTAAACGATGATTTGATGAAGGCTTGCGAATTAAAAACTCACAAAAGAGCAACTCCACATGAGCCCATTGGTCTTGGTGCTCATGCTTCCTAGTTTATCATCCTAAAAGACGAAAATCTACGGTCATATCAAAACGTCTATGTAATCGATTTTATTGTTCTAAATCTGGATTTCCATGGTCATATCCATCCGGATTAACATGCGATCCGAAGATCAATCATTCAATTAAAATCGATTACCATCTAATCGTTTAAGAAGAAGTCGTTAAAACCATGGCTAAGGGGTTATTCCCCTTGCCCCGATAAAAGACTACTCACACATAGAGAAATGGGAGACGGAGGAAGAAAGAAATAAAGCCATAGTCTAGCCCAGAAATCAGGAAATTAATCCTTATGCTAGAGATGATGAAATGACTTAGCTCTTTGTTCCTTGCTCCAAAATTGAAGAACGGAAAGAAGAGGATTAAAACTAAGGCGGAGAGAAAAGACAAGAATAAGAATGAAAGAATTGTGCTTGAACCAAAGCCTACTTTATTGCATAATATGAGAATGATTACAAGATTAATTGCTGCAGAATTCCAAAATACAAGAAATCCAAGATGATCCTTGGGAGGAGGAAGTGCCCTTCCTTTTATAGTAGAAGGAGGGGTAAGATATCTAAAAAAAGAGGGGAAAAAAAGAGAGGGAGCCATCCTTTTGAATTTTCAGATCTAGTCAACAAAATCTTGATTGTCTTTCTTTAATGCAGATTCTCACAGTAGAAATTTCGAGCGAATTTCTGTTATCCAGAGAATTTAAAGTGCGCCCAAAAATATGATTTTCCTGTAGGCCTTTGAATTCCCTTTAATATCATATTTTAACATTAAATTCCGCCTTAGGATGTGAGAGTTATGCTAATTTTGGTGCAAGGTATGCATTTAAGTCAGCATTGCGGGAAACTGAATTGCCTCCTAACTTCATCTCTTCTTTTCTCGATTTAATTACTTAGATAATTCCTGAAAATTAAGAAAAATATCATAAAAATTCAAGAAAAGTATATCAAGAAGATGAAAGTGCTATTTATTTTTGAATTAGTTAAAATTAACAAAAAAGTCCTAATTAATTATTCTAAATGAAGTAAAAATAAGAGGTGAATATGCATTCATCAAAATACCCCAAACTTAGACTTTGCTCCTCCCGAGCAACATTAAAATAAAAAAATACTTTCAAGACATACTCTCAACCTATCATCCTCACTCTCCTAACAATTACTGGATTCCTTCCACCAAAATATGGCCAAGCGACCCTGACTTCCTGAATTCACAAAAAGTGACTTTTATATTTCCTACTTCACAAACTTGCATTTATTCAAGACCTGCAATAAAAAAGATTTTCATTTCACCTTTGCATTTGGCACTCCAATTTTTTTTTTAAAGTTTTACACAAGAACAGGGCTGATTTGGATAGTTGGGGTTTTTGTAGTTTTCCCCTGGGTAGAAAATTGGAGTGAAGGAGGTATGGAAGAAGGATAGTCTCTCCTCTATTCGACTCGAGACCTTTTTATTTAGTGGACATGCAGTTACATTGACCGCATTTTTTTTTCTTTGATTTTTGGTGATACACCTAATTGCGTGGGTATGGAAGAAGCAAAAGAGGGGGAAGGGGTGCCACCCCAAACTTAGCCTTTTGGGCATTATTGACTTTTTTTTTCTTTTTGACGAATGGAAAGATTTGGAAGTGGTAGAAGAAGAGTAGAAGAGGTTGTTCTTGTGCAACTTTTTTTTTCATCTTCTTTTTTTTAGGAGTACCATGCATTGGTTCAACTATTACCAAATCATGCGAAAAATCAAGAAAATTTATACAAGTTGTACATGATAAGAAAGCATCACTCTTGAATCCTATCAATCCTCTATGGCTTGCCATCTTTTCCAAGAAGTGATTATTATTTGAGGTCCTAAGTGACAGGAGGATTTCTAGTCATGAAAGTTTCAAAATTTTAGTTGCAAGGAAGTTACATCATTAAGGGGAGTATTTTGATAAATGATCATATCAAGGCCGACTAGATATGGGCCAATTGTACTATGAAAAGAAAGAAAGAAAAAAAACTACATGCAAAATGTAAAAGAAAAGATACTAAAAGGGGAAGAAAAAGGGGTGGAAACGTACCACCCATCCCCACCCCGAACTTAAGACTTTGCTCGTCTCGAGAAAAAATCAAAATCTGAGATGGGTGAAAAGAATCGCTGTGGTGGAGGATGAAGGACGATGACAACAACTCTCCAAAAGAGAAGAACACCAAAAAAAAACAAAAAAAAACAAGGGTGATGATATTAGAAAAGAAGGGAAAAAATGCAAAAATTATTTGGGCTGCCTCCCAAAAAGCACCAAGTTTTACGTCATGGCCTGACAAGAGATGGATCAGTCTATTGGGATTCTGGGGAAGTTGTGGGGTCAAGTAGGTTCAGGTCTTTCAAAGATGAAAAATTGTTTGAATCTGAAGTGACAAGGTCTTTAGTGGTGATGTATCTTTTAAGTCGGTGCCCATTAACCTTAAACTCACCCAAAACTTTATCCCAGAGAAGAAAAGCACCATGTGGATAAGCACACTTGACAATGTAGGGGCCATACCATCTCGACTTGAGTTTTCCAGGGAAAAGTCGTAATCTTGAATTAAAAACTAAAACTTGATCCCCTTCTCTAATGTCTTTGCGCTTAATATGACCATCATGCCACATTTGGTTCGGTCTTTGTAGATTCTTGCGTTTTCGTAGGCACTCATCCTAAGTTCATCAAGCTCATTTATTTGGAGAAAACATTTCTCTCCAGCTATGGAAAGGTCAAAATTCAAAGTTTTGATGGCCCAACTTGCTTTGTGCTCTAGTTCTATTGGTAAGTGACATGACTTACCGTAGATCAGTATGAAAGGGGTGGTACCAATGGGTATTTTGTAGGCAGTACGATATGCCCACAGAGCGTCATTGATTTTTAACGCCCAATCTTTCCTAGTGCATCCAACAGTTTTTTTCTAAAATTGATTTTATTTGTCTTTTGGATACTTCTACCTGCCCACTGGTCTGAGGATGGTAAGGAGTGGTGACTTTGTGATAAACCCCATATTTTTTCAAGAGAGCCTCAAAACTTTTCGCCAAAAAATGGGATCCCCCGTCAGAAATGACGGTGCGAGGGACTCCAGATCTAGGAAAAATGACATATTTAAAGAGTTTCTTAACAGGTTTAGAGTCACACGTTTTAGTGGGTATGGCTTCAACCCACTTTGACACATAATTGACTGCGACTAAAATGTAAGCAAACCCATAAGAAGAAGGAAATGGGCCCATATAGTCGATTCCCCAGACATCGAAGATCTCTAATTCCTGCCAAGAGGTGAAAGGCATTTGGTCACGCTTGGAGATATTACCCGTCCTTTGACATTGGTCACATGAAAGCACATAATCATATGAGTCTTTGAAGATGGTGGGCCAAAAGAATCCGCATTGTAGGACTTTTCTAGCCATTTTTTGGGAACTCATATGACCACCATAGGGGCCAGAGTGACATTGTTCCAAAATGGCGATGCTTTCTTCGTGGGATACACAACGACGATATAAACCATCGGCACAAAGTCGAAACAAATAAGGTTCATCCCAATAATAATTTTTGACATCATGTAAAAATTTAGCTTTAGAATGTCCCGTATACTCGGGATGCAATACACCTGCAGCTAAATAGTTTACAACATCAGCAAACCAAGGAAATTGGGAGTCAACCTTGAGAAATTGGTCATCGGGTAAGGATTCATTTATGGGATGTTCATCAATGGGGCTATAGCTAAGTCTACTGAGGTGGTCAGCCACGACATTTTCAGAGCCCTTTTTGTCTAGGATTTCTAGATCAAATTCCTACAATAACAAAATCCATCTTATGAGTCTAGGCTTGGCATCCTTTTTGGTAATGAGGTAGCGAATAACTGCATGATCAGTGTACACAATAACCTTTGAACCAACAAGATATGAGCGAAATTTATCGAATGCATAGATAATGGCTAGCATTTCTTTTTCGGTGACTGTGTAATTTTGCTGAGCTTCATCTAAGGTCTTTGATGCATAATAAATGACATGATATTTTTTGTCAATTCTTTGTCCTAAAATGGCACCTACAACAAAATCACTAGCATCACACATGATTTCAAAGGGTAAGGCCCAGTCAGGAGCACGGATGATAGGGGTGGTGGTAAGAGCCTTTTTCAAACATAGAAAGCTCTCCATACATGCCGTATCAAAATGGAAAGACACCTCCTTTTGAAGAAGATTGGTGAGAGGTTTTGTAATTTTGGAAAAGTCACAGATGAATCGCCGATAGAAACCGGCATGTCCTAAGAAGGCTCGGATGTCTTTGACTGAGGTGGGAGGGGGGAGCTTGGTGATGACCTCAATCTTGGCATGGTCAACTTCAATGCCCTGGTTGCTCACCTTATGGCCTAGAACAATACCCTCTTTGACCATAAAGTGACACTTTTCCCAATTAAGGACTAAATGTGACTCGATGCATCTATCAAGAAAAAGGGAGAGGTTTCCAAGGCAAGAAGTGAAACTATCTCCATAGATAGAGAAATCGTCCATGAACACTTCCATGATAGTCTCAGTTAACCCTGAAAAAATGGCAGACATACATCTTTGAAAAGTGGCTGGTGCATTGCATAGGCCAAAGGGCATTCGTCTAAAAGCGTATGTACCAAAAGGGCATATGAAAGTGGTCTTCTCTTGGTCTTTAGGATGAATGGGGATCTGATAAAAACCTGAGTAGCCATCTAAATATAAAAAGTATTATTGATGAGCTAAACGTTCAAGAACTTGATCGAGGAAGGGAAGAGGGAAGTGGTCTTTCCTAGTTTCTTTGTTGAGTTTCCTATTGTCAATGCACATCCTCCACCCTGTGACTGTATGGGTGGGAATGAGCTCATTCTTCTCATTCCTAACGACTGTGGTCCCACCCTTTTTGGGGACGACCTGGACAGGGCTGACCCAAGGAGAGTCAGAGATGGGGTAGATGATTCCTGGAGTCAAAAGTTTAATTACTTCAAGACGAACAACTTCCTTCATGTTTGGGTTGAGTTTCCTTTGTGGGTCTCAGGAAGGTTTACTATTTTCAATCATTGGGATTTTGTGGATGCAAATGGATTGATCTATCCCAACCAATTCCGTCATTTTATACCCTAAGGCTGTTCTCCTTTTCCTAAGTTCTCCCATAAGCATGTTTTCCTGTTCAATGGTAAGGTCAGAATTGATAATAACATGGCATAATTGTTGTTCATCCAGAAACACGTATTTCAGACCTATGGGGAGAGCCTTCATTTCCGGGGCCTTTGGTGGTTCATGTTGTTCTTCTATGGTGGAGATCATCTTAAGGTCTTCAATCTCGGCACATGGGATTTCCTCAAAGTTGTCCAAGTGAATCTTAAGTTGGTTTGATGGTTCATTATCAAAATCACATTCGATGGGGATGGTGAGAGCAGTGCATAGGGGGTCATCAACTAATTCCCATTCTTGCCTTAGTTGGTTTAATTCATCAATGCAATCAAGGAGGTAGACTTCTTCCTCAAGACTAGGCCCCTTCATACTTTCAAACACCCTAAACTCTAGGTTTTGCTTCCCTAGTCTTAACACAGTGGTACCAGCCTCAACATCAATTAAGGCACGAGCAGTGGCTAAGAAGGGATGTCCGAAAATGAGGGGGTAGCGTAAATCTTCCTTGATATCCATGATCACAAAATCACAAGGGACGTATGCATCATTTCCAACTTTAACCGGAATGTCTTCTATGATTCCCATGGGCTTAGTTGTGGATGAGTCCGGCAGTTGGATGGTCATGGCTGTGGATAACATGTCATTGAATCCTAGTCTTTTGCAAAGACTATATGGCATGATGGATATACTAGCTCCTAAATCTGCTAGGCCTTTCCTACAAGCATTGTCACCTAAGTAGCATCCTATTCCAAAAGAACCTGGATCCTTCTGTTTTTTAGGCATCTTACTTAGGATAATGTCAGAGGTAGTCCTAGCAAGTTTAACAGTCTCGTATTCTTTAGTAACATGCTTCCTAGTCAAGAGAGATTTCATGTACTTGGACCAGGCGGGCATGTCTGCCAAAGCATCAAGGAAGGGAATGTCGACATATATTTTTTTCATAGCATCCCTAAATTTCATGAAACAGGCATCAAGTCTTGTTTGTTTGAGGCGGTCTTGATAGGGAGGTCGGGGTTTGTAAATTGGTTCTTCATCTTCCACTTGAGGGGTTTCGGGGACGGATGGTTTGGGTGTGACTTCGGGTTCAACAACTACCATGTCCTCATCCTCGAATTCTAGAGGTGGGTCCGAAGATTCTTTTGAAGGGGGAGGGGTGTGCACCTTACCCGAACGAGTAGAGACTACCTTGAGTTGTTCAGGATGTTTGGGATTGTTTTCAGGCTGTCATGTGAAAGTCCCAACATGAGGTTTTTGTTGGGCAAACAGGCGGGCCAACTGTGTGTCAGTTGCCTTTTGATGGGCCTGTATGGCTACGAGGGTTTGTTCTATGCTTGCCCAGTTAGGATTACTTGGGGGAGGAGGAGGGATGACATTTTGAGGTGGTTGGGGAGGTTGAGGTTGGTTTAGATTTTGGGGTGGAAGGTTTAGGTTTTGGAATTGTTGGTAGTGTTTTTGATTTTGGTGATTTCCAAAATATCTTTGATTGTTGTATGGGAATCCAGGTGGTGGTTGATTGGTACTTTGAGGATAGGGAGGTCTTTGTTGAAGTTGGTTAGAGTTCTCGGCACCTGAAGGGTTCTCGTACTGAAAACTGGGGTGATTTCTAGGTTGGTTGGGATTGTAGTAACCTTGGCATGGTATTGTATGGATCGAATTGAGGTCTTCTGGTTGTTGACCTACTTCAGGTTGCGTGGGCATGTTGTAGAGGTATTGATAGTGGAGGGTGGTATGGTCGTATCCTTGGAAAATACCACAAAGGGAATCCATGGCTTTTAGTTGTTGGGGTGACTCCCTAAGGGTGACCAAGGATGACTCTAACCGATCTTGTTTTAAGGCAATTAATTTTAGGCTTTCTGCTATGCTTTGGTTATCATGATTAACTTGTGCCTTAGCTACCTTAAGGATTCCTCCAATCCCTCTTCTAGCCCTTGTTTTGGAAGCCCGTTTAACTACCTCCCATGCACTAGTTAAACTTTGATGCATGAAATTTCCTCCAGATGAGGAATCAAGAAAAAATTTGGTATCATCATCAACACCACGATAGAAAATCTCTATGAGTTGGGCTTGAGAGATGTCATGGTGGGGCACTTCCTAAGTAAATCCTTGAACCTTTTCCAGGCTTCACCTAAAGACTCTCCTGGGGACATAGAAAAGTGAGTTATCTGACCCCTAAGTTCATAGGTGAGAGACAGGGGGTAGAATTTTTCAAGGAACTTGTTTTGTAGAACTGCCCAAGTTGTGACATGTTCTTCACTCTCCATGGTGTTGTACCAGCTGCTAGCTTGTCCGGAGAGGGAATACTTAAACAACCTAAGGCGGATGGCATCTTCGGAGACACTTGGGATTTTTTTCAAAGAGCAAATGCCAATGAACCTTTGAAGATGATCTTGACAACTTTCCCCATTGTTGCCAGAGAAGGGGTTGGTTTGCAACATAGTGATCCATTGTGTTCGGATTTCAAATTGTGGAGCAATGATATCGGGGGGTATAATTGGATGTTGTGCATAGGCCGTTTTGGGAACAGAAAAGTCTTTTAATTGTTTTTTCCTTTCGGCTTCCCTCCTATCGACTTCTATGTTTTCTTGTTCAACCCTAAAGGCTGCTCACAAAGCGACTTTTCTTTCCGCTTGTTCGGCTTGGATGGACTCTCTTTGAGCTGCGAGAGCTTGGTCGATTCTACGGGCGACCTCATATTCATTCATTGTTACTAGATTTTGATGGTTTTGACGATGAAAGATTCTTTCTATTTCTGGATCGAAAGGTTGAAAATCGTCGTTCGAGCGTCGCATGCACAATTAAAGTAGTTATTTTGTGTGCAGAAAAAATGTACTGCCGGAATGGAAACTCGGCAGAAAGAGGAGTACACTTCCGGAATGTTACTCGGAAGGCATGAAAAAAAGAAAAAAAGTTTTTCAAAATTGTTTTGGGGTTCAAAAAAACAATCCGTTGTCCCCGGCAACGGCGCCAATTGATACTCGTCATTTTGCAATATCAATCACTAAGATGGTTAATCCTAGAGTTTAAACATTTTTTACTTCTGGTTTTAAGGGTAGTATAGAAGGGTCGATCCCATAAGACAACTATTAGATATTGTTCTTTATAACTCAAAGATTGAATAACTTTATTATTTGTTTTTGGTATTTTTCTTTTTATTAAAACAGAAAGTAAAGTCCAGTTGGGGTTTTGTGTGATTACACTAATGCAAGAAGAAAAGTACTTAACAAGAATAAACATGCACAAGAAAATAATAAAAATATTGTTAACACAAGCAAAACTATATGAATGGAAGACTAAGGATTAAATAAGACAAAGGATGCGGTGATTAAATCAAGAGAAGGAAATCGAGGCTCGTAGGGGTTTTCACCACCTTAGCCTAGGCGATAACAACTAAATATTAAACGACAATTTGATGAAGGCTTGCGAATTAAAAACTCACAAAAGAGAAACTCCACATGAGCCCATTGGTCTTGGTACTCATGCTTCCTAGTTTATCATCCTAAAAGATGAAAATCCACGGTCATATCAAAACGTCTATGTAATCGATTTTATTGTTCTAAATCCGGATTTCCATGGTCATATCCATCCAGATTAACATGCGATCCGAAGATCAATAATTCAATTAAAATTGATTACCATCTAATCGTTTAATAAGAAGTCGTTAAAACCATGGCTAAGGGGTTATTCCCTTTGCCCTGATAAAAGACTACTCACATATGGAGAAATGGGAGACGGAGGAAGAAAGAAATGAAGCCATAGCCTAGCCCAGAAATCAGAAAATTAATCCTTATGCTAGAGACGATGAAATGGCTTAGCTCTTTGTTCCTTGCTCCAGAATTGAAGAACGGAAAGAAGAGGATTAAAACTAAGGCGGAGAGAAAAGACAAGAACAAGAATGAAAGAACTGTGCTTGAACCAAAGCCTACTTTATTGCATAATATGAGAATGATTACAAGATTAATTGCTGCATAATTCCAAAATATAAGAAATCCAAGATGATCCTTGGGAGGAGGAAGTGCCCTTCCTTTTATAGGAGAAGGAGGGGTAGGATATCTAAAAAAATAGGGGAAAAAAGAGAGGGAGCCATCCTTTTGAATTTTCAGATCTAGTCAACAAACTCTTGATTGTCTTTCTTTAATGTAGATTCTCGCAGCAGAAATTTCGAGCGAATTTCCGTTTTCCAGAGAATTTTAAGTGCGCCCAAAAATATGATTTTCCTATAGGTTTTTGAATTCCCTTTCCAAATCATATTTTAACATTAAATTCCGCCTTAGGACGTGAGAGTTATGCTAATTTTGGTGCAAGGTATGCATTTAAGTCAGCATTGCGGGAAACTGAATTACCTCCTACCTTCATCTCTTCTTTTCTCGATTTAATTACTTAGATAATTCCTGAAAATTAAGAAAATATCATAAAAATTCAGGAAAAGTATATCAAGAAGATGAAAGTACTATTTATTTTTGAATTAGCTAAAATTAACAAAAACGTCCTAATTAATTATTCTAAATGAAGTAAAAATAAGAGATGAATATGTATTCATCAGTTACAAGTCATATCATCAATACAAGTGATTAAAAAATTCATCTAAGGTCATTTGGAGTGATTTCCCAAAATGCACACTTGCATTACTTTTAACTTGAACTTGAACAAGCTAGAGCTTGTGTAATTTGATCCTTTTCATGTACTCAAAGCCTGAAATCAATCTTTAACAAACATATTAGATACATATGAACGGAATGGTTAAGTCATTATCAAAATATGGGCAATGTACAACTCTTAAGTGAACATTCTCCCCCTTTTTGATAATGACAAACCATTCCTCAATCATATTGAAAAGGATATGTAAAGTTATACCTTTGCCTTGTGAATTGCAGGGGGGTTCATGATTTGAACAATGTGAATTGCTCCCCCTCAGTCTATTCTTACTCTTACCTACATAATTGGTCTATCTACACAAAGAAACATGACATATATACTATATGGTCCTTTAGCAAGTCACATGATAAAGCAAGTAAAGAACAATAAAAAGGAGCACATAGGCAATAAAATCAATATGGTTGAGTTTCAAATCATTGAACTTCTTTCCCCTTTTGACATTATCAAAAAGGAAGGGAGATAGAAGAGCTCAGAAATGGGTCTTCTCCAAGCACAACCAAACATAAATCCATAACATGAAATCTCAAAGCATACACCAAACAGAGATGAGAGAAACAAACAATCTAAGTCATAATCAAAATATGGTAGACATGACACCAACTCATGTGATATAGTAAATCAAAGAGTAAGTGTACAAAGAATTAAGATTACAATCCAGAAAGCATGTTCTTAGAAACAACTACAAGACAACACGATAAAAACTAGATGATAAAATTGTACAAATAAAAAAATGTGCCCAGATGTTTTTAATACAAAATAGCCTAGAAAGACACACACACACACACACACACACACACACACACACACACACACACACACACACACACACACACACACACACACACATATATATATATATATATATATATATATATATATATATATATGATCAACATCTAGACTAGAAACTAGAAAATCTAAACATGTAGGTCATCTATGTCTACATCATCAACATCATCATCAGAAGCTTCTGGCTCATAGTCATCATCTCTGTCTGAAGGTGCAGTAGAATCAACATCACCTTCATCACCAGAGGCACCAGTAGAGCCACCATCATCCTCATCATCCTCAGAAGCCTCCTCATCAGTAGCAGCAGCCTCCTCATCAGCATGGTCTGGCATCTCTTCATTGGTAAGAGAACCAAAACCATGACCGGGCCATCGAGCATTATGCTCAGCCCAAGACATGCCAAGAGCATGAATCTCATTGGCCTACGGGAACAAAGGAGAAAAACTGCCAAAACTAGCAAACATAGTGGCCAAAGGGCCAACTATCAGAGGCAACACTCCAATGACAGATCCACCAACAATAGAGGGTGTAGCAGCAGAAGAAGTAGGTGGAGGGGCATGGTAAAAATGATCATATGCATAGAATGCATAGTCACCTCTTGGGTAGGGCTGATAGGCAGGATAAGGATGTGCACAAGATAGGTTCATGTTTGACATGATGGCACAAAGGTCTTGATGCATGTGCTCCTGAACCTGAATGTTGTATGCCTATTGATGCATCATGTAGACCATAAGGGTTTCATTAGATGCATGGAATGAGGCACAAGAAGGTTGGGTAGGCTGAGGTGGTGGAGGTGCATAGGTGGAGGTAGAGGTAGAGGCACCTGGTATGGAAGAGGATGGGATAGGAACAAACTTCTAAAATGTGGTCTCACTGATATGAACTCCTTTCTAGGCAAGTTTGTAGTGTAGTTCATGGAAAAGAGATTTGCTAGTGGCAAGCTAAAAAAGACCACAGATCGACACTAGGTAGGGTGGATGGATGCCATGGGTGTTCTTGCCTAAGTCAAAGCAGGTCATATGTTGGATAACATATCTTTCCCACTTGACTCCTATGTTCTTTAAGAGATAGTACATAATTACCACAGTGTTTTATGCAATTTTAGTCTAATTTTTCTTGGGATGAATATTGTAGTTAACAACTAAGGCAAATATGTGATTCTTGTGGCCTAAGGTGGAGGAGGGAAGGGTACACTTCTTCCTATATGGGAATTGAGGATTCTTTAAGAATTTATGATTATTAGGGAGAGTAAGATCGTATTGCTTGTAGAAGGCCTCAAGCTCGACTAAGTCAAAATACTCAGGGTAGTCCTTCCTCCAAGTGTCAGTCACTTCACTACCCTAAAAGAAGATGTTTAGGGAATCCTCAGAGACTTGGAATTTCTTCCCTACGATCATGGAAGTGAGGACTACTTGAGTATTGGGTGGTTGTATGAGTGTGTCATAATTTCATTGCAATTTAGCATAGAATTCATGAAGAACTTTTGTGCTAGTTATGGAATTATTGTAGCACAAGCATTCAACACACAAGGTGGAGAGATGGTGATTGTAAAGCAACTCAACCACTTGATCAATGACCCTTTGTCTATGTGGGGTTGGCTCAAAAAGGGCACAAAAAGGAAAAGGATTCCTAGGAAGGAGGTCCTTATACCTATTAAGAGCCCCATGGAGACAAAAAAGGTATCATCAAAGGGAATGAGACACGAGTTGGTAGACGATGATGGTACACTAGATGGGGTGGCCCTCTTTCTCCTATTAGATGCCATGGAGATAAAATGTAGAGATGGAGAGTGCAAAAGCAAGAGAAACAACACCAAAAATCATCCAAAGACCTTGGGTTGATAGGAAAGAGGTCAAGGGAGGTTGATCTAGGTCAAACTAGGGCTAGAGAGAGGAAGGTCGGGGCTAGGGTTGAGAGTGTGAGGGAGCTAGAGGTTAGATCGGTCGATTTTTCTCTAGTCGAGAGGGAGAAAAGTCAGCCAAACCTAACTTATTTTTGCTCCATCCGGGCCATCGGTCAAGTTCTATGACTCTGAAACTCGACCAATAAGCTCTTTAAAAAAGCTCTCAGCCTGTGATTGGTCGAGTTGGCAACTCGACCGATGGTCCAACTGAACCAACATGAGAAAATCTAATTTCTAGCCATTAGAGTGTTAATTAAATTTATTTTCCAAGTCCATTTTGCATTTTAAACATACTTAGGCACATATCACTCATCATTGGGTACTATTTTGTGATAAAACAAGTGTTTGCAAAATATACCCAAAAAACAAGAGAAAAACAAGGCAAAAAGAACATGAAAATCGATTTTTAGCATATTAGCAAGTAATGGTGATCAAAACATAGGCAAATCATATAGAATATATGACAACTAGATAGAAGGCATATCAAATTCATTCAAAGTAGTTATGAGTAGTTTAGATCTAATAAGGTTAAATTTCTCTCTAGCTAGAGGTTTAGTGAAAATGTCCGCCAACTAATTTTTCTTCTCTACATGCGTGATATAGATATCCTTTTTGGCAATGTGATCATGAAGAAAATGATGGCGAACCTATATATGCTTAGCTCTACTATGCAAGATAATGTTATATGACATGTTAGTTGCATTAGTATTATCACAATGGATAAGAGAAGCATCAAAATGAATGTTAAAGTCTTGGAGCATTTGCCTCATCCATAGGACCTGGGCACAACAACTCCCGAGTGCAATGCATTCAGCCTCGGTGGTTGATAATGCCACTGTGCTATGTTTCTTAGAAAACCAAGACACCAAGCATGGTCCTAGGAGAAAGCAAGTGCCACTTGTGCACTTTCTATTAATCAAGCATCCTGCATAATCTGCATCACTATAAGCAATAAGAGTAAAGTCCCTTGATTTGGGACACCATAGTCCAAAATTTTGAGTTTTGGCTAAGTACCTTAAAATCCTCTTAATAGCTATAAGATGTGATTTCTTAGGATTTGATTGAAAGTGAGAACACAAGCCAACACTAAACATTATATCATGTCTAGAGGCAGTTAAGTAAAGTAAACTTCCGATCATACCTCTATAGAGCTTCTCATCTACCTTCTCACCTTCTTCAGCCTTATCAAGTTTGGCGGTGTTTGACATGGGTGTGTCCATTGGCTTGGTGTTCTCCATCCCAAAGTGCTTGAGTAACTCACTTGTATTCTTGCCTTGGTTGATGAAGTTCCCATCATGATTTGAAATCCAAGGGAGAACGCGAGCTCACCCATCATACTCATCTCAAATTTACTCTGCATAAGATTGCTAAATTCTTTGAAAAGATCAAGGTTAGTTCCGCCAAAAATGATATCATTAACATATATTTGAATGATAAGAAAATTGTTAGAAGTGTGCTTTAGAAATAAAGTAGAATCTACTTTGCCCAGGATATACTCATGATCTAACAAATAGTTCTTTAATTTCTCATACAAAGCTCGAGGTGCTTGTTTGAGTCCACAAAGAGCTTTTTGCAACATATAAACATGGTTAGGTAAGATATCATGTTCGAAGCCCAGGGGCTGTGCAACATACACTTCCTTCTCAATTGTATCATTCAAAAATGCACTTTTAACATCCATTTGATATAGAAGAAAGCTTTTATAACTAGCAAAAGCAAGCAACATACGAATGGACTAAAGTCTAGCTACAGGTGCATATCTTTCATCAAAATCTATACTTTCCTACTGATTGTAGACTTGAGCCACTAAACTTGCTTTGTTCCTTACCACTTTGTTGCTTTCATCTAGCTTGTTGCAGTAGACCCACTTGGTGCCCATGATCTTTCTATCACTTGGTCTTGGCACTAGGGTCCATACTTTGTTCTTTTCAAATTGCTCCAACTCTTATTTCATGGCTAGGATCCATTCATCATCCCTAAGAGCTTCCTTGAAGTTCTTTGGCTCAAGTTGTGAGATGAAGGTGCTCTTGGCTTGTTCTTTGTTGAATGTAGCCCGCATCTTCAATCTTTCAAATGGATCACCTAAAATCAACTCTTTTGGATGATTCTTTGCAAATCGGGGAGTTGGATTCTTCTCCTCTTCATCTTTCTCTTCTTCTTGAGTGACCACCTCTTTTCCCTTTTGGGTGATTGTGAGTTCTTTTAGAATAGGAATTACATCACTTGCAACATCATCATTTAGAACAATATCTTTGGGGATAGAGGGGTTAGTGTCAATAAACTCAAATTTTATAGACTCTTCTACTTTAGCAAGATCAACATTAAATACTCTATAAGCCTTGCTAGTAGTGCTATAGCCAAGAAAGAAAGCCTTGTAAGATTTCAGATCAAACTTGTCGAGAGAATCTTTCATATTCAAAACAAAATAAGGACATACGAAAACATGGAAATACTCGATAGAAGGCTTCCTTCCACGCCATAGTTCATAGGGGGTTTTCTTTAAAGAAGGATGTGTAAATACCTGATTTTGCACAAAATATGAGGTACTGACGGCTTCAGACCAAAACTTCTTTAGAGTGTCATACTCTAAAAGCATGGTCCTAGCCATCTCCTATAGTGACCTATTCTTCCTCTCTACAACCCCATTTTGTTGAGATGTTCGAGGTGAAGAGAAAATATGTGCATAGCCAGATTCTTAACAAAAACTTTCAAACAAATCATTTTCAAATTCTCCCCTATGATCACTACGGATGAAATTGATCCATCACGAAGCTTCATTTTCAACTCATTTACAAAAATTCGAGAAAATATCAAACACATCACTCTTGTAAATGAGAAAGAAGGTCCAAGTATATCTATAGAAATCATCAATAATAATAAGGCAATACTTGGAACCACAAAGCGATTGAGTTCTCATTGATCCAAATAGATCAATGTGAAAAAGTTCAGGAGCTCTCTTGGTACTAAGGACTCCTGTGTATTTGAAGGAGGACTTGGTTTTCTTTCCTTGGGTATAATGTTGACATTCCTCATCCTTTTCAAAATCTAATTTGGGAAGTCCCTTGACCAAGTCCTTTTTGCTCAACTTCTTCAACTACTGCTTATATACATGACCAAGCCGATGATGCCAATGAGAAATATAATTCGAATTGACTACTAGGCATCTTCCAACAACATGATTAATATAGTCAAGTACAATTACTTAAAGATTACCACTTCTAGTTCCCCTATATATGACTTGATAGGTGAGGGAATCTAGAATCAAGCATTCAAAAGAAGTAAATAGTACAAGGTAACCATTATCACATAATTGACTAACACTAATTAAATTGTGACACAGGATATCCATAAAAAGAACATTCTTGTTATACAAAGATTCACCTAAATCACCCTCACCTTTGACCTTACCTTTCTTCTTGTCGTCAAAGGTAACCGAACCTCCTTTCTTTTTTTTGAAGTTGTTGTTATGGTTTATATCACCTGTCATATGGTTATTACAACCACAATCAACAATCCATCTACCTTTTTCCTATAATAAAGGAGAGTGTTGGTTCCCAACTCAAACTTTGGGATCCGGAGTTAGCTTGGGGACCCATTTCATCTTTGGGTTGGTCCCCTTGGGCTTGTAAGGACAATAAGTAGAGTAATGATCATCACACTTGCAAAGAGAACAAATCATAGGATTCTTAGTGTTAGAGGACTCTCCAATGAAAAAGGCGGTCTCCTTGCTCTTTTTCATACCTTTGGCTTTGTTCTTACCCTTTTGGTGTGACTTTCTTGACTTGGGACATTCACTCTTGTAGTGTCCCTTTTATCCACACTTGTAGCATCTACGGGTAGAGGAAGAGGATTGTTTTCCCTTGAAGTGCTTGCCCTTGGTTTAGTTGGCTTCATGCTCACTAAGGCCATCATCTTCACTAGAGGAGGAGGGAGATGTCCAACAAACAAGTTGTTGTTGAAGGATGACCTTTTCCCCTTGTACTTTGAAAGCACTATCTTTGATCTTCTTGGCTTCCTTCTCTTCTTGCTTGGCTTATTCTTCTTCCTTATCAAGCCTTGGCTCATGAGCTTGGAGGTTGCCAATGAGCTCTTTGGTTGGGATGTCACCAAAGATCCTAACTTCTTCAATGGAGGTCACCTTTGTCTCCCATCTCTTTGGTAGAGTCCTCAAGATCTTGGAGTTGATTACACCTCTATCCAAAGTATTTCCCAAAGTAGATAGGCCATTAATGATCACATTGAACCTAGAGTACATATCCATAATCCCTTCTTTCTTACCCATCTTATAGTTCTCTAGAAGGTTGTTCAACATGTATATCTTAGCCTCCATAACTTGCTTTGTGCCCTCATAGGTAATGTAAAATTTATCCCAAATCTCATAGGTGGTATCCCAAGATGAGATGCGGTTGAACTTCATTGGGGTATGGGCTACATAGAGAATGCTTATGGCTTTAGCATTGAACTGGGCTTCTTTTAGTGTAGCTTCATTCCATATTGAAATAGCTCAGGTTGGCTCCTTTTATGGTTTGACCATCACCTTCCACATATCAAAGTTCATACCTTGAATACAAAATTGCATACACCTCTTCCAATAGAGGAAGTTGGTGTCATCGAAGACCGAAGGACACATGGAGAAGCCCCCCTCTAGGTTGAGTGAACCAAGTAGGTCGTCACCCATCTTCTCATCTCATGGGAGATTATTGGAGAAGATCCTTGACTCTAATACCATTTGTTGGATCTAGGGTTCTAAAGGGAGGGGGGAGGTGAATAGAGCTTCAAAATTTTCACAAGATAAGTTAGACCTTCAAATTATATCAATCAAAACCAATAGCTTAAGTGTAATTTGAAGTCCTAACTAAACAAGCATTGCAAGGATGAGAGAAATTGAAACAAGAACTTAGACAAAGTGCTTTAGAGTGGTTCCACTCTCCAAACTAAGAGAGAGTCAATCCACTACCTAGAGAGGTCAACCTCTAGGACTTTGCAATCCGAGTATACTTATATTCCATTCATAAGATATACAAGAAGACCACCATACATCCAAGGACTTACCTATTCAAGACAAGAGTCTTCCACCTACACAAGGACTTACCCACTTGATCAAGATTTCTTCAACCTTCAATAAGGACTTACCCACACTTGCATCAAGTCTTTATCCTTGAAGGAATTTGCCCACTCTTCTTGAATCTTAGCCTTGCCCTTCTCCTTCACCTAGAGAAGATCTTAACATCTTCTTCAACCTTGAAGAAGAACAAAAACAACTTCACCTTCACTCAGAGTAGCTTGCTTCACCTTTGCTTCTTTGAGAAAAGGGGTAGGGAAGATGGAATGGAATGAGAGCTTTACAAGCACAAGGAAGTATCTCTCTTACAACTGGACTAACTCACTCATAATCATGAAATGCTTTGTAAATGAGATATAGAGAGAAAGGGGCTCAAGGAGTTTCAACACACTCAACTATAGTAAGGACTTCGAATAGCATGAATGAGCAAAATTGGAATGAACTCCAAGGGGTCCTATTTATATCTGGGGATGTTCCCTTGAGTGTGGGACCACTTAAGGGAAAAATATAGCCATTTTCCAAGTTACAACGGATCTATTCTCGCTCAAAACAACTCATAAACAATTATAATCACTTCTATATAGTGCATTCGATTGAGTTTTAATAAAGATAACTTGACCGATCCATTAAGTCACAAAACCAATTTTCAAACTATCGGTCGAGTTTGTTCTGGGAAACTCAACCGATGAGTCAAAATTAGTTTTGATTAGTTGATCGATCAGTTGAGTTCTGTGAGTGTGCAACTCGACCAATTGGTCTCTCCAAAAAATCCATCATTGGATCGATCGAGTTTCCAACTCGACCGATAAACAACCTATGCCAAATTTTCTAAATTGACATTTGAGTGATCAAATGTTGGAATTTAGTGTCCCTGATTTTTTCTCATCTTAGTTACAAGTCATATCATCAATACAAGTGATTACAAAATTCATCTAAGGTCATATGGAGTGATTTCCCAAATTGAACACTTGCATTGCTTTTGACCTGAACTTGAACAAGATAGGGTTTGTGTAATTTGATCCTTTTCATGTACTTAAATCCTAAAATCAATCTTTAACAAACATATTAGATACACAGGAATGGAATTGTTAAGTGATTATCAAAATATGGGCATTGTATAACTCTCAAGTCAACATGTTCGGTAAGGTGTAACCAGATGACAAAGTGAGGGTTTGATGTGTTGGCTATGTATGCCTAGAGAGCCAATCATGTGATAATTGTAATGACATATCATGTAAAAAATGATTTGATTATTAATAAACGGAAAGCTTCCAATTTTTTTTTTTTTAATTCAGTTATGAGATAATGATGTAACATTATAAATGTCTAGAGAATAATATTACTCAATGGCGTATGTCTTCAAGTATGTGACTTGGAAGAAATGAGATCATGCATATGTTAAAAGTACATATTTACATTCTCCTTATGTCCCTGATTAGTTGTTATTGTAGAAGGTTGATAGACAACAATAACACATAAGATCATAGTGTGAATTGGTTGATGACCGAGTCTCATTAGTCATGATATGGCGATATCAAACCAATCACACAGATACATGTTAGAGAATAGTGTATCGAACATACCCACCATGAGACTGACACATGGAAGCCATCATCATGGAAGTCATAGTCAGATCTCATAATGATGGTGGTGGTTGTGGTTCTTAGATCTGAAATCACCGCACTCATCACATGTTGTTGGGTACACTTTGACATCATCAAATGTTGTCCTGAAACATGGGTTGTTATAACGGTGATGATTGGGTGGCTTTGACACATGGGGATTGACTATGAGTGATAGACATGGGATTTTTCCCTCGTACTGGAGTGTGATGTCCTAGGCCTATTGATTAGCGAGACTTAGAAAATCATGACCATGCACATGTGAGTCAATATGTGATATTGAGCTTACATATATCTTAGTCAATCTACTCTTGGTTCAAGAAACAAGATTGAATAATAATGAGGGTGACTGCTCCATGCCTCTAGTTCAATGTGGACATCAGTGTTAAAGGAACTATGCAAACACTACAACACCATACACAAATTAGGTTGAAGTTGTTCCCCAACTTTTCCATTTACTTGGGTATCAATGATATGTGACTAGGCACCACTCTTTACTTGTGATGTCATAAGTTGTTATGGACATTCACTGCCAATGTAATATGGGACCTATAGGGTCACACACATAGGTCTTGACCTAGAAGAGGAGTTCAGATCTTGAATGACAGTTGAATTAAGTGATAAAGTGTTTAGGCATTTGATTCAGACAACAAACATACTGACAACACTGCCAAACGCCCATCTCAAGTGTTGAGATGGCCATCTGGAAGTGCCAAACAACCGTCTCAAGAGTTGAAACGGGAATCTGGGTGTCAGGCCTAGTTGTGAGTTGAAATTGGTAATGGAGCAAACTGACTCGGCCAAATAGGCTCGACTCGGGTCACCAGACGACCATCTGGGTGAACTGAGATGGCTGTCTCGCATAAGGTGATCTATTTTGGTCAGGGAAGGTTCTAGTTGTTTCCTAATCCGTTTCACTTGAGCAATACTTGTTGTACAATAAAATCAATGTCTAACATTGATGGGAATTGATTTGCCAAATTCGTACACAATTGGAAAATGTAAAATGGCCATCTTTTGTGCGAGATGACCGTCTGGCTAAGCCAAATAGCTATTTTGATTGTTTTAGGTGGTGCAAATTCCATAATTGTTGCAAAATTCGAGTTATTTGGGTTCTTTGTACTCCCACACATTAATCTCGTATTATATAGCAATTGGGAACCTTGACCTTGACCTCTACTATATATAGAGGAGTATTGGGGCTTCCCAGAATACAACACATATAATTGAGAATCAGTTCCTCTAACAACTATTGTCCTTTCTGGTTGTGGTAACCACGAGAGCCCAGACAAGTTCTACCCCAAAAGGGAGGGACAACCACGAGAGAGAATAACTGAGAGTTGTCATTGTGGGAGAGCAAGTCAGTGACTAGTATACCAACGGAGAGGGAAACTCCTTCCTGTTTAGTCCAGTAGGACGACATGAGTTCTAGGCGGTCCGTGTGGACTACTATAGAGGCGGGAAGCCGTTGTTTGCTGCTTGGAGGAAAACATCAACCAACAATCCATGACAAGAGGAGCTACTAAAGAAGATGACATTCATAGCTGCAGCCTGTGGTGCAGACCAGAAGGCACAACAGTCAGACTAGTCCCAATGCAACTAGGATTCAAAGTTGTACATCTACAACGATGAGGATTGTCATTGGAATTGCTCCAGGACCAGGTATATCCCATAAAACATCCTTCTTGCATTATAGTTATTGATGCAATCTACTATTTATGGGGAATATGGTAATAAAATTTTAAATTCCACTACCTGCTCTGTACCGTATTTCCCAACAATGGTATCAGAGCCAACGTCAATTTACTAAACTACATGATAATCTATATGATCAGATTTTGGTTTTTTTGTTCTATTATTGCATGCGATGTGAATAATATCTTGTCAAATCCAAACACCGTGATAATACCAAACTAATATATATATATGATATATATATATGCAATTTACATGTGTCACCTTAAAATGGTTTTGATGGTGGATGTGTAGCATGGTTATGGTCAATAACCCCTATCTGTGCATGGTTGTGTTTGGATGGTTTATCCGGTTATCTCGATCTGTGTACTGAGCCTCTATCTTATCTTTCCAATGTAAAGTTAATTATCTTCTACCTTTGCTCCCCTTGAATGTAACTTGAGGTTTCCTTATAATCATGTAAAAATAGGATAGTTTACTTTCTTGTTATGACAAAGATGAAGGGCCTTGGAGGAAATGGAGGACAAGTCGGACCAAACACATGGTGGACCCAACCAATTTGTTAGAGGAGCCAACTGATGGTGGACAAAAGGACCTAACGACCAGTGAGACGACCGAACAACCAACCATGAGGCGAGCCCATCGGTTCAAGGGTTGAACCAATCAACCCTGATTAGCAAGCACGGAACTTCATCAACAATAGGTTTTTGCATGTGATGTAGACCTAGATGACCATAATTCCTTATGGATCCAAGGGATTACATTAGGACTGGTCATAACCATCACATTCGTTTATTAAATGTTTTTGTTATGGGATATAGCATGTATATGATATGTACTATATATGTGGTGATTAGATAAAGTATATGTATATACTTTTAGAACTCCCGTAATTAAAATATTAAGTCTTAAATGCTTTCCAAAAATGACACACACAAAACTTGATCGACCAAGCGTAGGTGATGCCAAAGCATGGTACATGGTCTATCTCATGGAAGTGTGATGATAATGATGTAGGTTCCACTAAAGCAGGGTACATTGTTATCGTGTTGGTTTTTAGGTCAGGCTTAACTGGTAATTCTCAGAGTGTCTAAGCCCAGAAGCATGCAAATGATTATGGTAAGGAGTTGCACATGTAATCTATCAAAGAGTTGCATATTATACAATTAGAATGATGGCCTACCTAAATAGTCATGTTGTGGGCGATCAGCCAATGCTGGCTCATGACTTGATGAAATATGGATTTTGGCCCACTAGAATATTGTACACTGCAATATTCTGAGTTAATATTGAGGGATATCAATTTGAATAAAATAGTGGGAGCGATAATAATTAAAGACCTCATTAATATTTTCAAAATTTTCCAAATCAAATCAAATCAAAAATGGTTTTTGATAAATGCAAATTTTCTCTTATAGAATCAATGACGAACAAATCCGATTTGCGATTGGTCCTGAAGAAGGACAAACTTGACAGGAGAAATTTCCACGAATGGTTTTGAACTTTGAGAAGGGTTCTTAATGAAGAGTGCAAGATCTATGTCCTTGACAAACCAGTGCCTAAAATACCTCTTCCTGATGCACCTAGGGCACAAGTGGATGCTTATTGGAAGCATGCCAATGATGCCTTAGAGATAAAGTACCTTATGCAAAGCTACATGAACTATGAGTTGCATGGGCAATGTGAGGACATGAGTGTTATTTAGATGGTAACACATATTAGGAAGGTAGCACTTGGTCTTAAAAGGCAAGAAAGGAATGCTATCTTAAAGGTGCTACATGAGTCAAAGATGATAGAGAGAATCTCTGTAGAAGAACATGTGCTCAATATGATTGGACATGTGTATCATCTTAAAGAGCTGGGAATTACCTTGAGACAAGAGTTGGATACTGATATGATTCTAAAGACTATACCAGAATCATATAGCCATTTTATTGCATGCCATCATGTGAGTAATTTGGCTGGACAAATGTCAGAACTGCTTGCCATGTTAATTCATGCCGAAGAAAAAGTGAAGAAGGACAAACCCATGATGGTGATCAACAAAGGTGAGTCTAAGGAACAATGCAAGACCAAGAAGAGTTCTACGGTCAAGCCTAAGTCCAATTCTTCAACACTCAAGATAAGGAGAAAGAAAAGTATAAGAGGAACTCATCCTTTATACTTAAAGGCTTTCAGGAAGTAGAAGATGGAGATGGTGATCTCCACTTCAGGTATATATGTTATTGAGATAACTCTATCTACTTCATCATCTTGGGTATTAAATATCTGATGTGGATCTCACATATGTTCGCATATGCAAGATCTGAAGGGAAGTATGCCTTTGGTGAAAGGCGAGGTAGAGCTGTGAGTTGGTAATGGCACAAGAGTTGCGGCCAGTGTAGTTAGAACCTATAGAATATCTCTACCTGTGAGGCTTGTAATAGAGTTAAAGAACTGCTATTATGTACCTGATATAAATACAAACATCATATCTATAGATACCATATGACTGGGAAGTGTCCCAATATGTCTTTTATGAGGATTTGGGGATGGGAAACTTATGTTAGCAAGATGCTTCCTGAGACGCTTGGTCCTAAATATGATAAATGTTACTTTGTTGGATATCCTAAGGAAACTAATGGATATTACTTTTACTCTATATCTAACAAAAAAGTGTTTGTTACCAGAGATGTTGTATTCCTAGAAAAGGAATTTATTTCCAAAGGAATCAATGGGAGGCAAGTAAAACTCCAAGAGGTTCGAGACTAACAACAAAACATTGAACCAGTAGATGTATAAGAGGAACCTAAAGATTCAAAAAGTGTTGTGGAATCTCAAATTCCTCAAGTAACATAGGAACCTCATAGATCTAATAGGACACGCCTTGAACCTGAGAGATTTGGATATCTTGTAACTTAGGAAGGCAGTGAATTGGTCATAGACGATGAGCCAATCACCTATAAAGATGCTATAGAAGGACCAAAATGGCTTGAGGCCATGAGATCTGAGATGGAATCCATGTATACCAACAAAGTATGGACTTTGGTGGATCCACCTAAAGGGATAAAATCCATATGGTGCAAGTGGGTCTTCAAGAAAAAGACTGACATGGATGGAAAACTTCAAACCTATAAGGGCAGATTGGTTGCAGAGGGTTTCAGACAAGTTCAAGGTGTTGACTATGATGAAACCTTTTCTCTAGTGGCCATGGTTAAATCCATAAGGATCATGCTTTCTATTGCAACTTATCATGACTATGAGATTTGGAAAATGGATGTTAAAACCATATTCCTTAATGGGAATCTTGTGGAGAATGTGTATATGACACAACCTGAGCGGTTTATAGATCAAAGGTTTACTAATAGAGTCTGTAAGCTACAAAGGTCAATCTATGGATTGAAGCAAGCATCTCAGAGTTGGAATCTTCATTTTGATGAGATAGTCAAAGGGTTTGACTTTTCTCAAAATAAAGATGAACCTTGTGTGTACAAGAAGGTTAGTGGGAGCATAGTGACATTCCTCATATTGTATGTAGATGAAATACTATTGATGGGGAATGACATCTCTACTTTACAAAAGGTAAAGGCATGCCTTGGAAATACATTCTCTATGAAAGACTTAGGAGAAGCATCCTACATCTTGGGGATAAAGATCTATAGAGATAGATCCAGAAGACTTCTCAGACTAAGTTAGAGCATATACATTGACAAGGTGCTAAAGTGGTTCAACATGGAGAACTCAAAGAGAGGAAACCTGCCTACATGTCATTGTGTCCCCATCTCTTGAGCTCAATGTCCCAGTTCTTGTGAAGAAAGGGAATGCACAAGTGAGATTCCATATGCCTCAGTAATTGGATCAATCATGTATGCAATGTTGTGCACCCGTCCTAACATCTCATATGCCTTGAGCATGACAAGCAGATATCAGTTAGATCTAGGTGATGCTCAGTGGATAGTCGTGAAGAATATCCTCAAGTACTTGAGAAGGACTAAGGATCAGTTCTTGGTCTATGGAGGAGAGGAAGAGTTGGTGGTAAAAGGTTACACTGATGCAAGATTCTAGACCAATCAAGATGATTACAAATTGCAATCATGATTCATGTTTTGCCTTAACAATGGAGCTGTGAGATGGAAGAGTTCTAAGCAAGAAATAGTTGCTGATTCTACAATAGAGGCCGAGTATACTGCTACATCAAGTGCAACAAAGGAGGTTGTATGGATCAAGAAGTTCATCACAGAAATCGAGGTTGTTTCAAGCATCAACGAGGCAATTGAGCTATATTGTGACAACAATGATGCTATTACACAAGCTAGGGAACCCAGATCGCATTAACGCTCAAATCATATACAAAGGCAGTATCATCTCATACGAGAAATCATACATCGTGGAGATGTAAAGATTTGCAAAGTACCAACTAAAAGCAATGTTGTTGATCCCTTGACGAAAGAACTTTCACAGAAGAAGCATGATGGACATGTAAGGTCACTCAGAATAAGATTCATGGGTAATTGGCTCTAAGTGCAAGTGGAAGTCTGTTGGTTATGTATGCCCAGAGAGCCAACCATGTGATGATTGTAATGGCGTATCATGTAAAAATGATTTGATTATTAATAAAAGAAAATCTTCCAATTTATTTTGTTTAATTCATTTATTAGATAATGATGTAACATTATAAATGTCTAGAGAATAATATTACTCAATGACATTTGTCTTCAAGTACATGACTTGGAAGAAATGAGATCATACAAATGTTAAGAGTACATATCTACATTCTCATTATGTCCCTGATCGGTTGTTATTATGGAAGGTTGATAGACAACAATAACACATAAGATCAGAGTGTGAGTTAATTGATGACTGAGTCTCATTGGTCATGATATGGTGATATCAAACCAATCACACAGATACATGTTAGAGAATAGTGCATCTGATAGACCCACCATGAGACTGACACATGGAAGCCATCATCATGGAAGTCATAGTCAGATCTCACAATGATGGTGGTGGTTGTGGTTCTTAGAACTAAAATCACTGCTCTCAGCACATGTTGTTGGGTACACTTTGACATCATCAAACACAGTCCTGAAACATGGGTTGTTATAACAGTGATGATTGAGTGGCTTTGACAGATGGGGATTGACTATGAGTGATAGACATGGGATTTGTCCCTCCTACCGGAGTGTGATGTCCTAGGCCTCTTGATCAGTGAGATCGAGAAAAACATGGCCATGCACATGTGAGTCAATATGTGATATTGAGCTAGCATATATCTCATATGGTATGCTCTTGGTTCAAGAAATAAGATTGAATAATAAAGAGGGTGACTGCTCTGTGCCTCTAGTTTAATATAGACATCAATGACAAAGGAACTATACAAACAATGCAACACCATACACAAATTGTAGGTTGAAGTTGTTTCCCAACTTTTCCATTTACTTGGATAGCAATGGTGTGCGACTAGGCACCACTCTTTGCTTATAATACCATAAGTTGTTATGGACATTCACTGCCAACGTAATATGGGACCTATATGGTCATACACATAGGTCTTGACCTAGACGAGGAGTTCAGATCTCGAATGACAGTTGAATTAAGTGCTAAAGTGTTTAGGAATTTGATTCAGGAAACAAACAAGCTGACAACACTACCAAATGCCCATCTCAAGTGTTGAGCCGGCTGTCTGGAAGTGCCAAACGACCATCTCAAGAGTTGAAATGGGTGTCTAGGTGTCAGACCTAGTTGTGAGTTGAAATTGGCAATGGAGCGAACTGACCCGGCCAAACAGGCTTGATTTGGATCACCAAATGACCGTCTGGGTGAACTGAGATGACCGTCTCGCATGGGCAAGATGGTCCATCTTGGTTGGGGAAGGTTCTAGTTGTTTCCCAATCTGTTTTGCTTGAGCAATACTTGTTGCTCAAGGAAATCAATGTCTAACATTGATGAGAATTGATTTACCAAATTCGTACACAACTGGAAACTACAAAATAGCTATCTCGTAGTGTGAGAAGACCGTCTCACATGCGAGAAGACCGTCTGTCTTAGACAAACGATCATTTCGACAATTGTAGGTGGTGCAGTTTTTAGAATTGTTGTGAAAATTTGAGTTCTTCGGGTCCTTTCCACTCCTGCTCATTAATCCTGCATTGGATAGAAACTGGGAACCTTCACCCTGGCCTCTACTACATATAGAGGGGTATTGGGGGCTTCCAAGAGCACAACACAGACAATTGAGAAGTAGTTCCTCTGACAACTATTGTCCTCTCTGGTTGTGGTAACCACGAGAGCCCAGGAAAGTCCCACCCGATAAGGGAGCGACAACCATGTGAGATAACAACTGAGAGTTATCATTGCGGGAGAGCAAGTCGGTAGCTAGTATACCGACAGAGAGGGACAACTCCTTCCTGTCCGATCCAACAGGACGACATGAGTTCTAGGCGGTCCGTGTGGACAACTACAGAGGCGGGAAGCCATTGTTTGCCACTTAGAGGACAATACCAACAAGCAATCTGTGATAAGAGGAGCTGCTGAAGAAGACGATGTTCGTAGTAGTAGTATGTGGTGCAGACCAAAAGGTGCAGTAGTCAGACGAGTCCCAGTACAACTAGGATTCAGAGTTGCGCATCTACAACGATGAGCATTGTCACTATACTTTCTCCAAGACCAGGTATATCCCATAAACCATCCTTCATGCATTATAGTTATTGACATGATCTACTATTTATGGGGAATATGATAATCCAATTTTAAATTCTTCTGCCTACTCTGTATCATATTTCCCAACATGATGTACATTTTTACATTGCCAACTCACACAACTACATCTGAATACACCCAACTAAACTAGCCCTAAAGGTGAGACATGCTACTAAGCACACACCCTATTTCCCTACTTTTATTGGTCAATGAAATACCAATCAAAAGCATTTGAAGGACTCTATAAAATGTGGGGATATTTTGGGTACTTTCTGTAGCTCCCCACTTTTTAGTCTTATGCCCACTCCATTCAATTTTTAATGCTATCATGGTAATTTTCTCATCGATTTGTCACAGATCTTCCCACAATTGTTGCGGTGTTTGAGTCTAGTGTATAGTATAGACCTCGATGTCGAGGTCATCTTTCATTGGTATGCATTAGAGCCAATGAACGAGTTTTAGATTCTGGCTATCAAGTTGGTGTAGGTCACAATGTTGTTTTGTTTTTGCATGAGAGGACCATGGAGAAGATGAGTATGTGTAAATTCTCATTTTTCCCTTGTTAATATTAAATATATGTCACACTATCATGGGATTTTTGGTCTTTTTTGCCTACTAATTTGGTTTGAATCGTGGGATCTTCTCATCATGGTAATATATTGATATACCTTATCAAGCATATGGTAAGATCAGATGCCAATTGTATTGGTAATTGTCTAGAGACGTGAAATGTGATGTTGTCTTAATTTGACTTAACTTGCTAAATTCATAACCAATTCTCTTAGTATCAAAAAATTACAAATAAATACTCACTAGAATCATAAAAACATTTTCTACCAAATAGATATAATTTAGAACATGAATCTGATAAGGGTAAGAGTTGATAATTTAGGACATGAAGTATACACATTATATATATATATATATATATATATTCAATGTGATAATAGGTTAAGGATACCATGCTCAGACCTAAGGTTGGCCTTACCTATTGAATCACATGTTGTGGTATATTTCATCTCTCTTGAGACATTTTGGATAATGATGTATATTTTTCTCTCCCGTGATATGATTGATTTATTTCTCCTTGAAAGTATAAATGATCTATTATACTGATTTTGATTGAGATTTCTCTATTAAAATTAAACTAATTAATTTCCAAATTATTTATACTTGCAAATTTAATCCTTAATTTGATGTGCCATGATTATTTTTATTTAATTTGTACTTAATTACATTATTGTATTTCTTTTTTCCAGTCTATTAATGGGAAACCTAAATTGATGATCTATTTGGATTGAACTTATCTAGACTCCACATGAAATACATGTTTGATTTGTTATCACTATTATTATCTATATGTAGTTGTACTTTATGGGGATGGATCTCATTGTACAAACATTTCCATATATGGGTTGTTGGTGCTCTCATTGTACAAACTATTATTATCTATTTGTAGTCATACTTTATGGGGATGAATCTCATTGTACAAACTTTTCCATATATGGGTTGTTGGTGCTCTCACCTAGCCCTAGGTTCTCTGACTTGATATATATACCATTACATAGAGGATTTTAGGTGCTCTCATCTCCTTCCTAGGCAAGAAATGTGGAAGTGTTCCTGTGACACCCCGTGCCACAAAAGCGAGATTACTCAAAACAAAATCGTGGAAGAAAGATTAACAAACATATTACTGGAAATACTAAAAATTTAAACCTTTTTCATAAAACTCCAGACAACAAAACCTTTATATATGTGTCCTTTCATGCCTCAAAGCACTTACCATGTGTTCCATCAACATGTTATAAGGAAACTTGTTCCAAAATGTATATACATACATCCACTACAACTGTACATAAAAATAAGCACACAAGCCAACCACATATCGAAAACATGTCTACCAAAACATCCCCAAAGATCCGAGTGTACAGGGATGACTCCAGGACTCTAACAACAAAAGACTTCCAACAAAACTTCCAACCTTGTCTACTACTGCCCTTTCTGCTGCTCCCCGACCTCCACTGCACGATCTCTACCTCCTCATGCACGTCCACCTAAAAAGGAAGTGGGAAACCCACGGGGTGAGATTCCAAATCTCAGCGGGATATATAACTCTCTACCAACTTTATTATTATCACATATAAGATGATTAAAATAGCAGTAAAGTTACAACTATAAGAAGTAGGTAATCATTACTAATAGAATAGGCGACATTATAAAAGGAGTATGAAAAACATGTATATTCCCTACCAACAATAATGTATAAAATCAAGCAAGGCCTCATCCAATGTTTTCATATTTGATCCTATACAAGTATACTTCACAGCTGATTACATATTTTATTTTGCCTCGAGGATTTGAGTCATACCACCCAAATCCCACCGACCACTGCTAAGTTAAAATCGGTACCATACAAGGTCTAGTGGAAGAGTTGAAATCCATGACCTCACCCCCTCGGTCAGTATGAGTGAACCTACAATGACATCACAATTCAACTACTATTAGCAACATGCAATCCAACTATACAAATCTAGCCCACCTTGGTACATGTAATGGCACTAGTAAAATTGAGCTATGACCCACAGCCGCACTCTTATCAGGGTATGGCCCGCAACCAATCCTGTATCACATATCATTGCGCTACAACCCAAAGCCACACTCTTATTAGGGTATGGCCCACAACCAATCCTGTATCACCTGGACGTAAGGGGATATTCATACTCATCCCCACATATTAAAAAATATGCACTCTGAGTTAAACTCGTTTCACCATTCAGCAAATGCTGACACCGAATGGATCTATGGTACATGGAAAACTACATGATTAGGTTCCGTTTGATTAGTTAGGTCATTTAAGTGTATTTTAGCATCAATCAATTTACAATGTATAAAATTTAAACAAGTTCTACAAAAATGAGGGCATAATACATATCCATAACATATTTGAGCATATAAGGTGTGATGTCATCACATTATCACTTGATGCTTGCCATTCAACATAATTCTCATCACAAGGGCCACATACCTTTTGGGTATCAACACCTCATCTCATTACTAAGGAAATTATCATCTCATATAAGGCAATAATCCATCATTAGGTCATAAGACCATTTTCTGCCTTTTTCTTTGATACCAACATCTCACATATCACATAAGACCCATTCAAATATCTCATAAACACCATAGCTCTTACCTAGATATGCATATTCACTTGTGTTACCAACATGGTTTGGAACTTATAACAAGAAAGATAGTATTTCATTACCACTACCATTTCATCAAGATTCATATCATTCTCATTACATCATTAGGGTTAGGGTTCCCTTCAACCGATTAGGGTTTATAAGGTTGGATCAACAACCAACCTCAAATCATCACTTCCATTATCACTAAAAGGTATGTTACAAGATTAAGGTTGTATAAAAAACACTCCTTTATTATTCACACAACCACCCCATAGGGTATCACATCATATCATGTAACCCTACCATCAACTTGATGTAACGTAACCACCATCACAAGGTATCAGTTGAGGCTATCATATAGTGTATTGGTTTAGACCATCTTGGTGTATCGGTTGATACTTGCCATAGGGTATCAACTTGTCATCATCATAACATGTCTAGTACCACTATGAAAGGCACAAGGGATAACCTTACTAGAGGTATATTAGTTTAAAACTTCTTGAGAGTGTGACGGGAAACACCACGTAAGGGTGTGACGGGCAACACCAAGTGTGTTGGGAAACCATAGGTATGTTGGGTCATTAGGGTTCAACAAAGCATCACAGTTCACCATTTGAAGGTATATTAGGCTACCCTACTTGATAGTGCATCAACCTCTTGCACCACCAAGGGCGTTATGACTTAGCACCCAAAGGAGACATGCTCACGTGACACCATCCTGGTCATGATGTCCTAGAAAGATACATCAGTTTAACCCCATCTAGGGCATGATGGCTAACTCCATCAAGACCTATCGGTTTAGAAACCATATCAGTTTGCAATCCCTAAGCCATGATGGGCTAACCTCCTCAACACATGTCGGCCTAAGCATCTCCAAGTCATTACGACTTTCCACAAGGTGTGTCGGTTTGTTGCACTACAAGTCATGACGACCTACCCTCAACATAGAGCATGTATGTGTGTCAATTTAGTCATCTTCAACTTTAGAAAGACCGACCACTAGTCCATCTACTAACATGGCAAGAAGGTGCAAAACATGAGCAACAACTTAAACAAAACCCTTCATCAAAACAGTTCTCAAAACCACCAAGAACTACTAATGTAGAAGAGGTACACGATCTAGAGATAAGGATCAACATAAACATATGAAAGAGTGAAAATAACAAAGGAGGTTAAGAGTTATATAACCCGCTTCAAAGATCTCCACCAAGATCCAAGCTCCAAAGTCAAGATTCAAGCTCACGAGCTCAAGGTAGAATATGATACACCAACTTGGTCACCACAACACCTCCAAGGAAGAAGATGAGACCAAGTTTAAAATGTCTCAAGATGGAAACAAGGTATCCAAGATTCATGGACAAGAAGAAGAAGAAAGAAAGATAGGAAACATAGCTTACCAAGGTAAAAGATGAAGGATGATCAAGGAATTCCACAACTTGGAACTCATCCACAAATATCCAAGAGAGAGTCTCTTGCTCCTTAAGATTCTAAAGGTCGTCCACCAAGAAGGAGAGAAAGAAAGGATGGAAAAGAGGATTCTCTTGCATGGAGAGAAAGAGGATTATATACTAGAGGGATGAGAGAGAGGTCATGGAAGAGGTGTCATCACCTTAGGAGCTTAGGTGACACTTGTCCATGAAAAAGGATCCACATGCACAACATAATGAAAGGCATGGTGATAAGGTCAAGGATAGGTCTCGCCCTCTTGGTCTCCTACCAAGGTCATGCCCAATACCATATATCCACACCCACAAACCGATAGGCACAACCATAAACACTCAAAAACCGATAGGGAGAAACCCTACACACTCACAAACTAATAGGGCACAACCCTACACACTCACAAACCGATAGGGAACAACCCTACACACTCATAAACTGATGCACAACCTCTCCAAGGATCTCCAATATGAGGCAACACATCTAGGTGCAAGACACACCTCACTCATGTGTTCAAAAAATCACCAAGGATGTCACCACACAACCAAGACTCAAACAAGGTGTCCATCTCTCTCTCCTCTGGATGAATCCAAAAGAGAGAAAAAACACTCTAGATGTGGCAAACTTGCACATCAACCCCTATTTTGGGTGAATTGCAAATTACACCAAAACCTCTCCAAAAAACAAAAGAATCATCCAAACAAGCTCAAACAAGAAACTTAAACTTTATATATGCCCTAATTACATTTTAGATGATTAGAGCAAGGTTCTAAGCAACATATTTAAGCAAAACAAATAGGGTTATCCCAAAACGTGGGTCAGGGTCCTTACAGTTCCAACCCTACTTTTAGATGATTGTAGTATGTAGGATAATTTGCATGCAATTGAAATAAAAATGAATTTACTGGACTCATCCATTATATTTCTCTATATATTTTAAGACAAGAGATGCTGATTAAACCTTATTGTTTCTTCACATAACCTTTTATCTTACTATATGAAGATCCCTTTAACATCCAATTGGATATTCTACCTCCCTCTTCATTAGAAGTCATATTTCCTTTAATTTGACTTACTTTATTTTATACATGTTACCCAAAATATATTTTACATGAATACCAGATTTTCTGGATAGTTTCCATCTAGTATTATCTTGTGGGATTATTCCCAACCCTTAGGTGAAAAGACCTTGAAAAGTTGATCCTAAGCTGCAACATGCACAAGGGCAACCTTTTGCTTGGAGATAGATTGAAATAGCCATGTTGCCCTCTACATACTATTAGCATCAGTTTAATTTCATTTAGATTTCCTTTTGCACACATCTTGTGTGGTGAATAACTATATTTAGTTTGAGATGTATAATATTCTGATTTTTTGTAATTCGTTGCCACACTTTTTTGTTTTGTTTTGAACATACTAATTGCATGAATATACCCTTTGTAGAATCCTATAATCATGCTTGGAATTGGGTACATTTCCTTTTGTTCAATTGAGTAAGAAATTGTCTCCCCTATTGGGTCCCATTCCTTACAAGTATGGTATCATATCCAAGGAAGATAGTTGGTCTGACTATTTTAATCTCATACCCTTGAGGTTGTTTACCACTCCCATAGGTTTCTTACATCTTATACCCTTGCCTTGTGTAGGGACATCAATATGGTTGGAGATAACTCAACTGTCTAACTAGTAGGGATTTGAGACACCTCAAGTCATGAAGTATTAGAGGTTGAGGATGGATCCTACTATTGTGGCTAGGATGCCTCAATCTCCTATATAGATGAAACTCAACCCATAGTGGTGTAATATACCTCAACAACAACTTTGAATACACTAAGTTTGAGTATTTCCCTTGACTAGGAGCTGATTTATATCTAAAGACTCCTTTCCTTATCCCTAATAAGGGACCTTACTTCTCTAGAGGATCTTCATAAGCCCAAGGAGTGCTTGCTCATAGCATTCTTAAAGATGAATCCTATGTACTTTTATGGTGAGAATGAAGATCACATGATGGACAAAGTAGATGACTAGATTCTTGACACTGAACAGACTTTTAAAGTTATGGCTTGCCTTGAGCATCAAAAAGTTTGTTTTGCTATGTACGCCCCAAGTAGAGTAGCTTGTTACTGGTGGAATCATATTGCATAGTTAGACATCATGTATACCTAAATGTGAAAACAATTCCTAGTTCTCTTTATCGAGAAGTACCATATGTTTTTCTACTTTAAGAAACATGGAATATGAGTTTTAGAATCTACATCAGGATGACATAAATGTGCTGGAGTATGTGAAAAAGTTTCTTCATCTTGAGAATTATACTAAATGTTTAATTAAAGAAATACAAGCTAGTATGTTTTTAGAAGATTTGTGCTACAAAATTGGATGAAGTTTGGTTCCTCAATCACCATTGACCTTCCACAAATGGTGGATAATGCTCTATGGTGGATAATGCTCTTACTATATAAGCTTATCCATGTTTTTAAGATAGAACAACAACAAGAGAAATTTCTCTTGTGAAGATTTAGAGAGTGATATATGTTCTAGGTTCCAAAAGAAACATCCTCCTAGTATATGCCCTACTAAAGGTGAAGGTTTGGTCATATGTCATCATTGTGGAGGGCATGGTCATATCAAGCCTTGATGCCCTCGATGACATGAAGAAATACATGGTGAGAGTCATGTTAAACATCTCAATCCCATAGATGGTGAAGAAGTTTGTGAAGATGTTAATGAAGGTAACCCTTACAATTTTAGTAAACTTGAGTTTATAGTTATGTTTCCCTTTTTCCATGTTGATATATATCTTTGATGGTGATGTAAGCGATGAAGCGGATGATATACATATGTCTTAAAAAGACCCATATTTATCCATTTATTTACGTGTCACTATTTAACTACACCTTTTATGTGGGGGTGTAGCAGTTGGGTAGTTTACAAATATGCTAATTTGGGGGACAAAATCCACTTTAAGGGGTGGAGTCATGTAGCATACTAAAATCTACCTATCTCGACTCTAGAAACCCTAATTCTATGAGTTGTATGTTAATATGCTTGGATATTTAGAATTAACCAAATAAGGTTAGAGTTATACCATGATGTAATTGCCTTGTACCCTAATGGACATAATATGAGTAATAAGATATAAACACTAACATGATGTTAAGTTAGATATATGGAACCTAACTCTAGGCTTTGAACACATTAGTGATGTGTATCAGACGAATAGAAGTCATGTTGGCCTAAACACTAAGTTAAAGTAAACTAACTCTAAAATATGCATGCATTGCTATAAATTGACACATTGGTAACCTTAGGTTACTTAATTATATAACATGTATTAATATAATTAATATGTACCTAATGGGTTAAATGTGACTAGATAAGTAAGTTGATCTCAATACATGTCATACAAGTCACATTGTACATCAATATGCAACTAGTGATTTTTTATGTGTGGGAAATATGCAACTAGTGATTTAAATGCGATTAATAACTATTTAGATGAGAATATACATGTATAAATACTAAATTTGGGGTATAACGTGCTTAATATGTATAATGCAATAATAATTGGACATTTAATGTAAGTGGGGATAATTAATGTGATTTATATAGGTATAAATTGAATTAATGGATGTGATGGAATGACTAAGTAATAAATCATAATTATGCAAGATAAGATAATATATACCTGCTAGTAACAATATGTGGATCAAAGGGCTCTAAATATTAAATTTTGATGATAATCGTGTAATACAATGATACATATTAACATAATTATGCTAAACCCTAATTGTATTATAACTCACACGAGGAAGTCCTAAAAGTTAAATTTACAATCAAAATCATATTTCTTGGGTTCTAATTATCTAAGATGAAAGTCAACCAAAATGGATAATGCTAACAACTCCGATTTAATTAGAGAAAATAGTCCTGAAAATGCACTCCTTATATGAATAAAATTATGGCTTAGTTCTACTAACATCATGACTTCCCATTTTTCTGTCATTTCTTGATTTTGTCTGAAGTCTTAGTGTCATGCGTGCTTACCTAGTTTTGCAAAATCATGGACTCTTTGTGAACTATAAGGAGTATCATCGTGCAAACTCCAAGCTATCTTCAACCTTAAGTCCCTCTTCGCATGGGACTCTACTATATGTAGAGTCTTCCTTCCTCCCCCCTTAAACTATCTCTCTCTTCACTCCTCCTCAATTGTCTCTCTCCTTTCCTTCATATTCCTCACAGAAACTAGAACCTCATGATCCCTAAGATCAATATGATTTCAAGCCTCCAACATCCTAACAGATCTCATTACCTTTGGCACCATTATTTGAACTCGACTAGGAGTCCCAAACTAACTTGGACAACTTGTCTGTATCATCTACCAACTCCCTAACCATTCTTCCACCCCTAGAAAATGATTTCTATATACCGCGTTCCCTAGTTCAATGAGAATCCATTCACCCAACCTCCTTTAAATCATGCAGCTTCCTCATTACTGACAGTGAGGTTGAGACTGGTGGGTGCATATCCAATCAGCCAGACTCCCCCTGGTGGTTACACAAAGATGATTGAGCCTCTAATTTATGCCAGTTGGGTACCTACCCTATCTTCCCCCTTTCTTAGTCTTGAGCTTACTCAGTTCAATTTTGTGTACTATCACAACAATTTTTTCATTGATTTGTGGTGGGTCTTCTCGCAACCGCATTAGGGGTGTTTGAGTCTAACATAGAGTAGAAAACTTTGCATCGAGGTCATATTTCACTGGTATGCATTGGAGATCATGATTGAGTCTTGGGTTCTGGACGTCAAGCTAGTCTAGGTTGCAGTGTTGTTTTGTTCTCATGTGAGAGAAAAACAAAGAATATGACTATTTGTAACTTTCCATTTTTTCCCTCATCCAGATTTAATATATGTCACACTATCATGAGCTTTTTGGTCTTTTTCTCCTACTGATTTGATTTTAACTGCGGGGTCTGTTTATCATAGCAATATACTGACATACCTTGTCAAACATATGATAGTAAACTTAGATGTCTAGTATATTGGTAATTTTCCAGAGATTTGAAATTCAATATTTTAGTAATTGACTTAACTTGCTAAATTCATAGCTACTTTTTTGTTTCTTAGAAAATTACAAATAAATACTTGTTGGAATACAAAAATATTGTACATAAAAATATATTTTTAAGAACATCTGTCATATAAGAATAATAATTGATTGTTTAGGGTTTGAATTATACACATTAAGTAGTGATATATATATATATATATATATATATATATATATATATATATATATATATATTCAATGTGAGAATATGTGAAGGATAGCTTGACTGGACCTAGGTTTTGCCTTGACTTGCAAGACATAGAGAGGTATGTATCATCTCTCTTGAGTCATATTCAACTGTGAATTGTATCTTTTCTCTCTTGTAATGTGATTGATGTATTACTTTTTGAAAGTATCCTTGATCTATTATATTGATAGTAATTGATAATCCTAGAATAAAATTTATACTAATTCATATTAGAATTATTGATAAGGGTAAATTGATTCCTTAATTTGTGTACCATGCTTCTCTTCAAATTGGTACTTGATTACATTGTTTGATTTCTTTGTTCCATTCTATAAATGGAAACCCAAAATTTATGACCGGGTTGGACTAAACTTGTCTTCCCTCCACATTAAATAATTTTTTGTTATTACTATTAATATCTATTTGCAAACATACATTATGTGGGTAGATCTCATTGTAAAAAAAAATCCCATATATGGCCTGTTGGTGCTCTCACCTCATATATATATATATATATATCATTACATAGAGGATTTCAAGTGTTATCACCTTCTTCCTAATCATAGAATGGGGAAGTATTCCAGTCCTATTTTTAGATGATTGTAGTCTATAAGATATTCTGCATGCATATGAAATTAAAATGAATTGATTGGATCGATTTCATTATTGTACTCATTAATTTGTAAAGGCAAACAAATGATAATTGAGCTTTGTTATTTCTTCATATACCATTTTTTACTATATGAAGATCCCTTTTGATGCCTAATTGGATATTTTCCTTTCTTTTCATTGGGAACCTTGTTTACTTCAATATGACATACTTTAACGCATACATCTATTTGATGCACATGCTAGCTTTCGTTGATAGTTTTCATATGCTATTTTCTTTTCAATCCCTTAGGTGGAGAAGGCCTTAGCATAGTTGACCCTGAGCCTCAACCTACACAAGAGTAGCATGTTGCTTGGAGATATATTGAAGTAGCTAGGCTGAATCCTATTAGCAATAGTTTAGTTTCCTCCAGAATTCCTTGATACACACCTTGCATGGTGAATAACTATATTTAATTTGATAAATATGATTGTCAAATACTTTTATATCCCGATTCCAAACTTTTTGAGTTTTGAACACAATGATTGACTAAATTATCTTGTTACTTTAAAAAAATCATGATTTGGCATTGGGTACACTTCCTTTTATCTAATTGAGTAAGTGAATGGATCCACTATCAGATCCCACTCCATATAAAGAAAAATAGGAAACAAAACAAATTATATAAAATGACATGGGTAATAATAAAAATACACAAACACCACCATTTGTAAAAGAAGTGTCTTATTTGTAATCACAGACTATTGTTAGTGTGTTGTGATTAAAAATCAAAACAAAGAAAAGATATATTATAAAAAAATGACATATATTATAATAAATATACACCAATAACATCATTTGTATAATCTTATACCCAAGGTTTCATTGTCCCCCTCTGACCAATCATTTATATCATCTTCATTGGGCATTGATTTTTCTTTGTTGTCATTTTTCTCTTGTGCTATTAGAAATTTCACTAGTTTATGGGTGCGTCAGCATTTCCTTTCATGTGATTAGAAACTGGATACATGGTTGGGTGGGTGATGAATCGGTTGTTATGTTTTTGTATCTTTTTCAAAGTGAACCACTGGTTCAGTTCACCAAAGGGTTGGATAGGTTGAATCATATTTTTGACTGGTTGGGTCTGAAAAGAATATATATTGGTTTTCTAGACTTCCGAACCAACCAACCACTAGTTCATCAATCGAACCGATGATTGGCTGGTTTAGCCTGGTTCCAAGAAGAAAGTTGTAGGGTTTTGGAGTGTTAAGATGCGTTAGTCTAGGAAAAAAGAGATAGTTAAATGGGGTTTTAGTAAACTGTATGAATAATTGTCATATTTTCTTCACATGCAAAATCTATTCATTTGTAGAGTACATAGAATTATGTAAAAATATACTTCATATATGTTTCACATAAGATTTCATAATCGTTCATCAAAGAATAATTATGTTACCTTCCATTCACAACATGAGTAAGTTCATGCATTTTGCTATATTTCCCTCAAATCCAAACTTAAATGCATTATAATTAGAAAGTCAATCAAATATGATTTGATATATTCTCAAAGGGATTGATAACTACATATTGTGTTTCTTAAAACAATAACAGATTGGCGTTAACCATATGTTAACATCATTGTGGTTAACAATATTGCGCACACAACCTTTATGAAAACCATAATTCGTTTATCTATCAATATGGTGTCATAACATCATTCTCCTCAAAATGCATGATAAGATCTCATATCAAGGTTCACAATATAATAGTCACTATCATCAAAGACTCATACTAGTAATTTTGTTATTATTTATATCTCTATCGTAATCATTCCAATAAATAATAAGTACTTACATATATATATATATATGCAACATAACATAGTCAAAATGTGATACCAAATTCATCATTCAATTTCTAGCATTTTCTGTTCCTTATTTTTTGTTTACCATCTAACTGGTCTTTTTTCTTATTTTATTTATTATATAGTTTAATATAACAACTAATATTGATACTTAAAGTTTAATGATCGGAAATCCTTATTTTTTTTGAAATGATATTTAGTTTAGATTGGATTAATTTACATATGTTTCAAACATCACAATCCAACTAATACCCAACATATAAAGCTAAAACTACAATTACTTTTTTTGAAGGGAACTACTACAATTACTTAGGTATTCAACTCTAGTGAATTTTGTATTATCTACTTCATGTTAATACCAAATTGTAGTACCAAAATTTACTATTATTTTCATCCATATAAAAATTATGGCATTTAGTGGATATTCATAATCATTATTTATTTCTTTTTTTTTAATTGACCCTACAAATAAAGAGCAACTTCTCCCAAAAAATTATTTCATTTATCTATACTATCATCACAATCATTATTTATGCATTTGTACACTCGAATTTGCATGAAGTGGAAAATGTTAAGAATTCTATTAACATTTTTATTTACTGAATTTAGCTAGTGAATTGTTCTCCCAAATTGTCTTAGTTGCCCATGAGACTCAGTTTGATTTGTTCTTTTACCGCACACACAATTGTGGTCTTTATAGTTTGTCCTAACACTGGTAAAGAATGGGAGGAGGGGTTTTGGTGATGTTTTAAGAGGAAATGAGTATTGTTGATCTTCATTGAAGTCATAAGTGTGGATGGGTGGTGTTGAGGAGGTTTATAAGGGGATGTTTGTAATGACCAACATTGAGGGTAAGAGTGGTTATATACTTAGACTTATGTGAGAAGTGAAAAATATAAAAGAGAACGAGTGCATGGAGGATTAATGAATGTAACAAGGTGTTTATAAGTGAATGCAAAACTTTGGGTAGATATGAAACCCTTCTCATTATTTTTAGCACTAGAGGACTGAGTAGCCATCCTAAAAATCATTATTTAATCTATGGTCATTGAAACCAAATGCTACAAGATAAGGAATAAAATGAATGTTTGATATAGAATGAGGGCCTAAGGCGTTCAAGTCAAGAAGAATATCATCAATCTTCTTCTTTAACTACCAAAATAAGTGCTAGAAGAAATGAGAAAAGATAGTGACAATTACTAACTTACAGGTTGATGGTTCATACTATCACTTGAAAATTCGTTTATGTTTTTAATAGATGATAATTACTCTCCAAATATTTTTAGATTTCATAATGACATATTTAAGTATTGTAATATCTTACAAAATGTTCCATATTATCCTTCATTTATGAATAACAAATACTCTTATTCAAGTCTTTAGTTTTCTTGTTCTACATATTTAAGTATTGGAATATCCCATATTACCCTTCATTTATGAATAACAAATACGCTTATTCAAGTATTTAGTTTTCTTGTTCTCATTTGGTGCAACTCTGAGTTGGAATCTAATAATCAACATGAGATCTGTATATGAATGATTCCATTTAGTTTTTACATAAATACACAAATATATATACATATATATAATATACACAAATAATATAATATACACATATAATATATATATATATACACATGGACATGTATATATACATACATACATACACACATACATATATACAATATATATACAATACAGAACACAATATACACACACAGCGCACTAGGGTTCTGCGCTCTGGCAGCAATAGGCAATTCTGAGCCTCGTCTAAGGTTGAAGACGGAGGGGGCCTTACCCCTCCATGGCGACCTCGGAACAACCAAAGAAAGCTTGGGCTCAAGTCCTAGGCGGTGCTAGCAACTACAAAACATATAGCTATGATCCTGCGGTAATTGTTGATGGCACACGCTTCGTCACCATCGACGATGACACATATGACAACATGGAGAAGAGTTGGGTGCACACTGCTGTCATCTATGTCCTTGGAAGAAGACCTTACTACTTCCATCTTCTAGCTTGGATCAAGTGAGTATGGAAACCTAAGGGGGGTTTTGATCTATATTCTAAACCTAACAAGTTTTTCCTTCTCCGTTTCAATAACGAGGAAGATAAGTAGTCTATTATCAATATGGGACCCCGTTGGTTTGATCGACAACTCGTTGTGGTCAAAGATTTCAAGATTGGAGACGATCTAAAAAAAGACCTCTTTAGCACGATCCCTGTGTGGATCAACATGCCTAGCCTTGGCAGGAATTGGTCTGAGAAAGCAGTCGACATCGTCGCTAGCGGAGTCGGTAAACTATTGCGAATTGATCTTCGTTCTTTATCTCCGGAATCCCTGGGAGAGGCCAGAGCTTTGGTTGAAGTTGAAGCAGAAGGAGTTCTTCCTAACGAGATTTGGGTCAATCTACCTAAACGTGAACCCTTATCTGTTGAAATCAAGTATGAGTATGAGCATGTCCCTGACCGCTGTCAAACATGCAAGGTCTTTGGTCATTCCGATGATGATTGTCCTTTGAAACCTAAAGACACACAGAAGCAGGCTCCTCTAAAACAGAAACAATGGCCAAAGATTGTCGGGGGCAAGGCCAAGACGATTGCGGATGCTGAAACCAATAAAAGTGATCAGGATACGATCGAGATTCTGGATTCTGAGGAAATCCTAAACAAGGATGCCGCTCCTGAGGAAGAATAGACGACTGCGTCCAATCCTAGCAACAATGTATCTAACTCAAACAAAGAGACACAAGGATCGTCTTCGGATGTTTCCAAGGTGTTGGAGCCTTCCCTCAGCGAAGGTGTTTCCTCTAAGGGCAAGGAGGCACAAACGACCAAAGAGTCTGCAACACCAGGGCAAGAACCAGTTAGTGAGCAAGGTCCTTCGAAAGGCAAGGAGAAATAAGGTTCTGGGCATGTTGATGGCCACAAGAAGGGTGAATCCAGTACGAAGGGTCATCGTAAGACCCACTCGTCTTGGAAATCCAATAAATGACCATTTACATGGCCAATGTCCGTGGTTCAGGGAAGCCACGAAAGAAGAAGGAGGTTCGAGCTGCAATCAAACACATTCAGGCCTCAATAGCGATTCTTGTGGAAACAAAAATCAAAAGGTTCAATAAAGAGTCCGTTCGGAAGCTTTTTCCAAATGGATGGAAGCACACATCCAATCATCAACATGTTGATAATGGACGTGTTTGCTTAGGATGGGATCCTCGATCCTGGGACATCTGTGTTACTGATTCTGATGATCAATAGATCACTGCACAGGCAATTAACAAAGGAGGTCTTCGGCTCATGGTCACTGGCATCTATGCTAGAAACCCTAATGAGTCAGCGCACTGATCTCTGGAGCAAGCTTGTATCCCTATCCTCGGGTATTCATGATCCTTGGATAGTCATCAACGACTTCAACAACACTAGGAAAAGGGAAGAGAAAGCGGGTGGGCGTGATGTCATTAATCAGGTCCTCATCTCCTTCAACTCAGCCATTGACAACTCTGGCCTGGTTGAACTCCCAACTGTTGGTGGTGAAATATTCACCTGGAGCAATAAGCTAGCTGCGTCTAAGTGTATTGCTTGCAAGCTCGATCGAGCTCTTATTAATGATGATTGGCTTACGAAGTTTCCAGGTACGAAATACAAATTTCTTACCCCTAAATTTTTTGACCATTCTTCCATTAACATCAACCTCAGAGATATTCCAAGGAAGGTGCGCCCCTTTCGATTTCTCAACTACTGGCAAGAATGGTCCGGCTTCAAGGAAATCCTCCACGATGCCTGGAATGAGCCAGTAGATGGAAATCCTCTTTTTAAGTTTATTCAGAAACTCAAGAACACGAAATCAAGACTTAAAAAGTGGTCCAGGAAGAACGTCAATCTCAAGAACCTGCTTACAAAAGAACATCAGGAGATGGATGACATCTCCAGAGCTCTGCGCAAGAATCCTCTTGATGATCAACTCATCCAGGCTGAAAAGGTCACTTATGATCGTATTAAAGCCCTTGATTTTGCTGAAGAGAAGTACTTTTGGCAGCGCAGTCACATGGACTGGATTGCTAATGGTGACAGGAACACTCATTTGTACCAATCTGCCATTAAAAGGCGGGATGCTATTAATACCATCACGGATATCTACGATGAATCAGGCACCTTTCTACAGGATGAAGTCGCCATTGCCAATGAGACTACAACCTTCTTCGATAAACTATACAACCAAGATTGGACCTCCTTCCCTATGGATAACCATGGTTGGGAGAAGGTCATCACTGATCAGGATAACGATCTTCTGTGCCGTATTCCTGATGAGGATGAGATACACAATGTTGTCAAGTCTATTGGTGCCTCAAAAAGTCCAGGCCCTGATGGATTCAACAACTTCTTCTACCAACAGAATTGGTCTACGATCAAGCTTGAACTGTTTGAAGCCATTCAATGGTTTTTCAACGGTGGTCACATGGTGAGGCAGCTAAACCATGTCTTCTTGGCCTTGATCCCCAAAAAAGACATCATATCCTCACCTGCAGACTTTCGGCCTACAACTTGCTGTTCTGTTTTATACAAGGTCATCACGAAGATCATCACCAAAAGGCTTACTGTTCTTATGCCAAAGATCATTTCACCCAACCAAGGTGCATTTGTTCAAGGCAGGAACATCCAAGATTGCTCTCTATTAGCGGCTGAATTCACTTTGAATTACAACCTTGCTCAAAGCACTCCATCTGCTTGTATCAAACTGGATATTACAAAAGCCTTTGATTTAGTTCAATGGTCATACCTTTGGAGCTGTCTTCATCTTCTAGGCTTTAGAGATGACTGGATCGACATGATTAAGCAATGTGTTACTACTCCTTCCTTCTTGATTCTGCTCAATGGTTCTCCGGAGGGTTTTTTCAAAAGCTCTAACGGTCTCCGCCAAGGAGACCCTCTGTCTCCATTACTCTTCACCATAGTAATGGAAGGCCTCAGCAAGAAACTAGCTTAGGCGACTGAAGAAAAGAGGATCAAGACCTACACCATTAGAAGTGTCCCTGTCCTGTCCCATCTTTTATTTGCAGATGACGTTCTTATCTTCTGTGAAGCTCGCTCCAGGAGCATCAAGCATCTGAAAGACCTTCTCAATAAATTTGGCTCAGAATCTGGCATGAAGCTCAACACACAGAAATCCACTGTGTACTTCTCCAAATCTGTTCCCAATCCATCGTCTTTAGCTGATGAACTTGATGTCCAGTTAGGTACTCTTCCGACTACCTACCTGGGCTACCCTCTAGCTGGCGGAAATCTTAGGAGAAAAGATTTCGACCACTGTCTTGACAAGCTCAAAGACAAGATCACTAAGTGGCCGGGTAACAAGATCTCCTTCTCTGGGCGTCTTGTCCTCATCAATGCTAATGCTATGGGACTCATTCAATACTGGATGAGTCAAGGTGAACTTACTAAGTCTACCTTAAGACGGATGGAGATTCTCCTTGGTGATTTCCTATGGGGATCCTCCATTCATCCGACTAGTTGGCAGTGTCTTTCCTTTCCTCTTGAAGAAGGTGGCCTTGGTCTGAAAAATCTCGAGGAGCTAGCTGACTTCCATACTATGAAGCATCTTAGAAGCCTTCTTCTTGGTGTTTTTGTATGGGCTCAATGGATGCTGAAACGCTATAATACTAATAACTTTCAACACCCTTCCCATCGTTGGGGCTACTCAACCTCCTGGAGAAGATTCACTGAAGTCTGGCCTAGATACCAAGATGTTAATGACAATTCCCTTTGGGATATCTGCCGTTTAAAACAAGAAGTTAATGTAGCTGCCTCCACCCTTTGGATGTCTAAGCACAACCCAAGAGGGAGCTTCACATCTTACAGAGCTCTCAAGAATTTCCTGCTGACTCTTGAGAAGATTCAGAAATGGAATCCAAACATTGTCAATCTCTGTGGCCTTTGTCACCTCAAAGAAGAAATCTCCTTGCACCTTACCTCCACTTGCAAGTGGTGGAAGTACCTTTGGGGTCGTTCTGCTCTGAAGTTAGGGCTCAACCCTAAGCAATCCCTTGAAGACTGCCTCAAGTCTATTTCTAGGATCACTTCAGGTGATCGTGTGTTGTCCCTTTGGGCTGCCACACTCACTATCCATATCATTTGGATTACTAGAAATTCCATTCGTCATGGAGGCAAACAATAAGATGAGTTACAAGCTTTCAAAAAGATTGAGAAGGAGATTCAGATGCACTATCGTGCGCATCACCATAATCTAGGCCATATATCTTGTAACCTGGTTAGGAACTAGGATCTTCATGTGTATTGATTGACCTTTTCTTAGGTTAATCTTTATTTTCTTTGCTTGCTTTGCATGTAATGTGAACTACACGATTTGGGTGTAGTTTGTAACTTTGTCCCTTTTGGGTTCGGAATAAATTACCAAAAGTTCCGATATATACAATATATATATATATATAATTTAGTGAAAAAAATTAATGGATTATAATCATTACTCTCAAAATGTATCACTTCATAATTTTTGAACAAAACACAAATTAGTGAACTCAAGAGTAATTTCACATTTCAAGTATTATAACATCAATCATTTATTATGGGGTCCAACTAGTAAAGCATACTAGTATCTAATTATGCTTTGGTATTGCTTCAAAACCATATATAAATCTTGATCACTAAATGTAAGACCCCTGACCTAGCTTTCTTGTTGATATTGCTTTATTAACATAGCTAGATGCTTAAAACATTAATTTAATCATGTGATGTGCTTTAAACATGTGACATAATTATGCTTTTAGTTTGGTCCAGTTTTCATACTATTTGATCTAGTTATGTTATATGCGTGCTTGTTTTGGACCTAATTTCAATTTACCGATGTCTAGGGTTTTCTTGCAATTTGTCACATGATTGATGTGCCTCATGTTGTATGTAAGGGCTCTAGAGGGGGGGGGGGTTACTAGAGCTTCAAAATTCTCACAAGAATAGTTAGACCGTCAAATTATATCAACTGAAACCAAATGCTAAAATTCAATTTGAAGTTCTATCTAAATAAGCACAACAAGGATGAGAGAGATTGAAACATACACTTGGACAAGGTGGTTAGAGTGGTTCCTATCTCCAAACTAGGAGACCATCAATAAACTACCTAGAGAAGTCAACCTCTAGGACTTTTCAACCCATGTATACTTATATTCCATTATAAGAGATATAAGAAGACCACCGTACATCCAAGGACTTATCTATTCAAGACAAGAGTCTTTCACCTACACAAGGACTTACCCACTTGATCAAGATGTCTTCATACTTCACCAAGGACTTACCCACACTTGCATCAAGTCTTTGGCCTTGAAGGAATTACCCACTCTTCTTGAATCTTCCACCTTGTCCTTCTCCTTCACTTAGAGAAGATCTTCACACCTTCTTCAACCTTGAAGAAGAACAAAAACTCCTCCTTCACTCGGAGAAGATCACTTCAACCTTTGCTCTATGAGAAAGGGGATTGGGAAGATGGAAGGAATGAGATATTTACAAGATAACATGGAGGCATCTCTCTTACAACATTCCTAACTCACTCATAATCATGCAATGCTTTGTAAATGAGAGAGAGAAAGGGGATCAAAGGGTTGCAACACGCTCAACTATAGCAAGGACCAAGTCTATCATGAATGAGCAACCTTGAAATGAACTCTAAGAGGTTCTATTCATAGTTGGGGTTGTTCCTTTGAGTGTGGTATCACTTAAGAATGAAAAATAGTCATTTTACAACTTGCAATAGATCTATTTTTGTTTCCAACAACTCTCCAATAGTTGGATCACTTTTTCTATGTTTTTCATACAGTACATTCGGTCGAGTTTTAATAAAAATAACTCAACTGATCCACAAATCGACAAAGCCAATTTTCAAACTATCAATCGAGTTTGTCCTGGAAAACTCAACCGATGAGTCAAAATCAATTTTGGTCAATGAGTTAGTCGGTCGAGTTTTGTGAGTGTACAACTCGACTGATTGATCCATTTCCAAAAATCCATCATTGGTGAAAAAGTTGATGTGACAAAATTTTCAAAATGATTTATGAGTGACCAAATGTTGGAATTAAGTGTCCCTAATTTTTTCTCATCTTAATTACAAGTCATATCATCAATACAAGTGATTACAAAAATATTCTAAGGTGGTTTGGAGTGATTTCCCAAATTGCACACTTACATTGCTTTTGACTTGAACTTGGAAAAACTAGGGCTTGTGTAATTTGATCCTTTTCATGTACCGAAACCCTAAAATCATTCTTAAACAAACATATTAGATACATAAAAATGGCAAGGTTAAGTCATTATAAAAATATAGATAATGTATAACTCTCAAGTCCACATTATCCCCCTTTTTGACAATACCAAACCATTCCTCAACATATTGAAAAGGATATGTAAAGTTACACCTTAGCCTTGTGAATTGCAAGAGGATTCAGATGTGAATTGCTCCCCCTCAATCTATGCACACTCTTACATGCATAGTTAGTCTTTCTACACAAATTAATATAACATATATATTATATGGTCCTTTAGCAAATCACATGATAAAGCATATATTAAACAAGAAAAGGATCACATAGGCAATAAAAGAAATATGCCTGAGCTTCAAAACATTGGACTTCTCTCCCTCTTTTGGCATTATCAAAAAGTAGGGGGGGGGAGAGCACGAAAACATGTCTTCTCTAAGAACAACCAAAAACATCCAATACACAAGATAAACCATGCAACCTCATGGCACACATCAAACAAAGATGAGAGAGAGACAAGAAATCTAAGTCATAATCAAAATATGGGTAACATACCACCAACTCATGATATATAGGAAAAGTAAAGATTAAGGGTACATATGATTAACATTACAACACTGAAAGCATGCCCTCAAAACAACTTCAAGCCAAAATGATGAAAACAACATGATGATAGAAATAGTACATCTCAAATAATGTGCCCAGATGTTTTTAGTACAAAATAGTCTATAAAGATATGTATGATCAACATCTAAAGACTAAAAACTAAACCATCTAAATGTCTAGGCTATCTATGTCCACATCATCATCATCATCAACATCAGAAGCTTTAGGCTCGTAGTCATCATCTCCATCTAAAGGTACAACAGAGACAAAAGCTTTACCTTCATCACCAGATGCACCAGCAAAGCCATCATCAGAACCATCAGAACCATCCTCGTCATCATTCTCAGATGCCTCTTCATCAGTAGAAACAACTTCCTCATAAACCTGGTCGGGCATATCCTCATCGGTAGAAGGACTGAAACCATGATCGGGCCACATGGCATTCGGCTCAGCCCAAGACATACCAAGGTCATGCAACTCTTAGGCTTGAGAAAAGTGGGAGTAGAGGTACCAAGTCCTACAAGCAAGGTAGCTATAGGACCATTAGGGAGATGTAGCTCTCCAGGGGTAGATCCACCAACAACAGAGGGTGTAGCAACAAAAGTAGTAGGTGGCGGGGCTGCGTAAGAGTGATTATATGCATAGGATGCATAATCACCACCTGGGTAGGGCTGATAGGTGGGGTAAGGATGAGAACAAAGTAGGTTCATGGTAGACATGATAGCACATAGATCCCGATGTATGTGCTCCTAAACATGAAGGTTATATGCCTACTAATGTATCATGTAACCCTGAGGGTTTCATTTGATACATTGAACGAGACATGGGCATGTCAGGATGGCTAAGGAGGTGGAGGTGCTTGGGTGGAGGTATAGGCTTCAGGTGTGGTAGAAGAAGATGGAGGCAATATTTTCTTGAGTGTGGTCTCACTAATGCAGACTCCTTTTCGAGCAAGTTTGTAATGAAGGTCATGAAAAAGATACTTTCTAGTGACAGACTGAAATAGACCACAAATAAAGGCTAGGTAAGGTGGGTGGGTACCTCGGGTGTTCGTCCTGGAGTCAAAGTAGGTCATGTGGTGGATAACATATCTAGAACACTTGAGTATGATGTTCTTTAGAAGTCAAAACATAATTAGTGTGGTATTCTCTAAAATTTTAGTTTGATTTTTCTTTGGATGAATATTGCAGTTGACTACCAGAGTGAGAATGTGGTTCTTAAGGTCTAAGGCAAAGGAGGGAAGGATTGAATTCTTCCTATAGGGAAATTGAGGCTTCTTCAAGAATTTATGCATGTTAGGGAGATCAATCTCATATTTCTTGTAGAAGGCCTCAGGGTCTAGGAGGTCAAAATACTCATGGTAATCCTCCCTCCATGTGTTGGTGACCTCAATACCAGAGAAAAAGATATTCAAAGTATCTTCTAAGATCTTGAACTTCTTTTCGACAATCATGGAAGTAAGAATGACTTGAGTATTAGGTGGGGGTACAAGAGTGTCATAATTCCATGACAAATTTGCATAGAATTTATGAACTGCCTTAGTGCTTGTGATGGAGTTGTTATAACACTGGTGTTCAACACTCAGGGCAGAGAGGTGGCCATCATACAAAAACTCGTCGACCTCATCTATGACCTTTTGCTACATTGACGGGGCTCAAACAAGGTCTGAAAAGGAAAGGGGTTCCTAGGAAGGAGCTCTTTATACCTATTTAGAGATTCATCAGAGACAAAGAATGTATCATTAAAGGGAATGAGGTGAGAGTTGGAGGAGGAGGGTGCTCCAGAAGGGGCAGTTCTCTTTCTCCTATTTGAAGCCATGGAGGCGGAAAGAAGGAGAATGAGAGGTCAAAAATGAAGGAAACACTACTAAAAGACAACCAAACACCCACTTCAGATATGCAAGAGGTCTAGGGAGGTCAAGAAAGTGCTGGCTAGGGCTAGGAAAGGGATGGTCGGGGCTAGGGTTGAGAGCTTGAGGGAGCTGGAGAGGGAATCAATCAATTTTTCTCTAGTTGAGAGGGAGAAAAGTTGACCGAACCACACTTAAGTTTTCTCCAGCCTGACCATCGGTCGAGTTCTGTGAGATGGAAACTCGATCGCATGGCTTTTTACAAAAGGCCTCAGCCATGGATCGGTCGAGTTGGCAACTCGACTGATGGTCAACCTAAACCATAATTAGAAATCTTAATTTCTAGCCATTTGAGTACTAATTAAATTTATTTTTCTATTACATTTTGCATTTTAAACATACTTAGGTATGTATCTCTTAGCATTGGGTACTAGTTTGCAATAAAAAAAGTGTTTGCAAAAAATACCCAAAACAAGCAAAAAACAAGGCATAAAAACATGAAAATTTTAGCACTTTAGCAAGCAAAGGTGATCAAAACATGAGCACAGTATATAGGATAGATAGAAACTAATTAGAAGGCATATCAGATTCATCTAAAGTAGTTATGAGCAGTTTAGATCTAATAAAATTACATTTCTCTCTAGCTGCAAGTTTAGTGAAAATATCTGCCAACTGATTTTTTGTGTCCACATGCATAATATAAATATCCTTTTTGGCAATGTGATCATGAAGAAAATGATAACAAACCTCTATATGCTTGGCTCTACTATGAAATATAGGATTATAAGATAAATTGATTGCACTAATATTATCATAATAAATAGGAGAAGCATCAAAATGAATGTTAAAGTCTTGGAGCATTTGGTTCATCCATATGATATGGGCACAACAACATTGGATGCAATGTATTTAGCCTCAGTAGTTGATAAATCTACTGTTCTCTATTTCTTGAAAAACCAAGACACCAAGTAGGGTCATAGGAGGAAGCAAGTGACACTTGTGCACTTTCTATCAATCAAGCATCTTGAATAATTCGCATCACTATAATCCATAAGAGTAAAGTCCCTTGACTTGGGATACCATAGTCCAAAATTTGGAGTTTTGGCTAAGTACCTTAAAATCCTCTTAGAAACTATAAGATGTGATTTCTTGGGATTTGATTGAAAGCAAGCACACAAGCCAACACTAAACATTATATCAGGTCTAGAGGTAGTTAAGTAAATTAAACTTCCAATCATACCTCTATCAAGCTTCTCATCCACTTTCTCACTTTCTTCATCTTTATCAAGTTTGGCGGTGTTTGACATGGGTGTGTCCATCAACTTGGTGTTCTCCATCCCAAAGTGCTTAAGTAGCTAACTTGTGTACTTGCCTTGGTTGATGAAGTTCCCATCTTTAGTTTGCTTGATTTGAAAGCTGAGGAAGAAAGTAAGCTCACCCATCATGCTCATCTCAAACTCACTCTGCATAAGATCACTAAACTCCTTGCAAATATCAAGATTAGTTCCGCCAAAAATGATATCATCAACATAAATTTGAATGATAAGAAAATTGTTAGAAGCATGTTTAAGAAACAGAGTAGAATCTACTTTGGACATGATATACCCATGATATAACAAAAAGTTATGTAATTTATCATACCAAGCTCGAGGTTCTTGTTTGAGTCCATAGAGATATTTTTGCAATAGATAAACATGGTTAGGTAAATTATCATGTTCAAAGCCTGGAGGTTGTGCAACATACACTTCCTCCTCAATTGTACCATTCAAAAATGCACTTTTAACACCCATTTTATAAAAAAGAAAGTTCTTATAACTAGAAAAAGCAAGAAACATACGAATGGACTCAAGTCTAGCTATAGGTGCAAATGTTTCATCAAAATCTATACCTTCCTACTGATTGTAGCCTTGAGCCACTAACCTTGCTTTGTTTCCTACCACCTTACCGCTTTCATCTAGATTGTTGCGGTAGACCCACTTGGTTCCAATGATCTTTCTATCACATGGTCTTGGCACTAGAATCCACACTTTGTTCTTCTCGAATTGCTCCAATTCTTCTTGCATGGCTATCATCCATTCATCATCCCCAAGAGCTTCTTTGATGTTCTTTGGCTCGAGTTGTGAGATGAAGGCGTTGTTTGCTTTTTCTTTGTTGAAGGCAGACCACGTCTTCACTCTTTCAAAGGGGTTACCTAAGATCATCTCTTTAGGATGATTCTTTGCAAAATGGGGAGTTGAATCCTTCTTCTCTTCATCTTTCTCTTCTTCTTGAGTAACCACATCTTTTCCCTTTTGGGTGATGTTGAGTTCTTTTAAGATAGAAATAACCTCACATGAAACATCATCATTTGGAACAATATATTTGGAAATAGAGGGGTTATTGTCAACAAACTTAACATTAATAGATTCTTATACTTTAGAAAGATCAACATTAAACACTCTATAAGCCTTGCTAGTAGTGTTATACCAAAGAAAGAAAGCCTTATATGATTTCAGATCAAACTTGTTGAGAGAATCTTTTGTGTTCAAAACAAAATAAGGAAATCTAAAAATATGAAAGTACTCGATAGAAGGCTTCCTACCATGCCATATCTCATAGAGGTTTTTCATCAAACAAGGATGTGTGAAAATCTGATTTTCCACAAAACATGAGGTACTAACGGCTTCGACCCAAAACTTCTTTGGAGTGTCATACTCTAAAAGCACGGTCCTAGCCATTTTATATAGTGACCTATTCTTCCTCTCTACAACCCCATTTTGTTGAAGTGTTTGAGGTGAAGAGAAGTTATGTGCATATCTGGACTCTTCACAAAAGCGTTCAAAAAGATCATTCCCAAATTCTCCCCCATGATCACAACAGATGGAAACAATCCAACAAGAAGCTTTGTTCTCAACTCATTTACCAAAACTAGAGAAAATATTAAGGTTATGACTCTTGGAAATGGGAAAGAAGGTCCAAGTATATCCAGAGAAATCATTGACAATAACAAGACAATACTTGGAACCACAAAGCGATTGAGTTCTCATAGGTCCAAATAGATCAATATGGAGAAGTTCAAGTGCTATATTGGTGCTAAGGACTCCTTTGGATTTGAAGGAGGACTTGTTTGCTTTCCTTGGGTACAAGGTTGGCATTCCACATCCTTTTTTAAAATCTAATTTGAGAAGTCCATTGACCAAGTCCTTTTTCTCAACTTATTCAATTGATGCATATTTACATGACCAAGCCGACGATGCCAAATAGAAATATCATTCAAATTGACTACAAGGCATCTACCAACAATAGGCTTAATAGAGCCATGCACCATTACATAAAGATTACTATTCATAGTTCCCTTATATATGACATGATAAGTGAGAGAATCTAGAAGCAAGCATTCAAAAGAAGTAAATAGCACAAGGTAACCATTATCACATAATTGACTTACACTTATTAAATTGTGATGTAGGCCATCTAAAAAAAGAACATTCTTGATAAATAAGGATTCACCTACATCATTCTCACCTTTTACATGACCTTTCTTGTTGTCCCTGAAAGTAACCATACCTCCTTTTTTCTTTGTGAAAATTTTGAAATGGCTTATATCACCTATCATGTGCTTAGTGCAGCCACTATCAACAATCCATTTTCCTACAAGAAAGGAGAGCGTTAGTTCCCAACTCAAACTTTGGGATATGAAGTTAGCTTTCATATTTGGGTTGGTCCCCTTAGATTTGTAAGGACACTAAGTAGAGTAATGATCATCACTTTTACAATGAGAGAAAATCATAGGGTTCTTAGTGCCAAAAGACTCCCAAATGAAAAAGGAAATTTCCTTACTCTTTTTCTTACCTTTGGCCTTATTTTTGCCCTTAGGTGCTCCCCCTACAAATCACAAACCACTAGTACTACTTTGTTTGGTAGAATGGTCAAGGATTTCATTTAGGGAGTTTTTCCCTTTGAGGAGTTTCTACAGAGAGGCTCTAAGTCTATGATTGTTATTAGTAAGAGATATAGTAGTATAAGACAAACTAGCAAGATAATCTCTAGCATGATCAAGGTTGGCCTCTAAACAAAGGGCTTTAGTCAAATAAGAATCTTTTTCAAGAGAAATAGAAGCAACATCATTACTAGGCAAAATAGGTCTAGAAGATAAATCATTAACTTGGCCAAGAAACCTAGCATTTTCATATTTGAGCAATTGAATTTCTTAGAGATAAGCATCCCTCTCATCTCTACGAGCATCAGCAATAAGCTTAAGTTCAACATTTTTAGTTTTAAATGTCTCAAGCTCATTTAGGCACTTTTGGTTGTCTTCCTTAAGAGATTCAATGTTCTTAATATAGATACCATTATCTACCTCAACTCCATTTTATTGGAGCTCAAGATCAAGAAATTGGCCTTGCAAGTTATCGATGCTCTCCAGATGAATTTTCCCATTTTGCTAAAAAATATCAAGTTTGACATACAAATCATCAACGATTTTACCTAACCTCTAATTTTTGGATTTACATTTGGAATAAGAAGAATGGGTAGTAACAAGCATGTCAATAAGAGTTTCTTTAGCTAACTCATTCAAGCTTATCTCACTTACCTCACCAATTTCTTCACTAGTAGAGGCCATGAGTGCAAGGTGGCACTCTCCATCTTCATCAGAGCTTGAGCCACTAGAGGATGATCCTTCCCAAGCTGCATGAGTTGTGTCTTTTTGTCTCCTCTCCTTCTTGTCCTTCCTCTTGTATTTGCTATCTCTCTTGTACTCTTCCTCCTTCTTGGAGCTTCTCTTGTGGTGTGACTTTCTTGCCTTAGGACATTCACTCTTGTAGTGTCCTTTTTGACTGCACTTGTAGAATCTTGGAGTATAAGAAGAAGATTGTTTTCCTTTAAAGTGCTTTCCCTTGGAGAAGTTGGCTTCATACTCACTAGGGCCATCATCTTCACTTGAGGAGGAGGGAGTGGTCCAACAAGCAAGTTATTGTTGAAGGATGAGGGCCTCCATTTGAGCTTTGAAGGCACTATCTTTGATCTTCCTTACTTCCTTATCTTCTTACTTAGCTTCCTCTTCTTGCTTGTCAAGTCTTGGATCATGAGCTTGTAGATTGCCAATAAGCTCCTCAGTTGGAATGTCATGAAGACGTCTCACTACTTTAATGGAGGTCACCTTTCACTCCCATCTATTTGGAAGAGACCTCAAGATCTTTGAGTTGATTGCTCCTCTATCCAAAGTTTGTCCCAAAGTAGCTAGGCCGTTGATGATGATGTTGAGAATTGAGTACATATCGCCAACTCCTTTCTTCTCCATCTTGAAGTTCTCTAGGAGGCTATTCAACATGTAAATATTTTCCTCCTTCACTTACTTTGTGCCTTCTTAAGTGATATAAAACTGGTCCCATATCTCATAGGTTGTATCCCATGAGGATATGTGGTTGAACTCAGATGGAGTGAGGGCTGAATAGAGGATGCTAATTGCTTTGGCATTGAGCTGGGCATTCTTTAGGGAAACTTCATCCCATGCTGACACAACTCCGTTTGGCTCCCTGTAGGGTGTAATCATCACCTTCCACATATCAAAGTTCATTCCTTGAATGTAGAACTACATCTGCCGCTTCTAATAGAGGAAGTTGGTGTCGTCAAAGACCGAGGGCACATGGAGAATCTTTCCTCTAGGTTGAGGGAACCAAGTAGGTTCTCACCCATCTTCTCGTCTCATGGGAGATTTGTTGGAGATGATCCTTTCTCTGATATCACTTGTTGGATCTAAGGGATCTAGAGGAGGTGTGAATAGAGCTTCAAAATTCTAACACGAATAGTTAGACCTTCAAATTATATCAATTGAAACCAAATGCTAAAAATCAATTTGAAGTTATATCTAAACAAGCATAGCAAGGATGAGAGAGATTGAAATATACATTTGGACAAAATGGTTAGATTGGTTCCAATCTCCAAACTAGGAGACCATCAATCCACTACCTAGAGAGGTCAACCTCTAGGACGTTGCAACCATTTATACCTATATTCCATTATATGAGATACAAGAAGACCACCATACATCCAAGGACTTACCTATTCAAGACAAGAGTCTTTCACCTACACAAGGACTTACCCACTTGATCGATGTCTTCATACTTCACTAAGGACTTACCCACACTTGCATCAAGTCTTTGGTATTGAAGGAATTGCCCACTCTTATTTAATATTATGCCTTGTCCTTCTCCTTCACCTGGAGAAGATCTTCACACCTTCAACCTTGAAGAAGAAGAACAACTCCTCCTTCACTCAGAGAAGATCACTTCAACCTTTTCTCTATGAGAAAGGGGATTGGGAAGATGGAAGGAATGAGAGCTTTATAAGATAACATGGAGGTAGCTCTCCTACAACATGCCTAACTCACTCATAATCATGAAGTTCTTTATAAATGAGAGAGAGAGAGAGATAAAGGGGATCAAAGGGTTGTAACACACTCAACTATAGCAAAGACTAAGGATAACATATATGAGCAACCTTAGAATGAACTCCAAAAGGTACTATTTATAGCCGGGGGTGTTCCTTTGAGTGTGGGATCACTTAAGAATGAAAAATAGTCATTTTATAACTTGCAACATATCTATTTTTAATTTCTAACAACTCGCCCAACGGTTGGAATCATTTTTTTTGCATTTTCCATATAATACATTTGGTCAAGTTTCAATAAAGATAACTCAACCAATCCACTTACTGAAAAAGCCAATTTTCAAACTATCGATCGAGTTTGTCCTGGGAAACTCGATCGATGAGTCAAAATCAGTTTTGGTCAGTGAGTCGGTCGATTGAGTTCTATGAGTGTCCAACTCAACTGATTGATCCATTTCCAAAAATCCATCACTGGTCGGTTGAGATCAAAATTCGACCGACAAAGTTGTTGTAACAAATTTTTCAAAATGATTTATGAGTGACCAAATGTTGGAGATAAGTGTCCCTAATTTTTTCACTATCTTAGTTACAAGTCATATCATCAATTCAAGTGATTACAAAAATATTATAAGGTGGTTTGGAGTGATTTCCCAAATTGCACACTTACATTGCTTTTGACTTAAACTTCGACAAGCTAGGGCCTATGTAATTTTATCCTTTTCATGTACCTAAACCTTGAAATCAATCTTAAACAAACATATTAGATACATATGAATGGAATGGTTAAGTCATTATCAAAATATGGACAATGTATAACTCTCAAGTCAACACCTCACATGTTTTGGCTTCATGTTGGAGAGAGTGATGCCTTAGGGTGCTTTGTTGTACCTTGGTTTGAGGAGGTGATATTATGAGTTCATGATAGGGTTTTGCTTAGATGCCTTGTGTAGATGGTTGACCCTTGAGTTTTGGTTTTTAGTGACCACCTAGAGGTTCCTTCAACCTTTCTCTCTATAGTCAAAGAGGTTTGGGTCTACATTGTGTTCTCTTTGACCGATGAACCCTTGAGCCTTTTCTTTTGGTTGCTAAGAATATAGGATTTTGACCTATGAGACTACTGATCCTTGTTGTCTATGACCATTTGGATTTAGGCCTTAAGTTCTCTTTGGCTGACGGTGTTTTGGACCCAAGTGAGGTCGATGCTTTTCATTGGTTTTCACAATCCTAGTTGCATGCATGTGTTTCATACTTGCATGGTTGAGTTTTGTTAGACAAGTGGCACAAGTGGCTTGACACCTAACCTCTCTTACCTCTCTCCTCCCTTGGGTATATATACCCCTCTTTGCATGCAAGTCATCTCTTTACACCATATTGGTCTTTCTCATCCTTGGAGCTTGTCTATTGTGATCTTGGTGGTGGAGAAGAACTCAACCTTGAAAAAGGTGGGTGTTTCTCCTTGCATGTGTGATCTAGGGTTGGAACAACTCATCCTCGACAATCCTTTGGTGCTCCTTGATCTTTGTAAGTGATCGACCCTCTTGATCTTCTTTTCTTTCAACCCTAGTACCTCTCTTCTTCCTCTTGGCCGAACCCATGGTACTCCATGGTGGTGTTTCTTGAGGAACTCCTCTCTTCTTGACCGAATCCATGGTTCTCCATGGTAGTATTGAGTTGAGTTGGAGATCTCCTTTCTGCTTCTTGTCTCTTTCATCCTAGGGTTTTGGCTCTCCTTTTTGCTCTTTAACCTAGGGTTTGTTCTTCCTTCTTGAGGTGATTCTATCTTGATCTTGAGATGGTGATAAAGCTTTGGTTTTCATCTCTTTCCTTGGAGCATCTTGCTTTGGAGTTATTCTTTACAATCAAGGCAAGTTATATAACGTTCTCCTCGATTATTGTTGCACTTAACCTTACATGCAGTTAATCTACCTCTAAAACGTGGTTCCTAATAGGATGATGATGATAACCTGTGCTAGGGTTTATGTTTATGTGGTGATCTTGAGTGAATTCACTCTTCTCATGAACCCTAATTCTTTTACCTGAGACCAGTTGATGATGGAGGTGTTGGTTCCTACATGCACTTGCATGACATTGGTTTTCTTTCATGATCATGGTTTTTCTCTCTTGTTTGAGATTGGTGGGTTTGGATACATAGATGGTGACTAAATGATTTATTTTCTCTCTCTTGCATAATGGTTTGGTTTTTCTTATGATTGGTGATCGAGGTTTTGGTGATGACCTTCTTCTTATACCTTACACTTTGTGATTTTCAGTTTATGGTGGTGATCAACCTATTTTGATCATGTGTTGGAGGTGGTTTTATCTCTCTTGATGTTCTTTATGATATGGTCTCTTCAGTCAAAGAGCTTTGATGATTTGGGGTCACTAAGAATGGACCTACTTGTGAGGTCACTAAGAGGTTGTCTTCCTCTTCGGTTGATGAGGTTTCTCATGACCTTTGGTTGGCAGGTTTGGGGTTAAAGTAGTCTCTATGTATGCTGAACTTTCTTCGATCGCCAAGGGTCTCAATCCCTTTGTTCGATGAAGTGGTAGGCTTCCTTCGATCACCAAGTTTTTTCTGACTTGGTTCTCTTCATTCAGAGACATGCCATGTTTGACTTTGGACGCTATGGTTCATCCATGTGGATGATGAGGGTGACCCACCTCTTCGACCAATGAAGATGGTGAGGTCTACTCCTCTTTGGTTGATGACCTTTCCTGGACACATGTTTGGCTCATGTGGTTGACCCCATGATGCTAATGGTTGACTCTCTCTTTCCCAAGAAGGTTGGAGATCTTGATAATTAGGTTTGATGTTAATTGTTGTTTTGAAACTCTGATATGGTAGCTATGTTAAAACCCTAACCCTAATTTGAGTACATGGTGATAATGCTTAGCTTGCTTGATTAAATAGCATGTTAATAAAGTATTTTCTCTCTCCTAATATTGTAATCCTAATTGGTTATCTTATGAGCAACATAGTTCTTGATTTCAATGTTATGTTAAGCTATGTATTACATGTGTGGTGATTATGAGCCTTGATGAGGCATGGAGAGATAACAATGTTGACAGAGGTTTAGTGCCTAATGAGGTGATATCATCTATTGATGTGATAAGGGATTGGTATCCCATGATGATGTATTAAAGGTGGTGGACTTGTGTATGTCATTGAAATAGTATTAAGTGGTGATGTGACAAGTTTATATCTTATATGTTTTATATCTTCTAAAGTTGCAATCTACCCAACCTTGTAGAATCTTTTTAGGGTCTGTATGTAACTTGATTGAAACATAAAGATACCCTTTTGGCCTAACTAATCAAGTGTAACCCTAATTGTGTAGTGCCCTATTCCATAGATCAATTCCAGTCTTAGAACTTGCTGGATGGTGTAGAGAATCTTCCTAAGGGAAACTCAGAGCACTTACTTTTGAGTATGCAAGGTGTAAGTGACTATGTGTCCTTGTCATCTTGACCCCAATTGTTTGAGAATGACTACGATCATGTCTTGGTGATCATATATGGTGAGATGTCATTTAAGGACAACTGTAGTTGTACCTCAGTGATTGGGTTTGTATACCTTAGTTTCTAGCACTATGACTTGTACTAAGACGTGCTAGGTGTTTTCAGCTTGAATTTAAGCCATTATTGGTAGTTTGATTGATATGTCACGATGTTGCAGACTCATACTAACTGAGTAGTGATAGAGAAGATCTTGGATTCTGACGTTCATTGATCTTGTATGGAACTGATTGCAGACAAGTGGTGGTTAGTTGGAATTTGGGTGGTACAACTCAAATTCCCCATGGCTTAATAAAAGACGTAACACAACCATGCAGTATATTTATTTAGTATTAAACACACTTCACATTAGATGTTTACCCTTGCCTTGTTTCTTACATTGCTCAGTTGTATTATAATACGGTAAGAGAAATAAATTCTCAGGTCTAGGAGGGTTGTGTTTCGTATAGATATGTACTTTGATACGTGTTTTGGTAGTATGCCTTGGTTGTATATATGGCTTGTACATGTGAACATGTTATCTTTTGTAATAGGTATGTGGTAGTTAGTCATTATATAGATGCAAACACCTGTCCTGATATTTGATACGGTATAGTTTGTAGATCTTGATGTAATATGCTTCCACATAATGTTTATATAAGACCAATTTTCATTTACCCTATTTTGTGGTAATGTGCTTGTTATCTGTTAATTGTGAGTTTTGTTTTTGATTTATCTCATTGTGTGGCATTGGGTTGTCACATGTAAATGTTGGTATCATATGTCTAGGTTTGTTGAGTCTACAAGGACGTAGGACTAGGGTTTGTGTTTGTTCTTACATTATCCAGTATATCTGATTGTAGCTTCTACTTATGCAGAAGAACAATATATGTCTGGAGAGCATGAAGAACATGTTGAGAGTAGGTTGCTTCACTAAGAGGTGGTGCCAGGAGGCAGGCCAAAGTAGATGAAGTGCCCGAAGTGCCTTAGTTCGAACCAACAACTATGGCCAATCCCACTTTCCAGTCTATGTTTAGACAATTTATGGCCTCAATTTCACATATAGCGGATAGGGTGCTTGTACCTCAAGCAAGGACAACCATCCCCAATGTAGAATCCTAGGGTTTTGGGAAGACTTTCAATAGGTTGAGGTGCATGGGGGAGACTGATTATACATGTATGACAAACTCGGTAGATGTGAACATGTGGCTGATAGAGCTGGAGAAGGCCTTTAATATCCTCAATATCCTAGAAGAGGATAAGGTGAAGCATGCAATTTACCTGTTGAAGGGAAATGTTGGTCATTGGTGCGCCATTGAGTAGGAGAAGAGGCCTGGTATAGTGATCAATTGGGAAGACTTTTGGTGTGAGTTCATGAGCCAATACTTCCCAGAGACACATCTTGTTGAGAATATCTTACAGTTTGAGAAGATCTGACAGGGATCGATGACGATCAATGAGTATGAGGTGAAGTTCATGGATTTATTGAGGTTTTGTCCTCACATGGAAGCAATGGTAAGGAGAGGATAGATAGTTTGAGAAGGGTTTAAGTAAGGAGTTGACAATAACGATATTTGTTTTGGAGAACTGAGAGAAGTTTGCTACCTTTATTGAGTCTGTGAGATAAATAGAGAAGTTGGTCATGGAGAAGAAAGAGGCTAATAGTATGAAGAGGTTGACGGTCGACTCTATTTCAAGGATAGACCTCGGGAGGCTTCAAGAATCCTAGGTTTTCATCACCTCAGTCACAGTAGAAATTTGGAGTGCCATCTCAATGGTCACTGAGCAAGGGTAGATGTCATACCTTTCTGTTGACAGGAGGTCACAACACAACATCATTATCAATGACAAGGCCATCTAGGAAATGGTATGAGAGTAAGACCTAATTCAAGTGTAGATAGACATGGCATACAAAGTGGTATTGGCTAGTGAAGGATGAGGAGATGATGTAGGAGATGAGGCAGAGTCAGCAAGGGTCCCATTGGTAGTAGTTTAGTAGTGGCAGTGGTAGAGGATGCGGTTGGGCGTCACATGTAGGATCTTCTGGGCATGCCAGTAAAAGATGGGGGTGACAACCGGTAATGGCTCGATTCAATGCCATGAGTAAGTCAGATGGAGTGGTCAATCCATGGGTTGTGATAGGTCATATGGAGTTATTTAATTCTGATTTGTCTGCATATTCCTTTGTATATGTTTTTGTTGACCTGTGTGTGACACACTCTTTTGTCACCAGAGAGGTGATTGTAGTTGTTCTTTTCCTGTTAGTCATAGATCTGATTGTCTTCTTCTAGAAACCCCTCTGGTTGATTCCAGTGAGTTGCAGGAGGTGTGTCCATCATGCGTTCTTTCTTTCTTGGGATGTGGCATTCAAGTGGATCTTATATCACTTGAAATTCATGGATTTGATATAATCCTTGGGATGGATACCTTGGAGAAGTATCAGGTGGTCTTAGATTGTAGTTCCAAGGTGGTGACTTTCTTTGATGGTGATGTTTTGTGGATCTTCCAAGGAGACATGAAGATTCTCCCGACATGCTTGGTGTCAGCTATGACAGCAAAGCGGCTGATGAGGCAAGGGTGTGAAGCTTTCTTGGCACATGTGGTGGATATCAAGGTGAGGATCCTGAGTATTCAGGAAGTGATGGTGGTGTGTGAGTTTGAGGATGTGTTCCCGGATGAGTTTCCCAAAGTCCACCCTCCTAGAGAGATTGACTTTGAGATCAATCTGGTTCCTGGTACACAACCGATAGTGCAATCTCCATACAAGATGGCACCGACAGAGATGCAAGAGTTGAAGAAGCACTTATATGAGCTATTAGAGAAGGGATTTATTAGACCGGGCACTTCCCCTTGGGGTTCTCTTATGTTGTTCGTGAAGAAGAAGGATGGTTCCATGGGTTGTGCATAGACTATTGATAGTTGAATAAAGCGACGATCAAGAACAAGCACATGTTGCCGAGGATAGATGATCTGTTTGATCATTTGAAAGGTGCCACTATGTTTTTGAAGATTGATCTGAGGTCAGGTTACCATCAACTGAGGATCAAGGTGGATGGCATACCCAAGTCTTCTTTTAGGACTCGGTATGGTCCATATGAGTTTGTGTTATGTCATTTGGGCTAACCAATACATCAAAAAATGTACATGGGTCTGATGAATAAGGTATTCAAATCGTATCTTGATCAATTTCTAGTGGTGTTCATCAATGAAATCCTAATATACTCTGAGGATAGACAACAACATGAGCGGCATATACTGCAGACATTAATATTGTTGAGACAACACAAGTTGGATGTCAAGTTCAACAAGTGTGAGTTCTAAATTAAAGAGGTGTCTTTTCTTGGGAATGTGATATCTACTGAATGTGTTCATGTGGGTCCTAGAAGGTGTAATCAGTATTAGAATGGTAGAAGCCTAAGACGCCGATAGAGGTTCACAATTTCTTAGGCTTGGCAGGCGACTACATGAGGTTTATAAAGAACTTCAATGTTGTGGCATTACCCCTAATACAGTTGACGAGGAAAGGTGTACCTTTTGTCTGGGACAATAAGTGTCAACATTCCTTCCAGTTGTTGAAGGAGAAGTTGACCTATGCACCGGTGTTAGTTTGTCAAAGCAAGGGAAAGGCTATATCTCTTTTGTGATGTGTTGAAGAATGGCTTGGGATGTGTGCTGATGCAGAACAAGAACATGATTTATTTTGCTTCATGACAGCTTAAGAAACACAAGGAGAACTACCCAACGCATGATCTAGAGCTTGGTATTATGGTCCATTCCTTGAATATTTGAATACACTACCTTTATGGTGAGAAGTTTCAAATTTCACTGACCATAAGAACCTTCAGTATATCTTCTTGAAGAATGAGCTGAACATGTGAAATAGGAGATGGATGAAGTTGATCAAGGACTATGATTTCACAATAGATTACCATCTAGGGAAGGCAAATGTCATGGCTGATGCATTGAGTAGGAAATCTTCATCAAAATTATCTACTGATAAAGCACAATTATGTTCCTTGGTGTTCCATAAGCAAAACAAGTTGGTATTGTTGCCCCATATGAATGTAAAGTTATAGGTTTCTCTGTTAGCATGATTTCTAGCACAATTTCAAGTGAAGACTAACTTGTTGCAATAGATCAGGAACGTGCAGTGGGATGATATTGTGATACATTAGATTGAATTATATTTTGGCAGTGAGAAGCATGAGAGCTTCCATGAGATGGACGATGGTACAATGTGTTTCCAAAGTAGGGCAATGGTTCTTGAGGGTGATGGTCTAAGGAAGATGGTTTTAGAGGAGGCTCACTCATCCATGTATGTGATGCATCCAGGCAGTACCAAGATGTACCATAATCTGAAAGATTTGTATTACTAGCCTGGTTTGAAGTGTGATGTAGCAGAGTTTGTGGCAAGATGTCTTGTGTATTAGCAGGTCAAGGCTGAGCATCAAAAGCCTACAAGAACATTGCAACCGTTGCCTACACCGTAATGGAAATGGGATCATATCACCATGGACTTTGTAGTTGGTCTTCCTAGGATAGCCAAAATACATGATTCCATTTGGGTGATATTTGACAGGTTGATCAAGTCAACACACTTCCTTCCTGTGAAGACAACATATACAATAGAGAAGTTGATACAAGTGTATCTTGATGAGATAGTCTATTTGCATGGTATCCCACTGATGATAGTGTCTGACAGAGGTCCTCAATTTACCAATCATTTTTGGGAGCATCTGCATATAGCCATGGGTACCCAGTCGAGATTTAGTTAACATTTCACCCTGAGACAGATGGTCAGTCAGAGAGGACCATTCAGATTTTAGAAGATCTATTGAGAGCCTACGTTTTGAAGTTTTTGGGTAGTTGGGATGCACACCTGAGTTTGATAGAGTTTGCATACTACAAAAACTATCAGAGGAGTATTGTCATGGCATCATATGAAGCCTTATATGATAGGTGTTGTAGGTCTCCACTTTGTTGGTATGAGACTGGTGAGTATCATCTTTTAGGCCCTGACACTACTACATAAATGGCTTATAAAGTCGGTTTTCAAGGTGTCGGTTGTATACAAAAACTGACACATAAACCCTACTGTGTCGGTTTTTAACCGAAACTGACATCCAACCCATGAAGGTCGACCAGACACGGGTACCGCTTTTATTAAGTGTCGGTTAATTAATAAACAACCGACACCTAAACTCAACCGCCAAACCCAAAATTCCAGCGAAAAAATTGGCTCCAATATTTTACATATTGCGTCAGTTCGTAACTAAATAACCGACGACTAAATGGTATTCGTGAGATAGGAATAGTTGTCGGTTGTCGTTTAATCAAAAACCGACGACTATAATATAGTATAGGTGTCGGTTGTTGCAAACGAACCGACACTGTTGGTTTATTTGTCGGTTTTTTAAATAACCGAAACATATTTTCAACTTAATAGCTCACCCTGCCCGAACGATTCTTCCCATTTCCCTATTTCATTCCCGATTTCCCTAGCTCCGGCGATTTCTTGCTCCCTGCCGCCGCCGCTGCCGCTCCCTGCCGTTCGTGCTCCGCCGTCGTGCTCCGTCTCCGCCGCTCCTTCCTCCGTGCTCGCCGCTCGTCGCCGTCGAGCGAGAAGCAGTCGGTTCCCACCCGCCCACCGGCCTCCCTCTCTGCCCGCCGACCTCCATCTCCGCCGTCGCCGGTAGCAGCTAGGTCTCCTAGACTCGCCGCCCTCTCTGCTGCTCCTCTCTTCGCCGCCGGAAGCTGCTAGGACTTGCTCCGGCCGCTGCTCCTCTTCCCTCAAGGTGCCCTCCCTGCCCTCTTCTTCTTCCTCTGCTCGTCTTCCCTCAAGGTGCCGCCCTGCTGCTGGGCATTTTTTTTTAAATTTATTTACTTCCTATGAGAATCAGTTTTAATTAGGGCTCATACACATATTGATGTCTAACACCTAAATGAATATCTAGTTAGTGTATTTTCCTAGTATTGTGAAAGATTCTCAATCGTGTGTATCAAATGGGATTCTTATATATATTCAGATCTTAATGTTATAAATGGAAGACTCGAATGTTATAAAATCCCATCAAAGTAGGTAGAAACAACTTATATATATTCAGATCTTAATAATTCCATGAAGTGCACATTATCTTACTCAGGAAAAGTATGTGTATAATGTAGGATTAGTTCCATATAATGGTTCTATTTTAGTAAGCACCTAGAAACCCGTCCAAGATTTACTCATTAGGACCATTTCCTCGTTTGTTCTCTAAGTACATTTGTAGACTTCTTTTCAAGCTATCATGTCTACCACAATAAAGTTGGTTATGACAAGTAATAAAAGGTTAACTGATGTTCTACAACTTTTTCTGAAAATATATAACATCGTTATATGTACTTACACTTTGTTAATACTAATATTGTGCAGTCTCTGTCCACCCATAACAGTCACTATGAACTTGGCCTCTATGTCAATGTTAACGTTCCCTATTGAAGAACAATTGGACATCATCCTAGATGATCATTCCTTAAACCAATTGGTCATACCCAAACATTGGCGTTTTCTAAAAGGAAGACACTACATGCCTGGTAAAGTGACCATAACTTTTGGCAATTATTCACATGTTATCGAGGTTGAGTATGATTTGGCGGGAAATCTTGTATCAAAATCCGGTTGGCATGATTGGATTGGAGAGATGCATGTGGTACGTTGAAACAGGCTTTTCCTCCGTCCAGTTGGCCATAATTCCATCAAAGTTTGGATAACCAACAGCAACTGCGAGACCCCCGATCATCTACTGCGGTATGAGCGCACAGCGTCGCATATCAGCTCGGACGAATCTGAATCTGAGGCCCCTGTCAGTTCAGATTCGTCTAAATATAGTGAGGAGCTTCGTGACACAGCTTCATCATAAAAAAGAAGTTATTGATGTGGGACCATGTTGGTGTAGTATTTAGTTGTCTATCTATCTAGACTTGTCTGTATTAATAGTTTTTTTAATTATGCGCATGCTTAGGGGTACACCAACCCCTTTGTTTAGTTATTGTTTAGGGGTACACCCATGTGTGTGGATGTAAAAAGAGATTAATGAATGGAACTGAAAGTTGCTACATGAATGCTTATAACTGAAGTGTGTGTTCCCATGAATGTTCCCATTTGCATGATTACACTACTATTTTCTCATATTGTTTAGTCTATTTTAATATGACATACTTGCTTATATCTTGCTTAATGATGAACTGTAATGCACACATGTGACATGCTTGTAATGTAAATGATGAACTTTTCCCTAAATTGCCAATCATGCTTTTAAATACATCAATAATCACCCTAACTTGAAGAACTAGGATTTTAGGTATAAGAATGACAATACATTATTTGTTGGCCTAGAAACCCGTCCAAGATTTACTCATTAGGAGTAAATCTTGGATAGTCCCCGGTTTGGGACTGTTCTTGAACACCTAATCTCGCTTAGGATGTAAGTGTATAATGTGTATTGGGTTTTCAAGAAAATTTTGGCAGCATTTCCCCGTTTGTTCTCTAAGTACATATGTACTTGGAGAACAACGGGGAAATGCTGCCGAAATTTTCTTGAAAACCCAATACACATTATACACTTACTAGTGAGATTAGGTATTTAAGAATGGATAGGTGGTACACATTTATTATATATAATAATGACATCACATGTATTTGTTAACCCTAGACCCTAATCTTGTCCTAATATATACTTGTTTTCTCTTTGATCATAGAATAGATAGATCATGGATGTCCATTCGCAATCGCTGCATCCCATAGTTTATTTCTGGTCTTCACCAGTTCATTAAATTTTCCGAGGAACATAGGAAACAACCTGGAGATAGTTTCTACTGTCCATGTAGACATTGCGGTAACAACTTGAAAGTCAACACTGGTGACGAAATCAAAACTCATGTCATGTGCAACGAGATTATACAAGGCTATACAGAATGGCACTGGCATGGAGAGATTTCAAACCCGAAACCAGTGGATGTCGATAGCAGTGCTTGTGTGGAAGAAGAAATTGCCTACGATGACGTAGATGTGAATGAACCAGTTCTAGTAGACATCGTTGATGCGATGCTGGATAGTTGTGGGGTAGAGCACACCGATCCACCTCCCATTTTTAGAAACATTGTGCATGATGATGAGATGCCGTTATACACAGGTTGTACTAAGTTTACGAAGCTTAACGCTGTGTTGAGATTGTATAAGTTGAAAGCTAACAATAGATGGAGCGACAAAAGCTTCACGTCATTACTGTCTTTGTTGAAAGAAATGCTTCCCGAAGAAAACGAGCTACCAATCTCAACATACCAGGTAAAGAAATTGTTATGCCCAATGGGAATGGATGCCAAGAAGATACACGCATGCCCTAATGATTGTGTATTATTTCAAAAGGACTATGCAGATTTGAAAGATTGTCCAAAATGTGGTGTGTCACGGTATAAATTGACGACTTCGGGGGAGTCCAAAACTAGTTCTCCTGCCAAGGTGATGTGGTATCTACCTATAATATCACGGGTTCAATGCTTGTTTGCCAATCCGATAGATGTGAAGAATTTGAGGTGGCATGCAGATGTTAAGAAAAATAATGATGGGATCCTACGACATGCGTCTGATTCCCCACAGTGGAAGAAGATTGATGTATTGTACCCTGAATTTGGTGAAGAAGTCAGGAATCTAAGACTTGGGCTTTGTACAGACGGGATGAATCTGTACGAGACATTGAGCAGCCAACATAGCACTTGGCCAGTCATGCTTGTTATATACAATCTTCCTCCGTGGCTGTGTATGAAAAATAAGTACGTAATGATGTCGTTGTTGATATCGGGCCCTAAACAACCTGGAAATGACATCGATGTTTATCTTGAACCTCTGATTGATGACTTAAAGAAACTCTGGGGTGAAGGTGTGATGACCTATGATGGTTCACGAAGAGAGACATTTCGTTTGCATGCTATGTTGTTTTGCACTATTAATGACTTTCCAACATATGGGAATTTTTCTGGATATAGTGTCAAAGGAGCTAAAGCATGTCCTATATGTGAAGAGAACACTGATTCAACAAGACTAAAACATGGCGGTAAGAATTTATATCTCGGTCATCGAAGGTTTCTTCCAAAATTCCATCCGTATCGTAGGAAGCGCAAAGCATTCAATGGATTGAATGAGGAACGTAGTGTACCTAAACCTATACCAGGGGAGGTTGTTTATGAAAGAATAAAAGACTTTGTCAATGAATTTGGTAAGAGATCACAATGTACTACACAGAGTGACAATTCTTCATTCAAGAAGAAGTCAATATTTTAGGATCTTCCTTATTGGAGTTCTTTGACAGTCAGACATTGTATCGATGTAATGCACGTTGAGAAAAATGTCTGTGATAGCATCATTGGTACTCTGTTAAATATACCAGGTAAGAATAAAGATGGGATAAAATCCAGACTGGACCTATGTGAAATGGGAATAAGGTCAGAATTAATAGAAATACGTGAAATGGGTAGTAAAAGAACATACTTACCTCCCGCATGTTACACGTTGTCTAGAAAAGAGAAGAAAGCTTTTTGTGAATGCTTGATAAATGTTAAGGTGCCACATGGTTACTCATCCAACATCCGTAGATTGGTATCAATGAAAGATATGAAGTTGATAGGACTTAAATCTCATGATTGTCACACTCTAATGAAACAAATATTGCCCGTGGCAATTCGATCTATATTGCCGAAGCATGTAAGGTTTGCAATCACCAGACTTTGTTTCTTTTTCAACAGTCTCTGCAGCAAAGTTATTGACCCTGAGACTCTCGATAATTTGCAAAGAGAAGTGGTTGTTACCCTATGTCAGCTTGAGATGTATTTCCCTCCTTCGTTCTTTGATATCATGGTACATCTTGTTGTCCACTTGACTAGGGAAGTGAAAATCTTGGGCCCGGTTTTCTTGCATTGGATGTATCCCTTTGAACGATACATGAGCATTTTTAAAGGTGATGTTCGAAACCGTTATCGGCCTGAAGGGAGTATTATTGAAGGTTATGTGGCGAGAGAGGTTATGGATTTCTGCAATGACTTTCTCAGTGGTAATGACACTCCTGATAATGACAAGAATATTGACGAGCTATTTGGAAAAGGAATTTTGGGATCACGTGTGAAAGTAATCAGCCGTGAGCAGTTGGAACAAGGTCATTTGTATATTTTACACAACATGGACGAAGTGAACGTTTATATCGAGGAACATACCAATTTCATCAAAAGACAATATCCTCGAGCCAATACAATGTGGCTTGCTAGAGAGCATAACAAGACTTTTATTAAGTGGTTTGAAGATAAAGTCTTACATCAACTATCTCAAACACCAGATGATATTACTGAAACTATCAAATGCCTCGCCTTTAAACTAAAGTTGACTGTTATGTCTTATGAAGGGTATGACATTAATGGATTCACATATTACACAAAGCGCCAAGATGATAAGAGTGTCGTCCAAAACAGTGGGGTCACCCTTCAAGCATCGACTATGTTTTTTGCAAGTGCAAAGGATAAGAGTCCACGTGAAGCTAAAATGTCATATTACGATGTCATTGAAGAGATATGGGAATTTGACTACATAGATTTCAGAATTCCTCTCTTCAAATGTAATTGGGTTGATAACACCAAAGGAGTTATAGTGGATGAATTGGGTTTCACTTTAGTGAACTTTGAAAAGATTGGCGAGAAGGCTGAACCATTCATATTGGCATCACATGCGAAACAAGTATTTTATATCGATGATCCTGCAAATGATAAATGGTCGGTTGTTCTTCATGGTAAAAGACAGTTCATTGAAGATCCTATAGATGAAGAAGAGTACTATGATAAATATGATGACTCCAGTCCATTCTCAGTTGGGTTGCCAACTCCAGAAAATATTGAAGCTAATGATGACTTATATGTGCGCGGAGATCACAATGAAGGATTGTTAATTGATAAAAGATCACAATTTTAGTGGCATGCATGTTTATATTTTTTTATTGAAGCTAAATATTTACTTTTTTAATATCAATATCATTTTCTGATTTGATGTTTCATTATCTTCTAGTTAATACAAATGCTAAACATTATGGGAGGGTGCTAAAGAACTATAGGACCAATCTCACCCGAGATTACATACGCGATGCTGAGAGTAGGTTCTTGATCTATTCCAATTCTAGACATTGATCAGTATTTCACTAACTCTACACTAATAATTTTTGTTTGTATTCTCTTTGAAAAATAAATATAGGAAGAAGGCTATGTAGGACGGACATGACATAGCTATGCAGGATATGCAGGATATGCAGGAAGAAGCCCCAATGAAGAGAAGCAGGATACAGATACAATACATAAAGTGTAGCACACACAAGTGGTTAAGATTCATATAACAACATGACATACTAACACATATATAGTGCATAACAACAGCAGCGCCGAATTTACATACAACACTAACTTAGTACATATATAGTGGGACTAAGGTGACGATACCACCTGCTAAAACAGGTTACCGACTACATGTTACGACTGGGAGGTCGTGATTCTGCAACGTATGCATTAGCAGGAGGACAAACAAATCACCATATGAGGACAAACATATGGTGATATGTTTGTCCTCCTGCTAATGCATACTGTTTCTGAATCACGACCTCCCAGTCGTAACATGTAGTTGTCGGTAACCTGTTTTACCAGGTGGGATCGTCACCTTATAAGTCCCACTATATATGTACTAAGCTAGTGTTGTATGTAAATTCGACGCTGCTGTTGTTATGTACTATATATGTGTTAGTCTGTCATGTTGTATGGACATCGATTGTATTGCTCAGGTATTATATAGTCTCATTAGATAATATGAAATATATCAATCTTATTTATAGCTCATTAATTATATATATACATCATTCTCTTTACAGGTGTTTAAAGCTGACCCCACTACAGGAACAGACTTACCAGATGTACATGCTCCCTATATGATGGGAGAATTAAATGAAGTAAGAGAAGAATGGGCAACAACCATACAAATAGTGGGGATTTTGTAAATGAATTTCTGAATTATAATATGTGTGAATGTTTTTACATGTCTAGATGTTTCTACATGTGTCTGAGTGAAAATGAATGAAAGTGTTGGTTACTATATGAATGTTTCTACATGTGTGAATGTGAATGAATGGAACTACAGATTGCTAGCTACATGAATGTTTCTAAATGTGTGAAAATAAAATGGAACTGCAGGTTGTATTGCTAAATGCATGTGTGAATATTTTTGTTATTAAATTTGTAGGTTTGTGGCCTATTGTTGGCTGATATCAATGGATGTCATAAAACCTACAGTTCAGTTAACTGAACTGTAGGTTTCTCATCCTGCGACCAGCTACAGCAGGTCTGCAGACTGATAAAAAAAACAATAGGCGTCGGTTATTTGTAAAAAACCGACACACAATGATATAATGTCAGTTTTTTAGATATAACCAGCGCCTATTTCCTGTGGCGTGAACATATATGGTGTCGGTTTCTTACTAAAAACCGACATTGATAGTGCCCAAGCTGGCGCCAATAACAGGCGTCGGAAATTGTAAACAACCGACACATAACGTTACAGTGTCGGTTATTTAAATGTAACCGACACATATTCTTTTGGCGCGAAGACATATATCGTCGGTTTTTGGCTTATACCTGACACTGATAGCGCCCAAGATGGCGCCCTTTCTGTGGCGCGAAGGGTTTGGGCGTCGGTTTCTTATCTAATAACCGACGCCTATAGTCCCCTGATGGTGCGTTTTTGGTCGCGCGCGAAGAGTTTGGGTGTCGGTTCTGGAACCGACGCGTAATGGGTGACCTTTTAGTGTCTCCCACATAGGCGTCGCTCAGAAATCGACACTAAAGGCCTTAAATAACTGACACTAAAGGTAGGTTATGTAGTAGTGTGAGCTTGTACAACAGACTACATAGAAGATCAAAGTTATATAATAGTAGTTGAAGGCATCCCAAGATAGACAAAAGTCCTATGCTGATAATTATCACAAGCCTTTGGAGTTCCAAGTCGGAGATAAGGTGTATCTTAAGGTTTCTCCTTAGAACGGAATGCTAGGGTTTGGTAAGAAGGATAAGTTAGATCCCAGGTTTATGGGACCTTACCCTATGGTGGGACGCATTGGCAAGGTGGATTACAAGTTGGAGCTACCTCCAGAGTTGCATTGCATTCAGTCTTTCATGTTTCAATGTTGAGGAAGTGCCATCTAGACAATGAGTTAATGTTGCAGTCAGTGGAGGTTGAGTTGGAAGAGGATGCATCATATGTTGAAGGTCCTGTGTTGATATTGGATTGATCTTGGATCAAAGAATGAAGAAGTTGAAGAAGAAGTATATAGTTCTTGATCTATCATAACCGTGGCATCTTCTTATCCTTTCTTGAGGTAATGTTGATATCAAGTTAGGACTCTTGATGGGCTATCTTCAAGTTGAGGAATGTGTGCTTTGGATCTTTGATCATGGAGCTAGAAACTCTTAATGGTGACCTTCTTGAGGTGGATTATATAACTCTTAACCTCCTTTGTTATTATCACTCTTTATATGCTTAAATTGTTCTTCATCTTTAGATCATTTATCCCTTGCATGCTAGTGGTTAGTGATGATCTTGAGAACTATTTTGATGAAGGAATTTTCATTTAGTTGCTGCCCTTACTTTGCAGCTTCTTGCAATGATAGTAGGTAGAATAATGGCTGAGTTTCCTAAGGATAAAGATAACAAGTCGATACACACATGTGCTATGGTGAGGGTATGTCACCATGACTTGGAGATTCTTAGGTCGACATGCTTTGTGGTTGCTAAACCGATATTCTTGGAAGGTGTTAGCTCGTCATGCCCTACATGGGATTAGACCTATATGTTGCTAACCCTATAGGATTTTATGGTGCTACCCGACATGCCCTAGAGGAGATTAAATCGATATGTTGTTAAACCGATAGTGGTGCTAGCTTGGCATGATCAAGAAGGGTTAGACTAGTGTGTCTTTCTAGCCCGTCATGACCAGGGTGATTTTGTGTGAACTGGTCTGTTTTGAGTGCTAACCGTGATTCCCTTGATGGTGCAAGAGGCCGACATGACCTATCCCTAACCCTAAACAACCCATCAAACCAAATACTTCCCATCACCCTAAGTGCTATCCGTCACAGTAAGTGTTGCCCGACATCCTAAGTGCTACCCATCACACTAAGTGCTTTCCGTCACACCTAGTGTTTCCCTCCATACTTCAAGTAGGGTGCCCGATACACCTTGTAGGTAGCTAACCTGATACCATGGGTGCTAAATCGATACACCTTGTAGGTATCTAACCCGATACCATGGGTGCTAAATCGATTCACCTAAGGTAAGCTTGCCTGACACACCTTGATATGGTTAGGTTGATATAGGAGGATGATGAGATCGAGATCCTACTAGCCATGGGAGACTGATACACCAAAGTTGGCCCAAGAGGTTGTAAATTAATACACCCCTTGAGAGCTAAACTGATACACCATAAGAGGGTCTGAACCAATACCTTGGATGAAGCTCACCTGGCATACCTAGATGTGTTAACCCAACACACCATGATGTAGTCAAGACAACACAAGTGGATGAGGTGAAACCAATATCACATGATGAAAGTTTAAGGGTATGTTTGAATATTCAATGATGTACACATGAGCAATGCATGCTATAGAAGAATGTTTCTTTGGATAATGTATGGTTATTCTTAATTGCTCCTCCTCAATTTAGTGCACCATAGAATGATGTTACTATGAGTGATCCATCCTTAACTAAAGTGTTTATCCCTAAACCCTCCAACAATGTGAGAAGTGATGGATGTAGGGTTCAATGGTTGAGCATCCATATGATAACCTTAATCATGGAAGAATATGACCCTTGTGCTAATCTTAATGAAAAATTCCTACTATATTTTCTTTCATATAATCTTATCTTGTGGAGTAAGGTTAATGATAAGACTATGTGAATATATATATATATATATATATATATATATGAGGGTGGTGATGAGCCTTGCTGGGATCAAGGGGTGTTAGTTTTGTGTGGAAATCATATAAATAAGTATAATAACCTAATAAGTGCCTTGTGGATAGTTTGAAGTGAAACCCTCTAGTTATGTAATCTAAGGTTTGACTTCCCTTAGTATGATATGTGGTTAATGATTTGTAAGAAGCAATAACGTATGGGTTACAAAGTGATGAAACATTATGAATGGTGCATGGTCAACATATTTACATAATGCAGGGTTGTAATACATGTGTACATGTATACTATGGTGATACCTAGTTCTGATGACACAATAATCTATTATATCTAACTAACGTTGTTCAAACCTAATTCAGTCTCAAGAAGGTGTATATTGATGTAATTAGGGTTTGCTGATGTAACCATGATGTAAAACCCTAATCAGCTACATGTAAAAAGTATTGACCCTAATTCTTAGGGTAGGTCATAATATTGAATAAGTATGATTGGAAAGCATGATATTGTTATCTTTCTTAAATTACATGACTTTTTCCTAATGGGTTAATTGGGTGTTATAACTTGTGAGTACTATAAGGAGGGTTAAATAATATTAAGCTTTGTCTATGAACCTTGATCAGGTAACACGGGAAGTATGAATATGTGAATGTGCATACTTGGTTACATTGACTAATTCTTAGCCTTATACACTCCAATTTATGGGAGGTAGTGAATGTTAGAGATTTGAGATAGAATGATGCTTGGGGACCTTATGTGAAATTAGCATGAAGACTAACCCTAAATTAGAGATCTTATGACACATTGCTTGCTTTAGTTAAATGTGTTTAATATGTTTTAACATATTCTCTCTTTCAACATAATGGCTAATGGTTGCTATTTCAAGTACATGTGATGTGGCATGAGTGATGTGGCATGAGTAATGCTTATATGCTCAATGAGGCATGATGAAATAACCATGAATCACAAGTGTGATGTGATGGGTCTTAGGACCTGGCAAGGCTTAGTGCCTAGTTGATATGATATCCTCTAGTACTGGAATGAGGGATTGATATCCCATGATAGTATGTTGATGATGAAAGCCTTGTGGCAGATAGTGATACAATGGTATGAGATGATGGGAATTAGTTTGTAGTCTAAACAACGATATATGTTGTTGTAATACTATGCCCCTTTCTTTTGAAGGATTTGTTTGTGGTTTTTAGGTTGTAACTTGATTGATGCTAAAAGACACTTTAATTGGTCTAATTAATCAAGTGGAATCTAATCATGTACCTTTCCATGTGCCGTGATCCATTCAGTGTCAGTATTTGTTGGATGGTAAAATGAGTAACTCCTATAGGAAACTCAGAGCACATAATGTTGAGTATACGAGGACAACTTGGTACCCTAATATCAAGCAATAGAGTGTGGCTTCGGGTTGTAGCTCATTGATATGTGACGCATGATTGGCTGTGGGCCATACCCTAGAATAGAGTGCAACTTTGAGCCGTAGCTCAGTGATATGTGACACCGAATTGGCTACAGGCCATACCCGAGAATAAAATAAGACTTCAGACCGTAGCTTAGTGATATATGACACAATATTGGTTGTGGGTCATACCCTGGAATAGAGTGCAGCTTCGGGCCGTAGCTCAGTGATATGTGACACAAGATTGGCTGCAAGACATACCCTGGAAGAGCGTGGTTATGGGTCGTAGCTCAGTTTCACTAGCGTCGTGAGCTGTACCAAGTCGGGCTAGGTTTGCATAGTTGGACTATATGTCACTGGAAGTAGTTGACTTGTGATGTCACAACATGTTCACTCGTACTGACCGAGGGGGTGAGGTCGTGGATTCTGGATCTTCCACTAGACCTTATATGGAACTGATTTTGACTTAGCAGTGGTCGGTTGGATTTGGGTGGTACGACTCAAATCCTTAGGGCATAATAAATATGTAATCAACTATGTAGTGTGTATGTATAGGATCAAACATGAAAACATTGGATGAATCCTTGCCTTGCTTTTATACTATTGAGTTTATAACAGTCATACATGTTCTTCATATTCCTTTTTAAATTATTAGATGCTCTATTACTCCTTGGAAAGTTCATATTACTGCTCTATTTACTTCATCCCAGAGATATATGTCATTTGGTTAATCCTATTCAATCTTCTCAGTATGTTAATCTATTTACTTAGTTATATATGATAATAATAAAGTTTGGAGAGAGTTATATCTCTTGTTGGGAGTGTTGTTTCACCTCATTGGTTAAATATATTTTTAGGTGGACGTGCATGCTGAGTTAAAGATCATGCGACTGAGGACATAATACGAGGACAAACTACACCTGCAGAAACATGGTATATGGATAATGTCTAGTAACAGAGTCCTATGTGTCGTCTCTGTACACTCAGGTCATTTGGGGTGTTCTCGATGTGTTTTGTAGACATGATGAACGATACATGGTTTATGGCTTGTGTGCCTTTGTTAGTATGAATATGCATGTAGATATGTTATCCTATGTAATCACATTATTGGAAAACAATGATGTATCGATCTGAATATATGTTATGAAATGCAAGTATTGATTCTTGTGTACTAAATCTCAACTTATGATGCTTGTTGCAAATTGGTTTTAATTTCCTATGATTTTCAGTAATTTGTTGTTAATGGTTGATCGTGGTTTAAGTTTTGAGTAATCTCACTTTGTCTGGAAAAGGGTGTCACAATATGTGTGCTTGTTTTGTACCTAATCATAATTTACCCATGTCTAGGGTTTATCTTGCAATTTGTCACATGCATGATGTGCCTCACATATTATGGCTTCATGTTAGAGAGAGTGACGCCTTAGGCACTTTATTGTACCTTGGTTTGAGGAGGTGATATCATGAGTTGATGATTAGGGTTTTGCTTATATGCCTTATGTAGATGGTTGACCCTTGAGCTTTGGTTTTCAGCGACCACCTAGAGGTTCCTTCAACCTTGCTCTTTATGGTCGAAGAGGTTTGGGTGTGCCTTGTGTTCTCTTTGATTGATGAACCCTTGAGCCTTTTCTTTTGGTCGCTAAGAATCTAGGGTTTTGACCTATGCGACTGATGATCCTTGTCATCTTTGGCTATTGGGCTTTGGGCCTTGAGTTCTCTTCAATCGACAGTGTTTTGGACCCAACTGAGGTCGATGCTTTTCCTTGGTTTTCACGATCCTAGTTGCATGCATGTGTTTGGTACTTGTGTGGTTGAGTTTTGTTAGACAAGTGGCACAAGTGGCTTGACACCTAACCTCTCTTACCTCTCTCCTACCCTTAGGTATATACACCCCTCTTTTTACATGCAAGTGATATCTTTACACCCTCTTTCCCTCTCTAATCCTTGGAGCTCATCCCTTATGATATTGGTGGTTAAGAAGAGCTCAACCTTGAAGAAGGTGGCATGTTCCCCTTGCATGTGTGATCTAGAGTTGGAACAACTCATCCTTGGTGATACTTTGGTGCTCCTTGATCTTGGTAAGTGATCTACCATCTTGATCTTCTTTTCTTCCAACCCTACCCCTCTCTTATTCCTCTTGGACAAACCCATGGTTATCCATGGTGGTGTTTCTTGAGGAACTCCTCTCTTCTTGATCGAATCCATGGTTCTCCATGATAGTGTTGGGTTGAGTTGGACATCTCCTCTCTCCTTCTGATCTCTTTTGGCCTACAATTTTGGCTCTCCTTTCTTTCTCTTTAACCTAAAGTTTGTTCTTCCTTCTTGAGGTGATGCTAGCTTGATCATGAGGTGGTAATCACGCTTTGGTTTTCCTCTCTTTCCTTGGAGCATCTTTCTTTGGAGTTATTATTCACAATCAAGGTGAGTTATATAACTTTCTCCCCGATTATTGTTGCACTTAACCTTGCATACAATTAATCTACCTCTAAAACATGGTTCCTAATAGTATGGTGATGATATCTTGTGCTAGGGTTTATGTTTATGTGGTTATATTGAGTGAATTAACTCTTCTCATGAGCCTTAATTCTTGTACCTAAGACCTTTTGATGATGGAGGTGTTGGTTACTACACGTAAATGCATAACATTGGTTTTCTTTCATGATCATGGTTTTTCTTTCTTGTTTGAGATTAGTAGTTTTAGATACATAGATGGTGACTAAATGATTGGTTTTCTCTCTCTTGCATCATGGTTTGGTTTTTCTTATGATAATTCGTCATATTTTAGGGTTTTGGTTATGACCTTTTTCTTGTGCCCTGGACTTTGGTGACTTTTAGTTTATGGTGGTGATCAACTTATTTTGATCATGTATTGGAAGTGGTTTTCTCTCTCTTGATGTTCTTTATGATTCGGTCTCTTTGTTCACAGAGCTTTGATTATTTTTGATCGCTAAGAATGGGGCGACTTGTGAGGTCGCTAAGGTGATGTCTTCCTCTTCATACGGTGAGGTTTCTATTGACCTTTGGTATCCATGTTTGGGGTTAAAGTGGTCTCTATATATGTTGAACTTTCTTTGGTTTCCAAGGGTCTCAATCCCTTCGGTCGATGAAGTGGTAGGTTTCCTTCCGTCACCAACTTTTCTTCAACTTAGTTCTCTTTGGTCAAAGACATGCCACGTTTTCTTTGGTCGCTATGGTTGATCGATGTGGACGATGAGGGTGACCCACCTCTTTGACCGATGAAGATGGTGAGGTCTATTCCTCTTTGGTCGATGAGATTTCTTAGACACATGTTTGCCTCACATGGTTGACCCTATGATGCTAATGGTTGACTCTCTCCTTCCCAAGAATGTTGGAGATCTTGATAATTTGGGTTTGATGTTAATCGCTATTTTGAAACTCTGATATGGTTGCTATGTCGAAATCCTAACCCCAATTTGAGTACATGGTGATAATGTTTAGCTTTCTTGAGTAAATAGCATGTTAATGAAATATTTTCTCTCTCCTGATGTTGTAACCCTAAGTAGTTATCGTATGAGAAACATAGTTCTTAATTTCAATGTTATGCATAGCTATGTATTACATGTGTGGTGAGTATGAGCCTTGATGAGGCATGGAGAGATAATGATGTTGGAAGAGGTTTAGTGCCTAATTGAGGTGATACCCTCTTGTGATGTGATATGGGATTGATATCCCATGATGATGTGTTAAAGGTCATGGCATTGACATAGTATCAAGTGATGATGTGACAAGTTTATATCTTATACATTTTATATCTTCTGAAGTTGCAATCTACCCTTAACCTTGTAGAATATTTTTAGGGTTTGTATGTAACTTGATTTATGCAGTATAGAAGACACCTAATTGTCTTAACTAATCAAGTGGAATCCTAATCATGTAGTTCCATGTGCCATAGATCCTTTCTAGTGTCAGAACTTGCTGGATGGTGAAACAAGTCTTCTTAAGGGAAACTCAGAGCACATACTCTTGAGTATGTGATGTGCAAGTGATTGTGTGTCCTTGTCATCTTGACCCCAATTGTTTGAGAATGCCTATGGTCGTGTCTTGGGGATTATATATGGTGAGATGTGATTTGAAGACAAGTATGGTTGCACCTGAGTAATTGGGTTTGTATACCATGGTTTCTAGCGCCGTGACCTATACCAAGGTAGGCTAGGTGTTTTCAGCTTGATTTAAGTCATTGTTGGTAGTTTGACTGATATGTCACTACATTGCAAACTCATACTTACTGAGTAGTGTTGGAGAAGATCTTAGAGTCCCGATCTTCCTTGATCTTATATGGAACTGATTGTGACCAAGCGGTGGTATGTTGGAATTTTGGTGGTACGACTCAAATTCCCTAGGGCTTAATAAAAGACGTAACACAATCATGTAGTAAATCTGTTTAGGATTAATAATTGGATTTTTACCTTTGCCTTTTTTCTTATACTGCTCAGTTGTATTATAATATGGTAATAGAAATCAATTGTTATACATGTTCTTCATATTCCTTCTAAATACATAACATGTTCTACTTATCTATTGTAGCTGCCAAATCTTCTTAGTCTCTGTAATCAGTTTGAGTTTTTCATTTAGTTGAATCTGCTTATCCTATTAATAATGTTATTTTATGCTTAGTTATAATATGTGTCTACAACAGTTGTTGGCAGGGAGTTATATCTCTCACTGGGACATGGGTCTCACCCTCATGGTTCACCACATCTTCTTAGGTGGTCGTGTGCGACGTGGTAGAGATCATGATGTTGAGGAAGAGCAACTAAGAGATAAGTGAACACAAAAGGTTGGAAAGTTTCTAGTGTTGTAGTAGAGTCCTATGTGTCATCCATGTACTCTCAGGTCCGGGAGGGTTGTGTTTTTTATATGATTCATACCTTGATATGTATTTTGACAGTATGCTTTGGTTGTATATATGGCTTGTAAGTGTGAACATGTTATCTTTTGTAACGTGTGTGACAATTAGTCACTATACAGATGTAAACACATGTCCTAACATGTGATACGATACAGTTTATGGATCTTGATGTAATATGTTTCCACACATAATGGTTATATAAGATAGGTTTTAATTTACCCTATTTTGTGGTAATGTGATTGTTAGGTGTTAATTGTGAATTTTGGTTTTGAGTTATCTCATTGTGTGGCGTTGGGTTGTCACACTAAATCCACTGGAATTAAATATCATTTGTTTTGGCTCATTCATAATCAATCAAAATAAAAAGAGGCTAATATAAAATGAAAATTTCAAAATACTACAACAACTATCTAAAATAATTGAGACCAACTGTGTGTATCATGCCTTAAGAAAACATGTAATGTAAAGATTCTTTATTCATTTTTTGGTAAAATAGCTTTGTTTGACTTTTATATATTGTTTTGATTGCTATATTACAACTACTATCCTTAATACACCATCTAGACATGGTATCCATGATTGATTATTAGTGTGAAGGAATCAATTCCTCTTCATACCTTTAGAAATCTAAAAACTTTGTTTCTATAACTGAATTGGTGTCATGGGAACCTTTGTAGAAATTATGTGCGGGTGTCCCATGCTAACACCAATGACATAATGAAGGGTTAAAAAGAATTTAGTTGCATACATACATAGTAGGAACTATATTTTTTAAATAAACTAACTCATGCAGGAGTGAAATATACAATAATTTGGGATCATATGAACCATTATTGTGATGACCCGACCGCCTAAGCCGCCACAATGGTAATTATACAGAATAAAGAAAATCACTAGAAATTAAAACCATTTTGCAAAGAGATCCACTGCCAAGAAACTCTTAAAGAAAGAACCAAAACAATATATACATCATGGTTCACATTGTACATACATTGTACCATCTCATCTCGAGGATACCATATACCAGTTGCTTTGCCCAAACATATACATAAGCAACATAAAACCTCGAGGAAATCAAAAGCTAAAATCTCATATCATTCATAAAACCATTACGTACTAACTCCCAAGGACCTGAGAGTATAGAGATGAAACATAGGATTTCTATCTACAAGACAGGACCGACAACATACTCAACCTGAGTTGTTATTGCTATCCCTATTGTTGTTCTCCTCCCTCTGCAGTACAGTCTCTACCTCCTCATCTGCATCCACCTAAAAATGTTGGGACTAACAGGGTGAGACAATTGTCCCAGCAAGAGATATAACTCCCCGCCAATAATATTAATATCACAGGTCAACAGTATAAAATTGAGCAGAGGATCTTTTTCATAAATAAGCATGTTTAATCATTGATTATTTGCAGTGTAAAGCAATAGTGTTGTTTAAATAGTTCAACTATTCATAACAGAGGTATAGATCATCTATTTGCTTTATAAGGAATATGAAGAACATGTATAACATCTATCAACTAAGATGTATAAAAGTAATGAAGCATCAAACAATGTTTCTGTATTCATACCTTTAAGAAACTACACTGCATGGATGATTATATGTTCACAATCACACTTATGCCCAGAGGAGATGAGGTATACCTCTCATGCTCCAACTGACCATGGCTACGTAAAGCATCAGTACCATATAAGGTCAATGGAAGAGCCGGCTGCCAAGACCTCACATGTCTTGGTCAGTACGAGACCACTGGCAGTGACCACATGTCAAACTGCAACTAGCTTGTCGGGGTATAGCAACATCTTCTCTATAGAGCTACAGCCGCAGCATGCACTCTCTTCAGGGAGATATCACATTAATCCCCAATACATTTCATCAGGGTGATCACACAATAACCATGGTATTCATCAGGAAGTCACACTGAGATCCCTATCTGGACATAAGGATATGTTCATCCATCACCCCCACATATTCAAAAATATGCTCTCCGATTTAAACTCATTTCACAATTTAGCAAATCCTGACACTGAATGGATCTATGGCCTGGGCAACTACATGATAATATTCCACTTGATTAATTAGGTGTATTACAATATCTTTTAGCATCAATCAAGTTACAAGAATGGATTATAATAGATGCTATAAAGAAAAGGTGTAATACATTTATCAAGTACTTTCATAATCTTTGGAACACATTGAATGCATAACACTCGGGATCTCAGTCCCTTATCACATTACTAGGAATTCTCATCCCTTAAAATTATCATCATCATGATTGCTAGATCTGGGTATTCAAACCCTTAGTTCATCACTGAACATTGTTACCTCTTATCAAGTTACTATTACCTCTAGGTCCTCAGACCCAGGTATACATAATACTTGTTGCACATGTATTTCACATGGCTCAAAAGGCCCATTTAATATGTATCATATGAAACATCATAGCGCATACCTGGCTAAGATCATCATCTCATGATACTTGCATGGTTAGTATTTCATGATAGAAGCAATATCAAGTACATATCATTACCATACAACATAAGAGAAATACAACCTTTCCACTATTAGGGTTAGGGTTTCCTTTTTCACCGATCAAGGTTAGGGTTTCTCTTTTCACCAATTAGGGTTAGGGTTTCCCTCTTTAGCTGATTAGGTTTTCAAGTTCATATTATCAAGAATCAAAACCCTAATTCATATCATCAAGAATCAAAACCCTAATTCATAGTTCTATACATATAGGGGTATCAATATATGCTCATTGAATGATTATCACACAAAGTATGAGTTTCTATCTCATACTTTCTAGGATAATGATTACATCATACTTTATTAAGTTGGCTCAATCCTTCTCTCAAGGTACATTGTCTTACAATGATCAAAATGCATTGAACTCTATACATCTTAATGTATCATTTGACATAATACACTTCATGTGTTACTCAATCAAGTATATTGGATTGAGGTGCTTCCACCATATCGGGCATGAGGTGTGTGCGCGCTTCACACCATATCGTGCAAAGAGGTGTGTGTGTGATTCACACCATATCAGGCAAAGAGGTGTGTGTGCGCTTCACACCATATTAGGCAGTATGCTTCACACCATATCGGGCAAAGAGGTGTGTGTGTGGTTCACACCATATCAGGCAAAGAGGTGTGTGTATGCTTCACACCATATCGGGCATGAGGTGTGTGTGTGCTTCACACCATATCGGGCATGAGGTGTGTGTGTGCTTCACATCATATCGGGCAAAGATGTGTGTGTGTGTGTGTTCTTCACACCATATCGGGCAAAGAGGTGTGTGTGTGCTTCACACCACATTGGGCAAAGAGGTGCTTCAACCTGATATCGAGTTGAGCCATGATGATGTCATCATCATCAAGCTCTAGACTTCGTTCCTTACTATCCTAATTCATGGAAAACAGTTCTATGCAACTATTAGAACTCATGGATTCAAAAATTATTCAATAAAACTCAAAATTGAAAGTAGATCATCAATTATGGCAATATTGATGGCGAGTAATAACATGATTAGGTTCAAGTTATATAACCCACCTCAAGAACAACTTTAAAGCTCTAAGATCCAAAGAATCACATTCCCAAGGTTGAAGATGAACTTATCACAGATCCAAGACTCATTCACAACTCCTCTACATGCAAGGAATCACCATGGTTAAGAACTTGGTGAAGAAGAAAAGAAAGGAAGAATCACAACTCGAGATCATATTTTATTCAAGGTTGAAGGGGACCATAGCTTCACCTTTAAGCTTAATGGATCGAGCTCCTCCTTGGTACTTAACTTTTTGCACAATATCTAAGAGAAATGGAGTGATAGGGTTCGAAAAGATTCACTAGTAGGTGAAAGGAGTGATATATATAATTGAGGTTCATGAGAGAGTGTGTATAAGAGGTGTCATCATTTTACACTACTAGGTGCCACATGTCCATGCATGGTTGACACATGTACATGCACACATATTTATCTTGACATGAAAAACTCTTGAGGATAATATAGGGATAAGATTTTGGCCATTAGTTATCTTGTTGAGAAAGATATTTCAACTCAACATCACTTTATTCACAATCTAATACACTTTTTCTAAGGAAAGTTGCAAACCAATATCCATCACCTCCTTGAGGTGCTTAACCCATCATGGCAAAGACCAAGAGTTTACAAAAAGATATGGGACCTCCTCTATGGCTCCTTTGCCGATAGGCATCCCCATATAAGCTCTACAACTCGATACAACTCAATACAACTCAAATTAGGGTTTCAATTATACAACTCTTCTTGGTCTTTTCATCACCAAGAATGCTACCACTCAAAGATGATTCAAACATGGCATCTATTTCTTTATATCTCCTCTAAATGATTCCAAGAGATAGTAGGGACACTTTAGATGTGGTAATTTACATATCAACCCTACATTTTTGGTAAATTTGCAAATTGTACCTAAACGGGTACACAAGGCACAAGCATTATTCAAACAAGTTCTAACTTGGAACTTAGACTTTCCACAATCCACCCCTTAGCATCACTCTCTCTCTTATGATGCTAAAGCACTTGAAGAATGTTCAAAATGTGACATATTGCAATATAATCCCTCATCTTGGTTAAATTGCAATTTACACTCAAACTATCATATAATGCCCAAATAGTTTGCAAATAAAATCAAACTTGAAAATTAAACTCAAAGAGAGTCTTAATTACTTTTCATAAGATTAAAACAAGTTTATAATTAACTTACTTAAGCAAACTTCTAGGTTTATACCATAAGCCAGGTCAGGGATGTTACAATTATTAGATGAGATTCAGTCATGGATACATAAAGTGTCGGTATGTATGCCCAGAGAGCTAATCATACGATGATTGTAATGGAATAACTTATAAATGATTTGATTAATAATAAAGGCATGCTTCCATTTTATTCTATTTATTCAGTTTTGAGATCATGAAATAACATAATAAATCTCTATAAAATGATATTACTCAATGACTTATGTCTTCAAGTATGTGACTTGAACAACGAGATCATACAAATGTTAAGAGTATATACATTCTTGTTATGTCCCTAGTTGTATGTTATTGTGAAAGGATAATAGACATCAATAACACATAAGAATAGAGTGTATGTTGGTTGATGACAGAATCTCATAAGTCATGATATGTGATATAAAATCAAGCACATAGATACTTGTTAGGGAAAAATGTATCAGACAAAACCACCACAAGAGTGATACATAGAGACCATAATTGGTAGTTAGAATCATCTCTTATAGTGTTGGTGGTGATTGTGTTTCTTAGACCTGAAGTTACTACACTCATCACATGTTGTTCAGTGTACTTTGACATCATCCACCATGATCCTGAATAAGGATTGACATAAAGGTGATGATTGGGTGCATTGTAACACACATGGATGACCATGAGTGATGTATATGGGATTTGTCCCTCCTACAGGAGTATGATATCCTGGTCACTTGATAAATGAGACTAAGAGATGCATGGCCATGCACATGTGAGTTAATATGTGATATTGAGCTTACATATATCTCAGACAGTCTGCTCTGGTTCAAGAAACATGGATCGAATGTTGAAGAGGATGACTATTCCATGCCTCAAGTTCAATATGAACTATACAAACACTATAACACCAATCATAACTTGTAGGTTGAAGTTGTTTACCAACTTTCGATTTACTTGGGTAGCAATGATGTGTGACTAGGCACTACTCTTTTCTTGTGATGTCATAATTGGTTATGGACATTCACTTTCAACGTAATGTGGGGCCTATAGGGTCACACACATAGGATACACCTAGAAGAGGAGTTGAATCATTAATGATAATTGAATTGATTGCTAAAGTATTTAGGTATTCAATTCAAGAAATAAATTAACTGACTAGTTCAAGTGTTGAACCAACCAGTTGGAGTGTCAGGTTGATTGGATATTGCATTGGCTAAATTCTAGAAGAGTCGGGGAGTGAAATGATCGGTTCAGTTAGCAAATTGATCAATTTAAGTTCACGAGACAACTATTTCATAAGGTGAGATGCTCAGCTCATGGTTCAATTCAATCGAATCAAGGATTAGTGCTGAAGTCATATCGTACATTAATTAGATTAGAATTTCCAATAAATTGTGATTGGGATACATGAGAAAATGACCGATTCACTTAGTGAACTAGTCGGCTCGCATGCCAACCGATTGGTTTTCTCCTCGAACCGACTATTTCTCCATTCATAGGTTGCAAAAATTCATGAGATTTCAGTCCCTTCCACTCCCACACAGACTGGGAACCCTGACCCTAACTCTCCTATAAATAGAGGAGTATTGGGGGCTTATTAGATACATCAATTGTCTCTGATAATTGTTTGTCTTCTCTGTTTGTGGTAACTGATAGAACCTAAGCAAGTCCTACCCGATAAAGGGAGGGATAGCAAGGGATAATAATTATGGGAGAGCAAGTTGGTGACTATTACACCAACGAGAGGGAAAACTCCTTATTGTCTATTCTGGTAGAATGACAGAAGTTCTAGGTTGTCTGTGTGGACTCCCATAAAGGAGTGGAGGTCATTTCCTGCCGTTAGGAGGACAATGTCAGCATGTTGTCTATGGTGGAGACCAAGGAGCTACTGCAAACGCCATCTGAGTGCAACTAGAAGGAAGATGCACAATAATAATGATGAGAAGATTATCACTGGACTTGATTTAGGACCAGGTATATCCTCAAAACCATCCTTTGCATTATATAGTTGTTGATGCAATCCGCTGGTTTAATGGGGGATATGGAAATAATTTTTTTGTTACCACTGCTTATCTGATGCCATATTTCCCTATATTGGTATCAAAGGTGCGCCAATCTACTATGTTTTGGGATAATATATGATCAAATTTTTGGTTTTCATTGTTTATTTATTGCATACAATGCAAATACTTAAAATGATTAATTTACATATCCAATTAAACAACACATCCCAACTAATATATATATATATATATATAGAGTCAGGCTAGAATACACTCGAGTGTACGGATCGCACGAATACACTCAAGTGTGTTTGCATATCAAGAATATTTTTTGCAAAATGTAAACTGTTAATCTTCACCATCATACTATAACTAGGCTACATACAAATTTTGAGCCCATTTGGATGAGTGTAAGTCACTCATCTAAGGGCAAAAAAATCGACGCGCGAAACTAATTTGAAATGCATACTTTTTGCAGTCTTCATAGCATGAGCTATACATATCTAAATGTGCTCAAATTTTGCGTATGAGTTGTTCACAAGATGTTTAAAAAGGTCAATGGATTAGATTTTCAAAAAAAAATATTGCATCATGGAAAACTACTTGAGTGTATTCCGCTCCGGATACACTCGAGTGTATTCTAGCCTGACTCTCTCTCTCTCTATATATATATATATATTTATATATATATATATATATATATACTATGCAACTCACATGTGTCGCCCTAAAAGTGAGTTTTGGTGGTGGATGTGAAGCATATGTCCAATAACCCTATACATCTGTGCATGCTTGTGTGGTTAGTTTTACTTCAGTTTTCATACCAAGCCTCTACCTTATCTTTTAATTGTAAAAGTATAGTTCTATCCTACATATGCTCCTCTCAAATGTAACTCAAGGTGTCTCTTACACCATGTAATCTGTAATAGTATTAGGATAGTTTAATTTCTTATTACAATGAAAAAGAAGATGCTCAACATCAGGATAGCCGACCGTCTCAGAGGTGAAGCAATTGACTAGAGGACCCAGAAGATGGTGGACCGCATACCAGAAGACCAACTGACTGGCCAGGAGGCATGCTGACCAATTTAAGGTTTAAACTGATCAAACCAGATTGACAAGCATAGATCTTCATCAATAACAAGTTTCTGCATGAGATGTAGACCTAGGTTGTGGTAATTCCTTGTGGCTCCAAGGAATTACAATAGAATGTCCATAACCATTCCTTATGTTTATTACATGTTCGTGGGATATAGCACGTATATGATACGTACTATATATGTGGTGATTAGATAATGTATATGTATTTATAAATAAAACTCCCTCGATAATATATTAAGTTTTAGATTCTTTCCATAAGAAACACACATGAAAAGCTTGACCAACAAAGTGTAGATTACGCCTAAGCGTGGTACGTTGTCCATCTCGTGGAAGTGTGATGGTAGATATGTCGGTTCTACCCAAGCAGGGTGCATATGATGCAATTGGAAAAAGTTGCCTATCTTAATAATTGACTATGGACCCTGGCATTGGCTGGGTTATAGTTGAATTTTTTTGGATCTTGGTCCGGTAAGGAGTGGGACCCAGAGAGGACATACTCCCTACTAAAAATTTGAAGAATAGAACCTCCAGTCCAAACACACTCAAAAGATATGTTGGAGTGGGTGTAAAATTTTCAAATCTTATTAATGGTATTCAAAACAACCAAAGTGTAGCAACAGAATAAATACATTGACTATATTTAATTTTTTCAACAAGATTACAAAAGTACATCATAATCTCCCACATAGGGTTTACATGTAAACTTCAACATATGGATCTAAATAGAGATAAATCCAAACCATATCAAGTTGTCTCCAAGATTTAACTCCTTACGCTAAGTCCAAAACTTCATGTCATGTCCTCCTTGTCCTTCACCTAGGATTGGAAGCATACCCCATCAAGAAGAGAAAAATAGAAGACATCAACAAAGGCTGGTATGTGCATAATAAAAAGGAAATCAAGTAATATATGGAATAAAATGACATCAAAATAAAGGCTTCCCATGAAAGATAAGGACTACCCAATCGGGCATAAAAGAAATGAATCACAATAAAAGAGATACTTGCCATTAAAACAATAATAAAAGTGGTGCCACAAAAGCACACATAATCTTCTTGGGCACAAAACCCATCATTATAATAACAAAATGCATGCATGTGAGATAAACATAGCACTAGAACAATATAAATAATAAAGGCATCCAAGCCTCATAAGCTTGAAACCTGATAGAGATTGGCACATAACCAAACTCCCAAATATATAAAGTGTGTGGGCCAAACCTCATAAATTTGAAACCCGGGTATGGGGCACATGACCTCCATCCCAAAAATATAATAGGGGCACATAACCCAAAAACACCAATGCAATTACACTACTCTAGGGCTATTGAGTCACATAACATGCTTAATAAAGAGGCAAGTAGAAAGTATAGTCAGATTTTACAAATTCATCACCACAAAAGTGACCAACATATACATCCACCTCAGAAGCGGGAAAAAGACATCACATGTCATCATATAGAGTTCCATCATGAACAAAACATAAGAAAGATACCAAGAGAATTTCCAAACAAGATAATATGGTCACAAGATCAGTAACAATATAAGGTACTTCACATGGAGCATATTTTCCAAAAGAACAAGATATTGTGTAGGCTAATGACCATAGGACCAAGAGAAAGATAATTTAGGTGAATTTTCAATGTGAATAATAGGATATACAAACATACCTCACTTCAGAGCTTAAATAAGTCCAAATCCAGTCCTAGGTCCAAGCCTAGGTCTCCAAAGCACCTATTAAGCATATATGTAGAATTAGGGTCAAGTTACATTAATTACTAAAAACCCCACCTTTTTATTATCTATGATTTTGGTTATCAAAACCATACCATCTTTTAGGATATATTTTTTTGGGTTTAAAACATATTTTAATTTTATTTTCTGACTTATAAATTAGTAGTTACAAATTTTAGAAAACTAACCCAATTAAGAAAATTCTTGAAAATTATATATTTATTATTTTGGAATTTGGTGATGGAACTGACACCATCGAATAGACTATAATTTCCTAATTCTATAACATAATCAATTTTGTTTTTCTGGGCTATAAATAATTTACTATGAATTTCTAAAAAGTTGGACAATCAGGAAATTCCATAAAATCATGTATTAATCAATTATCTGATTAACAATTTGGTATGACATGGCCCTATCAGCTAAGGCCGAATGGTTTGGGCCCACTCAAACCAAAGCACAGTCAACATGATTGCAAGCACTGAAAAGACAAAAGTACCCTTTAAGCATAGAGCATAAACCAAACAGATGTGAGGGCGTATTAGGTAACATGGGCTCTGGTTTCTTCTTCCTCACCTGGGATGTACCGGAGGCTCGCGAAGTACTAGTCTATGAACAAAATGAATAATCCAACCCATGATACAAGGATTCTTGTTGCCAGAATTGCTAAGGGCTACCCCATCCACTTCATGATGCATCAGCAAACTAGTCGACCTAAAATACGACAATGAGAGAAATTCGGTTACCTAGATTCAATCCTTCTTCCTCCTCAACCCGCTGGATTCACAAGACAAAGAAACTCACGGCCTGGATCCTAAGGATGGGGCAAGGCTAGAAGCATCAAGGCGGTCGTTTGCCGCCATGATTGAACTTGCGAGGACATTGAGATCAATGGAGATGAAAATCAAAGGCAAAATCAACCAGTAATGGGGGTTTGGACCTTAGGGATCAAAGAACCAAAAATAAAAGGATAAAGAGGAATTAGCAACATACCCTCAATATCCTGAAATTGAAGGTCAGGAAAGCTTCAAGTACAGAAGTCGAAATGGTCCAAACCATCTCTGAGCTTCTTCAAGGTCTGGAGTCTCGACCCCAGACCCGATTTCTCGACAAAGGTGGTTGAGAGTAGGGGCAAGCGAGTGGAGTTGTGTTGGGGTTCAAAGAAGGTTCGGAAGACATTATCAAGGGTTCCTTGAAGGTTGAGAACTAGTTGGATAGGTGTGATGCCTGCCCAATTAAATAGCTACCAAAATTACAAGCAGAAGCATAACATCTCATACATCACTTAGAACATGGGCAAGCATCACATATCTGGCATACTAAGCATTCAAATAACCAAAGTAACTGAAATCCAACAAGGTGTCTAACATGCTGAAATGAATAGTTCGGGAGTAATAATCCCAACAAAAGTCTAGAATAAAGAAACTGAGAGTCTGTATAATCTAATCCTAATAACAAAAAAAAGGAAAAGACTAAAAATAAAACATCAGCTGGATGGATCTCCTGGATAATGTCCCACCAATGAAAGATATCTCCTGACGTTGTAGATCCTCAAGCTACGCCTTAGACAACTACTCACTACCTGCAGACATCGCGTCCCCAGCCATGCACAAGAAAGAAGAAACTGATGATTTGAGTAAGTGGCAATGAATTCTTACACAACTTCTACAACATATTTATAACTAAAAGGAAACTTAACTATATCTTTTAATTACATATTTTATCTGAGTTGTGGCCACCATTATACGATAAGTTCTCCTGCTTTGGCATATCAACACCCTCAGATGATACCATGTACCTTGAGTTGGCACTATATGCCCTGAATGACACTGAAGTGTCTTTACTTTGGTGTCTCTACGCCCTGAAATGGTGCCACAACACCTCTGAGTTGGAGTAAACACTCCTCTGAATTGGCAACAACTGCCTCTGAATTGTCCCGGGACTAACTGAATGAGAACTTATCATATAATATTTTAGGTGAGGGTTCTGACTTATTTTCTTAAATCTAACTTACTTAATTCTTAATCTGAACTAAAACTAATTACTAATGATTTAATTTGAAGCTCAATACTGATAATTTAATCTGAAGCTGAATACTGATAATTTAATCTGAAGCTGAATACTGATAATTTAATCTGAAGCTGAATACTGATAATGAAAGCTGAACTGAAATCTGGTACTGCTAACTGAAGCATAAATGTACATCTGAATCTGAATCTAATATCATTATCTGAGTGAATAATATTACTCGATAGTAATTGACTACGCCAAACCGATTCCTTATGTTCATGTCATAACTGTGCATATAATATCATATATATATACTGAAAAGCCTGAATGCAGCCAACTACCCCATTCAGAGGTCATAAGAAAATTTTGTAATCTAATAGCTACCTAAAAAGATACCGATTAAGAATTCATAGGGCATGTCCGACTTACCTGTAGTAAGCCAAACTCCTATCCACGTTGTCCTTCTCCAATTGTATTTTAACTCTGTCCTGAAAAACCCAATGGTTTTATCAGATAACATATCCCTTTTTGGTCAACATGCCTAGGGTCATTAGGGTGTTCTTTTGGATTATTGCCACATGTACTTTTCATGTATGCCAAATATTTATGCATTGGTCGTTTTATTTGTTTAGTGAAATATGCACATAATTTTGAGGGTCCTAGATCATTAGATAACCTTGGCAGCATTATGGTTCCCGATTTGAGTCATTAGCAGTTCCGAGGGTTTATTTAAGCTATTAAATTAAATTCCAATTAAACATGTAAGTTGCATATACATATTACCTCAGTACATTCTTATTGCGTAATCCTTTGTATATATGTATGCCCAAACTCAAGTTAGTATTATAATGTATTACCACTATGATAGTAGTTGTTTACTTATGGCTAGGATAATTTCATATTCTAATGCAATCGTGTATGTTAGAACAATAACACCTTGACCCGTACATGTAGTGGATTAGTACTAGCCTTCTCGATCAACCTGTTTAGTGGTTAAACATGGGTTACTGTTCTAGTAATTTACTATTAGTATCGTATGAGATAGTATGATAAAATCATGTTAACTGCTTATTCTAGGAGGAGTGACCGAGATTACTGATATGGGTATGGCTTCGGATAGATTGTTGGGCTGAAGGACAGGATAAATATATATAACTGTGAGATGGGTAAATGATCATGGCCATGGTGTGTAAGCTAATTGCTTCAGGAGTTACGATAGTTGTTGTAGCTCTAATCATTTTATATTACACTTACAAGGGATGTTCGTTAGCTTCATTCACGGAAATAGAAAAATATGATCTGGTTTTGAGATGAGGACAATAGCATCGAAGATCCTAAATATTCATCCAACTAAAGAAAATTCAAGACTTTAACGGCCATGACGTTGGCCTTGGCCCGCCTTGCCACACCCGCTATTCCCTGGGTAAGGTCCTAGGTCAGCAAGGAGCAGTTCCCTGCTATGTTGAGCATCAGGCAGAACAGGGGAAACACCACGAAAAAGATGCAAAAGGAGTAAGCTAGGAAATCTCATGCCCGGAATAAGTCAGTAACAAAACTGCATTTCTCGTACATATCTCACAGTGTCAGCAATGCATTGCGCGGGTGCACACAGAAGGAGAGTAGCAGAGACACCAAAACTGATGGAAAAATATAGTACTAATATCGAAAAGTGAAGTGACACAATAGTTGAGTATGTACCTACCCTCCGATTGGTTTGAGGGCCGAAACACGAACAACACGCGTTCAAAAGTTCTCTCGGTCCCTCTCGTCAGTCTGTGCACATCCACAAGAGCTCGTCGGAGAAGCTCCACATAGTTGTTGTGTCGCGTTCTATAGGACTCGATGACTCGGGCTTCAACAGCCCCAACTGAAGGTCGAGATCGACTCCTTAGGTTCTGAAGATGGTGTATCTGCGCCCAATCGAAGAACGGAGGTGTGAGGAGGAGGTGGCGACGAGAGGAATAAGATGACAACAAAGTTGGGCATTTCATAATCGGCCAAAACCTAGGGCTAACCAGAGATTCAATAGATGCATGACGATCTCCCGAAGTCAAAGGCGAAAACGGTTCGCGAAACGGTTGAGCGAGTTGCGAGAAAATCGAATTTGATTGCAACTAGGAAATCTGTTCTTGACGAACGAAGGTTGAAGACAACATGTCTCTTGCGGACGGCTGAGATCGGATGGGCCTACGCTGGGCGCTGATCCTACGGCCCAAACAAAGCCCAAAAGAACACAATTTTGGGAAAAAGTCATTTATCTAAAGAAATTAACCATTATGTTGTTAATGGTGGTTCCCTGACCAAACAAACTAGGATTAAATCCAAATTTTGACCAGTTGATCGCCATAGGGTCTAGAAAATTCTTGTGTGCTTAGTTTGTGAGTTTGGTCACCGAATTAATTATTATGATTAAAATGAGTTAAAGCTTAAATATTGCATAACTAATTATTTAAAAAGGGTTAGCATTCCAAATTTTGGAATTCGTCACATTTATTTGTTTCCTATAAATGATAAATTTATCAGGGCATATTATTAACCAAAATACTAATTATTGACCCGATTATAACATGTGACCATAAAGGATATAAAATTTTGAAATTTTGTAAATAAGTACCTAAAAATGAGGATGTTACAATAGGAGTCTGAAGGACCAAAGACAAGCAGAGGCAGAAGATTGAGGAGAGACAGGGGACGAACAAAGAGTGAGGAAGGTGAAGGATGACATTGGTGTGAGGCCCCAAACCCTATATTTACCTGGGTCGTTGGTTTTGGGAAGATATGAGGAATTTGAGGGACAAAAAATTAGAGGCAAAGAAGGAAGAGAGAGGGAGAGATATCAGAATTGGGAAACCATTTTGTCGAGAAGAAGGCGCGACATTGTTCACACATCTGAAAAAGATGGAAGGTGGGAGAGAAAGTAGTTGCCACACGATCAAGATCCAAGGGTCGTAATGAGACCTTAAAACAGTTAAGTTGTGTGACATGGATATAGCCGAGAAACATTAGGAAATCCAATTTATACACATGACCAATGGATTAATCGAAAACTATATGAAATTGATTGCATTAAACAATATTTTATCAAATTAGCCCTCTAAATGCACATTTATTTTCAAATCTATTTGAGGGTGCAAACATAGTCCAATTAATGTGAAATTTTGTGTCTAGACTAATTAAGGCATGTGAATATGATTTTGGCATTAGTTTTTGCTTTTGAAGACTCTAGACATTTTATTTAATTCTCTTAAAGAAATTCATATTTTCTCTTTCTTAATACATTAGAAACATCTAGAAACCATTTATTATTGTGAAACTTCACCTTTAAGCAAAGTAACACATATGAAACATGAATTGGCCATCGGTTTCACTCCTTAAAGTTGTTTATCATATTATTTAACATTTTTGGCAATTACACACTTTCTCTCTCCTAATCTACACGTGTATATTAAAGATTATCCAAATTACATGAAAATTCACCCAAAGGCTATTTTTAATGTGTTGATTATGAACTTAAGATTAGTTTCCTCTTTTAGAGTCAATAAGTATTTTATTTTATATTTTGAAGGAAAATCACCTTTTCTTTTATAAATAAAATAAATGTGATTATTATTATCCCAAATTTGTGAAACTTGGCTTCCAAGCCAAAACATATCCAAAGAAAACAAATCTTAAGATCTTTTTAATCAATTTGTCTTTCTTTTATGAGTTGTATATAATTGACATTTGTCTCCCATTATTATTTTACTCAACATATTATTTCATCATTATTATTATGATTCTTCCATTACCATCATACTACAACCAAAAGGTTATATGTTATTTTTATGCATGAAATTTTTTATGTTTATTATTTAATTCATCAATTCCTTATTTATTTGAATCATGTATCAATATTCTCAATTATGGATACATAGTCCTTCTATTCACATTATTTCTTTTAAACCCATACCTTAATCAAAATTATCACATGTGACATATTTTATGTATCCTTTATTGGTCTGAAGATTAATATGAGAGCATTAGGTCATATTTGTTTTCATGTATATATGTTTGGGTGATTTATTCATGCATTAACATATTATGAATACAAGATTTTAGGTATATCTTCATCCTTGTTTGGCTAAGTCCAAAGAGTCAAACCTTCTATCCTTCAAGGCATGAAATTGGGGTCAAGAGGCTAGGTTTTGGTTCGTTACAAGCCCACTAGGAGGTTGCACGTTCAATCTTCCAAATCAATATGTGGGGGTGACCAATTTGAATAAAATAGTGGGAGCATAATTAATTAAAGACCTAATTGAATATTGTCAATTTGTTAAATCAAATCAAATAAAAGAGGTTTTGACAAAATGCAATTTTATTGTAGAATCAAATGATAAATTAAATCATCATTGTGATTGGTCCTTCGTAAGGGCAAACTTAATGGGAAAAATTCCATGACTCGTTTTGGACTTTGAGAAGGGTTCTCAATGAGGAGTAGAAGATCTATGTCCTAGAAACACCAATGCCAAAAATACTTGATCCTGATGCGCATAGGACTGAGGTGGATGCTTACTAGAAGCATGTCAATGGTGCCTTGGATATAAAGCACCTTATGCTAAGCTACACGAACTATGAGTTGCATGACCAGTGTGAAGACATGGGGATACTTGAGATGGTAACACATCTTAAGTACTTGAACCATACACACACAAAGAAAAAAAGGTATAATATCTCAAAGGCGCTCTTTGAGTATAAGATGACAGAGGGAGACTCAGTAGAGACCCATGTGCTCAATACGATTGGACATGTGGAACATATTGAAGAACTAGTATTCTCTTTTATCCCAATTATTGCTTGAATCATACAGCCATTTTATTGAGTGTTACCACTTGAATAATATGGCTGGACCGCTATCATATTTGCTTGGCATGCTTATTAGTGTCGAAGCAAGAATGAAGAAGGACAAACCTGTGATGGTGATCAGTGGAGTTGAGTCCAATGATAAAAGCAAGGCCATGAAGCGTTCTAAGGTTGAGACCAAATCCAAATCTTCAACACTCAAGATAAGGAGAAAGAAAAGTACGAGAGGAATCTATCCTTTGTACTTGAAGGCATTTAGAAACAAGAAGATGGGGATGGTGATCTCCACTTTAGGTATATACATTATTGATAAATTTATCTACTTCTTCATCTTGAGTACTAGATACCAGATGTGCATCTAACATATTCTCAAATATGCAAGATCTGAAAAGAAGTAGGCCTTTAGGAAAGTGCGAGGTTGAACTGCAAGTCAAAAATGAAGCAAGAATTGTTGCCACTGTAGTTGGAACCTATAGTTTATCTCTACCCACATGGCTTGTAATAGAGTTAGTGAACTACTATTATATACCTACCATATATAGAAACATCATTTCTGTATCATTTATGGACAAGGATGCATATGAATTTTATATTAAGAATGGTCGATGTTCTATTTCAAAAGATGGGATATTTTATGGCAATGCCTCAATGTCTTATGGTCTTTATTTGATAGATCTAAAGATAGATGTTTATAATGTAAATAAGAAAAGACTAAAACTCAAAAACTCAAATAAAACATACCTTTAGCATTGTTGTCTTGGGGACATAAATGAGAATTGCATATCTAGACTCCATAAAGATGGTTATCTTGACTCTTTTAATTTTGAATCAATAGAGACATGTGAATCTTGTTTGTTGGGCAAGATGACCAAGACTCCTTTCACTGGTAAATATGAGAGGGCTAGTGATCTATTAGGACTTGTGCATACTGATGTATGTGTCCCTTATATAACAACTGGTAAAGGTGGACATCAGTACTTCATTACCTTCACTGATGACTTCAGTAGGTACAATTATGTTTACTTGATGAAACATAACTCAGAAACTCTTGAAAAGTTCAAGGAGTTTATGAATGAAGTATAGAACCAACTTGTACAAAGTTTTAAGGCACTTAATTTTGATTGAGGTGGAGAATACTTAAGCCAAGAGTTTTATGACCTTCTATGAGCCTGTGGTATCATATCACAATGGACTCCACCTGTAACACCACAACATAATGGTATATCAGAAAGAAGGAATCACACATTGTTGGATATGGTGCGATCAATGATGAATTTAGTTGATCTTTCGACTACCTTCTGAGGTTATTCTCTAGAAACTGTCATGTTTACACTAAACTGACTACCATCTAAATTGGTTCAAAAGACATCATATGAGATATGAATTGGGAAGTGTCCCAATATGTCTTTTATGAGGATTCAGGGATGTGAAGCTTATGTGAGGAAAATGTTTTCTAAAAAGCTTGGGCCTAAGTCTGATAAATGTTATTTTATTGGATATCCTAAGGAAACCAGTGGATATTAATTCTATTCCCTATCTGAAAAAAAAAGTGTTTGTTGCTAAAGATGATGCATTCCTAGAAAAGATATTTATTTCTAAAGGAATTAGTGGGAGGAAAGCAGAACTCGAAGAAGTTTGAGACTAACAATAAATCATTGAACCAATAGATGTACAAGAGGAACAAAGATAATCACAAATTGTTTTGGAATCTCAAATTCCTCAAGTAACATAGGTACCTCGCAGATCTAGTAGGACACATAATACACGTCAAAGAGAACACCAATTTACTAGAATAATTATCTGGGAGTTTAATCCTTTTTTACATTCCAGTTAAGGCTAGTATAGAAGGGTTGATCCCACATGACAACATTTTTAAGATTGTTCTATTTTAATCCTGATGGATTTTTGAAATTAATGCTTTTTGGTATTTTTGAATAAGGAACAGAGTAAATCCTAATTGAGGGTTGTTTGATTACACTAGAATGAGAATTAAAAGTATAAGAAAGTAAAAGATTACACTAATGCAAAGAATGTAGAAATTATTCTAAGATGAGAAAGTAAAAGAAAAGAATTTTTAGCACATAAAATTATCTAAACAAAAAGTAAAGTGTTGAGATTAAAAGGGCGAATTGAAAACTGACAGTGAAGAAACAATTTAAAATCAGGAAGGAAGGCATCGAGACTTAGGGGTTTCACCACCTTAGCCCTTGTAAAAATAAGATCAAGAGATACACGACAAACAAGTTAGAAGAATGTATGTGATTTATTCGTAAACAAATACAAGAGAGGAACTCCACATGAACCCATTGGTCATGGTGTTCACTTATCCTTGTTCTTCATCATAAATAATATTTTTAAACGGTCGCATCCAAATCCTCATGAAATTAGTTTAGGTGTTCTAAATCACGGGTTCCATCGCTGCATCCACCGAGATTAACTTACGATGAAAGTGATTAGTTACTTTGTTTAAATCGGAAATTTATAAACCAAAAACCATCTGTATAAAGCAATCGTATAAAACCCAATCTGATTAACACAATGATAATGGGCTACTCCCCTCACCTCGATAAGGAAACTACTTGCTAGTCATAGCAAGGAAGGGAGAAATAAGGAGAAAAAGATAGGAAGACATAGACCACAAATCCAGAATCTCTGAGGAGACCAAAGGTAGTGACAATTAAATGGCTTGATGTCTTAATCTCCCGCTCCAAGAGAAAGAATGAGAAGAAAGAATGAGAAATAAAGGAAATTCAGATGTAGAATAAAAGAACTAATTTTATTGCTTGAATATAAATATTACACTAAGAATGAAAGTAACAGAGCTTCAACTAAAATGCAAGTACAAAATTTTGGGACCCTTATCTTAGTAGAGTCCCCACTCCTTTTATAGGGGAAAGGGGGTGGAAAACCCTAAAGTGAGGGAGATAAAGAAAGGAACGACGACTGTTGGAGTGTACTGATCGCGCGCCGCGAAACGGCCATTTCGCTCAAAAAAATGGTCATTTGGCGATGACTTGGTGCCTTGAAGATATGGAGGCACTAACTTAATAGGGAGAAGTGTCAGATCTTCACAGATCACAAAAACTTGAAGTACATCTTCACAATAGGAGTTGAACATGAGGCAACAATGTTGGATGGAACTTATCAAGGACTATGATTGCACAATTGATTACCATCCAGGAAAGACAAATGTTGTGGCAGATGCGCTGAGCAGGAAGTCTTCTTAATCATCATCTGTGGAGAAGGTATAGTTATGTTCCTTGGTGTGCCATAATAGAGACATGTTGGTCTCCTTGTGTTATATGAATGTGAAGCTAGAAGTTTTCCTATTAGCTAGGTTGTTGATACAATTGTAGGTGAAGCCTACATTGAGACAACAAGTTAGATAGGTACAACAGAGTGATCCTGTGATACAACATATATGACCAGAGTTTGGCAGTGAGAAGTGTGATGAATTTCATGAGTCAGAGGATGGAATAGTGTGTTACCACAATAGAGTTGTGGTTCCTGATTTTGATAGTCTGAGGAAGATGGTTCTGGAAGAGGCTCATTCTTTGAACTATGATATGCACCCAAGTAGCACCAAGATGTACCATTACCTTAAAGATATGTATTGGTGGCCTAGCTTGAAGTGTGATGTGGGTGAGTTCATGGCCAAGTGCACTGTGTGTCAACAAGTTAAGGCAAAGCATCATAATCCTATAGGGACATTGCAACTGTTGCCTATACTGCAGTGGAAATGGGATCATGTTACGATGGACTTTGTGGTTGGTCTTCCAAGGAGAGCTAAAGGTCATGATTCCACTTGGATGATTTAGGTTGACCAAGTCAACACATTTCCTCCCTGTTAAGACAACATATATAGTAGAGAAGCTCATTCAGATATATGTATCGTCCTCCTGCATGGTGTTCCATCTACTATCGTGTCAAATAGAGGCCCACGGTTTATGAGTCCCTTTTGGGAGCATTTGCACACACCTTTGGGTATGCAGTTGAGGTTTAGTACTGCCTTCCACTGGTAGATAGATGGATAGTCTGAGAGGACCATACAAACTTTGAAAGATCTACTGAGAGCTTGTGTCTTGCAGTTTTTGGGTAGTTGGTATATCCACCTCAGTATGATAGAGTTTACTTATAATAATAGTTACCAGAGGAGCATCAACATGGTACCATATGAGGCATTGTATGGGAGACCTTACATATCTACAGTGTTAGTATGAGATAGGTGAATATCAGCTTCTTGGTCCTCAACTTGTGTTGCAGATGACATAGAAGATCAAAGTGATTCAACAACAGTTGAAAGCAGCCCAGGTCAGATAGAAGTTGTATGCTGATAAACGACATAGACCGTTGGAGTTCCAAGTGGGATATAGGTTGTATCTCAAAGTCTCTCCTTGGAAGGGGGTCTTGAGGTTTGGAAAGAAGGGTAAGTTGGCTCCCAAGTATATGTGACCTTACCCTATGGTGGCACGTGTTGGGAAGGTGGCTTACAAGTTGGAGTTTCCCCCTGAGTTGCACAGGTTGCATTCGGTGTTCCATGTGTCTATGTTGAGGAAATGCCATCCTGATATTGTGTTTGTGCTTGAACCAGTGGAGGTTGAGTTGGAAGAAGATATGTCGTATGTTGAAGGATATGTGTTGATCCTTGATAGAAGAGTGAAGAAGTTGAAGAAGATGGATATAATGTTGGTGAAGGTTCTGTGGCATCACCGTGGAGTTGAGGAATCCATTTGGGAGCTTGAGGAAGAGATGTGTAGGAAGTACACCTCTCTTTTCACTTAGGATTTTGGGGGAGAAATCTTTGTTAGGGGTTTATGGCTTGTAAGACCCCTAACCTGTGTTTTGGGTTAATTTTATTTTCTTTGATTGATTAAGTTCTTAGAAGCTTGTTGTAATCCTTTGAGATGCTTTTAGATCTTATGGAGAGCTTAAGTCTCTAGTTTGAGCTTGTTTGGATGATGTTTGTGCTATATGTGCTTATTTTGGTTCAAATTGTAATTTACCCATTTGAGAGGGTTATATTGTAATTTGCCATGTCTAGTGTGTAAATTCTCTTCCTTGGCATCATGAGAGAGAATGTGATGCTTTAGGGTGTCTTGGTTTAGCCTTGGATGAGTGGTGGCATCACTAGATGTGATTAGGGTTTCTAGGGTTTTGAGTGTCTCGACCATGTGTGCTTGGTTGGAGTGTCTTGACCCTTGTCTCGACCTTGTGATATATTTTGGGAGTGTCTCAACCAAGACACTTTCTCTAGGTGACTTTGTCTCGACCATTATGGTCTTGGATTGGTTGGGTCGAGACAGTTTGTCCCTTTGTGATGTGTATCGACCTTGAGTGTCTTTGTGACCTTTTGTCTCGACCAGGATGTATATGGTGCTCTTGGTTTCGACCTCCTTGAGGTGTTGCGATCGAAACCAAGTGTTGGGGACCTAAGTGGTCAAGACTCAACATTGGTTGTATTACCATCTCGTGCATGCAAGGTTTAAGTGGTTGCATGTTGGTTTCTTGGGTGGACAAGTGTCCCTTTAGTGCCTTTAGGTGTTGACACCTCATTTCCACCTTCCTTCCCTCCTCCTTCATGTATATAAACCTTTTTTCCTCTTTCTCGGGGTTGGGACTCCACACTTCTACTTCTTATTCTTATGGCCTACCTTGCAGAGCAATGGGTGGATGGAAGAGGTGGCTTGAAAGTAGGATTCCCAAGAATAATCCAAATTATTTATGAAATAAACAAAACATTATGCACCTAAATGATGGATGAATTAAACTTCTATTCAATTTACTACCTACTTTTTTTGGGTGGGATGATGCATGCAATGGATGGGTCATCCTAATGATGTGAAAAGGTGGAAAGGTGTTTAAAAAGTGTGAACTCCACAATCTCCCTTTTATGACTTAGAGAGAATTATCCTTGAATTTAGAATCCATTTCCTCCTTTTTCTTTCCACACACACACACACATATATATGTATATATATATATTCATTTCTATTTTTATGCCCCTTCTTTTGGCTAGATTACTAAATTTATGCTTGGGTCCTAACTTTATAGTAGGAGTAGTGATATATATTCATTGTCACTTTATCGATGGAGAAATTTATGCTGAGAATAAAAGTAACACCTAATGTAATTTATGATGAGCAAGTATGAAAATGAAAACTAAAACTTATTGAAAAAGAAAGCATAGAACAAGAAACAAAAATATGTTTTGCCTCCCACTGATGCCCTTGTTTAACATTGTAGGCTCGACGTCTTTTGATATCAATCAATCAAATGAACTAGCTTCAATTCTTTCTTATATTTAATGATTTCCTCCCCAAAATAGAATTTTAGTCTTTGAGTGTTAGTCTTAAAAAAAGGGGAGTCACCACTGATATCCACAACTCCATGTGGATAGACCTTAACTACTTCATAAGGGCCACTCCACCTAGATCTAAGCTTGCTCAGTTGCAACTTTAACCTAGAATTAAAAAGCACTCACTACCCCAAATGGGATTGCCTATGCAATATATGTCTATCATGGATCTTCTTTGTTCTCTTTTAATACAACCTTGCATTCAAATATGCATCAAGGAAAATTTCATCAAGCCATTCAGTTCAACTCTCCTTTTTGTGCCTTCTAGAGTTATGTTAAAAGTTCAATTTCATTAAAGCCCACATAGCTCTATGCTTTAACTCTATGGGAATATGATGTGCCCTGTCACACACTAATATGTAGGGGTTTGTACCTAATGGAGTCTTAAACACTATCTTATATGGCCGCAATGTGTCATTTAGTTGCATATTCTAATTAATGCAAGATTACAAATTGTCTTCTTCAAGATCAACTTCACCTCCCTAGTTGACACTTCTACTTGCCATGTCTAGGTAGTATGAGGTACCTACACAGTGTTTCACCCCATATTTCCTAAACAAGGCCCCAAATTGGCAGTTCATGAAGTGTGAATCCCCATCAGTGATAATCACACGGGACCACTCCAAACCTATAGAAAATGCGATGCTTGACAAATCTATAGATGACATGTGAATAATTGGTGCATGTTGAAACTATTTACCCACTTTTACACATAATCAACAACTAGAAATATATTAAAAAAATGACTTCAAGGAAACACAATGGCCCATGAAATCAATTTCTCAAACATCAAACACTTCAACTTCTTAAAAAGATGTTCATGTCATCTCTTAACTCCTAGAAATATTGCTTGTGCGTTTAAACACATTGCATCTATACATAAAGTCACATGTGTCCTTGATGAGGACCGCCAATAAATACATATTCAAGAACTTTAGTTGTTGTCCTCAAGATAGTGTGGTTGCCTCCAGTGAGCAGGGAGTGACAGTGAGTCAAAATTCTCTCTACCTTCCACTTGGGTATTTCATTTCCTCAATATCCCATCTCTATATTGCTTCAGAAGGATCGGATCATCCAAGATGAAATATCTCAAGGAATTGAAAAACATATTTCTCTCTTGGTACTTTCAATCCTCATGCATCACCCCACATGTTGATTAATTCACAATATCATCATACCAAGGATCCTGACTCCTAACATCTAATAATCTATCATCAGGAAAGGTCCCTTGGATATGGATATTTAACCCCTTCTCTTCCACTCTCCAGGCAAGGGAGGTGATTAGCAACCACATTTTTAGTTTCCTATTTTACCCTGAACCTCAATTTCAAATGCTTGAAAGAGCAAGGTACACCTGATGAGCTAGGTTTTACTTCTTTCTTATGCAACAAGTACTTTATTACAACATAATCAGTCCATACAATGACCTTAGGTCTGATTAAATATTGAAGAAACTTTTCAAATGCAATACTATGAATAAGAGTTCTCTTTTAGTTGTCTTATACTTGAACTAGGAATTATTTAAAGTGGGGGAGACATAGATTTTTTTTCATTGTCCTAGCACAACACTGACCGCATAGTCAGAGGCGTCACACATAAGCTCAAAAGAGAGGCTCCAATTCAAAGCCACAATGACAGGTGTTGAGATAAACTTCTCTTTTACAATGGAAAAAATATTAAACAACAATCGTTAAAATTAAAATTAATATCATTTTCCAGCAATTCTGAAAGCATGTTGGTGATCTTAGACAAATCTTTGATGAATCACCTAAAACCCAACATGTCCCAAGAAGCTTCTTACTATCCTTCACGGATGACTGAGAAAGTTTAGAGATAATTTCTATCTTAACAAGATCGACCCCCATACCCTTGTTGAACACTTGGTGTTCTAACAAAATGCCCTCATTCACCATCATGTGACATTATTCCATAACAAGAACCAAGTGTGTCCTGACACCTTTGTAACACCTAGTCTAAGTTGTCTAGGCAATTCGTAGAAGACACCCCATACACAGACAAATCATCCATAAATATATCTAGGCATCACTACACCATATTTGAGAATGTGATGATCATGCACCTTTGAAATATAGTAGGTGTGTTACAAAGGTCGAAAGGCATGCAACGGTATGTGAAAGTGCCATAAGGGCAAGCAAAGATTGATTTCTCTTTATCCTTGTGCTCAAATTAAATTTGATTGTAGCCATAATACCCATCATTAAAACAAATTGAGAAAAACTAGCAAGCCTTTTTAAATTTTGGTTGATAAACAACAAGGGACAATGATCCTTCAAAGTGGTGGAATCAAGGAAACACTGGTCTATAAAAACATGCCATCCTATCAACAATCTAGTGGAAATTTGTTCATTCATAGAAATAGTGGTCTTAATTATTCATCCCTTTTAGGAACCACCTGTGTAGGGCTTACCCATTTGGAGTAGGAGATTGCATATTTAATACTTGCAGATAAAATTTTTATTACCTCCTTTTTAACTACTTAGTCATTATGGGTTTTGGCCATCTTTGGGATTGTGTTACTATATTTTCTCCTTCATCCATGCGAACTTTGTGTTGACATGAGTTGGGAGAATTGCCTTTAATATTGGAAATGGACCACCCATATGCAAACTTTTGGTTTTTTAAGGTTGTCATCAGCCTTTTCTCTTCTGAAGGAATCAAGAATGATAAAATTACCATATGAAGCTTTTCTTCTATAGCAAGGAATACATATTTTAGATGTGATAGAAGATGCTTCAATAAAAGCTCAAGAAGGCATCCAAGAGATGGCACTAGAGGTGAGGGGGGTGGTCCCATGTCTTCAAAGTGCTTGGTGTAGAAAATAGGTAATGATTGTATAAGTGCAGCATACTCATCCAAACAATCAACATGAAGAGTGATCTCTGTCAGATTCATCAAACATGCATTGAGAGGCATACTAGGATAAGAGTGTTGAATTGTTTCCATTATTTATTTTGAAGTAGATAATGGGGCATCAAAGTCAATTGGATCCTCCTCTAGGTACTTCATATCTCTAGCTAATGAAACCATGCATTCTTCTTTCATCATATCTAGTTACAGGGACCCTATGTCTACTTGATGCATGAGGTTGGTTACTGACCGGCCTAAATCGTGTGTCCAAAAGGAGCGAATTAAAGTAGTCAGACTTTTAAAGAGATAACCCGACACTCAGGCCCCCACAACGATAACGGGGTCCAATGTAGCAATCGGGATCGAACATAGGGACAAGGTTGGCCGTGCTAAGAATGTGGAATCAACACTCTATACTCCAACATAAAAGAGGATTAATATGTGTTCCCGAGGGAACGGTAGCTCGAGAACAAGAACAATAAGACAAAAGAAGTAAAAAGAAACAAACTGTAACAAGTATATGGGAAAACTCGAGTTGGGGCTCACCAACCAAAGTGCCTCTCCAACAAGCATACTATCTCTCTCTGCTGCATACTCATATCAATATTACAAGCAACCATAAAACATTTATTCTACTCTCTCTCGAGATGAGGATAGATGTAGGCCTAAAAGAAGTCTCTCTGTCAAGAGGACAACTCAAAAACCTCATAGAAAAACATATGGTTCAAAGCATTTAGCATTTCAACACTCTCGTGCATTCATACAACTCCATTACACTAGGTAAAAGTGATATTACTCTCTTGAGATATCAACAATCAAACATCACAAGATGGTAGCTAAGCATACAAGTAAAGCATAAAAACATGTGTAAGGAGATAATCTTGATAAGAATAAGTATATTCAAAAGAAAGAGACAATATACATGTTGGGAGAGCCTTAGTGGCTACTCCCAACCCAAGTTATGGTGTTTAGCCGCTCATGCTTGCGGGTAACATGGCAGCGCTACAGAAAGATAGATCCATGAGATACCACGAAGAATGGAGGTGAGTATAGCGTAAGGAAATGATAGATCTAGAGGAGAAGAAATGTGATACTACACACTACTTCTTCATATTTGGATCTACCACAGGGATGTCTCCTTCTCTCGAAGAAGTGGTGGGTGTGGGCAGTCATCTTCTCTCTCCTCGACTTTTGCTCTGGAGATCCAAGACTGATGGATCGTCAGCAATGGGTCTGGGATGTGGCAACACTTTTTGGTATCAGGTTTAGATCTCTCTGATCGGATGCCTTGACAAGACAACCGGGGGTGCTATTTATAGGTGCCTTCCACCGACTTAAGACTGCGGTCGCGGTCTTTCCACCGACTTAAGGCCGCAGTCACGGTCTTTCCTTTATTTCTCCTTGGTCACGATCTTTCTTGACCGTGATCCTCCCCAAGACCTCAGTCGCAGTCTTTGAGTGCCTGCGGTTGCGATCCTTGGAGAGACCGCGGTCGTGATCCTTGGAGAGACCATGATCGTGATCCTTGGAGAAGTCACGGTCGCAGTCTTTGGAGAGACCTCGGTCGCGATCTTTTCTGAATAACTGCGGTCACGATTCTACCTCAGTCGCGGGCTTTGAGTGCCCGCGGTTGCGATCCTTGGAGAAGCCGCGGTCGCGGTCTTTAGAGAGACCGCAGTCGTAATATTTGCTGAATAATTGTGGTCGCGGATCTACCTCGGTCGCGGTCTTTGAGTGCCCGCAGTTGCGATCCTTGGAGAAGCTGTGGTAGCAGTCTTTGGAGAGACTGCGGTTGTGATCTTTGCTGAATAACCGCAATCATGATTCTAAGATCGCGGTCGCGGTTGGGCTGATTCCTGAAATTCCAAAACAAGACTTTAGTCAAGAAGATAGATAAAATGTGTGCAAAGTTAACTAAAGTTATTCTAAAAGTGGTGTAAAATATATACAGAAAATACGTAAAGTGCGGTGTTATCAACTCCCCCAAACATAGAATCAAGCATGTCCTCAGGCTAAATACAGGTTCAAGCACCCAGAGAGAGAAAGGATGAACAAGGATAACATAATAGCACAACTGAAATATCTCATTCTTGCATCAAGACTGTTGTTGCATGTATTCAATCCCTTCGGTCTCAATCTCTCCCTTTAGACTAAGGGTTGCATAACATCGTATCATTTGTCATAACCTTCTATTGTAAAAGGTTTCTCCTTCTCATATCATAACCCTCCCTTAGCTAGCATCCATACCAGTGCCACATCTTTTTGAAAGGTAGCCTTCACACCTATTATTTATTTTCAGAGAGCCCTATGCTAATGTGTATAGGTAGGCTAGAAGATTTAAGGTGTTTCCTCTTCCTCCTGAACTCCTCACCCACAATTGTCGTAAGAACAGTGTTGCCCTTTTTGGGCTTCTGACTTTAAGTCAGGTGGTATTTGATGTTCCATTCAGGATTGGAGGTGTGTAAGCTTGGCTTCAAGTTTCCACTTACGGGCACGACATATCTGCATTCATGAGTGCAACAATATACCATCCGGGCAGAAACTTTTGGCATCTTTTAGAGGGCACATCTCACGTATTTTTTTTCTTTACTTTTTTTTTGGCTTTTTACCTCTCCTTTCAGGCTTGGGATTTATGATTTTGTTGGTCTTCTTGGGCGGCCAAGCCTCTTTTTGGCTATTTTCTTTGAACATGACATCGTTTTCCCATCTACAGAGACTATGATTTTCTGGATGTGAGCGTCAGGTGGGGATGGTTGTTTAGGAGTATGACTAAGGTTCTCATAGTTTGCAAGGGTTCACGAGTTAAGGTTGTTACATTGACAATGTCTTACTGTAAGAATGAGATATAGCAGTGTTGCTACGACTTGTAGTTTTACTCATGGGTTGCTCATATCCTTTTCTCTCAGGGGTTGGAGCACTACTCTTTGAAAATTTTAGCGAGAGGGAGCGAGCTTCTAAGAGTTCAGTTATAATGAAAATTTCAAGATTTCAAAATTTTTGCGTAAGAAATGTAAGAAAAAGGGAAGTGAAATTTAAAGGGGAGTAATAGAAAAAGGGAAGCTCTAGTACCTCTGTGGCCCGTTTATGACTCCTCCCCCAAACTTATCCCTCACCCCGTCTCGGGGTGTCAAAATTTGAGTAAGAAATATAAACGGGCCTTCTTTATTTATTTATTTGGCGGGGAAGGCCCACTTGGACTCCAGGAGCATGCTGGCGTAGATACCCCTAAGCGCGTGATACTTCTCGTACTGCATGTTCTCCACCTTAAGACCGATAGTTGCAATAACTACCATCCACGATAGGCAGAAGAACCCATAGTAATTTGATAGTGGTACCTGTTGAGGGCTTCTGTGGCAATATTGGGTCTTCTTGAAGTCCTTGCCTTTTACCATTGTGAACCCTCTACAATGTTGTTGTATCATTTTGATAATGGCTTCAGCGCAGGTGTTCGCCTTTTCTTTGGTAGGAGACTTTGTTGTCATCATGTTAGTTGTTTTATTTAGTGAGAAGGTTGCATCGGAGCTATTATATAGAATTGCAGTCTTCTTCAACAGGTTGACGTGCAACAAAGTCCAATGGTTGTCATGAAGAATCAATAAGAAGATGTGTTCAGGTGTGCCTGCTTGAAGCCGTCATTACAGCCGCTCTGTCTCTCCCGTCTTCTTGTCCTTGAGGATGTTGTCTATCAGTAGCAAATATGCCATGTGTGAGTTTGGCATTGAATCTCATAAGAGCGCCTGGTAGGCTGACATCGTGCTCATAGAGAGGTACCCTCTTATTCTCAACGTTTCTCGGATGTCGTCTTTGAGCACGCAAATGTCATCTCGTTCGAAGATGACATCTCCCGGTGAATTTTCTTCCTTTAGAGAGCTCATAATTATTATGAGTTCTTCCATCGATAGACTGAAGTAGCTCCATCTGTCGAAGTTCTCGAAGGAAGGTACTATGTCTCCTGTCGGGCCTTCTGGTCTGTCGTTCCCCAGGTCTTTTTCGATTTCTGCTTCTATGGGTTGTCCTTCTGCAGGAGGAGCTTCAGGGGTGTCAAATACTGAAGGTTGATGTTCATCTTCTTCTTGGTTCACAGCCTCTTCAATCTCTGTATCTCAGCCCGCTTTCCAAGCTATAGCCCTAGTCGGTTCTGTCGGGTCGACCCACATGTTCTTGAGTTTCTCCCTCCAAGATGTCTTCTCGGGGAGAGGATGTCTGCATGGAGCCTGCGGGGCACAACATCTACAGCCATCACTGGATTTTTAAAGAATCATCGATCGTAGATGACCTCCATTGCGTACATGCCCCGCAATCCATTTAGGTCTCCCTCTTGCAGGTCTTCCAGGGGAATGCCCCTATTGATGGCTTCCATCATACGTAGGATGATGAAGACGCAATCCCCTGAACCAACTCCTTCCTAGGGAACGTTCTTGTGTATGGAGAAGAGTTTCCAGGACCCTTGGAACCTTAGACTTGCCTCTTTCATAGCCCGTTGTAGGCGTATAGGAATTTTTAAGGCATCCCTGGAATCCTTCCTTTTATAGATAAGTGAAGTGTTATCCATCTCTGCTGCACAGCAGTTGAGAATTGTCATCTTCCGCTTCATAAGGTCGATGACGATTAGGCCCAGTGCTTTGCGTTATGGATGGATAGCACCACTATCCTGGTCTCCCTTCTCCTGACTGTCGCCTGTAGTTCCAACACTTCTGCCGCCATGTATTCTTCTTTGTACAACAGGCTGGATAGACATGAGGTGTCGTTGAAGATCGGCTATGGCTTATCTTGATGGAGGAACTCTTCCAGGAGGGTGGCGCAAAGTACCTTGAACATCCTTTTGTGTACTTGCGTCGTTTTCAGAAGACCCTTCGGAAGTCCACCCTGGTCATACGTCTATCGTTGTTGATATACAATATGTCTGACTTGAGTAGATCGTCATCGAGGACCTCTTCCAGGACATGGAAATCTATGTAAGAGATGCGCGACACGATCTTCATGTCCATACCCTTCATTTTACAAGGCAGAGGGGGAGCTACTGCAGGTAACATCGTTCTTTCTTTAGCTTGTCTCTCCCTAGCAGGCTCTTCCTTGAAGAAGGCTGCTAGCCCACCCTCCTCGTCTTCTAACGTCGTCTCTTGCACTGTTGGTACTGAGGCTTCCCAAATGGTGGGCATAGCCTCGACCACTTTTTCATCACCCTTGATCGGAGGTTGTGTTTTGGCCCTTGGTCCAGCTTTCTCTGAGGAAGCTTCTGTGGCGACGAGTTTGCGTGGCTTTCTTCCGACGTCTGCCCCAGCCTGGCCTCGGACATCATCTTTAGCATGGCCTCCATCTTCCCATCGTAGATATAGTCGTTGTGCTCCTTATGAGATGGGAAGAGGAGGAAGTCGTTTGATTCTTCCATCCCAACTCCTAGCTCGGCTATCAGCCTATCTATCTCTGTTGTGTCAGCCGAGCTAGGTGTTGCGACCACCTCATCCCGATGAGCCTTTACTTCCTACTCTGCTTTTGTTGTAGTGAGTGTGGGAGGGGTGAGGCGATGTCCCGCCTGTTTCTCATCCTCATCAGCGGTTTTGTCCATCGCCTCCTCTGGGTCACAGTTGAGGTCAAACCCCCTTGATTGTACTGTATGTTTTTCATACTGGGGGCTTGACCTTTTTGCTGGTTAGGTGCCTTGGTGCTCAGCTATGGGGGATTGCCTTCGGCTTATACTCCCGTTCTTTGCTACACCAGCTCCTGATGTGCCGGCTCCTACCCCCGTCCCCCTCCCCACATTGTCATCATGGCTGGAGGGGTTGCCGAGGGAGCATTATGGGCTGGTAGGGCGCTTTGTCTTTTTCTTCTCCCGCCGGGCCTCGAATTCTTCACGTTCCTGCTCGAGCTTTTGGCGATCTTCTTTTACGCCCTGCTCCTCTTCGTGTAGGGCGGCCATCGCCTCTTCATATTCCTTGCTCATCATCTTGTTGTCAGCGTGTATGGCCTACCCCTCCTTCTGTAGGATCACAATTTCTTCCTGTCGCAGCACTCCCATCATTGTCCATTAGTTGCTCAGGACTTTTTGCATGAACTTCGGGAGTGCTGACGTCTTCTCATCTATCTCCTTTACCTGCATTGTTAGTGAAGATAAAGAAGTAGAAATTTTTTAATTTATTGAATCGGTTTGATGTATGTGTTCTCACATTGCATCAAACATATTACCTAGGACACCCCCGAAGGAGGGTTCCTATTGTTGTTGTTGGTGCTGGTGCAGCTGTTGTCCTGCACGTTTCGTTGACGCACTCAGTACGGTTGGCTGCTTAGGTGGTGGCAGTGGGGGCATCTCCCTTGGTTGACTCTCCTTTGACTCCGCCTCTGGTACGTCTTGAGAGGCTTATTTTTCTGCCTCTGACTCCAACATGTTGGTGTCGAGAGGGGCTTCTTCTTCGGCTTGGCCCCTCTCTGGCTCTGGCTCCGATATGGTTTGGGAGTCTTGTCCTTTTAGCTCCACCTCCGACGGGCTGGTAGGTTGCGGGATCTCTTCAGTGCATGTATTCTTTTCTGCTTCTCCCTCTACTATAATAGTTTCCTCCTGTAGTCTTAGGAAAGTGGGGTCTACAACTTGTGCTTCCACCGGTCATTCTGCGGCCTTCTCTTTCTCAGCTGGCTTAATTGTGGCTTCTTCTTTCTTTTTCTCCACCGCCAAAGTCTTCCTTGGCTCCTGGGTTTTCTTCACTATTAATGTCGGGACACTGCTTTCTTCTACTGCACGTGCATGTTCTGTCGATGTGCTGCCATGCAGTGTCCTAGAGCTCATTTTCTTGACGTCGTCGAGAGTCGTCCGCAACTTGTGGGTGTCATAGAATGCCATTTCGGGGAGGGGGAGTGGCTTCTTCAGTCCTTGGTATTTAAAATATGTTTTCTCCCCCTTAACTTCTAGAATTCCCATGCTGGTGAGGGACTTTATATGTATATTTTGTTGTCCCTCCATTTATTCGTATCTTTGTAGTTCTCCTTCTTCCAGGAGGTAGTCGGCGATCCTTGCTATCTGACCCCCCATACAGAATGTGGACTTCCTCTTCGCCTCACTGCCTACAACAAATGACAGTCTTCTGATAAGGATCATTCATATATTAATTGGTCACTTATTGATCATAGACCATATAAGGAAGAGATCCCCCTTGCTGACTGTCCCGATCTCTGACCTAGCTTCTACAGAGAAGGCAGTGATCTTTTGTATGACCTTGATGAAGTAGGAGGTGATTATGGAGGCCTTGGAGTTCTTCGGGTTGTGCTTTTCCTCTCCAGTCAGCTGCTCCCACATCTTGATGTTGTCATATACAGTAATCTCCCTCTCCCCCAGAGCACCTGAACATGCTTTAGCCTCTTCTTCATATGCGGTGAAGATCCTATTCAGGTCCATCTCTATTATCTGGTGGGTTTCGCCCCCAAGCCGTACCTGTAGCTGGTAGTCCCCTCCTCCTGCTACTCGCGTCCCATCGTCGGTGGTGAGTTTAGTCAGATAGGACATAAACTCTAGGGTTAGCCTCCGATACGACCTTACTTTGGGCGTGTAGATGGTTCATAAGTTTGCACCCTCCAGGAACTTTACCGTCATGTCATATAGCCCCAGCCTCTTGAAGTCCTCCACGTCAAAGTAACATGTCGGAATGCATTCCTTGTTAGTGGACATCCAGTCGTAGGTGGACTAGTGCACGATGTCTCGGGGTACGAACTGGGGCTCCCCATGAGGCACAAAGGCTCCTTCTACTATCTTTTCAGTCTTTGCCTTCTTGCTAGGCCTGGGTTCCTTGAATGCAGATTTTCGCTTCTTCCCGTGCACTGGGCTTCCTGACTCCTCAGGTAGATACTCAGAGGCCTCTGTTTTCCCCGTCTGCTCTATCGCTTCTGTAGACTCCTCTTGTGTTACCCCTCCCAAGATCCTCTGATATTATTCCAGTCTGAGCTAGATCTCCAAGCGCTTGTGGACTGGTAGGGCGGTGTTCCTCTTCAGCTTCTCAGTTAAGTCCTTCACTATCACCTCTACCTCCTTTAGGGAGGTAGCCCTCTGGTACATGGGATCACTCGAAGATGGAGAAGACATTCTATAGGTTAAAGTAGATTAGTCCTCACTAAAGTATACCCAAAGATCACCTTTATTTTCCTAGGCATGATTATCATCAAGTTATATATAATTATCAGGTTACAGGTTATTGTTGTTTTCAATCGCGCTCACGGTTTTCAATCGTGGCCGCGGTTATTGTTTTTTCGGAGAAAATCATGGTCGCGACTTTCTTGAAAAGATCACAGTCGTGGTTTTTAATCATGGTCGCGGTCTTTTCTTGAAAAGATCGCAGTCGTGATTCTTTTCTGAGAAGAAAATTGCGGTCGTGATTATAATCGCGGTCACGGTCTTTTCTTTAGAAAAGCCGAACTTAGTGCTTTTTAGGGGTTAACAACATGTGGTCCTTAGGGTTTTACACCTCGCGTCGGTTGATATGACCAAGATCTCGGTCCGCTCCATCCGTTCAGTTCTTTTGAACGATGTTCTTTGTCTATTTTTTCATTTTTAGGGTTTTAAGGTCTTTCTTTTTAGGGCCAAAAAAAGGGAACGGGAAAGAGAGTGGGGCTAAGTTCCCAGAAAGAAGGCGTCAACGAGGTGAAAAATCAGCTAAACGGCAAGAGCGGCTCGTCGTAGCGGTGAAGGAAGATCTTGAGATCAAGGTAAAACCCATTGGTGCAAAGAAAGGAGAAATGAGAAGGTCAATTGGTCGATGGGAGAGGTTGTGATGATGGTGAAAGTCACGAACGGCAAAGTGAACGATCCCGGCAGACCTGCGGTGGTGACTATCTCAGGCATTGGATGGAGAAATTGCGGTTGCGGCTTCGGTTCTCGAACGAACAGACTAGGAAATCTCAGGGTTTGCACAAAAGTGAAGGGAGCGTAAAGAGTCTGTCGTTCGGTGACTTAAAAGTATTTATAGGCGTCCAGATTGTGACCTAACTTATCTGAGTAAAACATCGCGGTTGCGGTCTTTGCCGCGGTCATGATTCCCTGAACAAACCGCGGTCGCGATCTTTTCGGCTAAGAGAAAAGATCGCGGTCTTGATTATTCGATAAGCACGAGCAAAGCCACAGTCGTGATTATATTCACGATCACGATTAGAATCACGGTCATGATTAAGCAAGACCAATCCTTCTTGGAAACTTAAACTTAAACTTATTAAATTCAAAATGAAGACAAAAAATGCTTAGAAAAGGGGGAAAACTCAAACTAAAGGAGAGAAGGTAAGATAAAACAAAGATAAAGAGAAGAGAGATGAAAACTTTGGTTGCCTCCCAAGAAGTGCTTGCTTTAAAGTCTCTTAGCTAGACTACATAAATTTTTCACTTCTCTGATCCTTCAGTCGGATGAGGCAACTCTTGATATTTTTCTTTGTTAAATTGGGTTGGTTCATCCAGGTTGATCTCTGATCTTCTTACAAAGGCTTCATCCTCGTAGAATCTTTTCAACCTGTGGCCATTGACCTTGAAGATCCCAGTCTTTTCTCCTTGAATCTCTATCATTCCTGATGGATAAATCTTTTCCACAGAGAATGGGCCTGACCATCTTATTCTGAGCTTCCCAGGGAAAAGTTTGATGCTAGAATTGAAGAAAAGAACTTTTTCTCCTTCCCGAATGTCCTTGTTCCTTAGGTGGGCATCATGCCACACCTTGGTCCTCTACTTGTAAATCTTTGTGTTTTCATAAGCATGCAATATCATCTCCTCGAGCTCTTGTAGCTACAGATATCTCTTTTGCCCTGCCTTTTCCAGGTCCATATTTAGAAACTTAACCGCACAAAGGGCCTTGTGCTCAAGCTCTAAGGGTAAATGACAAGACTTTCCATAGATTATCCTGTAAGGCATTGTGCCTATGGGTGTCTTGTAAGCAGTTCTATAGGCCCAGAGAGCATCGTCGAGCTTCATGGACCAGTCTTTCTAAGTACGGCTGACAGTCTTTTCCAAAATTTGTTTAATCTGCCTATTAGATACCTCCACCTATCTAGAGGTTTGAGGCTGATAGGATGTTGCAACCTTGTGCTTGACCCCATACTTCTTCAGTAGTGCCTCAAATTGCTTCTCTCCAAAGTGTGATCCGCCATCGCTTATCATAGTGTGGGGTACTCCAAAGCTTGGAAAGATGGTTTTCTCAAATAGCTTAATCACAGACTTAGAGTCGCAAGTTTGGGTAGCAACAACCTCTACCCATTTTGACACGTAGTCCACAGCCACTAATATGTACTGATAACCTTTTGATTAGGGGAAGGGACCCATGTAGTATATTCCCCAAACGTCAAAGATCTCAACTTCTACCCAGTCTGTCATAGGCATTTCGTTCCTTTTTCTGATATTTTTGGTTGACTGACACTTCTTGCAAACCTTCACATAAGCAACAGCGTCCATGAATAGCGAAGGCCAGTAAAATCCTGATTGAAGTACTTTTGCGGAAGTTTTGTCCCCACTATGATTCCCTCCATAGGGTGAAGAGTGGCACTCTCTCAATATTAGTGGGACCTCCTCTTCCGGTATACACCTTCTGTACAAACTGTCAAAATATTTCTTGAATAGCAATAGGTCGTCCCAATAGTAATTCCTCACATCAGGAAAGAGCTTCTTTTTCTAGTTGTATGTGATGTCCGGTGGTAGCTGGCCACAGGCTAGGTAATTACAAATGTTTGCGAACCACGGTAGGTTTGGCTCGTCAGACTGAGCCATTAATAGAGCTTCATCAGCATAGTTGTCATTTACAAGCAACTGATTTTCTTCATCGTGAACTATTCTTGAGAGATGGTCTGCGACCACATTTTCTTTTCCTTTCTTATCAATTATCTCATGGTCAAACTCTTGCAGAAGTAGGGCCCATCTCAGCAATCTGGGTTTTGTGTCCTTCTTTTGCATCAGGTAGCGTATGGCTCCATGGTCAGTATAGACCTTTACCTTTTCCCCTATAAGATATGATTTTAATTTGTCAAACGTGAAAACGATTGCCAACATTTCTTTTTCTGTGGTGGTGTAGTTGACTTGCGCCTCGTCTAGAGTATGACTGGCATAACAAATGACATAATGCTTCTTATCATTTGTCTACCCTAGGACAACCCCCACAGCGTAGTCGCTAGCATCGCACATTAATTCCAAGGGGAGCTCCCAATCCAGAGCTTGGAGAATAGGAGGAGTTACTAGGGCTTCCTTCAGTGCCTGGAAGGCTTTCAAACAGTCATTAGTAAAATCAAAATTTTCATCCTTAATCAGTACGTTCGAGAGGGGTTTTGATATCTTTGAGAAGTCCTTGATGAATCTTCTATAATAATCAGTGTGACTGAGAAAACTTCATACCCCTGTCACGGACTTTGGCGAAGGCAGTCTAGAAATAGCCTCGACCTTGCTTACATCTACTTCAATACCTTTCTTGGAGACTTTATGGCCAAGGACTATGCCTTCATGTACCATAAAATGGCATTTTCCCAATTAAGGACTAAGTTCTTTTCCTCATAGTGTTATAGGACTAACGATAGGTTTTTCAAGCAGGCATTGAAATCCTTTCCATAAATAGAAAAATCGTCCATAAAGACCTCTACAATGTCTTCCAGGAAGTCTGAGAACATTGAGATCACGCAACGTTGGAAAGTCACAGGAGCATTGCATAGTCTAAACATCATCCTTTGAAAACCATATGTACCATATAAGCAAGTGAAGATAGTTTTTCCTGGTCATCAGGCAAGATAGGAACTTGATAAAATCTAGAATAACCGTCCAAGAAGTAGAAATACTCATAATGTACAAGCCTTTCTAGCACTTGGTCGATGAAGGGAGAGGGTAGTGATCTTTCTTTGTGGCCTGATTTAGTTTTTGATAGTCAATACACATTCTCCATCCGGTAACGGTCCAGACGGCTACCTCGTCACCTTTATCACTTTTTTACGACTGTCATTCCTCCCTTCTTGGGTACCACGTGAATCGGGCTCACCCAATTGCTGTCGCTAATTGGGTATATAATGCATGCATCTCTGAGCTTGATGACTTATTTCCTTATGACTTCTTTCAACATCTGGTTCAACTTCTTCAAGGGTTGAACAAGGGGTTTTGCATATTCTTCAAGATTTATTTGATGCATACATAAGGCAGTGTTTAGTCCCTTATTATCATCCACTGAATACCCTATAGCTTGTTTGTGGATCCTTAGCTCCTTAAGGAGTCTTTCCAGTTGTTCTTCGATCAGATTGGCATTGACTATGACAGGATTTCTTTCTTCAGGGTCTAGAAACTCATACTTCATACCTTCTAGTAGTTGTTTCAGCTCTGGGTTAGGTTTTGGTACTTTCTCTTCTGCCATGGTTAATTCTAAAGAAGCATACTTCACCATCTCGACAACTTCCTCTTCATCGTTCAGATCTCCTTCATCTTAGTTCAGGTAGTTGAGGATCTCAACTACCTCGAGATCGTCGATCTTCGAGTCCTCTTTGTCAACGCCCTCATAAGAGGGTCTACCACTATTGTGTCCTCTTCTACCTCTTCGCAGTATTGGTTATAGCTGTCCACGAAGTAAGCAGATTTAAGCAGGGACGTTCCTTTCATTGAGTCTTTCACCTTAAAATCTATGTGATCGTCTCCGACCCTTAGGGTTATCACGCCTTCAGCGACGTCAATAAGTGCCCTTCCGGTTGCCAAGAAAGGACGACTAGAGATGATGGGGCACTTAGGGTCTTCAATGGTGTCGATGATAACTATGTCACATGGGATGAAGAATCTCCCTACTCAAATCGGGAAATCTTCCACCACTCCTACTGGCCTTTTGAAAGTGTGGTCTACCAACTCTATCCTCATATTAGTCCTGACCATATTAGTCAGTCCTAATCATTGCGCAAGGTTTAAAGGCATTAGGTTGATGCTAGCCCCCAAGTTGGTGAGGCCTTTCCTTTCAACATTATCTCCTACTGTGAAAGGTATGGTAAAGGCCTCAGGGTCCTTTTTCTTGGTTGGTAATTCAGCTTTTACGAATGATGTTGACATGCTGGCTAGGTGTATAGTTTTGATCCTTCCTCCTCATCTTTTCTTAGTGACTAGATCCTTGAAGAATTTGGCATAGGTCGACATTTCTTCCAAGGCATCCACAAACGGTACCTCTAGGTGGAGCTTTTTCACTGATTCCATGAACTTCTCATACCTCTTCTTGAGGTGAGCCTTTACAAGCTTGTATGGAAAAGGTAATCTTGGCAAGTACTGACTCCTCTTGGAGAATAATTCCTCTTCACGTTCTAGTTCCCTAACTGATGGGTGTTGTCTTTCTCCTTCAGCTGGATTTTCTATAACCTTCTCTGGCTCAGGTTCTTCAGTTCTCGTCTCCTCAGGGCCCTCTATTGTCCGTCCTGGTCTAAGGGTTGCCATCTTGGCGGACTCCGTGCTAGAAGGAATCTTCTCCGAAGGATTCTTTATGAGCTCAGCCAACTGAGCAAGCTGCTAGTCTATCTGACGTTGGTGCATTTGCATGTCTGCCATTTGGACTTGCATAGTATTTAAAACACCTGATTGGATAGTGCGCTCTGTGCAAGTTGGTTATTTATTGTGTCTTGTCTTTTGACAAAGTCAAAAAGTTGACCCACTAAGTATGTCTAACTATTACTTTTGGTATGGCTCTGTCCTTGTTCTTGCACTTGCCCTTGACTTGTGTTAGCAGCTTGGCGGGGTGGATACTTCCCCTGACCTTGATAATTGGTTTTCTTCGTCTAGAACGTGCTCGTCTTGGTGTATTGTCCTTTCCCGCTTCTTTTCTCAAAGCCAGGTGGTTGCTTGGGTGGGTTGTTCAACTGATGTGAGTTCTCTACGGCATCCTTGTTCCCATAACTGAAGCCTGGATGATTTGGCCTCTTGAAATTTGCGTAAGAGACATTTTCAACTTCATCCTCCTCAGAATCACCTTTACTTGACTCTTCAGGACGAGTATACACACAATTATCTACTCCATGCCCTCCTTCACCACAGGTGACACATTTCATTACCTTCTCTATCTGCTTCTTGCCTTTTCCTCCTGACTCCTTTAGCTGTCTGACGTCCGTAGCTATCTTCTGTATTTGAGATGTGATCGCCTCAAGAGCCTTGGATTCGATTGATGGCCCTTCATTGGTGGCTTTCTTCGCGTGCCCTCTGTCAGTCTTATCATACTCAGTCTCATCTTGTAGTTCAACCATGTTCTCAATGATCTTTTTAGATCTATTGGGCTTCTTGCCAAGAAAGTCGCTTCCTGCTGCTGCATTCAGCGAGACTCTCTCCTCAGGGGTTAGGCCATTGTAGAACGTTGTGATCAGGAAACCCTTCTTGTAATTGTGGTGAGGGCAATCCCTCTGATACTCCTGATATCTCTCACAGGCCTCATGCAGATTTCTCTTGGTTTATGCGTGAAAGATGTGATCTTCTACCTGTTTCTAACTGTCTTCTCGGTAGGGTAGAACTTGTTTACGAAAGCTTTGACTAAAGCATTCCATCCATTCAGGGATTGATGTGGCAGCCCAAGGTACCATGACAGTGCCTTATCCTCCAAGGAGAAAATGAAACCCTTACAGTAGATCACTTCTTACGGTACTCCCCTCATTTTAATGGTGTCACATATATTTTTAAAAGCATCGAGGTGATGATAAGGGTTGTCATTTTTGGAACTCCCTCGAAAGCTCTTATTCTGGATCATGGAAATCACAGCGGGCTTCAGCTCGAAGTTTGCGGCATCAAACCTTGGGATTATCATGGGGCACCTTGAGTTGTTGGCCTTTGTCGCTGCCAACTCCCGAAGGGTCTTTTCTTCCTCTTCGAAATCTTCATTGTATCTGTCTCTGTGATCTCATTCTTGATTGTGGTGGTTCCTCCTATTCCTGCGGCGATGACGACGCCCCTCGTGGTGACGGTCATCTTCAGGTTGTTCTTGTTCAGGTTCTTCATGTTCTTCATAGAAACGATCGTCATTGTAACGATCATTTCTATCTTCATCATTTCCTGGTAGAGGTGGGTGTTGTCCAACTCTCGCGTTCCGCTCGTCTGTGGAAAGGGGTGGTTCCACACGGGGTGGCATGGTGAGCGGAGTTAGTTTGAGCAAAGTGCTTCTTCCCAGGTACCTGAATAGAATGTACGATCAAGTTAGAAAATCGGGCTTGATGAAACGAATTGTTCTTTATAGGTTTAGGTTAGAAGACTTAGAGTGGTTGTGTTGTCGAGCTTATTGCTAAGCTTGAGGCACAGGAGTATAGTGGGTGGACTCAGGTTCCTTAACAATACTATTTTGCCTTGTCCCCGGCAACGGCGCCAAAAAGTTGACTGGCCTAAATCACGCATCCAAAAGAAGCAGATTAAAGTGGTCGGACTTTTAAAGAGATAACCCGACACTCTGGCCCCTGCTACGATAATGGGGTCTGATGTAGCAATCGGGGTCGTACACAGGGACAAGGTTGGTCGTGCTAAGAATGCGAAATCAACACTCTATACTCCAACATAAAAGAGTATTAATATGTGTTCCCGAGGGAACAGTAGCTCGAGAACAAGAACAATAAGACAAAATAAGTAAAAAGAAACAAACTGTAACAAGTATATGGGAAAACTCGGGTTGGGATCACCAACCAAATCGTCTCTCCAACAAGCATACTATCTCTCTCTCTTTCATACTCATATCAATAATATAAGAAACCATAAAACGTCTATTCCACTTTCTCTCGAGATGAGGATAGATCTAGGCCTAAAAGACGTCTCTCTCTCGAGAGGATAACTCAAAAACCTCACAGCAAAACATATGGTCAAAGCATTTAGCATTTCAATACTCTCGTGCATTCATACTACTCCATAATACAGGATAAAAGTGTTATTACTCTCTCAAGATATCAACAATCAAACATCACAAGATGTGCATAAAAATAGGTGCAAGGAGATAATCTTGATAAGAATATGTATATTCAAAAGAAAGAGACAATATACATGTTGGGAGAGTCTTAGTGTCTACTCCCAACCCAAGTTATGGTGTTTATCCGCTCATGCTTGTGGGTAACATGGTGGCGCTACGGAAAGATAGATCCATGAGATACCACGAAGAATGGAGGTGAGTACAGCGTGAGGAAATGATAGATCTAGAGGAGAAGAAACGTGATACTACACACTACTTCTTCATATCTAGATCTACCACGGGGATGTCTTCTTCTCTCGAAGAAGTGGCGGGCGCAGGCGGTCATCTTCTCTCTCCTCAGCTTTCGCTCCAGAGATCCAAGACTAATGGATGATCGACAATGGGTCTGGGATGCGGCAGCACTTCGTGGTATCAGGATCAGATCTCTCTGATGTGATGCCTTGACAAGATAGGCGGGGGCACTATTTATAGGCGTCTTCCACCGACTTAAGACCGTGGTTGCGGTCTTTCCTTTATTCCTCCTTAGTCGTGATCTTTCTTGACCGCGATCCTCCCCAGGACCTCAGTCGCGGTCTTTGAGTACCCGCGGTTATGATCCTTGGAGAGACCGCGGTCGCGATCCTTGGAGAGATCGCGGTCGCGATCCTTGGAGAATCCACGGTCACGGTCTTTGGAGAGATCGTGGTCGCGATCTTTGCTGAATAACCGTGGTCAAAATTCTACCTCGGTCGCAGTCTTTGAGTGCCCGCAGTTGCGATCCTTGGAGAAGTCGTGATCGTGATCTTTGCTGAATAACCGCGGTCACGATTCTACCTCGGTCGCGGTCTTTGAGTGCTCGCGGTTGTGATCCTTGGAGAAGTCGCGGCCGCGGTCTTTGGAGAGACTGCGGTCGTGATCTTTGCTGAATAACCGGCGTCGTGATTCTAAGATCGCGGTCGCGGTTGGGCTGATTCCTGAAATCACAAAACAAGGCTTTAGTCAAGAAGATAGATAAAATGTGTGCAAAGTTAACTAAAGTTATTCTAAAAGTGGTGTAAAATATATACAGAAAATATGTAATGTGTGGTGTTATCAATTACATCTAGGAAGAGCTTTCGAAGAAGTAAAGACACATCTTGGTCAGAATGTTGCATGAAAAGACACCCTTCACCACTTTTAAGATTTGTTGGTTGTTCCAGGAGTTTGAAATCCATCCCATCATCTTTGACGCCTAAGGTTAACCTTCCTCTTATCGTTTTCAAATATGAAGTCTTCTTTGGCATGTAGTGGTCTTCCCAAAAGAATTTTAGAACCGTAGTCCTCTTGCATTTTCATCACCACAAAGTCAAATAGAAATATAAACTTGTCCACTTTGACTAAGACATCTTCACATATACAATATGGTCTGACTTAGGAATTATCATCCAACCATATTGGCATGTTGCTTCTCCTGGGCTCTTTTAATCTCATTTTCTTGAAGTTCTTGAGTGGCATTGATATTTATACTCTCTCCTGAGTCACAAAGAACATCTCCAAAGTGGAATTTGCCTATAGAGAACAATCTAATAAAAAACCCTAGATCTTAATATTTCTTTGGCAATTTTATTTATATCATCAGTCACTTCTTCATAAACCACTACCATGTTTGAATTTGCTACCCACCTCTTCTTACTTTTTATATCTTTAAGGAATTTGTTGTGAGAAGGAATATGTTCAATGGCTTCAACTAAGGGGAGGTTGACAAGTAGCCAGTGAAATACAACAAGAAACTTCTGAAAATGTTGATTTGCTTTGCTTTTCTTTAGGATATCTGGAAATGGAATCAAAACTACGATATAACACTCATCAGGAGGTTTATATATGGATTTAGGTGTTTTGTTTTCTTCTAAATCTGCATTAGAGACAATGTCCTCTTGTACTTGTTCAAGTGGTTGTTGGGGGTGCACAACTTCCTCTTCCATGATTGTATCAAGAATATCTGCAGAATGCTCTTAATATTTTCATTCATCCTGTCTAGATGAAGACTTTTGTATCATTTGGATCTTGGTGCTATCATACATCCTACCCTATTGAAGATTTCTATGTCCCTTTTCCACTTTAAGAGTTGATTGTCTTATCTTGTTGATTGGATAAGGAGTGAAAGGCAATCAGAGACAAGTCAAGTTCAGTAAGAAATTGGATAGATAGATTCGTGAGTAGTGTAATCATAAAATGGAGTGGTGACAGGATTGGTAATCTACTCTTCATGGGTACCGGGTTGATTGTTGTGTGAAACATTAATATTACCTAGGAAACTCCTATTGCTAGATTTTTAATATCAGCAATGTCAGTAGCTATTTAAGAAATATATGTCTCCATGCTCCTTATTTAATGTCTCCATGCTCCTTATATTGATCAATGTATGTCTCATTCTTTGTCATGAATTTTCCAGACAAATCTCCAACATGTCAAATTGGCTTGGCCCTATTTCTTGTTGAATTTATTGAGAATTGTGAAGTTATTGGTGCAGAGGTGGTTGCACTTGTGATGGGAAAGTATTAAGATCCTCCTAGAAAAATATAAGATTGGTATACCATAAATGTTGATCATTCCTCTTGATGTTGGAATGCTTCATATATATGCACTACGCCTCATCTTTCTCGGAGAGGTTAGATTGCATTGCTCCCAATTTTTTTATAAGCCGACTAATCGGTGATTTGAGCTCCTCCATGTCATGTGCTTCCATGGCACTCTTTGTTGAGCCCGTGTTTTCACACACATCACCCCAAGATTGATTCCTTGCCATATCCTTTAATATTTACTAACATTTTTGGCCTTGTTGTCTGAGAACAATCTTACCCATGCACTACCATTGTGGTCCTCTCCCCTTTGTATAGGTCATAGTAAAAAAGTTTACCTTGGTCCAAAAGATCAATGTCATGGCGGGGGACCTTTATGGGCATGTCTTTTTAACATTCCTACGACTCTGGATATGATTCATCTGGATACTGCTGAAACTTGTGGATCTTCACCATGATTTGTGTAGTCTTTTGTAGGGGGGAGTACCACTCAGTAAATATATCTATCATTTCATACCATGTCTCAATATACTCTAATTCTAAACTCAAAAATTAAGTGTTCGCTCTATATATGAGAAAGAAGTAAAAAAAAATTTTGAGCCACCCTGTCAATAACTCGAGTATCACAACTTTCCACAAACTATTATTGTGTTGCATCACGTCTTCATGGGTGTGTCCATGGAACGCCTGACATTTTACTAGAGTCACTAGGCTTGGATCTCTTTTATAGATGTCCACGTTCAGAGCTTGTCGCTTAACTAAATTCAATTGCTCGGTATATTAGAGGATGTTTTAATTTTATTTTTTCAAATAGTCTGCTCCTCATCCTTCACTGCGTGGTCATCATTGTCCCTAAAAATTGTGACATCATATTCTTCTAGTTCAACCTCCGTCCTTCTTGGTCAATCATAGGTTCCTCCAGATTCTCTAGTTGTACCTAATGTTTTTACGGTGGTGGTATAGTTTGGATTAGCTTCTCATAAAAGTTCTTTGGCTCGTTTAGGAATCTTTTCATGATCAATAGATGATGTGGATAGATTCATGTACTTGGTGGTCTGCGCGGAACATTAGCTAGTACCTGGAATACAATAGAAATGTGAGAACCACCAGGTACTAAACTTTAAGGGCAAGGCAAAAAAAATCATTACTAACTAAGTAAAAGCAAAATTAAAAATGTGACCTACATTAGCAGTTTTAGTACTTGTAGTCCTAACATTTCCTCCCCAACAATGGTGAGAAAAAATTGAATTTACCATGCATAGAAAGGCAAGTGCATATGTCTTAGTAATATAAAAAAATGAGTTCCAAGTGTCAGACTCAGGGAATTAGATACTAGATAGTACTACAAATCAAAATCAAATTCAATATGCCCATGGAAAATATTGAATTGGTTGTTTAGAAACTAAAAATTAAAATTAACAAAGAGATGAAAAAGATTGTTTTTTAATCAAAAATTCAAATTCTCTAGAATAATTAGGTTCACCACGGTGCAATTCATACTTGATTTCTTTCTACTAAAAAATAATTTAAATTGCTTGTTTGAATTAGGGATCTTATAACTTGCATTGTCTACTTTTGCAGTGTAATCCATTTTTTATGTAATAAAAAATCTACTTCCATAGAGTTACAGTCATAGACTAAACTATTAAAATCTCTCTCTTGATTCTTAATCTCATAGTTATTAGTCCTCTTTTTAAGTGTGTTATTAACTATGTGAATGATAACTTGTCTAATATTAACCCCTTTTACAAAGTTGTTAAATAATCTGGCCAATGTAGCGCAGATGGTTTGGTCCGACATGTCCTCCCCGGGGGACTCGGGTTTGAAACCTCCTGTTGCGCATTGTATTAACAATCCCTTGGGTCATCCGGGCTTTGACACCTGTTTGAGGGAGGGGGGAGAAGAAATCTCCTTCTAACTCAAAAAAAAAGTTGTTAAATAACTAAAGCATGTCCAAGGTGATCAATCATGAACATGGTATAACAAAGTACATTGTCATTCAAAATCTAAAAAACAAAATTTATATCCAACTATTTATTAACATCAGGCTACTCCCTAGATCTAGAGAAAAGGGTATTAGCCTCATATACTAAATATGGTATGGCAATGAATTTTAGAGAAGAAGATAAATATGAAATAAATGGATGGAACACCAGAGTCATAAATAATGATGGTTTCCTTTAAATATGAGCTTGACAGACGGGTGTTTACGGCCGTTAAATCACTCCTCAAATGTGTAGAGGTGATCCTTTTTCACTATCTCCACTCTTTCTTTTCTCTTCATTTTGTTCCATGTCTGGGTGTGCGATCCTTTTTGACAGCCATTGTCACTTAGGTCATCTAGAATTGCAAGTGACCAAGAAATAATTCAGGTCGTTGGTTTATAACTCCAACATCAGTCTGTCAATACATTTACATCGATGCCACTGAGATAGTTGATGGTACCAAGATAATCGGTGGCACGATGTCTCTAATTCCTTATTAGACTAGAAGTGGGTTTGTACCATCGAGCTGAGGGTCAATGGCACTGAGATGTTATTGTGACTTTCTGGCACATTGTCCAAACCACTGAGCTCTTGGTTGATAGCATCGAACTGGGTTTTTAGTGGCAGTGAGATAGTGGATTCTCTTTACATTTCCATGTGACTTCACATCCAATTTTGTTGCACAGTCAGTGGTACCAAGATCAATCTTAGTGGCACCTACTTGTACTTAGTCTATTCGATGAACTTGAATTTTTACGATACATATATTAGGTGGAGATATAATATGATAAATTTGTACCAAATGCATGAAATAACTAATATTGATGCACAAGAGTCTCACATGCTAGTTTGGCATATTACCGATGAAAACACATATAGCTGAGAATAAATATCATGAAAAATCACCTTAAATGACTTATGAAATAATGTTAAAATTGTGTGCATCAAAGATATGGCAACACTATCTATATAGAGCCACGTTTTATATCTTCACCGATCACAAAAGGTTGATGTATCTTTGACCCAGGAGGACTTAACCTACTTTAGTGGCTATGAATGGAGTATTTAGTGAACTATAACTACATATTAGCCTGCCATTCTAGTAAGGCTAACATGATGGTCGACTCCCTTAGTGTAAGTGGCTCAATTGTGTTGTTGGACTAGCCACCCAGTAGAGGGGAATCAAAAGTTCTGTTGATGGACCCCAAAAACTCTGTCTGGTAGGTTTCACCTATCCAACATCTAGATAATCCCTGACCTACTTTTCGAGATTCTTATAGATCAATTGTCTAAACCTACCATTGACAAGTAGAAGGCCCTTCTCTTTAAGCCACAAACCCACCTCTCTATGGGTGTCAATGGATGGAATCGTTACATGCATCATATCTAGGCCCATGAGGATTTCACTGTTGAAGGTTCCCATCTTGCAAGAAGCAAATGGGTCTAAGTATACAATACATCCCAACACCACCAAGATGTTTAAAGACCTACAATGTTTTTGTTGTGAGAGGGAATGGAAGGAGACAACCTTATCTGTGGCTAGTTGCGTCACGTATCAGATGGTGAGGACAGAGCATCGACGGCCATGTGGTTTACTAAAACCCATCAAAATTCTCAAATGGAAGTGGGATCAAAACATCATGGGTTTATGGTGGATCTTCCAAAGACTTAAAACGATAGGGTTTTACATGGATTGTATCGGACTATATGATGAAGTTGGCACACTTCCTAGCATGTAGGACCACCACCAAGGTGTCTGTCCTAGATAAGGTATACATCCAAGAGATTGTATGCCATCATAGAGTTCAAAGCTTCATCATCTCTGATCGTGACCCAAGTTTACCTCCAAGCTCTAGACACAAGTTCAAGAGGAAATCTACACAAAACTAAAGTTCAACATCGCCTACCATCGTGAAACAGATGGACAATTCAAATGTATAATGTGAACTCTAGAAGATTTTTTAAAGAGCTTGTGTCATAGGCCGAGTAGAATTGTGGGGACAATATCTGCCTTTAGCCCAATTTTCTTACAATAAAAAGCCAGTATCAGAATGCCCCTTGCAGAGCTCTTTATGGAAGGCCATGCTACTTGCCAATAGAATATACTAGTGAGAGCACGTTGTAGATAGTATCCGCTAGAATGTACTACTAGATGAACTAAATTGGAATATGGGCAACATAAATGCAAACACCTACAAGGAAAAGGAATATCAACCTAAGAAGCTTGAATATCATGTATGAACATGCTAAATTTTAGAAGAAATTTATACCTTTTTCTCCTTTCATCATTTTAGAAGTTTAACTCTTCATAATATGAAAAATAATATTTTTGGCCCGATTATCTTTTCAATTTTCTTAAGAAGTTAACAAACTACTTACAATAACTTTATTAAATGTGACTTTCTTGTGAAATTGCTAGTACTTAATACCAATGCAAAGGCTTTATCATCCTCACAAAACATATCGATAGCCAAAAATAGGACTAGAAGCAACAAATAAGGAGCCTACCACCAAACGCCATGGATAAGAACTATAAAGCAAGCATGATTTCAGATGTTTGTTTGACTTGTCTCTGATCCCTTCACCACGTAGTTTCCTCAATACTCTAGCAAATAAGTTTTAGCCTAAAGCATTTTACTTTACTTTCAAGTAACTGCCTTTTTGTTGTAAGCTTGCACTGAGTTATTTACAACTCTGATACTATAGAGCTTGTGGACGGTTATGTTGTTGCCCTAATTCTTTTTAACATATTTTTCTTATAATTTTATGAAGATATTCTAACACTATAGTAATTGGAGGGTCATTAGGTTGACATGTGTCACTGAAATACTAAAACTCACATGGAACTCAATTCTGTAAGAATAATTATAACCTTCACAAATGGGGAACCTCGCATGTTGCCATATAAACGGCCATAAGCATGCCTCTTTACTTATCAAGCTAATATATAGGCCTCGCTCATCTCCGCTAAATAGATGCAAGTAGAATAATCACTATATTCGCAAAGGTTGACTTATGAATAAACAAAAATTACCACAAGTTACAGTGAAAGATATTATACTCAACGTTGCGTTCATTGCTTTGTCTTGATTATGGTACCTCATCAGGTTACTACAAAAGATGGTTTACTTGCACTTTCCTTCCAACAGTGTGGACTGGATCGATAACTAGAAATGTGCACCGTCTTTTCAAGGTGTTATTAGATAAAACCATGAACACATGAAGCTAAAAATTCTACCACAGATAAAAGCATGTAGCGGCATACCGAACGGCAATATACCTTGCCAGACGAATGACCTTGTTACCAAACACACACAGTGTATGAAGCTACAAACATCAGAGCAATCTACATTGAAATGTCACTAAGGGTGAGTTTGGGTGACTACTTCTCAAATGCCGTCGTGTATTGGGTCGTACCACTTTTGGTATTTTCACTGGTGGAGGAGCAGAGACCTGCAACCAGCTCAGTATGTACAGTTGCATGCAAAACCTGTGACCACGGATCAGTGATCTGGCATAGAACCGGCAGTTCTGATGTCCGCTGATCCCGACGTCATTTGCACTCGGTGCTAAATTGTTTATGCAACGGTAGGGAACAAATATACAACCATAGCCGTTGTGATTAAATTGATATGTAAATCTCGTGTCAACTACCAGAAGTTTCGATTACGCCAGCCAAACTAGGCCTAACAAACAAACACAACGGAGGCTATCCACAAAACTTAATAGGCATGCATTTCCATAGAATACCGAGACGCATACTCTAGACTTATGAAACCGCCCTTTGAAATGGCATCTATAAAAGCATTTAAGCCGTGATAGAAATAACCACCCAGCCCCAAAACCGTTTAAGTGACTTTTCAGGATTTTATCATCCAAGCCCTTGGATAAGAGTTCTAGACTTCGGTTTGATAAGCAGTTGTGTGTAGGCTACGGTATCATTAAAACAATTATACCTCTCTACATTCCGCTTTTGTGATGACACTAAAATTTATTACACAGCAAACATAATGTACTATAATAGGAACTTCTGATACAACACTAAATGTCATCAAGTGCAGCATGATTAGGGGGTAACCTTTCATCATTGGAACCACAACTACTTGAATGATGATATAAAATACGCAAGAACTAATTGGCCTTTAGGCATGATTGACGAATGAAGTCCAATTCAAGAGGAAGGGCCATACGTTATTCGTTCTTATTACAGTGATGTTTTAGTTTAAAGTACTGCTTGGTTAGAAAATTAGACATTTGATTCCTTCTTTAAAAAAAAATCAGACACAAGATACACAAATATTAACTTAATATACTACACTCCTATGATATTTTACATTCAGCACTCATCGAAGCAAGGTCCATTAGGTATCTGCAGTTTAATGCTTACTAATCAATCATTGTTGGAAGTGGGAACGTGTACTTATAGCCCGCCTTTTACTGCTTCAGAATGCCAACAATCATCAGATTCATAGCAGTCAGATAGCTAACGAGGGAAAAGAAAGAATTCCTTGCAGACAATATCTGTAGGTGCACAGTACAAAAATGGTCAGTCAATGTTTAGAAACAGGAAATTTGTTAAAGATCCATCGTGTATTCATCAATGTGTTGAACCTTCCACCAGTAACGTTTTCATTGTGTATTGTATGATCAGTGTTACTGATACAGAAATTCAAATATTTAACAGAACCCTATTCTGCAAGCACCCATTATATGACAATCTATGATTACTGCACATGAAACAGGGAACATATTTTGTATAAGTGATTGATAAACTATAAAAACGCACCATGTCATAGGTTCTCCATATACTGTCACGAAATTTGCACAATATATAGAAAAAAGAGATGCATTCTCTTTAGTAGACCTATTAAAGTTGCCCGGCCTGTATTTCCAACCCAAAAGACAATTTGGTTTAGGTATGTTACATAAGCAAAAGTTATATACTTCACCACCTTACTTTCTAGCATTTTCTACCTACACTTGACCTGGATAAATAAAGTTTTTGCCAATCTGATATTGATTCAGATCACCTCTTTTGTAGATATTTATTCACAACATTAAATTGTTTTATATATTTCAAAGTTGAAGCATATTTCCTATATTTATTACTTCCAAAAATTATTTTCTAAGAAAAAAATGCATACATATTAGAAACTAGATATTTCCATTTAACTCAAATCTCAAATCCAAACCTGTTTTTTGACGAACGTGGCCTATTAAGTGTGTTATAACTGTCAAATGATAACAACCATTTGATATCTGCCAGTTTTTTTTTATATTTATACTATATTGGTAACTTACAACGAAATCCCAAAAGTGAAACTGAAAAAACAGAAAGCTTCGTAAAACAATCGATAACAAATAAAGCAGAAAGTCTGCATATAGTGCTTATGCAATGATAAAGGAAGCCTCAATATGATTGGAAAAGTAAACAATAAATTTAGCCCCGGATAAGTAACAAATACCCAGTCCTAAATAGCAACTACATTGAACCATTCGTAGTTAATTTCTAGCTACTACTGGTCATTGTTTGCAATTAACTGGTTTTTTGGACAAAACCGAGACTCGAAATAAGTTCTAAATTTAATAAGGAAAACTATGTGATACTATCAGTGGTTACTCTTGAAATTGAGGGACCGTGACACATGCACATTTCAAATTTAAGGAAAATATACCAAATTTAAAAACAAACTCCGCCTATGTTTTCATTTTTGTGTGTAAATGTAGCCGGTCCCAAGCCCGGGTAAAGGAGGAGGGTTGGTGGTAGGTTGACAGCCAGCCTATAAAAACTGTCACTCTTTCTATGACATGGATCCTTATAAGAATATCGTTGGAGCGTCCCTACCTAGCGACGCGCTGCACCGGCACCCGGGTGCAGTGATAAATATGCAAGAGGTTTCGACACAACGACGCCCGGTTGTGTTGAAGGATAAACAAGGGTTTCCACATCTTGGACGGGTGTGGGTAAAGAAGCTAGTCCCGCTGCATCATCGCCCGGATGTAGTGAAAAATGTGCAAGGGTTTCCACATCTTGGACGGGTGTGGGTAAAGAAGCTAGTCCCGCCGCATCATTGCCCAGATGCAGTGAAAAATGTGCAGGGGCAACATTTTCGATGAAGGCAAGTAAAGAAGCAAGTTCAACAAAAAAAGTTTAGAGTTGGATCTTGGAATATTGGCTCTTTGACAGGGAAATCTTTGGAGATAGTGGATACCATGATGAGAAGAAAAGTCAATATAGCTTGCTTGCAGGAAACCAAGTGGATAGGGGAACGTTGTAGAGAGATTGGAGACACAGGATACAAAATCTGGTATACAGGTATTGATAAATATAGAAATGGCGTATGTATTATCGTTGATAAGATGTTGAAGGATGACGTCGTCAAGATTACAAGGATGGGTGATAGAATCATAGCTATCAAGGTTGTTCTTGGGGGAAATATTTTTAACATTATTAGCGCTTATGCCCCCCCAAGTTGGCCTTAGCGAGGATGCGAAGAAGGATTTTTGGGATGACATGGATGAATTGATGCAAGGAATACCGATCGAGGAGAAGATTATTATTGGGAGTGATTTAAATGGCCATGTAGGGAGTGGTAATGCTGGATTTGAGAGAGTTCATGGTGGTTTTGGATATGGCAACAGGAACGGAGGAGAGAGGATATTAGATTTTGCAGTTGCATATGATATGATTTTGGCAAACACCCATTTCAAGAAAAGAGAATCTCATAAGATTACTTTCAAGAGTGGGCACAACTGTAGCCAAATTGATTACCTCCTTACAAGGCGGGTGGATCGTAACATATGCAAGGATTGTAAAGTGATTCCTGGCAAAGAACTCACGACCCAACATAGGTTGGTAGTTTTGGATATTAACATGAAGATCAATAAAGGCAAACATAACGGAAACCAAGATAGCAGGATCAAGTGGTGGAATCTTAAAGGAGAAAAGAAATTGACTTTTCATGATAAACTCATCAAGGAGGTAACTTGGAACTTGGAGTCTGATGTTAACACTATGTGGCATAACATGAGCTCCTGCATAATAAAAATTTCCAAAGAGGTTTTGGGGGAGTCTAAAGGTTGTGGACCTCCACAGAAGGAGACTTGGTGGTGGAATGATGAAGTACAAAAGGCTATTAAACTGAAAAGGGAGATCTATAGGAGCTTGCCCAAATCTGGAGATGATGCAACGTTCCAAAGATACAAGCAAGCAAAGAAAGAAGCTAAAAAGGTGGTTCGGGAGGCAAGGTCTAGATACTTTTATGATATGTATAAGAAGCTGGACACTAAAGAAGGGGAAAAAGATATATATAAAATGGCTCGTATAAGAGAAAGGAAAGGAAGAGACTTGAGTCAAGTAAAATGCATAAAGAATGAAGATGGTAGAGTATTGGTGAAGGACGATGATATCAAAAATCAGTGGAGAAATTACTTCCATAAGCTTTTCAATGGAGATACTGCATATAATGTTAGCGACTCGTGTGACGTGAATACGAGAGATATCATTTACACACGACGAGTTTCACCATTTGAGGTCAAGAATGCTTTGAAAAAGATGAAAATGAGAAAGGCATGCGGACCAGACAATATTCCCATTGATGTATGGAAGAGTATGGGGGATGAGGGAGTTACATGGTTAACAAATTTCTTTAACAAGATTATGAAGACCAAGAAGATGCCGGATGAGTGGAGAAATAGTATTATAGTCCCAATCTACAAGAACAAAGGTGACGTTCAGAGTTGTACAAACTATAGAGGTATCAAGCTGATGAGTCACACGATGAAGCTTTGGGAGAGGATTATTGAGCAGAGGTTAAGATCTATAACACGGGTATCAAACAACCAATTTGGTTTCATGCCTGGAAGATCAACAACAGAGGCTATTTTTCTGATAAGGAGGCTTATGGAGAAGTATAGACAAAGCAAAAGAGATCTTCATATGGTGTTTATCGATCTAGAGAAGGCTTATGATCGAGTACCCAGAGAAGTGTTATGGATGGTTTTGGAGAAAAAGGGTGTGCCTATCCAATACATTGACTTGATCAAAGACATGTATGATAGCTCTACTGCAAGTGTCAAGACTCCTGGAGGAGAGACACCAACTTTTCCTATTACAGTTGGGGTACACCAAGGATCCACACTCAGCCTATATCTATTCGTTCTGGTTATGGATGAGTTAACAAAGAATGTTCAGGATGATATTCCTTGGTGTATGTTATTTGCTGATGATATTGTTTTGATTGACGAAACAAAAGATGGATTGAATGATAAAGTTGAATGTTGGAGAAAGGCATTGGAATCAAATGGATTGATGATTAGCAGGAGCAAAACTGAGTATATGCATTGCAATTTCAGCCAATCTCGCAGTGTGAATGATGGAGCCAAGTTGGACGGAGTAGATATACCAAAATGTGACAAATTTCGTTACTTAGGTTCTATTATTCAAATAGACGGGGATGTCCAAAATGATGTTTGTCACCGGATCACTGCAGGATGGTTGAAATGGAGGAGTGCAACTGGAGTTTTATGCGATCAGAAGATCCCTCTCAGGTTAAAAAGTAAGTTTTATAGAACAGCTATACGACCAGCCATGCTCTATGGGAGTGAATGTTGGGCGGTGAAGAAACAAGGTCTCAACAAGATGAACGTGGCCGAAATGCGTATGCTGAGATGGATGTGTGGGAAGACAAGAAAAGATCGTTTGAGAAATGACTATATCAGGAATAAAGTGGGGGTGGCGAGCATTGAGGACAAGTTGCGTGAGGGCCGACTCAGATGGTACGGACATGTGCAACGCAGACCTACTAGTGCGCCTATACGAAGCAATGCTATTGAGCCAAACACTATAAATAGAAGAAGAGGAAGGCCTAAATTAACATGGGATGAGCTTATAAAGAGAAATTTTGAATCTCTACATCTCAATCAGAATATGACCCATGATAGAGCTGAATGGAAACGAAGGATCCATGTAGCCGACCCCAACATAGTTGGGATTGAGGCTTAGATGATGATGATGATGATGATACCAAATTTAAAAACAAAATAAGTCTAAAGAAGAAGCTGAACTGAAATTATGATTAGGCTGATCGCTGTTGTTCTAAAGCAGTATGTGTACGAGGGTACTGCTGCATATAGTATATGTGGCATAAGGCAGCATATGCAGTTTTGGATACTTTCTTTATAAATTAAATTTATACAGTATAAATTGTACAGCATGCATATAAATTATATATTATATTATAGAATGTAAATTATGTATATTAACGTGTAATTATATAATATATATATAGAGGGGGGGAGAAAGTTAGGTTAAAACACACTTGAGTGTACCAGAGACGTAATACACTCGAGTCGTTTTCCATTGTGCGACAACTATTATAAAAATAAAAAATGTCTATCCTCTTAATTATCTTATGAACGGACTATAAATTAAATTTGAACTTTGACTATTATGGGTCATGCATATAAAGAAAATAAAATATTGCATTCGAAATTAGCTATGTATGTCAATTTTGTTATTTTTGGATGAGTGACTTGCAAACATCCAATTAAGCTCAAATTTTACATGTAGCCTATATTTGTTATAATCAATGAATATCAATGGCTTGAATTTTCCAAAAAAATGGTCTAGATATGTAAACACCTGACTATACAGTGCAATCTATACACTAGTGTGTACGTGCCCGTGCGTATGTGTGTGTTGTGTTGTGTATATGGGTAACATATTTGAAATGTGTATATACTGGTAACATATTTGAAATGTGCATGTAATTCATATGTATTAATATGTAAACATATAACTACAAGAGTTTATATGTGGAAATGTGTATATATAGATATCTATGTATATCATGTATGTATGTTATATAAAAAAATTGTAACATATAAAACAGGCAAATAGATGGTTGAAGATGTTTGAGTGTATTATATATGTATGTATATTCAAATGCATATATAAGGGTGGGTCATGGGTGTATAATTTCACGGAGACGGCAAATGAATGTGTGGTCCTTGATGGTGAAGGCAAGGAGAAGGAAACAGAAATGATTGAGGCTCCAACAAAATGCAGGCGACTGACCATCAGGAGAAAATGACAAGGCAATGTAGATCTGGACTCACAAAAGAAAGTATTCTAACTCAAATGAGCAAGCGGATGAAGTACCAAAAAAATGTGACCGAAAAGGCTAATGAGGAGGCTAACAAGAAATCAACAAAAATGGTGGAGGTGGAAAAGAGAAGGATACAGAAAGGTGAACACCGTAGTGGATCCAGAAGGCAATACTGTTATATCAGATTACAAGGTTGATTCTCAAGCTGGGGCAGTGAGGAATAATACAAGGAAATTCATCGAATATAACTTTCATAATATGGAAGATGGAGGAGGAAAGAAGGTGCCGGTAGGCAATGAAAACCTTCATCCACAAGGTAAACTCGGAGGGAGGTGTGAGGCAACAGTGCAAATATATAGCAAGTCCCATACATGACAAGGAATTAGGCATGACAAAACTTGAAATCCTGCGACATCTTGTCTCGCTACACTAGCCGAAGCTTGTTGTTGTTCTTGAACAATGAATTTAAGCTACAACAACAAATTTAACCATTACAAACATAGGGTTTAACTGCTCACATCGGGTGGAAGCTCAGAGTTATTCTGATGGGATGTTGGTTGATGTGGAAGGCATGTGATTATTAAGTAGAGATCCTAGAGAGTCGACAACATATGATGTGCATAGTTGATGCCTCGATAGTATGATGCTTACAGTCATCTATGCAAGTCCATTCCTACTCATGGTATAAAAAGCCCGCCTTGAGGCTCTTGAGGCTTACGCCTCGATATCCTGGATTGAGGCTTACGCCGCACAATGTCCGAGGCTCGCCTCAAAGCACTGAGGCTAAGAGGCTTAACTGATACGCATGCCTCGATTCTGGATGATAATGTATCATGTTAACCACCAAAATTTCTACTAATAACATTTCTACAAACACTTTATTTAGAAAAATAATATTCAGAGTTTTGGTTAATTATACTTCTTTTATTACTGAAATTTTTAATTATCGTTACGAGTGACATCTTTCAATCTTCATTGCTAAATTTATCTGTTTGCTACCTTCTTATTTACTTTGTTGGTGAATTTCATCTCATTGTTAACTAATTTTGGATCTTGTGTCTACTAATTCCAAACTCTATCTCCCTTTTTCTTTGTTAATTACATATTTGATCTAATAGTATAATTAATTAATATCTTATTATTTCTACGCATGTTTTGCAATACTGTAGTGGCCTTTAATTTCTTGTTATCTGTTGAGAGTTATTTAGTTAGTGTTTTATTATTAGTTTGTAATATGGGCCTATGTGTCTTGGCCCATTAGGGTTGTCTTATGTCCTGTACGCTTCACTGTTCTCCTATTTATAGGAGCAGGGTTTCTCCTATCTAATACAACGATTAGCCATCTTTTACTTTCTAAGATGGTATCAGAGCAGTCGTCCTAGGGACCAAAACCCTACGTGAGAGTGAGCAAGAACCAAAGGAGCGGCCCCCCCTTGCGGGCGGCCTCCGCCCTTGGCGGTGCTTGGCTGCCCGCAAGGAATTCCTCTCCTTGTTCCCTGCCACTTTGGTTTTTGGCATTCCCCTGCTACCGTGCCGCTCCCACTCGTCCACTTCTACCCTGCCGCTAAAGCTGTCGCGCGGTCCATACTCTGCCTCCTGCCCAGCGAAGCCGCCACCCTACTGTTGCTCGTCATTGTCGCCATCTTGCTGTTGTTGCTGCCTAGTCGCAGTGTGGCTTTTGCGCCACCGGCTCTTGCTGCCTTCTGCGTCGCACGCTGCCACCCAACCACTGTCTAGTCGTTGTTGGCTTCTAAGCACAACCGCCTGCCCTGTCCCCTTGCGTCGTTGCTGCTCCATGCCTTGCTGCCGCCGCCGCTAAATATCTCCTCCATCCTCCTGGTCGGCGCCAACTACTGGCCCTGTTGCGCCCCGTCCTCCATGCTGCTCCTGCCTCCTGCTGCGGCTATACTACCCGCCGCTTGTCCCTCTGCCGCCGCCAAGCCGCCACTGTTGTCTGTCATCTTACGACTGCAACTATTGCCTGACCGCAGCCAATCACCTGCCTCTACTGATGTCGCGCCTACGCACGCCTCCACCCCGCCTTTGCACTGCCAGATCTGCTGCCTACGGCCCAGCCGCTGACCACCCTACTCCTGCCGCGCCACCAGCCCTTTAGCCGCTCCCTACCGCCTCTAATCGTGCCACCAAACAGCCCAATTTTTTTATATCCCTCAATATTTTCTACTGCCCCCCTCCCATATTCACTCAAATATTTGTGTTAATCGGATCCATTTTTTAGCTTTATCAGATTTTCGCGGGGACGGAGGGGTCGGAGAAAGATCCATTTATTTTTCTATCTGGATCTGCCTATTCGGGTCATTTTGCACCTTGACTCACATTATTGGTTACTGCCTCCACATATTTGCCTACGCTAAACCTTGCCTCTACCATTGTTTTTGACTCTCCACGCTAACCACTCCTTTACTCTTTCCGTGCTTGGCGTGAGGGGGAGAATAGAGGAGAAAGAGTAGAGGGAAGAGACGAGATGGAGAGATGAAGAAAAAAAAGAGAAGAATTATGTTATGTTGCTTCATGCCACATTTATTGTTGATATATGGACTCTTCTGCTGCTATTTAGTACTTTTTGCTGCTATTATTATTTATTCATCATCTACCTCGACTACTGCTGTGAAGTTGAATACTTGGACGTCATCTTTGCTACTTGTGCTATGATTAGCACACTTTACCTGTTGCTTTGTGCTTTTGCACTTTCTGCTTTTCATGCTTTATTTGCACGTTGACTTTCTACTTTGTGGACCAACGCTCTCTGGACTTTGACGTCTGCTACTGTGATGGATATTGTATGAGAGGGAAGATGATGAAGACCTTTCTGTTGCTGACTTTACATGGAGCTTCGTCTACTGGAGTTATTTATTTGCTTGCTACTGTGCCTACTGGTCTTATATCTGCCTACGTCGTCGACTCTCTACTGTTGTGCGCCAGCACTCTCTGGCATGTCCGTGTTTTGGCATGTCGACTTTCTGCTACTGTGATCCAGCACTCTCTGGGCTCTGCTACTGTGATCCAGCACTCTCTGGCTACTACAACGACGATTTTGATGAAGACCTTGGTGCCTATCAGCTATTTAATCTTTTGCTCCAGATGATCGTGTTGCTGCTTATTTCTGCTCCAGATGATCGAGAAGCTTCTGCTAGCGTGCTTGCCTACTTGCTTGGAGTATCTACATGAGGGGGAGTATCTGAGTGTTTGAGTGCTTTAATGTAATATTGAGGGGGAGAAAATTCTTATATGGGCTTAGTTTATCGTTTTATTCTATTTCTTTGTTTTCTTTGTCCAACTCTCTATTTGCAAGCTGATTTCGGATTCTCCCAACTTCAGCTTGAGGGGGAGTGTTGAGAGTTATTTAGTTAGTGTTTTATTATTAGTTTGTAATATGGGTCTATGTGTCTTGGCCCATTAGGGTTGTCTTATGTCTTGTACGCTTCCCTGTTCTCCTATTTATAGGAGCAGGGTTTCTCCTATCTAATACAACGATTAGCCATCTTTTACTTTCTAAGATTATCCTTAATAAGTTTCATATAAAATTTCTATTTCATTTTAGTTTTGTTTGTATATACATATTTATGCTATAAAATATATTTAAATATATATCACTATATAATATACAAATATGTATATACACGTATAGTTTTATTTATTAAGTAGACCGCCTCATGCATATTTTGAGGCTAGCGCCTCACGGCTTACGCCTCACCTCACTGAGACAAAAATGCCTCGTTACTTCTCACACACTTTATAACCTTGTTGACTTGTTCCTACCATGGGCGGGCTGCTCTGGAATCACATTCGGAGACTAGGAAGTAGTATTAAAGAGGAATTGGCTCTGGGTGGTTGTAGTGAGATGTTAGATCTGGCAGAAAAGTTGGGCAACAACTTGTTCATCTACTCCGCGGCAACTAGGTTCCAAGAAACCTTAACTGATGCTGGCCTCTCAGATTTAGGAGCGTCGGACCCCCGTTTCACATTCTGAAATGGAAGATTGTATGAATGACTAGATCAGGCAGTGGCATGTGAGCACTGGATTTACAGAATGTGAACTATAGTGTGAGAACCCCCTCGCAATAGCTCGGACTATAATCCATTGTTAATCAGTGCCAACAATACCCCGTGATACAGAGAGTTTTCAAGACTTAAGCTGCATGGAACAAACAAGGGCGTTACAAAGCCTTCTTAAAGGATGCTGGCCACATAATATGCAATTAAGAGAAACTGTTGCTGCAATTCAGAATAAAGTCAGTAAATGGGGAGCAAAGGAGGACAATGCAAATTAGAAGGTGACACTGCTAAAGAAAATAGAGGAATCACAAAAACAACTCAAAAATACATATGAATCGAGACTAGATGAAGAATGTGCCAAGATGCAAGAGGTGTATGAAAAAATTCTAGCAGCAGATGAAGAGAATTGGCGCCAGAAAAGTCAAATTGACTGGCTGAGGAATGGGGATTAAATCAACGATATTATCATGCATTTGTGAAAGGCAGGTGTCGTAATATGATATCCATGTTGAAGAACGAAAACGATCAATGAGTGAATGAGCCAGTGCATCTCAAGCAACTAGTCTACTCTCATTTCAAAAACACGATCACAGCTACTTCATACACGACACAGGCAATCATGGACGTGATTCCTGACAACTGCAAGTTTCTTACAGAGGACCAGTTTGACAGAGTTAGAGGCGTCCCATGAGAGGCAAAAGTTTACCATACTCTTTCTCAAATAGGGAGGTATAAGGCAAGAGGCCCTGACGGCACTGACCTTGCTTTCCTTCAAGACAACTAGGACATCACTAAGCAATCGATCTTGCACACAGTTAGAAGTGCATTGATCAGATTACCTTTGGAGAAAGGTCTGAGCGATTCTGGGGTGTCTCTCATTCCAAAAGTTAAATATCCTTTGACCTGCAGTAGTCTCCGGTCAATCTCTCTGAACAACACATGCTTAAAGTTAGTTTCTAAGATAGTGGTGGAAATGCTACATGAGCATATACCAAGGTGGATATCTCTGGTACAAAGCAGTTTCATACCGAGAATGAAGATATCAGACAATATAATCTTGGTCCAGATGTGATTCACCACATGAGGAGGCCGGGAGCGGGCCCTTACATGGCAATAAAGGTTGATTTGTAAAAGGCTTATATACAATCAGAAGGGCTAATTGTCCAGTGAATATAGTGAATTATATCAGGAACTCGCTCCAAGAAGGCATAACTAATGCCTTGTGGAATGGAGAAAATTTACAAAGTTTCAAGGCTTCGAGAGATGGCGCAAAGGTGAGCCACTCTCATCTTATTTATTTGTTATGTGCTTAGAAAGATTAAGACAACTCATTGAAGAAAAAGTTTCACTAAAGCAGTGGAAACCCGTATAAATTGGCAAACAGAGGGCCACACATTTCACATTTGCCAACAAAAAGGTCATATTTGCAAAGGCTAAAATGCAGCAAATTGAAGTCATCACGCAATGCTTCAAGAGTCTTGAGAAGGCATCCGGACGACATGTTTCAATGGATAAGACAAGGGTATTTTTCCCCAAAGTGTAACTTTGCAGGTTTCCAAGCGATTGAGAACTTTGACAGGTACCTTGGGGTACCAGTGATCCACTCTGAGCTCGATATATCTACATACAATGATGTCTTGCAAAAGGTTGAGGGCAGAATCACAGCATGGGCCTTATCTTTAACTCGACGCATGTGGTTGGTTAGATCCATGATCTCCTTGATCCCTAGACCTATAAATGGATATTCAACATCAACAAATTTGATTTGTATTCTCATTCCAAAATGAAGAAAAAAAATCGTACTCTCAAATCTGCCAGATCGGATTCAGATACCGAGTATCATATTTGGATATTTTTGGATCAGATTTCGGATATTATACTATCTGCTCCAAGAAGTATCTATGTCCAAAAATGAATATGTTGTAAATATATATAAAATGCTGGGAGCCTGGGACAGTACCTGAGCATACTATTTGCTATCTGCCATAATACTGATCTGTGTTTCACACACTAGTGCGCTTGCTGCAGTACCCCTCGTAGGACACAATTATCTCAACCCTAGATATAAAATATCCTCACTCAGCACTTAGGCGGCTCCTATTGCTCCTTCCTCTCTATATGTACCTAGTACCCACAAACCCAGCAGCTAGGCGATCACTCATCCGCTAGCAGTATCAGCAACTCGAGCCCTGTGATGCCCATGGCATGTGTGCCCGTGCGTCGTCGGCGTAGCGAGATATCTCCAGTAGACACAAGTGCATCTTCAAGCAAGGCCGGAGTTCGACAACTGCAATCAGTGTTGGTGTCATAGAGCAAGCACATACATTGTGAGTCGATAAAAATAGAGATCCAAGCATCATTCATCAAATACAATTTTCTGGTTGGCAGTTGCAGCTAAAGCTTCTGTAGATTTCTCCAACGAATACTTAATATCTCTCTCATAGACCTCTCCTTGTCTGTTCTGAACTCCAAGTTTGTTTCATACTTGCGATCTTTTTATTGTTTTTGATACAAATCAAACAGCAGATCCTTTCCGTACTTCATATCTTTTTATTGTATTTGGTAGGAATCACTTATCAAATGGATCAAAGATTTGACTTTTTTCATTACTACAAATCACTATTTTTATTCTTTAGTAAAAACTTGGTATTTTTTTTCTGACTGAGAATGGTTTATACTTTTGCACCTATTGTGGCTAATATACCCCACCCATCCTTTTGCAAAAACATCATCCCTACAGCTAAAACCAGTCCCTTAGCACTTGGTGATCTTACTATTCTAACCTCACCGTTAAATTTTTGTACCGTGTTCCTATATATTATTGACTTGAAACAGGGCATCTTGCCCAAGAATCTATATTATTAGGATTTGCAGGTAGTTAAGACAAGTCGGCTTCCTGGAAATTTTGGAGCATCTAGTTGAACTACATTGCAGAAGTGTAAGCTTTTGATCACAATCAAAATCCCAAAGTTCCAGAAGACAAGCCGCCTCATACTTTAATTAACTGGGTGTTTCTACCTAATAGAGTTCGACCATTCAGTGTTTGTAAATATAGATGCTTTTATTTTACATCGTGTACCTTGTGTACTAACCTTGTGAAGGGGCTACAGTGAAAAAAGATTATAAAAGAAAATTCTAAAAAAAACTTCTATGTTTGATCTTCATTTGGTTAATGTATCTTTTGCTGTGCAATCTGCATATAAATGGTTGCTAAATAAAATTTTCCTGTATCAATTGCCAACTCAACCAGCAAATTTTCAATCATAGTAGCTCTTCAACCGCTGTTCGGTCTGTACCAAACACAAGATGAGTGTTGCTCTTGTACTGTGCTGAGCATTTCACAGTAATAAGCAGCACAATTTTTTGCTACAAGAATTTGAGATGGATGACGGGCATCAGTGCAACTTGAAATGGTTGATCGTTGGCTGTGCCAACGGGTTCATACACAAACCAATGTTGGTGAGTGGTCGCCCAAATTAGGGGCAAACGATTTTCAGAAATAAGGATCTTTGTAATATAACCGGGCAATAAAAACTGCAGCATATATGTAATCCATTAACATTTGTTATACTCACGTGTGGGACGTGTAAAATTTGAAATATCATCTGAACACAAGAAGGTATATTTCGAACAAAACAAAGGGCAATATCACTGCTATTTGTAAAACATTATTATTAACCAGTACTTATAAAAGGATCATCAGATTTAGATATTATCCGGATTTGAAATATCAGATTCGTATTGGGATTAAATTAGTACTTTTTTGCATTTGACGGATATTAGATCAGATATCAGTTATAGTGAAAAAGTTCGGATTTGGATATATAGCTGTCCAATTCAAATTTGATCTGTTTACAAGCCTATCAATCCGGACCTATAGCATGCAGATGAGTCAATTACCAATGAACCTGTGCTCTAGGATTGACAAGGTGTGGGGGGAGGGGGGGGGGGGGGGGGGGGGGTGTCATAAACACAATCGGTTATGCCTGGTAGCTTGGAACAGGTTACAGCAGATAGGCAAGATGGTGGCGTGGAGTGATGGCAATGTAGGAGTGGAATAAAGCCTTGATCATGCAAAGTGCATGGGAAGCATAAACTGCTAGGGAGGCTGTGGTGTGAGGGCACCAAAAAGAAGTACAGATCATATAGGAGACAACCAGGCTACAGAATCATGGCTTTCTCGAGAACGGTACGGAGTACCAGCCTCAATGAGAAAATCATAGCATGAAAGTAAATATACAAGGCAAGTCTACCAATGTCTGGTATGACAACTAGGTGCGTGGATACCGAAGTTAGCGGAGCAGCAACCAGAAACATTGGTGAGGACATTGATCATCTGAATGTCAGTAGCTTGGTTGATTTGGAAGATAGGTGGAATGCCAATTTTCTTGGATACTACCTGCCAGTGAACATATTGCAGGCTATACTGCCTATTCCGAGCCCTATGGATAATGAGTAGAAGGATGTATGATGGGCATGGAACTCATTGACAGTGGAAAATTCAGTAGCCGGCATACAAACTGCTAAGAGAAGCCTGGGTAGGAGGAAGACTGATCCATGGAAGCTAGTGTGGAAGGCAAAGATGCCAGCCAAGTTCAAAACACTACTTTGGCTGGCTGCACATAAAGCAGCATTGACGAATGCTAGACAGAAGCAGCGGCATCTTAATGACAATGGGAGATGTGGAAGGTATAGTGAAGATGAAGAAACCATGAATCATGCATTTAGAGATATTAGGTTTCTGATGAGTGGAAGGAACTGGGCCTGGACCAGTGCATACCGAATTTCTTCGCTTCATCCTTGACAGCCTGATTCAGAGGTAAATTGAAAGCGAGTATAGAGCACAGGAGGAGTGTTATGGTGGCTTGTTGGCATATTCGGAGAAGCACGAACAGGAAGATCTTCTACTAGATAGATAGCTCTACTACACAGCTTTCTATCCAGATACACAGCAATGTCAAGAGCATCCAGAAGGCCTGCATGTAAGATGGATAAAAAACACCTCCAGTTGGAATAAGTGCTAGCCTAGGGTGCTCCATACCTGAGAAGAGATGGGTGAAGATGAATGAGGATGGAGCTGTGCAAAGGCAAAATGTAGCAGTAGGTGTGGTGGCCAGAAGTGACATTGGTACATGGCTAGGTGGTCAGGGGAAGTAATAAAGACTAACTCAGTTACAAAGGCAGAAATGCCAGCCATCATGCTTGCCTTGGAGAAAGCATGGAGTTTAGAGTGGAAAAAGATGATGATCGAGTTTGACTGCAGTAATGTTGTGAAGATTCTTGAAGATGGCTGGAAGGAGCTTCCTTTCATGCAGGTTGGAAGGGAAGTGGATTTGCTATAGAGAGCTTGGCAAGCGAAGATGGACCACATTAAGAGGGCCTAAAACTCGGCTGTAGATAGCTTGGCTAAGCTGCGCCTCAAAAGCATATCCATGGAAATTGAGTACTTGGCCCCACCCATTTGGGTGTTGTAGTAAGATAATCTTTGTAATGATAGAGTACTGCCACTTTCAATTCCTATTTTAGTCTAAATTTAGTCTTGTTAGTTCTACCTACATGAGGAGAGTAAAATAAATATAGTCTCCTGAGTTTCTCAAAAAAAGGGTGTGAATTTAAAAAAAAAATGAATATATATATATACACACACACATATATATATATATATATATATAAATATGATGCCGACAAGGAGTGGCTCAAGTGGTCAAACATGGTGTCTCCCAACAAAGGGAGCCGAGTTCGAATGCCAGCTGCCGCCTTGATTTACCACCCTCCCGAAAGTTCGGCCTCCGTCACGGGCATGGGAGAGAATGTCTCTCTTAATCCCATATATATATATATATATAGAGAGAGAGAGAGAGAGAGTCAGGCTAGAATACACTCGAGTGTACGGATCGCACGAATACACTCAAGTGTGTTTGTATATCGAGACTATTTTTTGTAAAATGTAAACCGTTGATCTTCACTGTCATACTATAACTAGGCTACATACAAATTTTGAGCCCATTTGGATGAGTGTAAGTCACTCATCCAAGGGCAACAAGATCGACGCGCGAAACTAATTTTGCGTATGAGTTGTTCACGAGATGTTTAAGAAGATCAACGGATTAGATTTTCAAAAAAAATATTGCATCATGAAAAACTACTTGAGTGTATTCCGCTCTGGATACACTCGAGTGTATTCTAGCCTGACTCTCTCTCTCTCTCTATATATATATATATATATATATATATGCTACAAGAATTGTGCACCAAAGTACATATAGCCTCTATATGTACACACCTCATACTTAAAATGCTTGCAATATTCTGCTACATATAAAAATCATATATAATTGATGTAAACCCATTAGATTGTGTCTTTTAAAAAATCATTAAAATTCAACATCTATGGATCCTGTTAGAGAAGATTATATATATATATATATATATATATATATATATATATATAGGGAGAGAGAGAGAGAGTTTGGCTAGAATACACTCAAGTGTATACGGAGCGGAATACACTCAAGTAGTTTTTCATGATGCAATATTTTTTTTTGAAAATCTAATCCGTTGATCTTCTTAAACATCTCGTGAATAACTCATATGCAGAAATGTGAGCACATTTGGATATGTATAGCTCATGTTATGAAGACCGCAAAAATATGCATTTCAAATTAGTTTCGCGCGTCGATTTTGTTGCCCTTGGATGAGTGACTTACACTCATCCAAATGGGCTCAAAATTTGTATGTAGCCTAGTTATAGTATGACGGTGAAGATCAATGGTTTACATTTTGCAAAAAATAGTCTTGATATGCAAACACACTTGAGTGTATTCGTGCGATCCGTACACTCGAGTGTATTCTAGCCTGACTCTCTCTCTCTCTCTCTCTCTCTCTCTCTCTCTATATATATATATATATATATATATATATATATATATAGTCAGGCTAGAATACACTCAAGTGTATCCGGAGCAGAATACACTCAAGTAGTTTTCCATGATGCAATATCTATTTTAAAAATGTAAACCGTTGATCTTATTAAACATCTTGTGAATAGCTCATATATAAAATTTGAGCACATTTGGACATTTATAGGTCATGTTATAAAGACCGCAAAAATTGTACATTTCAAATTAGTTTCGCACGTCGATCTTGTTGCCCTTGGATGAGTGACTTACACTCACCCAAATGGGCTCAAAATTTGTATGTAGCCTAGTTATAGTATGACAGTGAAGATCAGTGGTTTACATTTTGCAAAAAAAATATTCTTGATATGCAAACACACTTGTATTCGTGTAATCTGTACACTCGAGTGTATTCTAGCCTGACTATATATATATATATATACACTCGAGTGTACAGATCACACCGTACACCCCAATGGTGTTTGCCTATCTAGACCATGTTTTTCCAAAATCTAATCCATTGATCTTCATGGTTACAATAATAATAGGCCACATACAAAATTTGAACTCATTTGGATGAGTGTAAGTCACTCATCCAAGGACAACAAAATCGATGCACAAAACTAATTTGAAATACATGATTTTTGCCTCCTTTAGATGCATGACCTATAAGTGTCTAAATGAGCTAAAATTTATTATATAGTACGTTCTTATGATAATTAAGAAGATCAATGGTTTAGATTTTTCAAAAATTTATTGCATCTTCAAAAATGACTGAGGTGTACGGTGCCTCCGGTACACTCGAGTGTATACTAGCCTGACTATATATATATATATATATAATGAACAGTAAGTTGTAGAAAATGCAGCAACCATTGGATGCTTTAAGATATACTCATGATATATGAGATATGGTTAATGAATGCTAGGCGAGTTTCACTATCTAAGGTCAAGAATACTTTGGCAAAGATGAAAATGAAAAAGAGGTTTAGACAATATTCCCATTGATGTATGGAAGAATATGGGGATGAAGGAGCTATGTGGTTAATGAATTTCTTTAACAAGATCGAAGACAAAGAAGATGCCAGATGAATGGAGTAATAGTACTATAGTCGCGATCTACAAGAACAAAGGAGATGTTCAGAGCTGCACAAAGTACAGAGGTATCAAGTTGATGAATCCCACTATGAAGCTTTGGGGGAGGATTATTGAGCAAAGGCTAAGATCAATAACACAGATATCATACCAACCAGTTTGGTTTTATGTCGGGAAGATCAACAACAAATGTTATTTTCTGATAAGGATGTTGACTCAAGGTCAATTAGGTCAATGTTGACTCACGTCTAAATTGACTAAACCCGTGTTTTGATGATGACAAACCATTCCACATATTTGTGTCTAATGTCTCTACTTGAGTGATTTCAGATTAGGTATAGACACACTCCAAATGTCCTAACTTGCGCATATCAAATTGGAGAAAGGACAAGTCAAAGTCAATACAAGTGTACGTTTTTGTAATATGATGTAAATCCATTAGAATCATGTTGTAAATCACTTGTAATGATTGTATGACTTGTAATTAAGCTTAGAAAAAATCAGGAGCACTTAGATCAAATGTTTAAGCACTCAAAAGCCATTTTCTAAAATTCACATTAGGTTGTTCATCGGTCGAGTTTTGTGAGTTGCAAACTCAACCGATCCTGATTGGATCTTGAAATTGACTTTTGATCGGTTGAGTTTACACTTCACAGAACTCGACCGATGGAGTACCTGACCAATTCGATTTTCATTGGTCGGTCGAGTTTCCCCAGGACAAACTCGACCGATGATCTAAATATCGGCTTTGTCTTTTACTCTATCGGTCGAGTTACCCTTATAGAAACTCGACCGATTGCACTGTACGGAAAAGTGCCGAAAAGTGCTTCTAGCCGTTGTGGAGTTGCAACAAGTGAAAATATATCTGTTGCAAGCCACAAAATGGCTAGTTTTCGTTCGCAAATGTTCCCAAAGGCTAAGAGGCATCCCCTGCTATAAATAGGACCCTTGGGCTTCATTCCAAGGTTGAGCATTCATTGCAAAACTCACATATGTGAGGTTCCTATTCTATAGTTGAGTGCTTCCTACAACCTCCTCTCTCTCTCTAAGCTTAATCACTTGCTACATTTGTTAGAGTGAGTAGGAAATCTGTAAGAGAGCTAGTCCTACATGTATATCTTGTGAGGCTCTCACTTCCACCACCTCCTCATCTCTCATTTCAATCATAAAGATGAAGGTTCTCTCTCTTGGCTAAGAGAGGTGAAGAAGAACAAGGGAAGGCGTCCCTTGGTGAAGATCAAGGCTGAAGACTTGGAGCAAGAGTGGGTAAGCCCTTGGTGAAGGCAGAAGATTATTTGCTCAATTGGGTAAGTCCTTGGTGGAAGCTTCTCCGAGTGAAGGTGAAGTCAAAGGCGGAAGATCCAAGAAGAGTGGGTAATCCCTGCAAGTCTGAAGACTTGTGCAAGAGTAGGTAAGTCCTTGGAAGAAGGCGGAAGACTCTTTGCAAAGTGGGTAAGTCCTTGGTAAGGTTGAAGACTCTTTGTATTGGATAGGTAAGTCCTTTGGTTGGTCATGTATTGTATCTCTTATAATAAATATAATGAAGGTGCAAGGTTAAGAAATCCTAGAGGTTGACCTCTCTAGGTAGTGGATTGACTCACTTCTAGTTTGAAGTGTGGAACCACTCTAAACAGCTTGTCAATTAGTGTATGTTCAATCTCTCTCATCCTTGCTATGCATGTTTTAGTTGCACTCAAATTACCTATTTAGCAACCTTATCTTGTGATATATCTTGAAGGTCTAATGAATTTTGTTTAAGTGCATTCAGCTCTATTCACCCCCCTCTAGAGCATCTAATCACCCATCTAGGATCCAATAAAGGAGGCTTATGGAAAAGTATAGAGAAAATAAAAAGATCTTCATATGGTGTTTGTTGTTTATTGATCTGGAAACTATGATCAAGTACCCACAGAAGTGTTATGGAGGGTTTTGCATAAAAAGGTGCCTATCCAATACATTGACCTGATTAAAAACATGGATGATGGCTCAACAGCTAGTGTGAGGACTCCTGGAGGAGAGACACAAACTTTTCCTATCACCGTTGGGGTACACATCAAGGATCAACACTTAGCCATATCTATTTGTTCTTGTTATGGATGAGTTGACAAAGCATGTTCAAGATAATATCCCTAGGCGCATGTTATTAGCCGATGATATTGCGTTGCTCGATGATAGGAAAGAAATATTAAATGATAAAGTTGAACTTCAGAGAAATGCATTAGAATAAAGATTCATTTATGATTAGTAGAAGAAAAATTGAATATATGCATTGCAATTTTAGCCAATCTAGAATTGTGAATGGTGAGGTCAAGTTGGATGGGTTAGATGTACCAATATGTGATAATATTCGTTACTTGGCTTCTAATATCGAAAGGGAGGGTGAGGTTTAAGATGATGTTTATCACAAGATCATAGCAGGATGGTTGAAGTGGAGGAGTGCACTGGAGTAGAATGTGACCGGAAGATCCCTCTCAGATTAAAAAGCAAGTTTTATAGAACAACTATACGGCCAACGATGCTATATAGGAGTGAATGTTGGTCAGTGAAGAAACAAGGTCTCAACAAGATGCATGCGACTAAAATGCGTATGTTGAGACGGATGTGTGGGAAGACCAAAAGATAATTTCAGGAATGACCATATCAGGAACAAAGTGGGAGTGAATATATATATATATATATATATATAGAGAGAGAGAGAGAGAGAGTCAGGCTAGAATACACTCGAGTGTATCCGGAGCAGAATACACTCAAGTAGTTTTTCATGATGCAATATTTTTTTTGAAAATCTAATTCGTTGATCTTCTTAAACATCTTGTGAACAACTCATACGCAAAATTTGAGCACATTTGGATATGTATAGCTCATGTTATGAAGACTGCAAAAATTATGCATTTTAAATTAGTTTCGCACGTCGATTTTGTTGCCCTTGGATGAGTGACTTACACTCATCCAAATGGGCTCAAAATTTGTATGTAGCCTAATTATAGTATGACGGTGAAGATCAACGGTTTACATTTTGCAAAAAATAGTTTTGATATGCAAACACACTTGAGTGTATTCGTGCGATCCGTACACTCGAGTGTATTCAAGCTTGACTCTCTCTCTCTCTCTCTCTCTTTATATATATATATATATATATATATATATATGATCATGCCGTACACCCCAATGGTGTTTGCCTATCTAGACCATGTTTTTCCAAAATCTAATCCATTGATCTTCATGGTTACAATAATAATAGGTCACATTCACAATTTGAACTCATTTGGATGAGTGTAAGTCACTCATCCAAGGACAACAAAATCGACGCACAAAACTAATTTGGAATACATGATTTTTGCCTCCTTTAGATGCATGACCTATAAGTGTCCAAATGAGCTAAAATTTATTATATAGTATGTTCTTATGATAATTAAGAAGATCAACGGTTTAGATTTTTCAAAAATTTATTGCATCTTCAAAAATGACTGAGGTGTACGGTGCCTCCGGTACACTCGAGTGTACACTAGCCTGACTATATATATATATATATATATATATATATATATATATATATATATATATATGTAGGGTAGCGATCCAATGAGAAACATCCTACGTGAGAGCATGAGAGGCATTTGAATAACTAGAAATTTATGACTGGTTTTTAAAATCCAACCGTACAGATGGAAAGGTCGTCAATTCATTTACCTTCCCACAAAAAATCATTGCAATCAAATACTTTTTACCTGCCCATGTGTATAATATACTATTTTTATATCCAAGGGTCAGACTGTAATTTGTTATAGAGCATTGAAAAGTATTCTATTGTTGTGAATGTTGTACAATTTCGATGGTGATGAAATTTTGTAGGAAGGTAAATATTAAGATATATTTTTAATTTATACGGTTGGATTATGAAAACTTGATCACCGTGAGGAGTTATTCAAATGCCTCTTATGCTCTCACCAAGATATGTTTCTCACTGGATCGTTGTCCTATATATATATAACTAAATCACCGTGGGGAGTTATTCAAATGTCTCTCATGCTCTCACCACAATATGTTTCTCACTGGATCGTTGCCATATATAAATATATATATATATTTATATATATATATATATATATATATATTTATATATATATATATATAAATATATATATATATATATTTATATTTATATATATATTTATATTTATATATATTTATATTTATATATATATATATTTATATATATATATATTTATATATATAGAGAGAGAGAGAGTCAGGCTAGAATACACTTGAGTGTATTCGGAGCAGAATACACTCAAGTAGTTTTTCATGATGCAATATTTTTTTCAAAAATATAATCCGTTGATCTTCTTAAACATCTTGTGAATAGCTCATGCAAAATTTGAGCACATTTGGACATTTATAGGTCATGTTATAAAGACCGCAAATGTAACGTCCCCGGATTTTCTAAAACTTAATCTGATGTGTGACGTCCAAATTGAAACCCTCACCTCAGCGAGAATCCCAATTTAAACATCCGACACTAGGCTAAGAAGAAGAAAATCAGAGGAAGTCAAAAGGAAATAATCAGTAGCACATGTACATGAACAATAATAAAACCATACACACATGTTCACCATTCAACATATAATTACAACATGAATTGTTACAACATTTGATATTACACATTGGACAGCAAACTTATACATATACATGTACTACATCTAAACTACAGGATCTTAAGACAACAGGTCCACCTGTACATCAGCTCGCTACACAACTCTTTCTATCCTGGATCTTCAAGAGCATAAGCACAACCTAAACAAAAGATTACATGCGGTACACGTCAGCACAATATTTCAAGAATATTGTACTGAGTACGCCTACGTGTCTTTTTATATACCTCTCATCATATCTTGGCAATAAGATAAAACTAATACGTGGCAGTAACAGAAGAAATATAAGAAAATCATATACTTGCACAAAGATGTCCATCAACAAAAGAGAACACATATTTTAAGCACATTTTCCATTATATCTCAAGGCCTTTATGATCACTACCAAAGAGTTGGATCGTATGTACACTGTGACCACTACCAAAGAGTTGGGTCCAAGCACACTACCAAAGAGTTGGTGCTTCCATATGTACAATGTGACCACTACCAAAGAGTTCGGTCACTTCCAAGCACACTGCCAAAGAGTTGGTGCTTTCATATAACGGAACAGAGATATTATGTTTGACGTGTTCATACCAGTAAGTATAGAGAACCAACCAACATACAAGAACAATCATTTCATCCAATATCATATGCCAAGTATTTTACTACACATATAACACAAGCATATTGTATAATAAGCCAAGTAAGAGATAATGGCGTACCTTGATCAAGAGAAACCTAATCACATATCTATGCCACATATTCCTAATGTCATCTATATCTTTGGTCAACCCTGATTAAGACAAGATCACATACTATCATCAGGTTCTCATCATCATACATCTCATCTTAACCCTAATCGTGTTCATATTAGGGTTTGCTTATCTCATTAGGATATTCCCATGATTACTTGTATTCTTGCCTTATATTTATCTTACTGATGTCATATTCCAGATTATAGTTCATTAACTGGATATACTCATGTGTCACATTATTATGTGAACATATTTAACATTATGTCACTTTTATTAACCATCTTAGGGTTACATCACTTGTATTAAGGGTGTTCTTCATATAACATGAATTCTGTGTACAAAACTGATCTCAGATCTACATATTATCTTCCAATTACTGATATGAACTTATTCTGTAAAATTTGTCATTTATTGATCGCCACTGTATTTATTGCATTTTATTTAGGGTAATTAGCCCTACTTAGACATAAGGAGCAAATTATATAATTCCGTGCATCAACATGATCATCACTGACATCAGGTGCACTATAAGCATTATTATAGACTTATTGGCATTTTTCCATAATTTTAGAACATCATTTGACATTTATTATCCATCAATTAAGCATTTCACTACTAACAAGATATCACTGATATTCATGCATTAAAATCCTGATATTATCATTCAAATATGTTCTACTAATTTTTCTGAGAATATCAGTACCTTGTATTTTTGTGAGCATCGAGCTAATTATTATGAATTTTGGAAGATCTGGACATTTACTGAATTATTGGGTGATTTACCTTTTTCTGGCCATTCAGAGGCCGCCACGTGTCCAGATTGGGGGTGCGGCTCCTTCAGTTGATTACACTCTGACCCACCTGGTTCATCGTTGAACCGCCGGTTCTCGTTTGGAATTTGGGCCGGTTTAGCTGGTTCTCAGGGATTGGACCCGGTCCCCCCCTCTTTCTTTCCCTGGTCCACACGATCGTCCCAAGCGGGACTCTGATCTGCAGGACGCCGCCGTGCAGGAAGCGCTCCGGTGAGCGACTGTTGGTGCGCTGGAGCTTTCGGTCCTCTCTTTAGGTTCCCATCAGCTTCGGTTGTCCTCCTCAAACCTCCTCGGCTGCTCAACTTTGCCCTGGCGCCTCCGAGCCACCGTGTCCGCAAGCTCGCCGCCGGCAGGCTCTGACGCGGCGGAGCAGAAGAGGTGATCTGCCTCTGGTCATCCATGCGCCAAGGTGAAGCTTCCAAAAGCTTCGCACTGCCTCCAGGAACTCATCCACGGCCATTTCTTGCGGTGGAAACGAGAGTGCTGGGTCCCCGAGCTCCGTCTTCATCTGGAAGCAAGGTGCCCTTCGGCCACCCTCAAAACCACCACGACAGTCCACCCACACTGCGGGGTTCGACTCCCCTGAACTCGAGCTTTGTTTTCCTTTTCCTAAACTAAGTCGAAGCCTCCTCTGACTCTGTATTGCTCTCCTACGCCCAAACTACTCTCCGCAATGGAGAAGCAGTGGAGAGGATGAGATTGTTCTCCCTCATTCGTTTACTAATGGGCACATGTAAAGGGTCGCACAACGGCCCTCAGCGAGTCGAGCTTAACTGCTCAGCCACCTATTCTGTTCGATGCACGTTTGGAGATCGTGGTAGCGTGGGTGCTTGCACGCCTCACTGCTCCATGACTCCTCAAGATCCGGAGTTGGGAGATGATTTTGATGCCGTCCAAAGTGCATCCAACAGCTGTGAAAGAACCCCAAAAACAAGGGATTCGTGGCTCACTAAAGTAGGCAGTCCCAGCCACAGGATTAGACGTGAATGGCCCGGATTCAGCCACACAGGCCCAGCCCAGACCAGGGGCGTGACACTCTCATTGCCCTTAAACATTGGTCTAATAATCCTCAAAATGCACATTATTTCATGATATTCAAACCTAAATAACTTCGTCTAGGAACCATAGCTTCCTTACCTCTCAAGCTACCTTCTACTCAAATTTGGTGACAAAACTCATCTATTGGACCATTCAATTAAGTTCCTCAAAAAGGCATCAAGTTAAGGATGATATTAACATCAATCAACAAACCTATTTTGTCAAAATCTTGTAACTCTCAATATTATTCGACCTTATGATTTTTCTTATGTCATTGGATGATTAAGGACTCCAAAAGTCCACTCCATCACAGCAAAAATTATGCATTTCAATTTTGTTTCGCGCGTCGATTTTGTTGCCCTTGGATGAGTGACTTACACTCATCCAAATGGGCTCAAAATTTGTATGTAGCCTAGTTATAGTATGACGATGAAGATCAATGGTTTACATTTTGCAAGAAATAGTCTTGATATGCAAACACACTTGAGTGTATTCGTGTGATATGTACACTCGAGTATATTCTAGACTCTCTCTCTCTCTATATATATATATATATATATATATACACACACATATATATATAGAGAGAGAGTCAGGCTAGAATACACTCGAGTGTATTCGGAGCAGAATACACTCAAGTAGTTTTTCATGATGCAATGTTTTTTTCAAAAATCTAATCCGTTGATCTTCTTAAACATCTTGTGAATAGCTCATATACAAAATTTGAGCACATTTGGACATTTATAGGTCATGTTATAAAGATCATAAAAATTACGCATTTCAAATTAGTTTCGCGCATCGATTTTGTTGCCCTTGGATGAGTGACTTACACTCATCCAAATGGGCTCAAAATTTGCATGTAGCTTAGTTATAGTATGACAGTGAAGATCAATTGTTTTGCATTTTGCAAAAAATGGTCTTGATATGCAAACACACGAGTGTATTCCTGCGATTTGTACACTCGAGTGTATTCTAGCCTGAATCTATATATATATATATATATATATATATATATATAGGAAATGTGTTGTTTATTATTGCATAAATATGCATATATAAGTTTATGAAATGTGCTAGTAAAATTTCAGATTTTAATTTCTACATTTTGTCGTCAAAATCCCCATGTAACAGGAAAGTTTCCTTGCCTCTCACATGAAGAACCCCCCCAACCCCCATGTAAAATTTTATTGCATAAATGAGTGTATTTAGACGTAGCAATCATGCCTGTAAAATTTCATGACTTATTCGTTCATTTTGGCGTTGAAACGAACATGGTTGCGCTTGTAAAAAATTCAATCGAAATTTCCTAAAATTTTCATTTCCAACTCGTTGAAATCGGATACCTCGTTTCTTGCTTGCGGTATAGTGCATGAAGTGGACAGCTAGCATTTAGCTAAATTGTCAAGGGGCTGATAGGAGAGTATAGTTTCAAATCCATAGAAAAGAAGACAGTGATGAGTTCAGGTGATGATGAATGTGTCCATGCATGGAATCATATTCATAACATTAGTAGATTTAGTTTTTATTAGAGAGTATGTTTATTTATGTTATTAAGTGTTTTGTAATATGGGCCCAAGTATGTCTTGGTCCATTAGGGTTAGGTTGTCTCTTGTATGCTTCCTTGTTCTCCTATCTATAGGAGTAGGATTTTCTCTTCTTAATACAATGAGTAGCCGTCTCTTATTATTCCAGATGGCATCAGAGCAGTGATCCAACCCTAAACCTAGAGGAGACAAAAACATATTTCTTCTGCCTGCGGGCGGCAACCGTCCTTCCTGGCTTGGCCACCCGCCAGGCAACTTCTTGGTCATCGCCGCCAACTTCCTCCATACATGCCACTCTCTCGATTTCATAGAATTAAATGTCTGATTTCGATGTTGTGTCCGATGGCCCAGAAGCAGAAATTTTTCGAAATTTTGATATTTACGGCCCTAACGATTTCGATGACCAAATAACCGAATTAAATCACAAAAATTTACCAGGACGATCTAATCGCCAAGATCTACTCAAATATGCAATAATATTTCATATTGGGTATGCCGGGGGGGGTCTCCCACATTTGTAAGTGAAGGAAGTTGAACAATTTCGACAGAATTTTGATGACAAAATGAAGGAATTAAGTTATGAAATTTTGCAAACACAATGTTTAAACATAGACACACTATATTATATAATAAATTTATATGTTTAAAGGTTAGGGTGGGATTCATGTCTTGATGAGTGAGTGCACAAATAAACAGAAATGTCAAGTCTGTTAGACTGTTACAAACTTGCAAACTTCAAATTAAAACAACTCGAGTACTAGAATTTATAACTTATTACAACTTAGAAGTTACAATGTTGTAGGTTAGTATATTTATTGTATAAGTCTACTATTTAATATATTTAGGGTTACATAAGTGAATTAAAAAAATTAGGGTTACAAGTTACAACTTACACTTAGCATTTTGTATAAGGCTACTATTTATAATATATAGGGTTACATAAGTGAAAAATACAAAAATATAAGAACTTCCATCAAAAAAGCTTTTGTAGCCATTTTGTGTATAAATATGAAATATATTGATTAGATTTTCAAAATAGGTATAGATATACGTATTTTAGTGCCAAATTGGACCAGTTCATGTGTATTGACGTTTCGATGTCCAGTTGCAAAAAAAACAAAATTTCGAGCAAAACTTTGCAATTTCGATCAAAATTTTGTTCCATGCTCGATTTGCGTCCCCTTTTTTTGGTTCCTCCAGTTCTAGCCTAGCTGTCTTTTTCCGCTACAGCTCACTGCCTTGCCGCCGTAACTCCTTTCCTAAACCTACCGCCTGCCCCATGGATTTCTTGTCGTTCTTCCCTGCCTTTTGCCGCTTTCACTAATGACCGCTACCTCCCACCCAGAAACACAAATACATCTTGCCGTTTCTGCTGTTCCGTCCCCGATCCTTGGCCAAAGTGAACTCTGCCTTACCGCTGCCCCGTTCCACATCTATCACCGTTGCACACTCACTGCTCCCCTTAGCCTACTCGTCGTCGTTCGCTAACGTCATGGTTAAGAAGAGAAAGCCCTGCTCCTATCAGAGTTTTTATGAAAACGTGTGAATTTCTAAATGTCAAACTAGAACTTATCTTATCTACTCAAGATAAAATGAAATCAAAGATTAGGTGTGAAGTTAGAAAGGTGTAAAACTGGTGTCTCCCACTAGTCAAAGCGTTATTGATTTCCATCTCTTTTTTGTCTCTGAGAGAGAGGGATCATTCTTTTATTTGACAAAGAAGAAATCCAAAAATCAAAACATGAGTGACAGGATGGGTTTTCTCAATTTCTGTATTTGCTGGAAATTATAATCATAAGGTTTATCGTACTCTGTTTTAGGTGAGGCAGACAATAGAATCTCACCTTGCTCTATACTTGAGTCACTCCCACTCTCTTCTTTTTTTCAACATTTCAATGCAATGATCAGCTTAAGTTGCACAAGATTTTGGTGGACTGGAAGTGCAAAACATATCATTTCAGATTATCTGATGGGCAATTTTCTTTCAAAGATCTTAAACTTATATCTTAAAATCAATCATTGTGTTCTTTTTGTTCTAATATATGTCAAACAGAATCAAAGTGAATAAATAGAAAAACTTGAACAACATTTCAATGCAGCAAGAAATATATATCACATCCCAATACAGTGGCTTGTATCTTATGAATTTGTTATTCTATCATGTACATTAGCTTAGAGTTTTTAGAGATATTTAAAGCCACATTTTAATCCTTTCATCAAAGAGAAAGTAGCATTTTTCTTTTTATATTTTCCATGTACCATTCATTTCTTTGAAACAGTACAATTCCTTCTACTGACAAGCATGGGCGCATGTGGGTTTACTAGTTTTGTATAATTATATACAACATACAATTATATAATGGAGGATTGTTTGTAATAACCATGGAATATATGTATATAATGGGAAAAATGGGTTTGCTCTTTCAAAAAAAACAAAAGTTGCTTGGGCTTGACTTTGGCGCGCAAAGGGGTCCAGCCTAGTTCCCGTAGTGCTTTGCCACCTTATGAAGTGTGCTAGTGTAGGAAATTCTATAAATTTGCTTTAACTTGGTACAGTTAATGGGTATTTTATGTATCTAGCAACATGGTTAAGATAGATAAAACACCATGATATATGGATGGTAATTATTGAATTTTAGAGTTACCATGGATTTTCATGTGTGTGTAATCCTATGAGGGGAGTTCTAACAACTCTGACTTGAAATATTTGAAACACCTTACTTACATTGTAGAAACTTATCCACAAATTTTTTATCAAGCCAAAAATAACTCCAATTGTGTGAAACAAGCTTTGGTGTAGTAAATATCTTGCATTTCAGTGTAAAGTCCTTTTCCACAAAATACCATAAAATACTTAAATAAAAATATTGTCTTTAACCAATGGTGAAGCTGGATATTACAATCTGAGGGTGAGGCACCATGGAAATGGCTTTACGCTGCTGCAGATTGGTGTTGGATAGTCCAAAGTCTCCTAGTAGATTGTTTCCACTTACCTATAACCTATCGGTAGTCATCTGAGATATGTGTAGTGCAAGTGCAGTCATTGTGCCTAGAAACAACATAAAAAATCAGGGAATATCAACCTAGGGAAGCGTCACCCTTGATAGGGTACATCCTCCTTTCTAATGTGCACCTATTTTACTGGATGGGTGACATATTCAAGAATTAAATGTATTAACACATCCCACCCCCTTATGCCTTATGTGTCTCCACCATTATCTTTGACATAGATATAAAAAATTATACAGACAACGTCTGCAATCATTTTCAAGGCATCTTCTACAAAGACAGGTTTATGAGATTACATATGATCAATTAGATCGGTTCATTATGACTCCAACATACCTCCTTGCCTTGAAGGCATAATCTTAAAAGTTGAAAATATATATCAGAACATGAACCTTTTTTCAATCATTCTACTGGCAAAAGAACATGAAAGCTACAGGGCTAGAAAGATATAATGACAGGAACAGCAGTAAACAACAGAGAAAATTTAGAGCTCCAAGTTCACGAACAAAATTTAGCAAATATACACTTCTTACTTCAGGTGATGATGATGGATCATAAATTGTGGTTTTATTTTAAAAGTCAGAAACAACAAAAATTAATATCTGTGACGTAGAACATGACATACCAAGATGCCATACTTACCAAGAGTTTATACTTCTAGTTTTGCTAAGAAAGAAGTGTTAAAATGCAATGCATAACCAAAAAGGAGACACCATAAGCTTACCTCTAAATTAGAGGGGAGCGCTCTAGAACATCACAAGGTTAGTGGAACACTGGACAACAAAAAACTCCAGCAATGCCCATGTCAAAAAATAAAACAGCACTCCCAGAAATACAGACACAGGAAGCGCTGGCAGCGCTTTCTGATAGAAGGCCAAAAACAAGAGTGTGATTCCAAGCCCAGCTATGATAGCCAGATAGCAGGCATACACGGTCATAAAGTCGTACATTGCTGCCCTCCCCACCAGGACGCTGTAGAAGATGAAATCACCCAGCCCCAATTTAATTGCACCAGACATCCCCAGCCCAATTCCATCAAGCATGTCGGCATCCTCCAACTCGCTCCTTGTGTGTCTAGAATCCACCAGAGGCGTTGTCAGTTGGGAGGGTGCTGTCGCTAGTGACAAAGAATTCGAATTAGACTGGGCGGTGTGAGAGCCATTATCCGGAAGCCCCAATCTAGCCTCCTCATCTATCAAAACAGCTAATGTCCTCGAAGATCCAGTAGCTACGTCTCTGGTAGAGCTCGAAACCAAGCCATCACGGCCGGAGACAGTAGATGGCAGTTCTCCCCTTCCCCTCCAGATCCTCCTACCAGCACTGCCCCTGTGCATAGCTTGGTCGTTATACTCCACAACGGGCCGAGCCTCATAGACCAGTGCCGGGATTTCCTCATCTCTAGATATGGCGAGCTCCACGAGTAGTCTCAGTGGCCCACCAGGGAGCAGCACAGCTGCAATATCATAGACGGCCATGGCCAAAAGTAGCGCCCAGGAAGTCCATTCGGGGAGAAGAGTGAACCAGTACGCCACTAGGACACTGATGAGGACCAAATAGCCCTGGGTGACAACTATCGGAACTCCGCGGGATCCAATGAAGATGGCCACGGTACCCACGACGGCGAAGTTGAAAAGGGCGACGGCGAATGTAAGGGAGTCGAGGGGCACTGAGAAGACAGATAGGAGAAGAATGGCAATCTGGCCACCGAGTATGCCGAGTGCTACGAATGAAGAAAAAGCCATGTAATATTTGAGGAAGCGGGTGCATCGGAAGTAGAAGAGGAGAACGAGGAGGAAGGAAACGGCTGTAATGACGGCGACAAAGACCAGGGAGTTAGCGAGGGCGCCGACGAATTTCGACCAAGTTGAGTCGGAAGCGGACTCGGAGTAGGCGATAGTGCCGATCGACAAGGATGACGAGGAGTCGGAAGAGGAGGAATTGAGGACCTTGACAAGGAGGACGACCAGGAGCATGCAGGCGGAGACGGGGGAGATGATGCGGACAATTTCCTCGCCCAAGGTCGAGAGGAGAGACGGGTCCTCATGGTGATGCAGGTTGTGTTGCAGAGATGGGTCATTCTCAGACGGGGGAACAGGGGAGGTGTTGTGGAGTTGGGCTTCGACTTCGGCCATGGCTACCTGACCTCGGTCAGGTGCTTCCTACTTGATAGCTCGTTGGAAGATCCGGGGTAACGGGCAGTCACGGCGGTAGGGGGCGTGATTGTAAAAACATGATCTGTTGGGAATATGGACAATTTTTTCTGGCTGAAGTTCTTTTTCGGAGCTCAGCTGCTCTGCTCAGGATACTTTTGGGTCTTAAAATCGCAGTTTACCTTGCACTTGGTTTCATTAGAGTGTTTTTATTCTTTTGGAATCAATCCTCGGAGATTTGTTAGTTGCAGAAAAATTTCCCTCATGGATGTTACTTGAGAAGTGTTCTTAAGACGAGTATAAGCTACGTATTAGAGCCCAATACCACTAGATCCTAAGCCTGCGTTCGTTTGGCACAGGAATGGGATTCTGGAATCGGGACTGGGTTAGTCAGGATTAGTCTGGATTCCGGTGCTGGGGCAGTCAGGATGCAGTCTGATTTTATTTGGCAACGTAGTCTGATTCTGGTCAGCTGGTCTGATTTCAGTCTGACTGCAGTCTGAATCTGTTTGGCTGGAAGTCTGATTATGTTTGGCAGCTTAATCAGTATCTGTTTATTCTGTCATGTTCTTGCATCATTGTTTGAACAAGTACACAGAATGTGTATTTGTGATGTCACTTCAACCTAAGTTTAGAATATATTAAAAATATATTTTATTTGTGTTGTGTGGGTGTTATTTTATATATTTATAATAGTGCAAATAAGATATAATAATTCTAATTTTTACGTAGTGATTAAAAAGTAATGAAACGTTACTTAGGTTGAAGTGACATTTCCATGTGGTATACATGTAATGTTGAACATAGTTAATTGTCGTCATTAGTATAACAAATTACATTATCGTCAGTAACAGTCAAGCTACGTGAAATATGAAATTGGCCTAATATATTTTGTTCATAACATAAACAAATTACATTATCGTCAGTAAAAGCAACTGATAATAATCATATTGTCGTCATTAGTGAAACATAAACGATCACTGATAATAACATAATTGTTTACGGGTGATCTTCGTCAGGGGAGAAGGACAAAAAATGGGAGCAATAAACAGCCAAATAAAAGCTAAGATTTTGACAAGGCACTTTGGGGGGACATGGTTGGATGTGGATCTTCATTAAAATAGGCCAACGTTATGGCCTCATCGTACTCGTCCCATGACACTGGGCATGGTTCCTGCACCGGCTGCTTGTTGTGTTGTTTGATGTCGTCTTTTGGCCAATCAAACAACAATGACAAATGAGGAACATGTTGACTGACTTTGCCCTTGAGTCGATCATTGGTCCCAATTTTGCCCTCCTCCTCCTTTGTGTGATTGCAACATGGTTTTGTGCATAAAAGGTTATCTTCAACATATTTTTGAATTTTTTCCGGTGACATCAAAAGTTTTTCAAATTTTCCCTTGCCCTTGCCTTTGCACGCGATGTCGACATCTAAAATTAATAAAAACAAAGGTATGAACAAATAACAGAATTCGTAAAGTAACTGTGGCATTAACATAATAATGAAGTAGGAAATTTGATCGCATTATGGTAGCAACATATAATAATGTAACACATAAGTAGAGAATGTAAATTGTTGCGATGCAAAAACACAACTACATTTAGCACATATGTTACAAGTTCATTTGTTTATTTCAATCGTCAGTGCTAAAAAAATCCCTGGTGGGTAAGTGCGACGCGTCCTCAAGAAGTTACGTTCAATCCCTTGTTGCGCAGCCAATGTGGGGGGAGGCAATAAATCTCCCAATATGAACATATTGTCTCTTAAAAACTCTCTCTTTATGTATTGCCATCGCATTTGCAACTCAGACAATGAAATGTAAGGGCCTCCTGTTATGTATGAGAACTGGTGCCATGCCTCCATCCAAGCCTGTGTAGAGTATACTCCATTTACACATCTACCCACGTGATATTGGGTTCTCATCAAACCCCTGAGAACCATATCAAGCTCAGTAGACCACATAAAAGACAGTGTCGGCGGTTGGCCAGCCATATAACATATTCTGTAAGTAATATATTTTTCAAAAGTAAGGGTGTATATCACAATTAATTGTATTATTTGGTTCGAGCTAACATTAAGCAAAATTTCGATTAATAACATACATCATTAATAAAACACTCATCAACATGAAGAAAATTGTCATAACACTTAAAATGTAATATGACGATTATAAAAGTGCCTAAATTAAACAAGTGTATGATGTTCATAACATCCATTGATAGTCATTTGAGGTGAAGGGATTTGCCATTCGATGTAATATGACGTTTATAAAAGTGCCTAAATTCTGAGAAGACAATGTAAATGCATTTGTCATTCAACGTTATGGAGTCATTTGAAGTGAAGGGATGTCCAGAAGCAGACGACAATCTTCTTCCAGACTCGCAACGTTGCATTCTAAAACCTCATGCTCATACTTTTTGTTAGAGTATAATTCATCGTAGTTGTAATGAATTTCAACGAAGTCCTTCATGTTCATCCCCTGACCCCACACTGACTTGCACTCAACAGTTAGTAATATAATCTCCGCTTTCAATGAATCAATTGTTGGGGGGAGATCGACTGCCCAATGGAAGTATCTGCATCGGTCTTTTCCCTAAAATATAGTACGAGGTACAAGTTAATGGCAAAGAATGCGGAGCCTCGACAAGGACAGTCTATTATTTATTGATGATGTACTATCACACCTCACGAGTAGGGCATATGTAATACATTTCGCCCGGCCTTTGACTCAGAATGGCAAAGTCATTTAACCCTGCATCCTTTTTGTTAAGTCGTAAGGCTGCATTTAGCCCACAATCACACCTCGGAACCTCAGATGGAATCATCGACATCTAATAAAACAAAATTGACGATTAATAGAAAAATATCGTTAAAAATGACATAGTTTTCAAAGATAATATGAAGACCATTTGTTCAGGAGTAGCTAATTGTTGCAACAGACAAGTGCAGTTAATTTGGACATATCATAATATAGTATATCTATGACGTATTGTATCCATCTTCTTCTGTTGAAGAGTATGTATCCATCTTCTTCTGTTGAAGAGTCATTATCGCTCGTTATTTGAAGTTGGTGGCGAAGATATCGACACCTCTCCCCCATACTTGAAATTTCTTCTTGTAACCTATCTGTGTTTACTCTTGTTGAACAGGCAAAGGCACAATGTTCTGACCAGAACTTGCGTTCGCTACGTGCATATGCGAGCTGTGATACCATTGCATCCCTAATTGCAGTCAGAGTAGCCACTGTAGGTGGTACTTGCTGCGCGGGCAACCTCATATGGCATCTGGTTGGTACAAGACCCCTACCACATGTAAAATATGGCCTGTGGGGATTGTTGTCTTCAAACCGTCCATTTGCCGCATCTGTGGTATCCATGTACACTCGTACGGTGCAGTGCAGACCACATGGGCACGACGGCATGTCATTTTCCATTTCTAGACAGAAAACCTAATGAGACATAATTTCCCATTGTTTATAAGTAGGCAAAATTGTAGTGAACAATACAGTTTGAGAACAAAAGTTGGTCGTTAAGTTACAAAAAAAAGGGAGTAAGTGAAACATGTTGTAGAACATGTTTCAATGTCTGGAAGTTAGAAAACAAATGTATAAATCACTGATTTGCCCACATAGAATTGACAACAGTTTCACGCAAAACATCTCCCTCTCTAGCATCGGCCTGGCTTGTTTGTTGGAGAGAATTCAATTCATTCAAGATGTCAGTGGTAGTATGAGGCTCATCCAAGTTTTCGTCCATCATAGGATCGCCATCATTTTGGCGTCAGATAAAATTGTGAACGATACAACAAGCCATTACAATCCGAGACTGAGACTGCACGGGAAAAATCACTCCTTTACAAAAGTAGGAAAACCTCTTCTTCAGCACACCAAAGGCTCGCTCGACAACGTTACGTAGTTGAGCATGTTGGTGGTTGAACATTTCCTTTTTGCTTGTGTATGACCCTTTGTTACCCCGATACTCTGCTATATGGTAAGCAACATTTCTATATGGTGCAAGAAATTGGCTGGTGTTGGCGTACCCTGCATCAACAAGATAGTACTTCCCAGCGGGTACTTTGAACGCGTCTGTGGTTGTAGCTGCGTGAAGTACCCTTTGGTCAGCAGCAGATCCCTCCCAACTAGTCATGATATATGTAAACTCCATTGAGAAGTCTACTACAGCCATGACATTCATGGAAACATTCCCTTTTCTATTCCTATATCGGTTCTGCTTTTCGTGCTTCACCAAAATGGGGATGTGTGTCCGTCAATTGCCCCAATGGCATCCTAAGACAAGTATATAAGAAATACGCAAGTAAATACCACACTCAACGATGACGATAGTGGTTATATTAACAATGGAATGGACAATGGTCAACTAAGTGATGGCCATACCTTGAAGTAAGGGTAAAATCTTGAACTCTCGGCGATGCGGCGGTGCGGAGTTGTGGATGCAGTTGGCATGACAATATATTCGTTGCACAAAGCACACACTGCATCCAACACCTCGTTAAACTTTCTACTTATGGTCTCACCACTGTGAATGTAGTCCTCAGCAAGAACACGGTTGGTATGGCCATGGCCAACCATTTGAAGGAAGTAGAAAACTGCCTCCACTGATGACACACCTCTGGTACTTTTCAACAAACCTCGGTCCTCAAGTTTGTCAACAAAGGCTAAAACCGTGTTGGGTAGCATACGGTAGAGATCGTACGCCCTCCTTTCATGGCCGGTTATTATTTCTAAAACCTTTTGATGGCCGCTCCTAATACTAACCGATCTCGGTACTTGTTGGTGTGTGGGTGCAGCATCTGAATTTTGCATGATATTGTAGGAAATTTGGTCAGCTATTTGGTAGGATATTGCGTTAGCAATGTCATTAGCCGTACCAGACACAATATCCAGTAGTTGTAGAATGTCATCAGTTGTTTCATATGGATGAATACTGGCCATCACATCTATAATTAAAAGCGATTATCCGCATCAGGGAAATATCGAGATATTGCAGAAATGAATATTAGGGCTATAGCGACAAAATAGCAAATACTGACCAAATATCAAATAATAAGATAAACCATTACATAGTACCATAGTTCAGAGATTGTTCCCAACGGAATAAAATAGTACAACAATTTTCGATAAAGTTCATCAAATAAAAGGCAGGATACTGATATAGTTCTTAATAAATTACACAACCTCAAAAGTACGGTGGAGATTGTGGCGTGAAGGGTGATTGTGATGCAGAAGTTGCAGAAGTTGTGTTCTTCATTTCCCACAAGTCTTGCAACCAAATGGTAATTTTTTGTGGGGTGTCCATAAGGCCTAGGTAAATGTTACGGTTAGCTGGATCTTTTATGGCGTGCACAAGAGTGGTAAAAACTGGGATAGGGGCGTCAGGGTAGCTTGCATGAAAGTGGTGCAAAATGGTTTGGTATTCGTCTTTATCATTAGACCTAGCAGCAATTCCGCTGCCCATCTCATGTACCTTGGCAAACATCTTTGTGAATTCAGACACGACATCATTAGATAGGACACAACTATCCAGTGAGCTTGACGCTTGCTTCCTACGTCTGATCGTGGTGGGAGTCCTTGCACCAACACCTTGGTTGTGTGATCCGTCGTTGGTGTCGTCACTTTGCATCCCAGAATTAACTATGTCTTCAGTGAAACAGGTTGGACCGGTCGGTTCTGGGCTGACAAATGAATCAGATGCATCTAGGTCAACAACAACATCATCTTCAGATGCAACATCAGAAGGAGGTTGTCTATCGGTTGAGGACATTGCATGATGGCCCCTAGCTATGTTCCTCCCCCCCATCAGCTCGACGTCGTGGTAGTGGTAGAATGGTTTGTTGATCAATCTTGCTAGTTCCCTGTTTGCCTAAAATAGGGGACAACTACTAATTAGGTCAATATTAACAAGTTTAATTTAATATATAATAGTCAGGGGAGTTTATATTATTAGACATACCGCAAGTGCCTCCCTCCACTCCGGTGTGTCAGGCAATATTGGCTTGTGCCTGTTGTCATCCCATCCAACACCACTTTTGTTGGTCACCAATTTTATCTTTACATAGTCTCTCCTGAGGTTCTTCCACTGAGTTTTTAACTGGTCCAATGTACCCTCGTTCCTCCCCATCCTGATATGCCAATCACGTAGCGTCTCCCGCTACAGGTCCCTAGTAAATATTCCATCGACGCACCTACCCATGTCATATTGTCTCCTCAATGCCGCAACCAGAGCCTCATCCAATTCTTTCGACCATACAATACGGAACCTCGGGTCGGGTGTAGCCATAGTACCAATGACACTGCGATATATCACTTTAGTATGGCTGTTTAAAAGAAACTGTTATACGAACCTACTATGAGACTACGCAGTTGAAAGCAATAACCTGTTTAAAGCAATAACCCATGTCATATTGTCTCATCAATGCCGCAACTAGACATAAGATCCAGAATTTGTACAACAAATTTGAAATTGTTGTTAAATTTGAAATGGTTTTAGCAAATGCATCATCCAATATGTTCATTACAGGAAAACTACATAACTAGCAAGCATTCAGCATGACATTCACATTAAACGTGTTCGTATTGCTCATGAGATATACCTGGGAAGCCGAATTGAAGGTTGAATAGAGTTGCACGGCCAGCGACAGGGTCAGGGACGGTACATACAAGAAATTCAGAGGGAATACAGATTAGCCGAAATAGTTGGATTACTTGCAATATAATCAACAAAATACTAATGGATGTACATTTTGGTCGTACATGAAAATTAAAATCATTCATTCAAGCTAACATTAAAATCATTCATTCAAGCTAACATGAATGATCAAAATTAGGGTGTCCCAGTTCTAGTTTTGAAAAGTTGACATAAAAAAACCTACATGAATGATTCAGACCTCAATGTAGGGCTTATAGCACATACTTGTTCCAACTTAAACAAATATATTACATTAGATTTTTGTACCTGAACAACTAATGACCTATCAAACATAATACATTATACATATTAACATGAAAACACAACTGAAAACACACTGACAGATATAACATAAATCTACTTCTCGGGTTCTTTCCATGACCAAACAATATGATAAGACAATCATGCCTAAAATATAAACCTGTCCTTGTAAATGAGGTTACCAGCAGGGAGAACTCATTAATTAAATTGTCAATATAAATATATAACAATTATTTTGTTCCTATCCCATATGGTCGACCTATTTCATTTCAATGCAGAATGTTGTGCTCTACATTGTTGGTGTATTGATGTTTATAACATGATTAACAAACAACACCATAATTCAGGTGATCTATAGTCGACATTTAGATATATGTTTCAACATCATATTATTTTAAATGGAAGAAATAGTGAAAAATCAAATTAGGGCTTATACAATGAGCACATAATAGTGACCATTTTAAATGGATAGCACAAAATTAGGGCTTACACAAAAAAATCTTCATTATCGATTCAGACCTCAATGTAGGGCTTGTAACACATACTTGTTCCAACTTAAACAAATATATTATATAAGATATTTGTACCTAAACAACTAATGATCTATCAAACATAATACATTATACATATTAACATGAAAACACAACTGAAAACACACTGACAGATATAACATAAATCTACTTCTCGGGTTCCTTCCATGAACAAACAATATGCTAAGACAATCATGCCTAAAATATAAACATGTCCTTGTAAATGAGGTTACTAGCAGGGAGAAATCATTAATTAAATTGTCAATATAAATATATAACAATTATTTTGTTCCTATCCCATATGGTCGACCTATTTCATTTCAATGCAGAATGTTGTGCTCTACATTGTTGGTGTATTGATGTTTATAACATGATTAACAACACCATAATTCAGGTGATATATAGTCGGCATTCAGATATATGTTTCAACATCATATTATTTTAAATGGAAGAAATAGTGACCAATCAAATTAGGGCTTATACAATGAGCACATAATAGTGACCATTTTAAATGGATAGCACAAAATTAGGGCTTATACAAAAAAAATCTTCATTATTGATTCAGACCTCAATGTAGGGCTTGTAACACATACTTGTTCCAACTTAAACAAATATATTATATAAGATATGTGTACCTGAACAACTAATGATCTATCAAACATAATACATAATACATATTAACATGAAAACACAACTGAAAACACACTGACAAATATAACATAAATCTACTTCTCGGGTTCCTTTCATGACCAAACAATATGCTAACACAATCATGCCTAAAATATAAACATGTCATTGTAAATGAGGTAACTAGCAGGGAGAACTCATTAATTAAATTGTCAATATAAATATATAACAATTATTTTGTTCCTATCCCATATGGTCGACCTATTTCATTTCAATGCAGAATGTTGTGCTCTACATTGCAGGTGTATTGATGTTTATAACATGATTAACAAACATCACCATAATTCAGGTGATCTATAGTCGGCATTCAGATATATGTTTCAACATCATATTATTTTAAATGGAAGAAACAGTGACCAATCAAATCAGGGCTTATACAATGAGCACATAATAGTGACCATTTTAAATGGATAGCATAAAATTAGGGCTTATACAAAAAAAACTTCATTATTGATTCAGACCTCAATGTAGGGCTTGTAACACATACTTGTTCCAACTTAAACAAATATATTATATAAGATATTTGTACCTGAACAACTAATGAACTATCAAACATAATACATTATACATATTAACATGAAAACACAACTGAAAACACACTGATAGATATAACATAAATCTACTTCTCGGGTTCCTTCCATGACCAAACAATATGCTAAGACAATCATGCCTAAAATATAAACCTTGTAAATTAGGTTACTAGAAGGGAGAACTCATTAATTAAATTGTCAATATAAATATATAACAATTATTTTGTTCGTATCCCATATGGTCAACCTATTTCATTTCAATGCAGAATGTTGTGCTCTACATTGCTGGTGTATTGATGTTTATAACATGATTAACAACACCATAATTCAGGTGATCTATAGTCGGCATTCAGATATATGTTTCAACATCATATTATTTTAAATGGAAGAAATAGTGACAAATCAAATTAGGGCTTATACAATGAGCACATAATAGTGACCAAACAATATGCTACAACAATCATGTCTAAAATTCTAAATATAACCCTATCCTCGTAAATGAGGTAACTAGCAGGGAGAACTCATATATCTGGTTCATTACACAGAAAGAGATGAGCAAGTGACACTGTCAGAGATAGGAGCAGCAGAATATTGTGCTCTACATCTAATGCTGGTGTATTTGATGTTTATAACAATCATGATGTTACTAGCAGGGAGAACAATCATGTGTACTTGATGTTTGTAGGGAGAACAATCATGTCTACATATAACCCTGTCCTCGTAAATGAGGTTACTAGCAGGGAGAACTCATTAAATAAATTGTCAATATAAATATATAACAATATGGTCGACTTATTTCATTTCAATGCATCCATTTTTTCTTGGAATATCCCAAAAGACGAGATACTTGTTTGCTCTTATCTGGTTCATTACACAGAAAATGTGTTCGTATTGATCAGGAGAAATACATGGTCAACCAGCAGAAATCAAGGTTGTGTTTGTATTGATCAGGAGAAATACATGGTCAGCCAGGAGAAATCAAGGTTGAAGATAGGAGCACGGCTCAGGGACGGTACATACAACAAATGTAGAGGGACGGTACACATAAGTCGCTAGCCTACTGAAACAAAGAAGAGGGTTGGCGAAGACATACCTCTCAAGCAGCTGGGCGACTTCTGAGTACAGGGGCTCGGTAGCGGCGGCTTTAGAGAAGATTTTGTGGAGGATACGAATGTGAACAGGGAGGAGTTCAGATATGAATCGTAGCACTATATAGCAGCAACGGCACCGCCTGCCCTTACTAGGGTTTACTGGGTTTGCACACAGTGAAAAGGGGGGCTTTGATGGGAGATGACAACTCCAGATGATGCTTGATTCTCAGCGTCTAGACTGGCGGTGTAGGTCGGCGATTGCAGACGACCCACCGTACCCCTCCGTCGGCTTGATTGACCTTAACCGACTGTTGCGCCTACGCAACTGTCCAGGCTTATCCATACGGCACTGCCCTGCCATACGAAACGATGGGCTGCTGTATGTCTTGGGAGAGGTGGGAGAGGGTGTCATAACTGCTGGGAGGGCATCGACTTTTCGGGATAGGTAGCAGAAGAGGGAGAGGGGAAAGGCGAAGGGGCGGGGAGGCGTCGGGGGGTGATGACACCATCGCAGAAAGGGCGAGACGAAAATGAACTGAGATCACGAAAACCGGGTTATGAACTGGAATCCCGCCCCTCGTGGGACTGGGAGAACCCGGGTTAGGAGATTCCGTTATCCCAAAATGGGGCTTTTTCAGGATTGCGAACCAAACAAAAATCAACCTCAAACCGGCACTTGTTTGGCGGAGTTGGCACATAAAGACAAGGCCAAATCGGGTTTCGGTCCCGTGCCAAACGCAACCTAATATACCATCAAGTACGCGGAGGAGCTAGCGAATGTCAGGCTACTCTTCGGCCAAAAGATATATATGGACTTAAGGTTGCAAATGTTTGGTGATCAATCCATTCTAACTATGACTAACTGTATCAGGTCACACCTATAATCTATTTTGGTGGTCAAAATAAGTGGGAAGATCGTTGCAGGCAGAGAAGGTAAACAAAGTAGTGGGCACATAAGAAAACTCTACTAATGTTGGACATTGGATGTTTTCCATCTTACTCATTGGAAGTGAAGAAATCTTGAAGAATAAATTTCTCTGTCATATGTAGTTACATTATTGAGATAAATGTATATTCAACATTCATATTGGATACAAAAGAAGAATCTTATATGTATGTAACTTCTTAAGAGAAGTAAGTCCTTAGAGAAGGAATATGTGCTACTACAAATGGCAAGTATATAAAAATTGTTACAATAGTGACACATCAAATATTTTTGTAAATTGTAATTACTATAGAATTAAAGAATTGATATTACTCATGTCATCAGTTTCTTGTTTAAGCAAGAGAGAGTGCTTCATTCCTTGTAATGTGTAGTTGTTGTTCACTTTACTTGGATGGTTTCTTCTATGGTAGTTCGGATGTCTTATTATGTTGGGTCTTGACAAATTCACAAATATCCTTATTTCATGATGGATTAAACTACATAACTCAAATATGACAAAATCTTGGCATTATCGTTGGTCTTTATAAATTGGAAGCACATTTATAAGCTCCATAAGGATGGATACTTAGACTCATTTGATTATTAGTCTCGTGCAACATGTGAATCATATTTATTGCACAAAATAGCAAAGAAACAATACTTCACTAGAGATATAGATAGGAACACTAAATTCAAAAACATATACCCAATGATGTGTGCAGTCATATTAGTTCTAAAATTACCGATGGATATCCAAACTTCATCACATCTATTAATGTTTTCAATAGATACAAACATGTCTATCTTGTGGGATACAAATAAGAATCATTTGAAAGACATCACTTTTATCGGGCATGTTCTAGTTCAAGATGAGAACACTCCTTGGGCATCCACTTTTATTCTTAGTTGTGTTCTTTCTCACTCGGTTCCAAAGAAACCATTTTATATATGGAGTAGTAATGTAAAATCCCAGGATTTGAGGCCTCGGATAAAACACTCTTAAAAGGAATGATTAGACTACCCATATCACCAAGGTGCACTCCTTTTTTGGGAGCTCATCACTAAAGAACTTCATAGTTAAGTGTGCTCAGCTTGGAGTAGTACTGGGATGGGTGACCTGTCGGGAAGTTGATCCTAGCATGCGCGTGAGTGAGGACAAAGCGCGCAGTTAAGGCTAGTGGTGGTCTGTGGGGACAAGTGTTATTCCTGAAACTCTACTAGAGCCTTGGGCAGTGGGCCCTGGCATTACAAATGGTATCAGAGCCATAACCCCTCCAGTAGGTGGGGCCCACATGGGCATGTTGCATGCCAGTCTTGAGTTGTGCGGTCTAGGCGTGTAGGAAAGGGTTGTTCATGGTTGACGTAGCCAACCTTGCGCTGGTATTCTGTAATCGAGAGCTGGGTGTCCATGGGCCATTCTGGGTCTGCACTAAAATGGGGTGATATTATGAGGTCATATAGTTGAACCTTGACGAGGACGTCAAGAGTCTAAGTGGGGGAGATTGTAATATCACGGGATTTGAGGCCTCAGATAAAACACTCTTAAAAGGAATGATTGGACTACCCATATCACTAAGGTGCACCTATTTTTCCGGGAGCTCGTCACTAAAGAACTCCATAGTTAAGCGTGCTCAGCTTGGAGTAGTACTAGAATGGGTGACCTGTCGGGAAGTTGATCCTGGCATGCGCGTGAGTGAGGACAAAGCACGTAGTTAAGGCTGGTGATGGTCTGTGGGGATAGATGTCATTCGTGAAACTCTACTAGAGCCTTGGACAGTGGGCCCAGACATTACAAGTAAGGTATAAGGCCTTGACCCATGCTTTATACTAATCTTGTCATGTTTATCTAATTGCATGCTTCATTAGAACTTAATTTGGTTGACGATTGATAAGATAACCCTAATTAGACAATAAACCACAAATATGATTGTTTTATCTTGTGTTTCAGATGTAACATTAAGTTTTATAGTCATTTGTCCATGTATATGTTTGTATTTGGCTTATTTCTCCTTGAACTCAGGTTTTGACCATAGTTTATGCTAGGATTCTGGTGAGCCTTGAACGAGGTCAGATTCACCAAAACCCAGCCCTGGTTGTTTGAGTCTTTGACCTAAAATCAGGGAGGTTGATGTGAACCTAGGGTGGTTCATGGGTGGCTTGTTTTCTAGAGAGAGGGAAATGAGTATGAGAGTGTCGATCGAGGTGTCATGAACCACAAAGGTTCCTTAGGGGGTTGACCTTGGTTGAAGTTAGAGATAGAGTAAGAGGGTTTTGGGAGGTTGCGTCATGAACTTGGGGAGGTGTTGTCAACTGCGGGGGGTCATGAAGAGGTTGTTTATGGTTTGTTTTTGGTGAGGGATATGGATTTTGTATGGGGTTGGTGTTGAACGTGGTCAGGTGGAGGTGAGCCTAGGTCAGATTTAGAGGGATTAGTTTTGGGTTTATACTTTCCTGTTGACCTAGGTGTTGCACATTGCCCATATTTTGATAATGACTTAACCATTCCATTCATATGTATCTAACAAATCTATTTGAGATCATTGCAGATATTAGATACAAGAAAAGAATCTCTTTTATCTCCATAGCTTCTCTTCCGGCACATGCAAAACATGTGACTTTTAACCGCTTTGTAATATAGCCCTTAGAGGCTTAGAACATTTTATGTAATCACTCATAATCATGTTTTGCATTGTATCTAAGATGGATAAAATGATTGGGACTCAAAAATCCATCGTTTGTACAGTTTATGAAAATTCCAAAATACCCTTAACAGGGATTTTGTCGGCCGAATTACAAACTCGGCCGATCCATGTATTGTGGAATTTTCTGGGCTGTCGGCCGAGTTTCCAACTCAGCCGATCCCTGTTCGGTCGAGTTTCAATGATAGGAAACTCGGCCGATCCACTGGTCAGTCAAGACTGAAGGTCGACTGATCGGTCGAGTTTCCCCATGGAAACTCGGCCGACAGTCTGCCTCTCAGACTTGTCGTCTAGTGTGTCGGCCGAGTTGCCTTTAATGAAACTCGGCCGATCGAACTGTACTGGAATGCAGAAAAAGCAATTCCAACCGTTGGAGAAGTTGGTGGGACTCAAAATAGATCCGTTGCAAGTTGTAAAACGGCTAGTTTGTGCCACTTAACTCACCCAACCTCAAAGGGACACCCTCAACTATAAATAGGACCTCTTGGACTTCATTCCAAGGTTGCTCATTCACATATGCTTGGTCCTTGCCTTAGTTGAGTGGTTTCTAATCCTTTGAGCCCCTTTCTCTCTCTACCTTCAAAGCAAATTCGTGAGTATGAGTGAGTTAGGATCCCATGTATGAGAGCTATCATTTGTAATCTTGTAAAGCTCTCCTTTCCACTTCTCCCATCTCCATTCTCTATGAAGATTGATTGAAGTTTCTTCTCCGAGTGAAAGAGAAGAAGGTTGTTGTTCTTCCCCAAGTGAAGGAGAAGAAGGCTAGCTGCTCCAGGCCTCCGAGTGAAGGAGGAAGGTGCTAAAGCTCTCCAAGTGAAGGAGAGGTGCAAGGCAAAGCTCAAGCAAGATGGGTAATTCCTGCAAGGCCGAAGACTAGAGCAAGAGTAGGTAAGTCCTTTGAAGAAGGCTGAAGACTACTTGCTTGGTGGGTAAGTCCTTGGTGAGGTAGAAGATCTTGGCTTGATATATAAGTCCTTGGATGGTTGGTAGTTGTAGCTTGTAATCTTATTGTGTGAGATATATATAAGAGAACCAAGTTACAAATCCTAGAGCCTAACCAACTCTAGGTAGTGGACTGACATTGCTCCTAAGTTTAGGACATGGAACCACTCTAAACCACCTGTCCAAGTGCATGATTTCCTTGTCTCTTATCCTTGCTTTGTATGCTAGTTTAGGACATCAAATTGCTGTTTTGAATTGTGTTCTGCACTTAATATAATTTGGTGGTCTAATCACTTTTGTGAAGTTTGTGAAGCTCTATTCAACCCCCCCTTCTAGAGCCCATTGATCCAACAAGTGGTATCAGAGCAGGTCTTCTCCAAGCTACTTCAACAAGTAGGAGAAGATGGGCGATTCAGCTCTTGGGTCACTCAATCTTGAAGGAAGCTTCTCCATGAGACCCCCGGTCTTCGACGGCACAAACTTCCTATATTGGAAGAGAAGGATGCAATTCTACATCCAAGGTGTGAGCTACGAGATGTGGAAGATAGTCCATCTCAAGTATGAAGAGCCAAAGGGGGACATCACCACGTGGACGGAAGACGAGATGAAGCGTGCTCAACTCAATGCTAAAGCCATTAGCATCATCTACGCCGCCCTCTCTCCATCGGAGTTCAACCGCATCTCTTCATGGGACACGGCTCATGAGATTTGGCACAAGCTATGTGTCACATATGAAGGGACGGAGCAAGTCAAGGAGGCCAAAATCTATATGCTTGGTGGCCTACTTGAGAATTTCAAGATGGGGAAGAATGAAAGAGTTGCGGACATGTACACAAGGCTAAACGTCATCCTCAACAGTCTTGCAGCCCTTGGGAGTGTCATGGATAGAGGTACCATCAATGCAAAGATCTTGAGATCTCTTCCAAAGAGATGGGAGCCAAAGGTCACTTCAATTGAAGAAGTCTACAAGCTGAGCGAGTTGTCAACCGAGGAGCTGGTTGGTAATCTCCAAGCACATGAACCAAGGCTCGACAAGCAAGAGGAAGAGGAGAAAAGAGAAGAGAAGGAGTCCAAGAAGATGAAGGACACAGCCTTCAAAGCTCAAGTTGAAGAAATGATGCGGCAACAACAACTTGCCATGAAGTCTCCCTGCCCTTCCTCAAGCGAAGATGAAGGTGCAAATGATCATGAAGCCAACTATTCAAAAGGAAGACACTTCAAGGGCAAGCCATCATCCTCCACTCCTAGATGCTACGAGTGTGGTCAAAAGGGCCACTACAAGAATGACTGCCCAAAAGCCAAGAAGGGCTATCATAAGAGCAGCCACAAGAAGGATGACAAATACAAAAGAGAAGCCAAGTACAAGAAGAAGAACAAGAAGGAGAGAAGACCCAAAGATGCAGCTCATGCGGCATGGGAGGAGTCCTCTACTTCAAGTTCCTCAAGCTCCGAGGATGGTGAATGTCACCTTGCACTCATGGCTTCTACTAGTGAAGAAGTAATTGAGGTAAGTGAGGTAAGCAAGGTAAGTGATGAAAGTTTACTTGATTTATCTAAGGAAACCCTCATTGAAATGCTTAATGATTGTCAATCATCTTTTGCTAAATGTAAAGCTAAAAGAAAAAGATTAGGAAAGATAGTTGATGATCTCTATGCCAAGATTGACATTCTAGATCAAAATGAGAAATTACATCTTGATAGCATAGATTCTTTACAAGGGCAATTTCTAGACCTTGAACTTCAATACAATGGAGTAGAGGTTGAGAATGGTACTTATCTTAAAACTATTGAAAATCTTAAGATAGAGAACCAAAATTGCCTAGATGAGCTAGATGTTCTAAAAACTGAAAATGTTGAACTTAAGCTTATTGATGATGCTAGAAGAAATGAAGTGTATGCTTATCAAAGAGAAATTGTTGTTCTTAAATCTGAAAATGCTAAACTTCTTGCACAAACAAATGATTTATCTTCTAGACCTATCTTGCCTAGAAATGAAGTTGCTAACTTAACTCTTGAAAAAGACTCTCTTCTTACTAAAGCCCTCTGTCTTGAGGCCGACCTGTTGCATGCTAGAGAAGATCTTGCTAGTTTATCTACTACCATTACAAATCTTAGTGATGATAATGCTAAATTAAGATCTACTTTGCAAAGGTTTCTTTCGGGTAAGAAGTCTCTAAATGATGTTCTAGAGCACTCTACCAAACAAGTTGGTACTAGTGGTCTAGGATACAATGCGACTACTCCAAAAGGTAAGAAGAAGAAAAAGGGTAAGAAAAAGAGTGTGGAAACTCCAATTTTCAATGGAGAGTCTTCCGACTCTAAAAATCCCATGGTATGTATGCATTGCAAATGTGATGATCATTATTCTACCTATTGTCCTTACAAGCCTAAGGGGACCAACCCAAATATGAAATGGGTCCCCAAGCTAACCCCGGACCCCAAAGTTTGAGTTGGGTTCCGACATCCTCTTTTCTTGCAGGTCACAAAGAAATGGATTGTTGATAGTGGCTGCTCTAAGCACATGACTGAAGAAATCAGCCATTTCAACAAATTTGTGAAGAAGAAAGGAGGATCGGTAACCTTTGGGGACAACAAAAAGGGTAAGGTTATAGGTGAGGGTGATGTAGGTAATGATTTGTGCATTAAAAATGTTTTGCTTGTTGATGGCCTACATCACAACTTGATTAGTGTTAGCCAATTATGTGATAATGGTTATCTTGTGCTCTTTACTTCCTTAGAATGCTTGCTTCTAGATTCCCTGTCCTATAATGTCATATATAAGGGAACTAGAAATGGTAATCTATATGTGATAGTTCTTGATGCTTTAAAGCCCATACTAAATAGATGCTTAGTCGTGGATAAAAACGATCTTTCGCTTTGGCATCGACGTTTGGGTCATGTGAACTTGCATCAAATGAAGAAACTAGACAAAAAGGACTTGGTTCGAGGACTTCCCAAATTGGATTTTGAAAAGGATGAGGAATGTCAACCTTGTACCCAAGGGAAACAAACCAAATCCTCTTTCAAGTCCAAAGGGGTCATGAGTACCAAGAAAGTTCTAGAGCTTCTTCATATTGATCTCTTCGGACCTATGAGAACACAAACGCTTCGCGGCTCCAAGTATTGTCTTGTTATCGTCGATGATTTTTCTAGATATACTTGGACTTTCTTTCTTGTTTCCAAAAGCGACACCCTTGACGTTTTCTCGAGCTTTTGCAAACGAGTCGAAAACGAAGCTTCTTGTCGTGTTGTTTCCATCCGTAGTGATCATGGGGGAGAGTTTGAAAATGATCTTTTTGAACGTTTTTGTGAAATATCGGGTTATTCGCACAATTTCTCTTCTCCTCGCACACCCCAACAAAATGGAGTTGTTGAGAGGAAGAATAGATCGCTACAGGAAATGGCTAGGACCATGCTTCTTGAGTATGACACTCCTAAGAAGTTTTGGGCTGAAGCCGTTAGCACCTCATGTTTTGTGCAAAACCGAGTTTTCACTCATCCGACTTTTAAGAAAACCCCCTATGAACTATGGCGTGGTAGGAAGCCGTCGATTGATTTCTTTCATGTGTTTGGATGTCCATGTTTTGTTTTGAACACCAAGGACTCTCTCGACAAGTTTGATCCGAAATCCTACAAGGCTTTCTTCCTAGGCTATAGCACTACTAGCAGGGCTTTTAGAGTGTTTAACATTGAACTATCTAAAATAGAAGAATCCATAAATGTTAAATTTATTGAAACTAACCTTGGTATTGGCAAGCATTTGGGTGATGATGATGTTGCAGATGAAATCATTCCTATCTTAAAAGAGCTCAACATCAAAGACAAAGGCAAGCAGGTTGAAGAAGAAGAAAAAGAAGAAGAAAGGAAGGATCCCACTCCCCGCTTTGCAAAGAATCACCCCAAGGAGTTGATCATTGGCAATCCGTTTGAAAGAGTGAGGACACGGGCTGCACACAACAAAGAACAAGCAGATAGTGCCTTCATCTCTCAACTGGAGCCAAAGAACATCAAGGAGGCCCTTGGTGATGATGAGTGGATCTTTGCCATGCAAGAAGAGCTTGAGCAGTTCGAGAAGAACCGTGTGTGGACCTTAGTGCCAAGACCAAATGATAGAAAGATCATTGGTACCAAATGGGTCTACCGCAACAAGCTTGATGAGCAAGGAAAAGTGGTAAGGAACAAAGCAAGACCAAGGAGGGTAACTTCATCAACCAAGGCAAATATACACTTGAACTTCTTAAACGCTTTGGGATGGAGAACATGAAGCCAATGGATACACCCATGTCAAACACTGCCAAACTTGACAAGGATGAAGAAGGTGAGAAGGTAGATGAGAAGCTCTATAGAGGTATGATCGGAAGTTTACTTTACTTAACTGCCTCTAGACCTGATATAATGTTTAGTGTTGGCTTGTGTGCTCGCTTTCAATCAAGCCCTAGGAAATCACATCTTATTGCTGTCAAGAGGATTTTGAGGTACTTAGCCAAAACTCCAAATTTTGGACTATGGTACCCTAAGTCAAGGGACTTTACTCTTGTAGCATATAGTGATGCTGACTACGCAGGTTGCTTGATTGATAGAAAGTGCACAAGTGGCACTTGCTTCCTCTTGGGACCATGCTTGGTGTCTTGGTTCTCCAAGAAACAGAGCACAGTGGCATTATCAACTACCGAAGCTGAATACATTGCAGCCGGAAGTTGTTGTGCTCAGGTCCTATGGATGAAGCAAATGCTCCAAGACTTTAACATTCATTTTGATGCTTCTCCTATTTACTGTGATAATACTAGTGCAATAAATCTTTCTTATAATCCAATATTGCATAGTAGAGCTAAACACATAGAAGTTCGCCATCATTTTCTCCGTGATCACATTGTCAAAAAGGATATTTATATCACACATGTGGATACGGAAAATCAGTTGGCGGACATTTTCACTAAACCGCTTGCTAGAGAACAATTTAATTTTATTAGATCAAAATTGCTTATAACCTCTCTTGATGATGTTGAATTGCTCTCTAATTAGTTGGTTACATCTTATGTGTGTTGCTCTTGCTTATAAATGCTTTGATTGCTAAAAATGCTTGTTTTTGATAAAATTTTATCTTGTTTCTATCTCTTCTTCGGGCTTTTCTCGCAAATCGGGTTTTAATCGACAAATAGTACCCTATGATGATGGGAATGTGCCTAAATATGCTTAATATACAACCTAGTCCAATCAGAAAAATTGCTTTAGGTCGTTTGAGGCTAGGGCTAGAATCTAGGTTTTTCCCACATCAGGGATTCTGTCGGCCGAGTTGGAAACTCGGCCGATCGGTCGGGACAGGGCACCTGTGTGTTCTGTCGGCCGAGTTTCCTCTCCCTGGAACTCGGCCGATCGACGGCAGACGGGTTTAATATATATAGGAATCGGCCGACTTGCTCCCTCTCAACTAGAGCAAACTCGACCGAACCCTAGCCGCCCAGCTCGACCCTTCCTCCCCTGGTGCTCTCTTCTCTCTCTCCGGCCGTTTTTGCCCCCAAATCGGTTCATTCGTGTGCCCTTGCTGCTCTTGAGGTGCCGCCTGTTCTCTCTCTCCGCGTGGATCGGCTCCGTTGCCTCGTTCTCCTCTCCCATGAGGTCCCAACGCCGAAAACGTGCTGTTCCTCTCCCTTCCCCTGCGGTTCCTCTAGCGCCGAGGTATATCTCGTTTGATAATCTATCTTTTGTCGACAATGCTGCGGTTGCTCGCTACAAAGAGCTCCTTCCTCGCTCTCCCTTTCCTTTTCGAGCTCTTTATCAGCCGCATACCTACCATGCCGACCTTTTCGACGCTTGTAAAATCCTTCGCACACATCATCTTGAAGCCTTTTGTATTGAGGATGCCCGTTTTCATAATCTCAAGTATAGCACCAAAGCCGTCCGTCAATTCTACGCTAACTTGCGGTGGAATTACGACTCTTTGGTTCCCCCTTCGGACACCTCAATCGTTTTGACGTCTATGATCGCTGGCCAACCTTTCCATATCACCGAACGATCCTTCAATCTTTATCTCAACGGAGATGTTGGTTCGGCGTCGTGGATTTCCGATTACCCAAATTATTTTGATCTTCTGCACCCCGAGGACATCTATAAGGCACTCGAGGTTGACTTGACTGACATTCATAAGTTTCTCAAGCTCCCCGATTTTCCCTATAGAAAGAAGGGCACTTTGCCATCGTCCGCCCTGTCCTCCTCTCGCCGTGTTTTGGCGTTCGTTCTCAGCTGTAATGTCCACCCCAAGAAAAACCAAACGGACATCGCTGAGAACACAGCTATGATGCTGTATCTGCTTTTGAACAACCATGGAGTCAAATGGGCCCGGTATATCCTTCACCACATGACCTGTTTTGACTCCGGAAAGAACACAAAGGGCACCCATCTTCCTTATCCTGCCCTAATTTGTGGTCTTTTCCAATCTGCTACTGGTAAATCTCTTTTCACCGACTTTCTCTACCGTCCTGATCGGAAAGGAGTTTATATCAGTGAGACCACTCTTCAGAAGAGTGTCCCTACCTCTGATGCATCATCTTCTTCTGCTCCACCTCCACCTCCACCATCATCTGATGCTCCACCACCTCCACCCTCCACAGCTGCACCACCTCCTCCTGAGCCATCTTTTCGACCTCCTCCGCAGCCGGCTTATGCTGACTTCCATGTCTCCAATGAGGCCCTCATGGGGTACCTCATGCATCAGCAAGCCTACAACATGCAGGTCCAGCAACATCACCATCAGGATCTGTGCCACATCATGTCATCCATGTCTTTATCTTGCCCGCAGCCCTACCCCACCTACGAGCCCTACCCCGGTGGCGACTACGCTTCTTATGCGTATAGTCAGTTCTACCCACCTCCACCACCCTCTGCTTCCGCTGATCACTCTGCAGGTGGATATACTCACTCTTCACCGATTCTGGCGCTTCCAGGTGGCCGTTTGTCTGAGCTTCTGGCTCAGTACTCTTCTTCTGCTCCCCCCATTGAGGTTGCTTATGAGCTACATGCTCTTGGCATGACTTGGGCTGAGCAGAGTGCGCGGTGGCCTGGACGTGCTTTTGGTCCTCCCGACGAGGATATGGCTGATCAGGATGATGCTGACACTGACGCTGATGAGGCTACTGCGACGGATGCCGAAGACGATGACGATGACGATGCCGATGCTGAAGACGAGGCTACACCAGCTGCTGCTCCTCCTTCCGATGATGGCGATGAGGACTACCAGCCCGATGAGGACATGGAGGCTGCCGTTGATGTTGACATAGATTAGTATAGCTTAGAGTAGATGTGTCTAGATTAGTCTCGGATGACCATGATATATCTCTTTGGACTATGATTGTATTATTTACATTAGGCACATCATCTGAGTTGTACTATTGCTACTCCATTCGTTCGTGTAGTTTTTGTCTTATGTTTTCTTTTGGAAACACTTTGTATGGTTTATCTTATAGTGTGTTCCATATTTTGATGAATGACAGGTTTCTGATTTCATGCTTTATCTTGATATTTTATCTGTTTCTCTATGTTTTGGTTGATTGAGTGTTTGGAGAAGACCTTGCTTTTATGCTCTTCTACACCCCCCTGCCTTTTTGAGATGACAAAGGGGGAGAAAGACCTCAATCATATTGTTTTTATTGCTTGTATGGTTCTTTTCTTGTCTATAAACTGAAATGCATCTAGACTTGTTTAGAATCATATAGTATCTATATATGCTATGTCTGCTTGTGTGTTAACTAACTATGCAGGAACGAGTAAGCATGAATTGAGGGGGAGCATTACAAATTGATCATATTTGCATCCCCTTGCAATTCCCTAAAGAAAAGGTATAATTTTCACATTCTTTTCAATATGTTGAGGAATGGTTTGTCATTGTCAAAAAGGGGGAGAATTTTGACCTAGGTGTTGCACATTGCCCATATTTTGATAATGACTTAACCATTCCATTCATATGTATCTAACAAATCTATTTGAGATCATTGCAGATATTAGATACAAGAAAAGAATCTCTTTTATCTCCATAGCTTCTCTTCCGGCACATGCAAAACATGTGACTTTTAACCGCTTTGTAATATAGCCCTTAGAGGCTTAGAACATTTTATGTAATCACTCATAATCATGTTTTGCATTGTATCTAAGATGGATAAAATGATTGGGACTCAAAAATCCATCGTTTGTACAGTTTATGAAAATTCCAAAATACCCTTAACAGGGATTTTGTCGGCCGAATTACAAACTCGGCCGATCCATGTATTGTGGAATTTTCTGGGCTGTCGGCCGAGTTTCCAACTCAGCCGATCCCTGTTCGGTCGAGTTTCAATGATAGGAAACTCGGCCGATCCACTGGTCAGTCAAGACTGAAGGTCGACTGATCGGTCGAGTTTCCCCATGGAAACTCGGCCGACAGTCTGCCTCTCAGACTTGTCGTCTAGTGTGTCGGCCGAGTTGCCTTTAATGAAACTCGGCCGATCGAACTGTACTGGAATGCAGAAAAAGCAATTCCAACCGTTGGAGAAGTTGGTGGGACTCAAAATAGATCCGTTGCAAGTTGTAAAACGGCTAGTTTGTGCCACTTAACTCACCCAACCTCAAAGGGACACCCTCAACTATAAATAGGACCTCTTGGACTTCATTCCAAGGTTGCTCATTCACATATGCTTGGTCCTTGCCTTAGTTGAGTGGTTTCTAATCCTTTGAGCCCCTTTCTCTCTCTACCTTCAAAGCAAATTCGTGAGTATGAGTGAGTTAGGATCCCATGTATGAGAGCTATCATTTGTAATCTTGTAAAGCTCTCCTTTCCACTTCTCCCATCTCCATTCTCTATGAAGATTGATTGAAGTTTCTTCTCCGAGTGAAAGAGAAGAAGGTTGCTGTTCTTCCCCAAGTGAAGGAGAAGAAGGCTAGCTGCTCCAGGCCTCCGAGTGAAGGAGGAAGGTGCTAAAGCTCTCCAAGTGAAGGAGAGGTGCAAGGCAAAGCTCAAGCAAGATGGGTAATTCCTACAAGGCCGAAGACTAGAGCAAGAGTAGGTAAGTCCTTTGAAGAAGGCTGAAGACTACTTGCTTGGTGGGTAAGTCCTTGGTGAGGTAGAAGATCTTGGCTTGATATATAAGTCCTTGGATGGTTGGTAGTTGTAGCTTGTAATCTTATTGTGTGAGATATATATAAGAGAACCAAGTTACAAATCCTAGAGCCTAACCAACTCTAGGTAGTGGACTGACATTGCTCCTAAGTTTAGGACATGGAACCACTCTAAACCACCTGTCCAAGTGCATGATTTCCTTGTCTCTTATCCTTGCTTTGTATGCTAGTTTAGGACATCAAATTGCTGTTTTGAATTGTGTTCTGCACTTAATATAATTTGGTGGTCTAATCACTTTTGTGAAGTTTGTGAAGCTCTATTCAACCCCCCCTTCTAGAGCCCATTGATCCAACAAGTGGTATCAGAGCAGGTCTTCTCCAAGCTACTTCAACAAGTAGGAGAAGATGGGCGATTCAGCTCTTGGGTCACTCAATCTTGAAGGAAGCTTCTCCATGAGACCCCCGGTCTTCGACGGCACAAACTTCCTATATTGGAAGAGAAGGATGCAATTCTACATCCAAGGTGTGAGCTACGAGATGTGGAAGATAGTCCATCTCAAGTATGAAGAGCCAAAGGGGGACATCACCACGTGGACGGAAGACGAGATGAAGCGTGCTCAACTCAATGCTAAAGCCATTAGCATCATCTACGCCGCCCTCTCTCCATCGGAGTTCAACCGCATCTCTTCATGGGACACGGCTCATGAGATTTGGCACAAGCTATGTGTCACATATGAAGGGACGGAGCAAGTCAAGGAGGCCAAAATCTATATGCTTGGTGGCCTACTTGAGAATTTCAAGATGGGGAAGAATGAAAGAGTTGCGGACATGTACACAAGGCTAAACGTCATCCTCAACAGTCTTGCAGCCCTTGGGAGTGTCATGGATAGAGGTACCATCAATGCAAAGATCTTGAGATCTCTTCCAAAGAGATGGGAGCCAAAGGTCACTTCAATTGAAGAAGTCTACAAGCTGAGCGAGTTGTCAACCGAGGAGCTGGTTGGTAATCTCCAAGCACATGAACCAAGGCTCGACAAGCAAGAGGAAGAGGAGAAAAGAGAAGAGAAGGAGTCCAAGAAGATGAAGGACACAGCCTTCAAAGCTCAAGTTGAAGAAATGATGCGGCAACAACAACTTGCCATGAAGTCTCCCTGCCCTTCCTCAAGCGAAGATGAAGGTGCAAATGATCATGAAGCCAACTATTCAAAAGGAAGACACTTCAAGGGCAAGCCATCATCCTCCACTCCTAGATGCTACGAGTGTGGTCAAAAGGGCCACTACAAGAATGACTGCCCAAAAGCCAAGAAGGGCTATCATAAGAGCAGCCACAAGAAGGATGACAAATACAAAAGAGAAGCCAAGTACAAGAAGAAGAACAAGAAGGAGAGAAGACCCAAAGATGCAGCTCATGCGGCATGGGAGGAGTCCTCTACTTCAAGTTCCTCAAGCTCCGAGGATGGTGAATGTCACCTTGCACTCATGGCTTCTACTAGTGAAGAAGTAATTGAGGTAAGTGAGGTAAGCAAGGTAAGTGATGAAAGTTTACTTGATTTATCTAAGGAAACCCTCATTGAAATGCTTAATGATTGTCAATCATCTTTTGCTAAATGTAAAGCTAAAAGAAAAAGATTAGGAAAGATAGTTGATGATCTCTATGCCAAGATTGACATTCTAGATCAAAATGAGAAATTACATCTTGATAGCATAGATTCTTTACAAGGGCAATTTCTAGACCTTGAACTTCAATACAATGGAGTAGAGGTTGAGAATGGTACTTATCTTAAAACTATTGAAAATCTTAAGATAGAGAACCAAAATTGCCTAGATGAGCTAGATGTTCTAAAAACTGAAAATGTTGAACTTAAGCTTATTGATGATGCTAGAAGAAATGAAGTGTATGCTTATCAAAGAGAAATTGTTGTTCTTAAATCTGAAAATGCTAAACTTCTTGCACAAACAAATGATTTATCTTCTAGACCTATCTTGCCTAGAAATGAAGTTGCTAACTTAACTCTTGAAAAAGACTCTCTTCTTACTAAAGCCCTCTGTCTTGAGGCCGACCTGTTGCATGCTAGAGAAGATCTTGCTAGTTTATCTACTACCATTACAAATCTTAGTGATGATAATGCTAAATTAAGATCTACTTTGCAAAGGTTTCTTTCGGGTAAGAAGTCTCTAAATGATGTTCTAGAGCACTCTACCAAACAAGTTGGTACTAGTGGTCTAGGATACAATGCGACTACTCCAAAAGGTAAGAAGAAGAAAAAGGGTAAGAAAAAGAGTGTGGAAACTCCAATTTTCAATGGAGAGTCTTCCGGCTCTAAAAATCCCATGGTATGTATGCATTGCAAATGTGATGATCATTATTCTACCTATTGTCCTTACAAGCCTAAGGGGACCAACCCAAATATGAAATGGGTCCCCAAGCTAACCCCGGACCCCAAAGTTTGAGTTGGGTTCCGACATCCTCTTTTCTTGCAGGTCACAAAGAAATGGATTGTTGATAGTGGCTGCTCTAAGCACATGACTGGAGAAATCAGCCATTTCAACAAATTTGTGAAGAAGAAAGGAGGATCGGTAACCTTTGGGGACAACAAAAAGGGTAAGGTTATAGGTGAGGGTGATGTAGGTAATGATTTGTGCATTAAAAATGTTTTGCTTGTTGATGGCCTACATCACAACTTGATTAGTGTTAGCCAATTATGTGATAATGGTTATCTTGTGCTCTTTACTTCCTTAGAATGCTTGCTTCTAGATTCCCTGTCCTATAATGTCATATATAAGGGAACTAGAAATGGTAATCTATATGTGATAGTTCTTGATGCTTTAAAGCCCATACTAAATAGATGCTTAGTCGTGGATAAAAACGATCTTTCGCTTTGGCATCGACGTTTGGGTCATGTGAACTTGCATCAAATGAAGAAACTAGACAAAAAGGACTTGGTTCGAGGACTTCCCAAATTGGATTTTGAAAAGGATGAGGAATGTCAACCTTGTACCCAAGGGAAACAAACCAAATCCTCTTTCAAGTCCAAAGGGGTCATGAGTACCAAGAAAGTTCTAGAGCTTCTTCATATTGATCTCTTCGGACCTATGAGAACACAAACGCTTCGCGGCTCCAAGTATTGTCTTGTTATCGTCGATGATTTTTCTAGATATACTTGGACTTTCTTTCTTGTTTCCAAAAGCGACACCCTTGACGTTTTCTCGAGCTTTTGCAAACGAGTCGAAAACGAAGCTTCTTGTCGTGTTGTTTCCATCCGTAGTGATCATGGGGGAGAGTTTGAAAATGATCTTTTTGAACGTTTTTGTGAAATATCGGGTTATTCGCACAATTTCTCTTCTCCTCGCACACCCCAACAAAATGGAGTTGTTGAGAGGAAGAATAGATCGCTACAGGAAATGGCTAGGACCATGCTTCTTGAGTATGACACTCCTAAGAAGTTTTGGGCTGAAGCCGTTAGCACCTCATGTTTTGTGCAAAACCGAGTTTTCACTCATCCGACTTTTAAGAAAACCCCCTATGAACTATGGCGTGGTAGGAAGCCGTCGATTGATTTCTTTCATGTGTTTGGATGTCCATGTTTTGTTTTGAACACCAAGGACTCTCTCGACAAGTTTGATCCGAAATCCTACAAGGCTTTCTTCCTAGGCTATAACACTACTAGCAGGGCTTTTAGAGTGTTTAACATTGAACTATCTAAAATAGAAGAATCCATAAATGTTAAATTTATTGAAACTAACCTTGGTATTGGCAAGCATTTGGGTGATGATGATGTTGCAGATGAAATCATTCCTATCTTAAAAGAGCTCAACATCAAAGACAAAGGCAAGCAGGTTGAAGAAGAAGAAAAAGAAGAAGAAAGGAAGGATCCCACTCCCCGCTTTGCAAAGAATCACCCCAAGGAGTTGATCATTGGCAATCCGTTTGAAAGAGTGAGGACACGGGCTGCACACAACAAAGAACAAGCAGATAGTGCCTTCATCTCTCAACTGGAGCCAAAGAACATCAAGGAGGCCCTTGGTGATGATGAGTGGATCTTTGCCATGCAAGAAGAGCTTGAGCAGTTCGAGAAGAACCGTGTGTGGACCTTAGTGCCAAGACCAAATGATAGAAAGATCATTGGTACCAAATGGGTCTACCGCAACAAGCTTGATGAGCAAGGAAAAGTGGTAAGGAACAAAGCAAGACCAAGGAGGGTAACTTCATCAACCAAGGCAAATATACACTTGAACTTCTTAAACGCTTTGGGATGGAGAACATGAAGCCAATGGATACACCCATGTCAAACACTGCCAAACTTGACAAGGATGAAGAAGGTGAGAAGGTAGATGAGAAGCTCTATAGAGGTATGATCGGAAGTTTACTTTACTTAACTGCCTCTAGACCTGATATAATGTTTAGTGTTGGCTTGTGTGCTCGCTTTCAATCAAGCCCTAGGAAATCACATCTTATTGCTGTCAAGAGGATTTTGAGGTACTTAGCCAAAACTCCAAATTTTGGACTATGGTACCCTAAGTCAAGGGACTTTACTCTTATAGCATATAGTGATGCTGACTACGCAGGTTGCTTGATTGATAGAAAGTGCACAAGTGGCACTTGCTTCCTCTTGGGACCATGCTTGGTGTCTTGGTTCTCCAAGAAACAGAGCACAGTGGCATTATCAACTACCGAAGCTGAATACATTGCAGCCGGAAGTTGTTGTGCTCAGGTCCTATGGATGAAGCAAATGCTCCAAGACTTTAACATTCATTTTGATGCTTCTCCTATTTACTGTGATAATACTAGTGCAATAAATCTTTCTTATAATCCAATATTGCATAGTAGAGCTAAACACATAGAAGTTCGCCATCATTTTCTCCGTGATCACATTGTCAAAAAGGATATTTATATCACACATGTGGATACGGAAAATCAGTTGGCGGACATTTTCACTAAACCGCTTGCTAGAGAACAATTTAATTTTATTAGATCAAAATTGCTTATAACCTCTCTTGATGATGTTGAATTGCTCTCTAATTAGTTGGTTACATCTTATGTGTGTTGCTCTTGCTTATAAATGCTTTGATTGCTAAAAATGCTTGTTTTTGATAAAATTTTATCTTGTTTCTATCTCTTCTTCGGGCTTTTCTCGCAAATCGGGTTTTAATCGACAAATAGTACCCTATGATGATGGGAATGTGCCTAAATATGCTTAATATACAACCTAGTCCAATCAGAAAAATTGCTTTAGGTCGTTTGAGGCTAGGGCTAGAATCTAGGTTTTTCCCACATCAGGGATTCTGTCGGCCGAGTTGGAAACTCGGCCGATCGGTCGGGACAGGGCACCTGTGTGTTCTGTCGGCCGAGTTTCCTCTCCCTGGAACTCGGCCGATCGACGGCAGACGGGTTTAATATATATAGGAATCGGCCGACTTGCTCCCTCTCAACTAGAGCAAACTCGACCGAACCCTAGCCGCCCAGCTCGACCCTTCCTCCCCTGGTGCTCTCTTCTCTCTCTCCGGCCGTTTTTGCCCCCAAATCGGTTCATTCGTGTGCCCTTGCTGCTCTTGAGGTGCCGCCTGTTCTCTCTCTCCGCGTGGATCGGCTCCGTTGCCTCGTTCTCCTCTCCCATGAGGTCCCAACGCCGAAAACGTGCTGTTCCTCTCCCTTCCCCTGCGGTTCCTCTAGCGCCGAGGTATATCTCATTTGATAATCTATCTTTTGTCGACAATGCTGCGGTTGCTCGCTACAAAGAGCTCCTTCCTCGCTCTCCCTTTCCTTTTCGAGCTCTTTATCAGCCGCATACCTACCATGCCGACCTTTTCGACGCTTGTAAAATCCTTCACACACATCATCTTGAAGCCTTTTGTATTGAGGATGCCCGTTTTCATAATCTCAAGTATAGCACCAAAGCCGTCCGTCAATTCTACGCTAACTTGCGGTGGAATTACGACTCTTTGGTTCCCCCTTCGGACACCTCAATCGTTTTGACGTCTATGATCGCTGGCCAACCTTTCCATATCACCGAACGATCCTTCAATCTTTATCTCAACGGAGATGTTGGCTCGGCGTCGTGGATTTCCGATTACCCAAATTATTTTGATCTTCTGCACCCCGAGGACATCTATAAGGCACTCGAGGTTGACTTGACTGACATTCATAAGTTTCTCAAGCTCCCCGATTTTCCCTATAGAAAGAAGGGCACTTTGCCATCGTCCGCCCTGTCCTCCTCTCGCCGTGTTTTGGCGTTCGTTCTCAGCTGTAATGTCCACCCCAAGAAAAACCAAACGGACATCGCTGAGAACACAGCTATGATGCTGTATCTGCTTTTGAACAACCATGGAGTCAAATGGGCCCGGTATATCCTTCACCACATGACCTGTTTTGACTCCGGAAAGAACACAAAGGGCACCCATCTTCCTTATCCTGCCCTAATTTGTGGTCTTTTCCAATCTGCTACTGGTAAATCTCTTTTCACCGACTTTCTCTACCGTCCTGATCGGAAAGGAGTTTATATCAGTGAGACCACTCTTCAGAAGAGTGTCCCTACCTCTGATGCATCATCTTCTTCTGCTCCACCTCCACCTCCACCATCATCTGATGCTCCACCACCTCCACCCTCCACAGCTGCACCACCTCCTCCTGAGCCATCTTTTCGACCTCCTCCGCAGCCGGCTTATGCTGACTTCCATGTCTCCAATGAGGCCCTCATGGGGTACCTCATGCATCAGCAAGCCTACAACATGCAGGTCCAGCAACATCACCATCAGGATCTGTGCCACATCATGTCATCCATGTCTTTATCTTGCCCGCAGCCCTACCCCACCTACGAGCCCTACCCCACCTACGAGCCCTACCCCGGTGGCGACTACGCTTCTTATGCGTATAGTCAGTTCTACCCACCTCCACCACCCTCTGCTTCCGCTGATCACTCTGCAGGTGGATATACTCACTCTTCACCGATTCTGGCGCTTCCAGGTGGCCGTTTGTCTGAGCTTCTGGCTCAGTACTCTTCTTCTGCTCCCCCCATTGAGGTTGCTTATGAGCTACATGCTCTTGGCATGACTTGGGCTGAGCAGAGTGCGCGGTGGCCTGGACGTGCTTTTGGTCCTCCCGACGAGGATATGGCTGATCAGGATGATGCTGACACTGACGCTGATGAGGCTACTGCGACGGATGCCGAAGACGATGACGATGACGATGCCGATGCTGAAGACGAGGCTACACCAGCTGCTGCTCCTCCTTCCGATGATGGCGATGAGGACTACCAGCCCGATGAGGACATGGAGGCTGCCGTTGATGATGTTGACATAGATTAGTATAGCTTAGAGTAGATGTGTCTAGATTAGTCTCGGATGACCATGATATATCTCTTTGGACTATGATTGTATTATTTACATTAGGCACATCATCTGAGTTGTACTATTGCTACTCCATTCGTTCGTGTAGTTTTTGTCTTATGTTTTCTTTTGGAAACACTTTGTATGGTTTATCTTATAGTGTGTTCCATATTTTGATGAATGACAGGTTTCTGATTTCATGCTTTATCTTGATATTTTATCTGTTTCTCTATGTTTTGGTTGATTGAGTGTTTGGAGAAGACCTTGCTTTTATGCTCTTCTACACCCCCCTGCCTTTTTGAGATGACAAAGGGGGAGAAAGACCTCAATCATATTGTTTTTATTGCTTGTATGGTTCTTTTCTTGTCTATAAACTGAAATGCATCTAGACTTGTTTAGAATCATATAGTATCTATATATGCTATGTCTGCTTGTGTGTTAACTAACTATGCAGGAACGAGTAAGCATGAATTGAGGGGGAGCATTACAAATTGATCATATTTGCATCCCCTTGCAATTCCCTAAAGAAAAGGTATAATTTTCACATTCTTTTCAATATGTTGAGGAATGGTTTGTCATTGTCAAAAAGGGGGAGAATGTTGACCTAGGTGTTGCACATTGCCCATATTTTGATAATGACTTAACCATTCCATTCATATGTATCTAACAAATCTATTTGAGATCATTGCAGATATTAGATACAAGAAAAGAATCTCTTTTATCTCCATAGCTTCTCTTCCGGCACATGCAAAACATGTGACTTTTAACTGCTTTGTAATATAGCCCTTAGAGGCTTAGAACATTTTATGTAATCACTCATAATCATGTTTTGCATTGTATCTAAGATGGATAAAATGATTGGGACTCAAAAATCCATCGTTTGTACAGTTTATGAAAATTCCAAAATACCCTTAACAGGGATTTTGTCGGCCGAATTACAAACTCGGCCGATCCATGTATTGTGGAATTTTCTGGGCTGTCGGCCGAGTTTCCAACTCAGCCGATCCCTGTTCGGTCGAGTTTCAATGATAGGAAACTCGGCCGATCCACTGGTCAGTCAAGACTGAAGGTCGACTGATCGGTCGAGTTTCCCCATGGAAACTCGGCCGACAGTCTGCCTCTCAGACTTGTCGTCTAGTGTGTCAGCCGAGTTGCCTTTAATGAAACTCGGCCGATCGAACTGTACTGGAATGCAGAAAAAGCAATTCCAACCGTTGGAGAAGTTGGTGGGACTCAAAATAGATCCGTTGCAAGTTGTAAAATGGCTAGTTTGTGCCACTTAACTCACCCAACCTCAAAGGGACACCCTCAACTATAAATAGGACCTCTTGGACTTCATTCCAAGGTTGCTCATTCACATATGCTTGGTCCTTGCCTTAGTTGAGTGGTTTCTAATCCTTTGAGCCCCTTTCTCTCTCTACCTTCAAAGCAAATTCGTGAGTATGAGTGAGTTAGGATCCCATGTATGAGAGCTATCATTTGTAATCTTGTAAAGCTCTCCTTTCCACTTCTCCCATCTCCATTCTCTATGAAGATTGATTGAAGTTTCTTCTCCGAGTGAAAGAGAAGAAGGTTGCTGTTCTTCCCCAAGTGAAGGAGAAGAAGGCTAGCTGCTCCAGGCCTCCGAGTGAAGGAGGAAGGTGCTAAAGCTCTCCAAGTGAAGGAGAGGTGCAAGGCAAAGCTCAAGCAAGATGGGTAATTCCTGCAAGGCCGAAGACTAGAGCAAGAGTAGGTAAGTCCTTTGAAGAAGGCTGAAGACTACTTGCTTGGTGGGTAAGTCCTTGGTGAGGTAGAAGATCTTGGCTTGATATATAAGTCCTTGGATGGTTGGTAGTTGTAGCTTGTAATCTTATTGTGTGAGATATATATAAGAGAACCAAGTTACAAATCCTAGAGCCTAACCAACTCTAGGTAGTGGACTGACATTGCTCCTAAGTTTAGGACATGGAACCACTCTAAACCACCTGTCCAAGTGCATGATTTCCTTGTCTCTTATCCTTGCTTTGTATGCTAGTTTAGGACATCAAATTGCTGTTTTGAATTGTGTTCTGCACTTAATATAATTTGGTGGTCTAATCACTTTTGTGAAGTTTGTGAAGCTCTATTCAACCCCCCTTCTAGAGCCCATTGATCCAACATTTCCAACATGGGTTGGGTTCCCTGAACCCAGTCAGGTTGCTACATTAGGCATTTAGGCACACACTAAAGAGTGGACTGTTTGGATCCATTTTTAGGTATGAATCGAACCTCTACCTATAAATGAAGGAAACCTAAGATATATACAGTCCATTTCAACATTTAGAGGGATTAAGTGATGTTGAAGTGAGGGGAGAACCTCACTAAAGTAGTGCTTTATTAGATGCTTGTATGTGGAAATTTTAGCTTGGATGTTGGAGATATAGCTAAGGAGCTTCTTATGTGAGATCACCCTACCCATTTTCATCTCGAACTAGATATCATTGAAGGAGCATTTAAAGAGGTAGACCATGTCAATCCATCCTTCCTTGCCTTGGAGAAGGTCAGTCCATGGTGTATCTTGGTGGAGGATCTCTATTTACGATTCATTCTTCCCTTTCCATTTTGTTGTTTCTCCTCTTCTTGGATCTTTTTTTTTTGGTGAAGTCAGGAGGTTTTTATTCATCTCGCCCTCCTCTTACAAGCAAATCATTAGGTTCAATACAATCTACATTATTCTGACTGTAATTAAACATGGTAGTACTACTACCTTTACATGATTCTAACAAAATAATATTAACGAGTTCATCAGGGGTGTTTCTGTAATTACAGAAATCACTCAGGGTCTTTTGGTGAAACTTTGCTAATTTATCCATAGCTTGATTTCCTTCTCTCTTCACATGTGTAATGTGCCACTGCGGCTTCATTTTCCTCCTAATCTCCATGGTCCATCTAGTTGCCCTAGGACAGTTGTTTGGTTGAGTATCTATTGCAGAGCAAGCCAAGGAAGAGTCTGACTCGATAATAGCTTGTTCAATACCCATCTCAATTGCCATATCGGTCGCCATGTTGATAGCCATGAGTTCTACTATTAGAACGTTCTTGGCATTTGTCTTCATCCCCGTGCCACCCTTCCACTGGCCCATGTGATCTCTACATACGACGGCAATGCAAGCTTTACATTTTTGAAAGATGCATATGTATTGAGATTTAAGGTGTGAGGTTGGGGCTTGGACCATAGAATTTTGCTTTGTTGTGGCCTATCCTTATGTGTCTTCTCCCAGGAAACATTGTTGATTCTGGTTTCTTCAATGATATTCTTGATTTGGTGTTCAGTGGACAACTTCTTATTCTCAAAGATTTCCAAATTCCTATTCTTTCAAATGTAGTAGCAACCGATCATGAACTTGGATGCTTGTATCGATCCAGATTTCAAGTTCTTTTCCATCCATATCCATCGGTTATCTTCTCCAAAAAAGGTGCTCCATTGTGGACGATCAATAATCCCTTTCCAGACTACAACGGCATGCTCACCTCTTCTTGGCTCTTTTTGTAAGATTGGTAGGTGTTTAATGTGAATTTAAAGTGCAAGTGTGTGTGTCGTTTAATATAAGCCAAAGAGGGCCAAGTTGTTAAACTTAGGGAATCGTCCACTAGAGGCTACTACTGATTGAAACCTAATCAGCTAAGTCGAAAGAAATAGTTGGTTGGTGGCTATTTAACTAAGAATGGAAATTGAGAAAACTGAATTAAATTGGTTGTGATAAATGTTTAAGTGTATTCCTTATAACTTGTGGTTTCACTATGACACACACTAAAATTGAACTCTCTTCTTCTATAATTAATCACCATTATTCTGAACTAAAAACTCATATCTGGAATTATCCACTCCACAACATAATGCACTACTCAAATTAAGCCAACCCCACTCATGTAGAAATTTAGTAGCTTAATCTAAGTGAAGAGTAATTTTCTATGGGTTGTTCTTCCGTAGTCGTAAGCCCTTTCTCGTATCGCATTATAAGATATGTAAAATTATAATTTTACTAACTGCTAATCCCTTTCCCAAAGTAATTAGAAGTTTGATATTCTCATGATGTTGATCAGGCATAAATAAAACATTAATGATATCATAAATTAAAGTTCAAAATATTAGCATAAATTAAAGTTCAAAATATAGGAAAATAAATTATAAAATCATAAAATTCAATTAAGATATGTGTCAGTCTAATCTCGAGTCATAGGAAAAAGAAGGGTTCAGTCCTGGATTTTGTCATCAAAGCATGACAAGAAGAAAAAGAGAAAGAGAAGTAAAACATTAGATAACTGTTAGAAAAAACTCCTAGAGAAGTCTTCTTGGCAACCCTTTTGATGAACACCATGACCAATAACTTTCTGTCTACAAACTGTCCTCCGAAATTGTCTAGATTGTCTGGTTGGTGGCTATCCCTTCTGTCTCCACTCTCCTTAGCTCCACATCTAAGACGTTCATGATCCTTGATCTCTAGTCAGCCTCCTTAGATCATAAGTGAGGCCCAACCCTCCTTAATTCATATTCGTTGGATCTAATTTAATTTCAAATCTACACTGATCGCGTTGGGTTGGTGTCATTGTTTGGGTGTTAGTGGCACTGAGTCAGTTGGCCTTTTTCACCTTTACGGTCTATGTTGGTACTACAGATAGGTATGTCGATAGCACCAAGTGGATTCTCATGGGTGTCTAGATGATGGTGTATGTACTACTGACACTACTGTCACTAGTGTTGGAATTATTAATCTTCATCTTTGATGCTCTCTAAACCCTCTAATGGTCCATGTAGTCTGCTTCTCGATGGCATTGACAATGTGCTCAGTAATATTGAATCTCCTCTCAGTAGTATTGATGCTCCTCTTCTCATTCTCATGTTGGTAGTCACTGCCTTGGAGGAGGCGACAACCTTGTATGGTGAGTTGGGCATGGAAGAAACTGGCCATCTGGTGCACCAATGGTGGTGGACGAGGTGAACATGTACGTCTCTTTTACTTTGGTATTTCTTCCTCCTAGTCCGAAGCTCAAATTTTGATTGCCCAATTTCGCAGGTAGTAGTCCTATTCTCATTCTTTTATCTCCCACTACTTCCCTATCACCATATTTGTATCTTCCTAAGGTCGTCACTCTTTCCCTCTTCTCCAAAATCACGACATCTCCACCTTTATCCTCCACCACATATATTTTTTTTAACTAACCTGCCACCTCATATTGATCATTCATAAGCATCACCCAGTGAGGTCAAGCAGTTGTAAGAGGAAATCAAGTTTCCAGAACCACAGCAGGAGGAATCCAGGTATGTACCATGACCTCACATTGGGTAAGAACATGTGTTTGGTTTTAAAAGTTGAAAAGTAGCTTCCCATGGCATTTTTTGCATTCTTCCTTTTTCCATCCATATACCCACCTCGATTTCAGTACTCATCCCTAGAACAACGTAGTATTTTCACTATAGGAGTTACCATGGATCAACAACAATGAACAGATTAGATCAAGATTAAATTTTGACTCCATGAGCAATGTAAGAGACACTACGGAAATAGTACAACATGGTTTTAGTGGTTCTGTAATTATAACTTATGATGCCTTAGTTCATCTGATAAGGTATACAATTAGTAGCAACTGCCTTCTATATCCTTATAACAAGATTAGAAGTCATAAGCAAGATATCAACCCACCCGTAATGTCTGTCTAACTCTGTATATCACTGTTGTTATTTTTGTGAAAATTTGTGCCTAAAAGATTTGAAACTTTTATGTATCATATTATCTAATAGGAATTGATTGTAAAATTTCCTTATAATTGTTGCTCCTAGTTATGAATTGCATAGTCTTTCCAATTTGTTCCTGATAAAGAAAGATCAGCTCTAGTAGATCCCTGAGACCTCCATTTCCAGCCAAGTGAAACTTGGACCACCAATAGGAGTCACCTTGTGCCCTATCAAAGAAGGGACATTTGAAGGAGATTGCATGTTCACTTAATTGGAAAAATATTAAACTATTGAGAACCAGGTTAGCGTTGTGATTGTTTGTAGCTATGAATTCTTGGATCACATTTTCATATAAGTAGAACTTATTGACCGGGTTTGTGAAACTGTAGAATTGAATTACTAGTTGAACCATTTCAGATGTATATGGATTCAGATTTTTCAGGACCTACCATAGAAAATGGATCATGTAGATGTCACTACAACCTTCTACTTTAGCACACATGCATTTCATGTCTTTCTGTTTAGTTTTACCTTTAGCACACATGCATATTTTCAGAGTCTTATTTTTTAATTAATACTCATCAAACAGAACATGTTTGTCGGAGCTAATGATGTTGCATCTTGGCAGAGATATATCACCACAACCATGAAGAACAAGTCATTTTCATGGAGTCACTAAGGTAAATCTTGTGTTACATTTCCATTTTGAATGGCATCTAAAAAGTTCTCATGCAATCCAACCAACTCAGAGAAAAGTTACTTGTAGCCTGCGGTGTTATCAGTCTGACATACAATCCAACCACCTGGAAGGTCTCAGTGTAGTATATGTATTGGGACATGCAGAGCATGTTCAGGAAGATCATCAGGCCAAATGGTGTTTTCATAGGCACTAAAGCAGTAAGTCATTACAAAATATATGAAATAAAATAGCTTCATTTGATCATAAATTACTCAGGTGAAGAAGTCCAAGTATAGCATATTGTTTTTGGGTGTTGCATCCTTTACATTAAGAAGGTTATGGAGACATTGTCATTGATAAACTACATTTTAGTCATTCTGAGAACGTCCAAATACCTTTAATGCACTTTCCTTCTGATGGAGAGTGCATACTTGTGAATTATACTTGATTTGTGTACTACTAAGTAGCTACACCTACACTTGTACTCCTACTTTCCACCTATCCCTCAATTCTGCCTAACCACCTACTCTGTAGATCCTCCATGCATGCTCCTCTACCCAACTAGCTTTCACCCGATCCTCCTCTATTTCTGCTCTTCTACATGCCTCCTCTCTCCACTGCCTCCTCTTCCATCTATTTCCTACCTTCTCACTGTTGTAAGCACCAACAATTGAGGTTGGGTGGCCATAAGAGCAGGAGGTGAATAGGATACATAGAGAGGAAGAACAATGGAGGAGCACGAGGGTGAGTGGCTGATGGGTGGGGGGAAGATGAGTGTAAGGACCCTGACCCAGGTTTTGGGCTAACCCTCTTTGCTTTGCTTATGAAAGGTGCTTATAACCTTAATATAATCTCTCTAGATGTTTTGTTTTCATGTGACAAGCTCATGTTTCCAGTTTGGTCCCGTTTGGATGTTGTTTGAGCAATGTTTGCTTGTTTTGGACCAAAGTACAATTTACCCAAAGTAAGGGGTTATATTGCAATATGTTACACGTAGAGCATGAATTTAGTTCTCTTTCATCATTAGAAAGAGAATGATGCCGTGGGACACCTTGTGGAGGACCTATGTTTCAAGTTTGAGCTTGGTTGGTTGATGTTTATGCTTTTTGTGCTAGTTTTGGTGTAAATTGCAATTTACCCAAAGTGGAGGGTCAATGTGCAATTTATCAGCTCTAGAGTCTTCTTGCTTGTGTGTGACATCATCTAGAATGAGTATGGATGATGGGGCGCCATGTTTGGTTGATAAATGAGGAATGACATCTTTATATGGTCTTTATAACATATATGTGTTACATATGTCACCTTGTCCTTTAGTGTATCGGCTAGGACATGAAGGTGTGTTGCCCAACATGGGTGTATCGGCCATGGCAGCTGCCCAGCTGCACGATACACTTCCTATAGTGTATCACCAGGCCATGCATGAGCTTCTAGGGTGGCGACAAGTGGCGTTATGAGCTAGAGCAAGTGACACCTTGGTATATGTGGTTATGACACCTCTCCCTTGCTACCTCTCTCTTCCTTGGTGTATATAACTCCCTTCCTCCTTAGCCAAGCAATCCTTTTCGGCCACCTTCCTTCCCCTACCTGTATGTGACGAGCATGGGAGCTTGGGAGCTAAGGAAGACTCCCATGGAGCATGGAGGGGCGAGCTCCTTGGCCATGGAAACTCCTTGCTCAAGATCCGACCTTGGTGAGTCATGCTTCCTTGCTAGTTTTTCCTTGTGCTTACTTCTTCACCTTCCTATTTCCCTCTCGGCCATGGATAGGCCCTTGATAATAGTAAGCAAGGACGTGGTCATCTTCCCTCCTTTCTTCTTCTTGAGCTATACATAACCATGGTTTCTTCTTCTTCCTTTGTTTCTTGAGGTGGTGATGATGGTGCTGAAGGCATGTTTGGAGCTTTGGATGGGTGTTGTTCTTGGAAGAGAACGTGTGTTTTCTACTTAGATCATGGAGTTGTGTGACTTTCATGGAGATCCTCTTAAGGCGGGTTACATAACTCTTAACCATCTCTATTATGCACACTCTCCATATATGTATATGATGGTTCTTGTACTTAAATCGTTACCTTTTCTCCATGATAGATATATATATATGGAACTTGGAATCTTATCTAATGGGAATGATACGTTTTATTACTGCCTTTAGCTTGTTTTCCTTGTGCAATATGGTAATGGGTGGCTAGAGGTTGAAGATGACTTGCACGATATGAGTCTTTGGCCGATACAACTAGGTTGCCCGATATGGGTCTTTACCCAATACAGTAATTTGTTCTATAGCCTATGCTTTGGTTGATGGTTATGGCAACACCCCTTTCTCTCCTTTGGACTTGAAAGGTGAGCCTATGACCTAGACATATGGACGATATGATGAGTTGGTAATAGTTGTACCTTAATGTCTGATATCCCCTATCCACCCTAGAGACAAGCTTTAGACGACATGGTTGCTACACCCTTGGATGGGCTCTTGGCCGATATATGTTTCCATGATGACCCTTTGAGTGTGTTGCCCGATACCCTCTTCTAGAGTTGAGCCTTGGGTGATATGATAGGTGAACTCTTTAGTGACCTTGTAACCGATATGTACATCTACCTAAGATGATGGTGGTTGGCCGACATAATACCCTAACTCTAGAGTCTTGGACGATATGGAGCCTCAACCCTAGTATGGGAGATAGGGTTGTCCTGGGCGACATAAATGATCTACCCTTGTTTCACGACATGGTCTTGATGTTGAAGATGACCAACTTGGTATGGTCCTTGTACCCTTGCACGATACACCTTTTTGGTGCCCTAAACGATACCTCCCTCATCTAGGGTTTGCCTTGGATGTTATGTTAAGAAAAGTTATGTTAATCTTGTTGCCCGATATGACTCTTAACCATGGTAGTATTGTTGGGCGATATGGATAAGTCTTGAGCCTAGAATGATGAAACCCTAGGTGGACGATACCATGGCTGCCTCCCTGACCGATATGAGTGTGGTTGAGGGGCTTTTGTGTCGGGCATGAGGTTTGTGCTTGCATGACACTCTCTAAGTAAGTTTCCCAACATGGTGCCTATGGACGACATGGAGCTTGAGTGATAGAGTTGCCCTAACCCTAAGATGACCGATAAGGGTACTCTTGTTGTGATGATTCCTTGGGCGATATGCTGGGTGCCCGATATGGTACTCCTGAGCGACAAGGATATGAGGATGGGCGATATGGGCGATCCCTTGATATGCTGCCCGATATCATCAACCCTAGAACTTTATAAGTGTGTAGGTGTGCATGGTTTGGGTGACATCAGGGCTAGGTGTGTGGCCGATACCCCACAAGGAGATATGTTACCTTGGCCGATATGCCTTGCCCGACACATGGTCTCTCTCTCTTGGATGACTACCCAACATGTGTTCATACTTGATAGCTTGGATGGTCCTAGGGTTGAGGTTTGACCGATACGGTTGAACTTAACCTAGTTGGACGATAGGCTACCTTAGGTGCCATGGTGTTGTTTGAGAGACGTCAGTTGTATGCTTGTTGGGCGTTATGGTTTGACCTTGTGTACCGTGATCTTAGGCGTTATGACTTCAGACGATATGGTGATGATAAGTTGCCCGACATGGAACCCTAACCCTAATGGGCGATAGGGTCTTGGCCGTTAAGGCTGGTTGTGATGTTGTTACACTCAGTTGCACGTTATACTCTTAGTCTATGACTGCACGACACACCATTAGGTCTAAGTCTGGCTGTTATCCCCTTGATGCATGGGTGCATGTCATGCTTGAGGCCGACAACTTTGGATGAGGGTTGGTACTCTATCTGATACCCCCCCCCTTTTACTGAGGGATTGTTTGGTCGCTATATGCTTTTGGTGAGGGTAGGCGACACCTTTGGTGAGGGTTCTGCCTAACCCGATAACCCTATGCATGTTGCTTAAGCTTATACCTTTGATCATGATGATCTATGATAAGATAGGTTGAGAACCCTTGTATAGTGGTTACTTATGGTTAATGATAGATGAACTTTTGATTAAGTTGGATGGTGGATCATGGTGTATGATCCTTAACGTTAATCCTTAGGGATGATGTGCATATGTTTTAAGATATAGGGTATGATAGGATACCCATGATGTGGCAACAGTAGTACGTATTGATTTATATGTCTGTGTTTACTTGAATCAGTTGTAATTGTTATATGTGACAGATTCCAACATCAAGTTCAACACTTTGATGGGCGTTGTTCATTTTGTTGCTTGGTCGTATATATAAGAAGAACAACCGAGGAGAGGATGTTAAAGGGCTTTGTTGGGCTAAGGTATATTACTCGTTGCTCATAAGCATGATATTCACATTGATACGTGAGCTTTTTCCCTTTGAAATATGTTTGTTACACGTTGGTATGTCAACTTGTATAGATAAATTCGCTTGCAAGGATAGTTCACTAATACCTGTTGAAATCGGGTCCACATTTTTTGTTCATGTTGAACTTGTTCTTCATATATAAATGAGCATCTTTACATGTGATTCCTATGTTTTATTGCAAATAAGTAAAAAGACCATGGGAAAATGATATTTCCTACCATTTCTAAGCTCCACGCATGAGCTGGTTATCCCAGTTCGACTCTCATAAAAAATTAGTGTCGTAGTGTTCTGTTTTCAGATTACTAACAGTTGACTCAACTTAACGGATTGTCAAACTGAATTTTATAATCACAAGTATCATTAACATACGACCAAAAATTTGTCTCAGTTTATCCATTTTCCAATGAGTTTCGTTGCACTAGATTTGTAATATAATATAAAAAAAGTTAGTTTATGAAGTGAAAAGGACGTCCCGCAACAGTCAACCCAGCTAGACCATGGCTTGCTGTAACCGTATGTAACATTGTTCCTCTGCTTCTCTAATGAATTCATGAGGTTGATGTTATTAAATCATGCTAGTATGTGATGGTTAGGTGGCTGAAAAAATTTCTTGTACTTTGTGCTTCACTTGAATTCTCTACAATAAAACCAAAATGAAATACGATACCTCCTCACAACTAGTTTTTCCAAAATGGTCGCCTGTGTAATTTATCATCCACACCTTTCTCAAAATGTGTATATATGCAGTTTATTGTTCGCAGTAAGGGCATGTGGACTCTGGATCAGTTCTGTAATTGAATATTCAATTGGATACTTTATTTGATAGTTGCAATTAAAGTTCTACAGGACCAAACTGAGAATATGATGAACATTATATGAGCACAGTTGATTCAGCTTGACGTTGCTAATACTATTTTCTCTCAGATTTATCTTAAAATCATATACCTAGTTTCTCTTTGATGTTGATCCTAGATTTTATGGTTAGAAATAAAAAATACCTTCTTGAAAATGTTGATTTGTGAGCATTAAAGAGTATGCATTACGGGCTAATATTTCCACACAGGTCCGATACATGGAGTATTTCATGCCATAACTTCAGATTTTTTTTTGCACTAGTGACAATACGAAAATGCAGATCAAGATCATCATTTTATTCATAGTTAATCAATATATATAATGTCTACGGGGGAAGGTGCTAGAAATCACTTTTGCTAATAAATGGAATGATAAAACGGCTGCCACTTGCTAAGGAGTCTGGAGGTAGTTCTTTATCAAGCTTATTAGTTTCTGAACCATAGGTATTGAAGTCTGGATTATGTTATTAGATTTCATGTAGCAGTATTTCATGCCATAACTAAAGATTTTTTTTTTTGCACTAGTAACAATACTAAAATGCAGATCAAGATCATCATTTTGTTCATAGTTAATCAATATATATAATGTCTATGGGGGAAGGTGCTAGAAATCACTTTTGCTAATAAATAGAGTGATAAAATAGCTGCCACTTGCTAGGGAGTTTGGAGGTAGTTCTTTATCAAGCTTATTAGTTTCTGAACCATAGGTATTGAAGTCTGGATTATGTTATTGGATTTCATGTAGTTTTGTAGTCTGATTTTTTGATTCTTTATCTCAGGACATCTGTAGCTTTGTAATTTTATATGTCATGATAGTAATCGGATTCATGTACTCTTTTCTGTAAAGAGATACTTGATTGTGAATTACTTGGCCTTGTTTTCTATCTTGCATTTTTTGTAAAATATTGTCTACTTTGCATGTCACTTGGAAGAGTCTTGCTATCAGCCCTACATAAGAGGAAGAGATTTCTCGTATCTCTACTGCAGTCTCTGGACTTAACAATTCTATATGAAAACTAGTTCAATAGCTCTATGAGCTCATTGATGTCCATGAACCAAGTGCTTTCCTAGTAATTTCATTGTCAGAACTGCTGGCTTTAATACGTTATGCTAACAGTTGATATAGTTTCAAGATTATCTTATTTCTCAAGTCATAAAATTTTGATTTCTTATTTTTTCTGTCTTATCTTACTGATCTTACAAAATTGTGCTTATTTTCAGTTTGAGATGTCTAGCCTACGTAATGGGCACTCACTGATAGTGGATTTAGTTAAGAAAATCAAGCTGGAATGGTTCCAATCTTCTACATGACGTAATTATTTCACTAACTCCACGTACACCTTTGCCGTGTTTCCCTGCAAGCTACCATGGTAATCGTCATACTTGTACATGAGAACCGCGTTCAACTTCCTTCATTGTTTGCTTAATGCAATATCTAATCTAGTAGTTGTAGGGATACACTCCCTCCTCTGAGGTTCAACATACAGGTCTGGCTTGAATGTTGCTACATATTCCAGTTACATGTTTGATGGACGTAATATTTATATTTTTCTACAAAAAGACATTCATCCCAAGAGTTTCTATTTCCACACCACTTACCCTCCAACTGGAACAATAGACGTTTTCAGTAACTCCATGACATACCTATTACAAGACTAAAAAACTAGGCTGTCTTTAGACGTTATAACTAGATGCCTTCTGAAATCATATTACTCCATTGAGTGGGGTTTGGAGATGAGCTTCAAAGAATGGACGTTATCACAAGACGTGCAGAAACACAATATCATGAAGAATGAGCCCCCTTCTCCACATACATAAAATCTTGTTATAGAAAAATAAAGATGATGTTTTGGATATAATAGTTATTCAACCATGATCTACAGGTGGAGAAGGACTTGTACATGATGAGTGTCGACCCAAAGGATGCACTAAATGAACTTGAATATGTGGAGATTGGAATAGCTTTTGGAATCCAAGTATCAGTCACTGGAAAAGAGCACTCTTCTGCGTCTCTTTTTTCATAGCTAAATGCATTGTTTATGCAGGGCGTTGGTTTGACCCTCTACAAGACGTGGGACTCACCTGATTGGGGCTCCAGACTCTTAACACCTCCCACACATGTCCTCAACCACCATTCCTTTGTTCCATATTTCTTCTTATCTGCACCTGTCATTGTGTCAACCTTCCCATCTGCTATGATATCTTTGTTCCCAGTTCATATTTTTCACCTTTTCCTAGGTCCTCTTGCTGCCATTGATAACATACTGCAATGTCTATGTTCTGTTCATATCTCGCCTTGGCATCAAATCTCATGTTATTCTTCTTACTTTTGCCCCCTAGGGAGCTTATCAATTTTAGGTTCTCTTTGATTTTGTTCATTTTATCACCTTGTGACTTTCATGTGACTCACCTTCATCTGTCTTTTTTTATAGTTCTGAGTTTTGTTTAAGATAATTTGTTACTTATATTTTGTAGTGATGACTTGAATACAAGAAATCTGACCAGTAAATTACCTTTACACATGCATTGCAGATATTGATATGTTAAGATGATTTGTTAATTACATTTTGTAGTGATGACTTGAGTATAAGAAATCGGACCAGTAAATTATCTTTACACCTGCACTGCATATTTTGATATGTAAATGAGGATACTCAAGCTCCATGTTCAGGAGCTTTGCATGATTCAATTCTTTCCCTTGTTCATTGGCTCTAACATCAGGAACTTTCTCTTCGTTGCAGTTCTTCTCGATCGGTCAAGGGAAAAACTACTTCTGTGATAGGTGCCGACGATTAACTTATATGCCTATGACATGAAAGCACTAAATTCTTGTATTTGTGTTTGGTACTTGTGAATAAAGGTTCACCAGGTCAGTTCTCTTTATCATAAAAACATAGAGAGAAAAAGATAAATGCATGCAGAGTTCTACGTTCTAGGTACGTATTTTGATCTAATATAAACAGTCTATAGTAGATTTATTTGTTCACGTGACATTTAGATTTCTATTTCTATGCTAGCATGCACTAGTAGAAACGAGCTTTTGTAGCTGCAATCCATTGATACGTACATGTTATTAAGAAATGTATTAATTAAATATTTTGAAGACATGTAGGCTGAGTTAGTCCTGACATAGTGTACTTTAGCTCAGTTGGTCAAACCTGCTGCTTGTGAAGCGCAGGTTGCGGGTTCGAATCTCAGTGAACTCGTTGGGGCACTACAGGAAGGGATTATAGCCCTCGGCGTAGCTGATGGTGTTCTCTCTCTCCTGCTACCTTGGACAGGGGTGAAATTCCCCACTTCCAAAAAAAATAGTGTACTTTAGCTCAAAACCTCTTTGTTAAATTTGGTGGTTCCTAGAAACCGCAAAGGATTTTCTTAGTAGATTAATTGCATATCTAGCAGATGACTGTACTCTGACATTCACAGACTGTTCTGTATCAGATGATGAAGAACAACACCAAAAACAATTGAGGTTATGTAGACCCTTTTATTCTTGAGACTTATTCATCTTTTAGCTGCTAAGAGATATTGTCTTGAACTAGTGATTGTGTGTTTATGTATTGCTTTTCTGGTGTACGTCCAAGTTGGCCCAATTGTTTTGCCTTGGGCATGTGTTGTTATGCTGGAGGTCAGGTTTGGTTGTCCAACACGCACCACAATCCTAGATCCCAGACATTTGGTGGCAATACGACTGTCATGTGGAAGCATCACAAATGAAGCTACGAAGCTGGGTAGTGTCCATGAAATTAGGATAGAGTAGGGGCAGATTCCCCTATAGGTGAAGTTGGTTTTGTCAACCAGGGATATTGTATTCATACTTACTCTAGTGGGAACCAAACAAAAGACCTCACAACTAGTGACATCATCATCTGGAGGTAGTTATCTAAACCTTCCAATATGGTGAGTAGTAAAAAGAAACTTCCACCCCATTTCCTTATTCTATTATAGAGCTTGTCTTTCTTTTCTTTCATTTCTCTTCCCTCTCAGTCATCTATTTGACTATGACTGGGCACTTCAAGTTTCTATTATCAAGTTATTCATCAATATTCATGTAGTAATGTCTTTATTTCTCTTTTTAAGAACTGGGTGGCATCATTATGAATGGGAGCGTGGAGCAGAGGCACCCAGGAAACTTGAACCTCTCTTTTGTGTATGTTGAGGTAGAAAGCCTGCTGATGGGCCTGAAGAAGGTGGTTGTCTCTAGTTGAAGGGCCTTCACTAGCGGCAGTCTGGAGCCCTCCTATGTGTTAAGAGCTCTGGGAGTTGATGAGGACATGGCACATACCTATATCAAATCCGGGATTGGAAGATTCACCACTGAAGTTAAGATTGATAGTGTTGTTGAACTCACTGTGAATCAGGTGGATAAACTAAGAGAGATGAGCCCTCTTTATGAAATGGTGAAGGGATTGATATCAAAAGCATCCAATGGATGCATCATTAGGTAAAGGCATTGTATAACAAGCCAAAAAACTAAAGCATGAGCAGAAAAAGAAAGAGAGCCATGTATATAAATCTATTGGTCCCGAGCTCCCATTATCTTGAAGCTCATAGAATTAGGTTTGGCTACTTGATACTTGCTTGGAATATGAAGCTTAATGTTCCTTGAGATTGTACAAAAGCAATGCTTGTCACGCCTCTCAATCAGGTTTCCCCTGAAATCACCCTACCAATCACAACTCTTAAATGAGTAATCAGAACATCTTTTATGTTACTGTTAATGGACTTTTATTAATTATAGGTGACTAGACTAATACCTAATGCAAAGGGCACTACATGCAACAAATGCCTTGAAAGGATTGTTGGAACACAACACACACACATCATGTGTGTTCCGTTCATGAATGAACATGCAATTCTGAAAAAATGGATATCACACGCAATTCCATGTGTAGCCTTACCTTGTGACATATACATAGGTAATCGAGTAGAGCTTGAATCTTGTTATCTTATAAGTAAATAGTATATGTCATTTATACTCTATTCTAGTTCTTTAATTATAATTCCCTATATTTGTGAAACCTTTCAATTAGAATGATATTTGTCTGCATATACGAGGGAATCAATATGTATGGCTCTATATTAGTACGTTTTCCTTTTGGGTTTAACTCCTCTCCCTCATTTATGCGGAAGCAACTTGTCACTAAACCTGTGGTGTTTCTTGATTATTCAGCTAGTGGCTATATATATTAATAGTTCTATAGTTTAGTATTAAAGGTAGATGTTTCAGTAGCACATTTTTATATAATCAAAATTCTTTTAAGTTATTTCAGCATATTATTAGCTTCCACATATTGTGAATACAAGGCATGTGCATGATTGTTGACTTAGTTGTTGTTCTTATCAGGATGTTGCAAATGAGATTATAGATGAGCTTCAGGGTAAACCAAACTTCATAATAGGAAATTACAGTGATAGATATCTTGTTGTGTCATTGCTGGCTTATAAGATGGGGATCACTCAGGTACTCATCTTATTTAATTATGGTTTAGACAAATGTTTTAAACTTATGATGATTTTATTTACACTTTGTTGTATGTTTCTATGTAGTGTAACATAGCGCACATGCTTGAGAAGATAAAAGTACCCATATCTGATATATATTGGAAAAAGCTTAATGAGAAGTATCCTTTTTCATGCCAATTTACTACTGATTCGATTGCCATGAATAATGCTGATTTTATAATTACAAGTACCTACCAAGAGATAGATGGCAAGTAGCCTCCTTTTAGCTGGTCTTTTAATATTTGTGGTTTACTCTTTCCTTGTAAAATTAGACATCATTTTACTTCTATATTGGTGTTGTGATTTAATTGAGGGTACAATGTGAGTTCCTGATATGTTTATTGATTATAATGTAGGTATTATTACCATCCTAATTTGTTGTTGTCTAATGATTTGTTGGTCATATTATAGGACTATGACAAGAGGGCTTTTCCAGAATTGTTGAGGTCAAAAATTTGGCACAGAAGGTAAAGGAAAATGGCATGAAACAAGGAGATTATGAGGCTTAAAATCACCTAAACCTGAATATGTTTTAGCTCTACTTTTTGCTTTAGTCGTAATCTAGTATGATGATGTGAAATATGGACTTGACCCTCAATTGCATGATGGTTTTGATTTCAAACTTCTTGAAAAAGTTTTGAGATCCAGAGTACAACGTGGGGTGAAACTTTGAGAGTATTGTAAACTTATATGGGGGTCATTGTATGCATATATGTTTTTGCATGTAGCAAAATTAGGGTAAGGTTTATGTCCTCCCCATGTGCAATCATTGTTTCAATATAATCAAAGTGATTATTGACATCAAAACCACAACTTGGTCTGAATCAATATTGATTTTTTCTTCTTTTTGAGAAATACTTTTGTATTGATAAGCTAATGATTGGTTACATAATCTAACTACAAATACATGGATGTGTAGTACATGATGTCTCTAACTACACACTAACTACAACTACAAACTGTAGTTAGTGCCAATTCTATCTACACACGAACTACTTATATAATTGTAGCCAATGGCATTCCCCCCTACATATCATAGCTACAAATACAATTGTAGTAATCTATATAACTACAATTGCAACTACATTTTTATTTATAAGGATAATTTTTAACTACAAGTAAGGTTACATGTGAATTTGTCACTAGATGTATATCTAACTACAATTTGGAAATATGTAGCAAAAGCAATTAGCTACACGGGTATTAGCTTCATATTCTAAATGTAAGGATAAATGTAGCTAAAGCTTTTAGCTATAATATTTGGGGTTTTAGCTACAATATTCGTTATAGTTAAAGACCATTTTTTTGTAGTGCTTCTTTGTCTAGAACCAAGGTAACATACAGTGATGTAGAGCTTGTTGGTCATCGGGTAGCCATGGAGATGCCATGAGGAGGTCATTTTGTTGATGTTCAAATATGAGATCATAGAAAAGGGGAATGATTAAACATCTTAATGATGGAATTTTACAAAGATTCATTTTTCAAGATTCTAGGTGGGTTTCTTGCTCCTCCTCATTACACAATACAATGGCATAAATACACTGAACTCTAAGATCTAAGCATTTTTTTATTTAATATATTGAGTTTAATGCTAAAACGCTACCTTTCTTGGAGATCTCAAATCTTGTTACGTCAGGAATGTGTTTCCTTGCTTGCATGTATGTTCAAATGATAATAAACCTAATAGGAGAACCTCGATCACTTCCTTTTCTTTAATGGACAATATGATGATGTTAAAAATCTGTAACAAAAGTGAAAATGACTTTGTCTCACTTAAAAGAACATTTCTTGGCTAGATCGATCGATGCCTAGCCCAGGGTGTGAAGGAGGCTAGGCTCATGTGAACCAAGCCAGATTCAGAGGGAGGCAAGAGGGAGTTTTTCCATTATGTCCTAATCTTACCTAATGTTTATTATAATAGTGCTAAAAGCTTAAAATCGAATTAAAAATGAGTTTTCTTCCCTTTAATGAATCTTTTAAGTGTAAATCGATCAATGTGTATTATTATCCATGAACCTAGAAAGGTTAACGTGAATCAGGTCGGGTTCACAATGGGAAAAAATATCATACTGCTCTTTTCTTGCTTAAAATTGATATATAGTTAGAGAAATAATTCCTAACCTTATTTTTACTAAAAATACATGTTGGTTTACCTAAAAAGTTTTAAGGCATAGTTAAACGTTAGAAATGATTTTTACTCAAATTTTATACGCAAAATGGTGTCGAAATAGGGTTTTACACTTAAATTGTATTAAATGATGGAACTAGAAGTAAATAGACATGTACACAATAACCCGTGATAGGAACTAACTAAAAAATATTAATGAGGGTGCATGTTTAGGGAATCTTTAATCAAACACGAGATTTTAAATAGAATATGGAAGCCTAGTACAAAAGTAGGATCACAATGGGATATTTTCCCTCAGAATATGTGGGCTTATTCTTTTCTTTTCATCTTTTCTATAGTCTTTATGGAAAGGGTAAAATATGAAGCTAAAAGATGTATCTAAGACTATGGGTTTTATATGTAGGCTTACATTCTTGAGGTTGAGGCCTTGAGGATAATGATATGGGTTAACATCATGGGATGATGGTAAGGGCCAATTGATAAAGATATAATACATGTTTAGAAATGAATATAGTATAAATGATGAGATATATCATGGATCACATTTGTGTTAAAAATATGTATACCTTATGGGTTTGATGACATACCATCAAAATGATGACATACACTTTATATTAATTAAGTATTCCTTGCAAGAGAAATATAATGATAATCAAACACCCAATGATGTGAACGATTCTTAGAAGTAATGCAATGTGATAAGCCTTTATAATAACCCTTACACTTGTATAGTGATGGTTAATCTTGTTAAATTTTGAGCCTTTTTCTAGATTATGATTATGAGAATTCCTAAATATGAGAGAATTTCCTATTATATATGTTTCCTATATGAATATTGAATACAAAAAAGGGAAAGAGAAATATTTTTTTGATGCCTTGCTGAAGGCTGATGTTAAACAACTATGTCTTCAAGAGCACGTAGTCCAAATGTTAAGCCCACATGAAGAGTTGAGTGAGCATAGTGGTATTTAAAGGTATGTGATCTAATTGTGATAAGAATGATTACAAAGGAATACATGATATTGCTTTTCTCATAATATAATGATTACTCTTGCTCTATTTATTGTGATTGTTATAATAACCCTTACACTTGTATATTGATGGTTAATCTTGTTAAAATGTTGAGCCTTATTATAGTGATGGTTTAATTCTTCAAGTCTAGTTAGCCTATAATCAGCAATGATGTAGTAGATGCTATTTTGGACTTCTTTACTTCGAGGAGGCTTTTAAAAGAAACAAATCACACATTTCTTACTCTTATTCCTAAGAACGATGATTGTCATATGATTAGAAATTGGAGACCCAATGCTTTATGTAACGTGGTTTATAAAGTGATTTCTAAGGTGTTAACAAATAGGCTTCAGAATGTCCTGCCATCTCTTATTAGCAGCAATCACTGTGCATTTGTGCAGGGTAGAAGCATCAAGGATGTTATCCTTCTTTCAAATGAGCTCATTCATGATTTCAATAAGAAGAAAGGAAAAGGGAGAACGTGTCTGAAGGTTGATCTCATTAAAGTGTATGATATTGTTTCTTGGGGAGCTTTGTTTAAAATTTTATACCTTATGAATTTTCCAAAAAAGTAAATTGTGTGGTTCAGAGAAATTTTTAACACTTATTCCTATGAAATTCTCTTTAATGGTGAACCTATTGCCCCCTTCAAATCGAAAAATGGTATTAGGCAGGGAGGCCCTTTAGCTCCCTACTTGTTTACCATTGTTATGCAAACTTTCACTCAACTTATTAATAAGGAGGTCAGTTTGGGGAACATTAAATCGTTAAGGGCTTCTAAGGATATGAATGTTTCTCACCTTGCTTTTGCTGATGATCTTATGGTGTTTATGGAAGCTGATGCAATAGGTGCTAATTCTCTTAGAGGTGTCTTTGACAATATTGCTAAGCTTACCAGTCTCAATATTAGCCATGAGAAGAGCTCGATTTTCTTTAGTGTGGATTCTGATAGTAGCATGATCTCTGATACCCTGGGCATTCAACCTGGTTATCTGCCTCAGAGATATCTTGGGATTCCTTTATTCATTGGTAAGTTGTCAAAGAAGTTTTGTTATCCCCTGATTGACATGCTTAAGAAGAGGCTTGATGGTTGGAAATCCAAACAACTTTTTTTTAGGAAGGTTGGAACTCTGTAATACTACTCTTTCAGCTATTCATCACTTCTGGTCATCTTGTTTCCCTTTACCTAGTTCTATTTGTGAGGAGATTGAAATAACTATTATGAATTTTCTTTGGGGTCAAACTGAAGGTAAAAATAATCTTTACCATGTTAAGTGGTCAGATGTCACTAAGACCAAAGATGAAGGTGGTTTGGCTACAAAAGAGTTAAGGATGTTTGTAAGGCAGCTGTTATTTTCAATATTTGGGGGGTCTCTTCGAAGAAAGATAGTCTCTTGAACAAATAGATCCATGAGAAATACCTTTCTAGGGAGTCCATTTGGAATATCAAGATTTCTGGTCAGCTATCTTGGTACTTTATCCAAATGATCATACATCTTGATGATTTAATAGCTGGTTAATTACACAATAGGTGATGGGTTTAATACTTGGTTGTGGAAAGATCCATGGACTCCTCAAAAGTGTTTCCTGAAAGAGTGCATTGGAAGCAAGGAGGTTATTAGGTCTGGGTTACCTTATTCGTGTAAAGTGAGTTCTATTATCTCTGGTAATCACTAGAACTTGTCTTCATCCAGATTGCATAATACACTGAATTGCTTCCTTGCCAATATTCCAGCTCCTACTCGGGGAGTGGATGTCATTTTGATTAACAATGAAAATAAGGTGAACCTGAAAATGATTTGGAAGCTTATTAGGGGATCTGGTGAGAGTGACCCTGTGTTCACCTGGGTTTGGAAGTTTAATCAACCCAAAAGATTTCTTATCTCTGTGTGGAAATCTGTTCATGGGAGGTTATCTACTACAAATTTTGCAAGAAGGAGGGGGATTCTACACCTTCGTTTTGTTTTCTTTGTTATTGTGATTGTGAAAATGTTCAACACATCTTGTTTGAGTGCTCTTATTCTAGTTCTGTATGGAGATATGTGTTTGAAGATAACCTTATTCATAGCATTTCTGGGAAAAGAGAGGATCTTATTGAATTGTCAAGTAAGATTAGTCATCTTATTGGGGTTACAATTATTCAACTTCTTTGGATGGAAAGAAACCTCAGAGTCTATGAAAACAAGACAATGGAGGCTGCTTTACTCTGGTGGTTAGTGAAGACTACTGTCAAGCAGATCCTTGATTAGCTTGATGGATGATGGCTTTTCCCATTGGGTTTTACTGTTTCTTTTTCTCAATAGTTTTCTTTTCTTTTTGTCGTGAGAGGGAAATGTATAGTTAACTTGGTGAGATTGTATAGTCTCACAAGTCTTTCCTTTCCTCTATTTTGTACAAATTTTACAAAAAAAATCCATGTCTTACTTCACCAAAAAATGATTATGAGAATTCCTAAATATGAGAGAATTTCCTATTATATATGTTTCCTATATGAATATTGAATACAAAAAAGGGAAAGAGAAATATTTTGTGATGCCTTGCTTAAGGCTGATGTTGAACAATTATGTCTTCAAGGGCACGTGGTCCAAATGTTAAGCCCATGGGAAGCTATGAGTGAGCAAAGTGGTATTTACAGGCATGTGATTTAATTGTGATAAGAATGATTACAAAGGAATACATGATATTGCTTTTTTTTCTTCTTCATAATATAGCTCTTTCAGTTTCATGTTCACATTATAGGATGGTTACTCTTGCTCTACTTATTGTGATTGTTCATATATGTTAATGATAAGTTGAAAATATCTAGTTGAGTCAGACTAAGCAAGATAGTTGTTATTGTATGAAATGGATCTAAAATATGGGTAATTGGTCTAAGTAATAAAGTGAAACTCTAATCATATAGTTTATGCCTAGGCACGGTGGCTTTTTCCAAATGTTCAGAAATCAAAGAAGGGAATTTGTATCCTTGTAGCAACCCAAGGGTCGTGAGAAGGTACTCTGAGTCATAATCGTTTGAGTATATGTAGGTGACCAAGAATACATATGATCTATGGTCCCCTTGGTACCCTGAGATCACCTTTGATGTGAGTGTGTTCGAGGTCATATCTCTAGTGTTTATGGTAGTCCGTCCAGTGATATGATTAAAAAATGTGATATGTAAACATTATATATGATAAGTTATATAATATATGATGATTATTGGTGTCGTAACCTATGCACCTAGGATGAAAATGATGTTGTAGGTTGCTTTTGAGCCCTACTAGTACATCTATGGGCGATGACCCCCCTACTTCTTATACCCTCACCAAGCGTGGTGGTATCATTATGAAACATGTTTTGTGTTGGATCCTTTAAGGTGGGTGTAAGGAATGAGATTTGAGGGGGGATCCACACCTTAATCAATTAAATATCATGAATTAACCCCAATGACAGACACCGCCATAAACTTTTAATAAGGGAATATGACCTAATATTCAATTAGTATGTTCAAAGTACCAAAAGCTAGCAGTAGATGGAAATAATTCTAATTATACAATTATATATTACAAAGGTTGATACCCATATGGGTGAATACATGAGGTGGAAGTCATAAAATTATTCATATATGTAGAAGGCTCTATCTCCCAATGAATAAAAGATACACATATGAAAGTCCTAGTCATCTTAGTCAGTATTCCGAAGTCCCCTTTACCTAAGGGTTTGGAAGCAAACCCCAAAACGAAGAAAAGATAGAAATTTATCAACAAAAGATGGTATGTGCATATTATAAGGGAATTAGGAAATGATATGGAGAAGGACAAAATTAACTTATCAATGCTCCAAATCAAAGAGACATATCAAATTATTCAAATGGATATCAAAAGAATAATGACACCAAAAGGTAATTCATTTAAATAAATAATCAACAAGGATGAAGTTCTTGCCTCCTAAATAATTCCACAATCATAATTAAAAAAATGCATGTTGATTACAACAAAGATTGGCATTCTAAAAAAAGGTTCTGGACTCATAAGTTACAAACCAAGGACATGAGGACTAAGCCTCAATACAAAATAAATATATCATTATAAAAGGATCTCAATACCATGTAAAATTGTCACCGTAGGAGGAGTAAAATGTCAGTGCCTGGCAGTTGAACTAAAGCCTATGTGCCTAGAAAGAGGAAAACAATCTTAGTGCCTAAATATATCACATGTACCGTGGAAATAAAACTCTAGTACATGATAGGAGAATAAAAACGTACACCTAAAAATATGGTGTATCTACTTCTAGATACGACTAGTTAAATCAAACATGCGTAATAGAATAGGCAAGATCATAACTCAAAATATAAATAATATTCGTGTACCAAAAAGGGGTGAGAACATCATTGGCATAATAGGTGGGGTCAAAGGCCTATTAATAAAGATCTAATAATTTCAGTAGTCAATGAAATAAAACAAATACCAGAAAGTATATTTCAATGAGATTTTCCAAAAGACATAAAAATGAGAAACCAATTTAGAATATCTAGTCTCAGTTAAGGAAATTAGGAATTCCAAGTCAACCAATATATCAAGAGAGATACAATTAGGTAACTGCCTAATATGACTCAAAGAAATGCGACATACATGTGGTGTAGTCTAGATAGATCTAGGGTTTAACCCTTTATCTTCAAAAACACCTCAAATAACTCATTAAACACACATATGAATTTAGGGTTAATCTCTTATTGATTACCTAAACCTTAAAATTTCTCTTTCATCTTTAGTGAGTTAGGTTACCAAAATAACACCATCTTGTTGATAATTTTAGTATGATTTCAGAATATTTTTTATAATTTATTGATATAACACTATATAGTTATGATTTTTAGTGCGGTTAATAGCATTTACATGCTTCTAAAATAAAAAAAAAGACTTGTCAAAGACAATCTCGACCCTACACCAAACACAAAAAGATACTCATGTAAAAAGGCATATCAATCATTTCCCGTTACAAAACTTGCATGACTAGAATCACAACCACTTGTTGAAAGGATTGTTTCACCCATAGTCCCCCCAAAAATAGAATAGAGTAAGGGATATTTTGGGATAACACACTCCTAAAACTCCCTCCTCTCCCAATATCTTTTTAGAATATTTTGGGAAGTAATTTGTTTTATCATTGTCTTCTTATGACACACTTTACTTAATGTATATTTTAAGTTGTACACTCTACTTATACCAAGTTATCCCCTTTTAAGCCATTTAATATATGAGGTCTGATGACGTTATTACCATAAATCCTGATTGATATCTATCACTAATAACTTAGGATCAAGATTTTTATAGGATCATCTTATCACAAAATATACTCCTCTACGCTTATTTCTGATTATTTCTATTCTCTTACACAAATTCCATGTACATTCATTTTTTATTTTAATTCGTTTACACACAAACTAAATATATATAATCTCACTTATGTCTATTTAGGCATGTTCAATCAGTACCAATAATTTTAGGTACTATATTTTGTTTTAGATGTGATTAGACTTGTTAGGGTAATTTGTCATATGAAATGCATTTATGACAAATTAAAATATTTATTTGCATGCATTGTCCATGTAAATTATATAAGATGTTATATGTTACTACTTGGGTCTCCAAAGCTTATATTGCACTTTACTAGTTCATTCCTCAACTTATTTGTGCATTATGTTATGTAATTTAGAGTTATAATGCAAAATGTTTGATGATTAATTATTATGTATCCATTAATATTACTCATCTAAATAGTAATACTTTTTTATAAACTTATTGAGGCCACATATATTATAACTTACACCATGTATGGGGGTTTTCTCCTGAACTAGGCCTAAATACATCTAAATCATGGAATTAGGGTTTCCATGTTATGAGGCAAGGTTTTGGTATGGTACAACACCACCCATTAAAAAGGATTTCTTCCTCAAAATGTAATCAATCATTTACACACTACCAACCAACAACTCTACATCTCATAAAATGGTTAACATAGTAAGTCATATTAAACAACTCTAAAGATATTAGGGTTATATATATACATATTTTATGTAGAATGACACCCACCACACCAACAAGAGTTCTCAAAAAAGGCATGCAACTAACATTTAATCATCCATATTACCAAAAAATAGGGTAATTTAAATTTGATTAAAAACATTACTATCATGTCTTGAAAACATTACATAAAGGTCCAACAACCTGTATCACATCACATACCGTACCATGTGTTGACATGGATGTCTAATGGCATCAACCACAACCTATATACAACAGAGATGTTCCACATATATATGTCATATACAAAAATGGGCATACTGCCAAAAAACACATGTTGTTATACATATCATCTACAAAACATCCCATGCCCGGACCTGAGAGTACATGGAATGACCCTAGGACTCTATGACAACTAATATACAACCTTCTGCTCCTACTTCTCTCCAAGCTTCTCTTCCTCAACACCGCGATCTTGACCACATGGTTGATGACCACCTAAAAAGATGTGGTGACCCATGAGGTGAGACACATGTCCCAGCGAGAGATATAACTCTCAACTAACGGTTATCGGTTACATCAGGTTATACTATTAAGAAATTTAAGCAGATTAAGTAGTTTAAACAGATTAAGCATGTTAAGCAAGATAAGTGACTAAGGTAAATCATAACTAGCACAATATATAGGGAAATAGGTAAGTCTACCACTTTATACAGTTGATTTTTCTGACCATATTATATAACAACTAAACATTACAAGAGACAAGGCAACAAGTTAACAACTAACCCTAAACATATATACTACATGGTATAACCTCAAAACATATAAAGTTGAAACCTCAAAACATATAAACATTATAAGAGACAAGGCAGATTGAAACCTCAAAACATATAAATGTATGAAGTATAAAGTTGACCACATCATCACTTTATATTGATTCATTTCCATACATGTAGCCATACTCATCATCATACCATTACATGATACAAGTCCTTGTCACATCGTACATAGGATTACACCTCAATTAAGGGACAAAGCCATGTCCAATGTCATAAGACCATTCACATTGTTCCCTGTAAGTGAAAACCTCTAGAGGGGGGGTGAATAGAGTTTTATAGAGATTTTAAAATAATTTAAACTCAAGCAACCACAAAGAAAGATTGGACAAAGAGACACAAGGGTTTAGAGTGGTTCCTAGCCTTAGCAAATACTAAGGTAGTCAGTCCACTACCCGGTTGCTTACCCAACCGGGATTTGAAAAGAAATTATTTTATTACCTCGCAAGGACTTTACATAAAATACATTTCTTTTCCCTAAACCCTTCAAGCAGCCTTCACCTAGAAGTAATCGCCCAACTCGAAGCAGCCTTCCCTTGAAGTAGATGCACCAACACCCGTTGCACCAGCCTTCTGAAGTAGCTTCCCGTGCGATAGCCTTCTTGAAGTAGCTTGAAGTCCCCTTCTCCACCTGAGAAGTCCACCCTCTCCAATCCGCAGCCTCCAACCCTAGGAGTAGCAAGGAGAGTACAAGGAATAAATAGGAACAAGAAAGAAATACAGAAATTACAATACCGTTGTAAGCACAAGGCTTGATTTTCCTATATCAAGCGTTTGGATCTCCCAACCAAGATATATAGCAATGTGATTATTATGTGTAGGAGATCCTAGTCTATAGGACACGAAACGGTAGCAATATGAATGTATAACAAGTGTGGGAATTGCACTATTGCTCTAAACAGATTGCCAATGTAGTGTATGCTCAAAGATTGCACAATTGAGTATATAAGTATATTCTAGTGTCCTATGGCTTGTCCTATTTATAGGAATGGCCTAAGTATGCTTAAGGACGTTCTAGACAACTTCTAGGGGGTTCCTGGTGCTTAACTAGCCGTTAGGAATAAGTTAGGCGCATTAGCAACGGCTAGTTAATTAATTCTGCAGTTGTTGTCAGAGACCATCTCGGTCGAGGACTTGTCGACCGAGATGCCCAGTCGGTCGAGGATTTGTCGACCGACAGGCTCTCTAGATTAACGTTTATTTGCAACTGTCAACTGCTATGTCTAACGGCTACTTTTGGTCAATCTCGGTCGAGAAGTTTGTCGACCGAGAGTGTCTCGGTCGAGGAGTGTGATCGACCGAGAATGACTCTGTTTTCAAACTTTCAATTAAGATACTAAGTGTGTGCATGAGTGTGCATTATGTGATCCTATTAGAAGGAGATGCCTTAACTAAGTGTGGTGTTTAGCTAGGGAGATCTAACGCTTGATTTACATGAAGTCTAAGTACTTGTACATTATATATTTGTACAAGTTTACAAATGATTACATTGCATGACATTTATAAACATTCAAGCGTAAGGATTCCCTAGAACTTTGTCATCACCTTGTTCCTGCACACTTAAGTAGCTCGTTAGATTAATAAGAATGAAATGTTTGTCATCATCGAAACAAAGGGATTTATCCAATTTATCCAACAATCTCCCCCTTTTTGAAGATGACAAACATTTCCTGAATATGAAATAAGGAAATATAAAGCATGTGAGTTTCATACCTGAAAATTTACCTTTTGTAGCCATTTATGTTTTTCAAGTGAGTGCTGGCCAAGATGTGATGAAACTCTTTTATATATATTTTTATATTCTTTCTCCCCCTTTGTCATTTCAAAAAGATATCCAAAGTGAATGTTTTATTTTTCTTCTCCCCCTTAATATAATGCTCCCCCTTAATTAGATATCCTATGGATTTTTATCTAATTTATCCACAATTTGTTTCTTAATCATTCGCAAAGGATGTGAAGCCTTGAAATGATAAGAGATTCCTTTAAGCATATGATGAATGTATATTGATTTCTCATGAATCAAAGGATGTTAAGCCCTAGATTAAATGAGAATCCTCTAAGCTTAGATTACATAAAAAAATGTCTCCATCCAAATGCAAGGGATGTTAAGCCCCATTTTGGGTAGAGAGTTCCTTCAAGTACAAGATACCAATTTCAATAAATTCATAACTTTCTTGAAAATATTCAGTTATACATAGTGATTTCAAAGTTTTTGTAAGCTTCTTTTAAACAATGATCAAAGTTTTAATGATCTCCCCCTTTTTCTTATGCTTTGCTCCCCCTTCGATAGATATCTCAAATGAAAGTTTGAATACTCAGCAAATATATAAAATGTCCAAGATTTTAACAAAGATGTATGCAATTATGTCAATCTGGAAAAACAGAAACCCAGTCGGTCGACAATTGCTCGACCGATAATGTTCTCGGTCGACTAGTTGCTCGACCAAGAATGTTTCTGGAGAACTATTTTGTTATTTGAAAATTTAATTTTAAATTGTAATAGTTGCTTGTTTTAATTATTATTATTCCCTTATTTGTTATGCTCTACAATAATGAACTGATAACCCATATTTTGAAGATGTCATCATAAGCCAAACAAATAACCATGCAAATTTCATTCAATATCATGAAGAAGATTACAATCATATAGAATTTGACTAATCATTTGTATTACAACTATTACAACTCCAACACTTCACAGAAAAGATTTAAGAATTACATCGATGTCCGGATCTTTCCCAAGAAATGGCTCGGCTCCATAGTATTGGACCAGAGTTTTCCAATCCAAAGCACCAGTTGTAGTCAACGCATATGCTTCCAGGAAAGTGGGAACTCGGTCAAAACGGAAGTGAGCAGCTATGTCTTGCAATTGTATGGAATAAAATTTAGTATGTGCAAGATCCATTGATGGTGAAGGTGGAGGTTGATAGTAGTTGTATGAGGGGTTAAATGGGTTGAGCATGCCAGGGTTTAAAGAATGCGGATATTCATCGGTTTGGTTAGGAGAAAGATTTTGCATTCTTTGATTTAAGTATGTCATGGCATGGTGATTGTAGTTTAATTGTCTACTAAGATGGTATTGGGAGCCAGCAATATAAGTAAGGGTATTTTGGATGGGATCAATGGAAAGGTTAGTAGGAGGAGGGGGTGGTATATCCTGATGTGATGACTCTCCTTCTACTCTTGCCCTTTTATGGCCAAAGTCAATTCCCATCTTCTCTACGGTGTTCTTACTTATCTTTGGTGGTCTACGCTCCCATATGTATCCCATATCTTCAATGTTTGACTTAAGAAAATGTTGAGTAATCTGGCATACAAAATCGGCATATGGTGGATTGCCAGAAAACTCAAGCATATTTTTAAGTATTATGCGAATGAAGTTGATGGGAATTTCTTTTATGATAGCATAAATTAGACACATACGGAAGATAGGAACCTCGGATTTATTGGCTCGTGGATGTATGTTGGTGGAAACAATGAGGTTTACTATTCTACATGCCGGTTTTAGGTTTATTGCATAATAGGTTCCCCTATCTTCATGACAAGTGGTATTGGCTTGAAATATGGCTCTTTTTATATCACTAAGACTAGTGGTGTGGTCATCATGGGAAAATAAATTTATTGGATTGCCGGTGGAAAGGTCAAGGAAATCTTGATATTCATTTATATCAATTTCAAGCATGTCAAGAATATCCCCTTCGGAAAATTTAAAACTATGCCCATTGACCATGGTGTAGAAGAAAGTGGTGTCATTTTCGGTGTGGGATAGAAGATTGGCATAGAATTCGTTGACTACCTTAATGGAGTAGGAAGGAAAGGATGGATTGATGAAGTCCTTCAGCTTTTGTACTCCAAAGAGATGCTCCAGGTCGACTATGTTGATGAAGTCCATCACTTCGACCGGACGTCAGGGAAGAGGAGCTTTAGAGGAAAGCCGAAAGTATCTATCTCCAGCATCTCCGTCGACGAAGGCGATGTCATTGATGATCATCAGTGGCGGAGTGGCTTCCCGATCTTCTCTTCTTTTTCTTCCGGCAACTTTCTTCTTCCCACAGACAGTTGATGATGAGGCCATTATGTTTCTTGAGAGTGGAGAAGAAGCAAGGAAGATTTGAGGGTAAGAGTGCTGAAGGATTGCACGAAATTGCACTAGAGATGGACTATGGAAGCAAGGAAATGCAAGTGTGAGTAAGTGGCTCGTTTTTGCACTTATTTATAGAATTCCAGCGACCCGGTCGGTCGACGACTCGTCGACCGAGCATCCGCAACGGTCGAGTTGCAGACGCGCCACTTGGTCCTCCAACGGTAAAGAAAACGGTCATAACGGTCGGGTCGTAACGGTCATATCCAACGACTATTTCTCGGTCGAGCGCTTGTCGACCGACGTTGTCTCGGTCGAGCACTCGTCGACCGATAGTTCGTCCGATACTGAGTCTGTTTAGAATTTGTCGGTCGAGTGAGATGGGCTGACCGAGTGATTCTCGGTCGACGAAGTCGTCGACCGACAGACTTACTGAGTTCAAATTTTTGACTGAATTTTAATGCAAATCATAGAACATTTTTGTAGAGCATATGTATATGTAAGTTCCAAGGGAGTAATAATATTTAAGGTTTCTAATTAGCACAAATGATTTAACGTTTTGATTTAAAAATATGCTAAGATTAAGTTCAATAAAATAATGTTCAAATAAACAATTTTTATCAAAGTTTATTTTAGGTCGCCCTTGATTACGACCATGGCGCCCCTTGGTCAAATTTTATTTTAACCAAGAGGCATATTCTGCAGGTTTCCAGTATGAATCATTCATATGCGAAGTATGAGTTCTGCAGATAGCTTGCAAATATCAATTTGAGACTAATTATGAGAGCTTAATAAGGACATCAAATATGATGAAGCATATTCAAGAATAATATCCATTCATGAATTTAAGATTACTTTGGATAGACTAAAATAAGTGATGCTTAATATAAAAGCACACAAAATTTATTTGAAACATTTTATTCATTGCAAGTATTTCTGAAAAAGAAATGTGCAATAAAAGAATGATTAAATAGAAATGTAAGCATGATCAGTTAATATTTATTCCATATAATCTTTCAAGAATAATTTTCACATACAATGTAAAGATTTACAGCAGTCTGAGAACAGTGATATGCTCGGTCGACAATTTCTCGACCGAGGATTATTCGGTCGACAACTTCTCGACCGATCAAGTTTCTGGAAACTGTTTCAGAAATATATTTCAAGTGCAATATAGGCTGTGTCTTATTCAGAGATCAGTTTGAGATAAACATATGTGTATCAAGGTGCTATTAACTCTTTTAATTTTTGATTTTGTTATCCCTAAATGTTAAGTTGAGATAGACATAAGGATATACAAATTAAGGTCTTTGGTCATATCTCAACTTAGTCGAACCTATTTAATTTGGGGTTTTTGGAACCCATACCATCTCGACATGCTTTTTCTTGTATGGGCATGAAAAAGAATAATGTCCAAGGCGTGAGCAATAATGACAACAAATTGAATCAACCTCAAGCCTTTTTCTATGGTTTTGATCTAGGTTATTCTTGGGTATATACATTTTTGTGCCTCTAGGTATATAAGCAGATTGACTCGCTTGTGTTCTTCTAGGTTGTTGATGGGATTTCTCATTAGGCTTATAACCTAGTCCTCTTCTCCCTATTTGATGATAGAATTTTTCTAATATTCTATCAAGGATTCCATTGTTGCTTAACTTACTAACTTCTTGTTGCAACTTAACGATCTCATCCATTCTTTTCTTGATATCTAATTTTGCTTGGTCTAGATTGGATGATAACATATTTCTTTCTTTCACTATATTGTCATAATCTACATGGGTGCACAATATAGGTTGTTTTTGAAAATCATTTAATTTTGTAAGCAATTCAGCTTTTTCTTGACATAGAAGATCATAGTTTGTTTCTAGAGTAAAGATCTTTACTTCACTGTTACTTAGAGATGATTTCAAGGTACGATTATCAGACATAATGCTGTCTTTTTCAAAACCAAGAGTATTCAATTTAGCATATAAATCGTCATTTTCGGATGTAAGAGCAAGAAGTCTAGCATTTAGATCATCATTTTCTTTACTGGATTTCTTTAACTTCTTTTTGCATTCAACATATTTATTATATGTTTCTTCAATAATAGCAACTAACTCCTCCTTGGATAAATCAAGCAAGCTTACCTCTTCTTCTTCTTCCTCACTTATTGTAGCAACGAAACACTCTTTATGTGCATCTCCTTTCTTTGACCTCCATGGACATTTAGACGTAGAGTGCTTTGTTCCTAAGCACCAATTGCAACTTGTCGAACTTTGGTCCATGTTCCTTTTCTTGTGGTTGTAGTCACCTCCTCCCTTTATCTCTTCAAGACCTTGTTAGGGCTCCTTGAAGCCTACTCTGATACCAATTGAAAACCTCTAGAGGGGGGGTGAATAGAGTTTTATAGAGATTTTAAAATAATTTAAACTCAAGCAACCACAAAGAAAGATTGGACAAAGAGACACAAGGGTTTAGAGTGGTTCCTAGCCTTAGCAAATACTAAGGTAGTCAGTCCACTACCCGGTTGCTTACCCAACCGGGATTTGAAAAGAAATTATTTTATTACCTCACAAGGACTTTACATAAAATACATTTCTTTTCCCTAAACCCTTCAAGCAGCCTTCACCTAGAAGTAATCGCCCAACTCGAAGCAGCCTTCCCTTGAAGTAGATGCACCAACACCCGTTGCACCAGCCTTCTGAAGTAGCTTCCCGTGCGATAGCCTTCTTGAAGTAGCTTGAAGTCCCCTTCTCCACCTGAGAAGTCCACCCTCTCCAATCCGCAGCCTCCAACCCTAGGAGTAGCAAGGAGAGTACAAGGAATAAATAGGAACAAGAAAGAAATACAGAAATTACAATACCGTTGTAAGCACAAGGCTTGATTTTCCTATATCAAGCGTTTGGATCTCCCAACCAAGATATATAGCAATGTGATTATTATGTGTAGGAGATCCTAGTCTATAGGACACGAAACGGTAGCAATATGAATGTATAACAAGTGTGGGAATTGCACTATTGCTCTAAACAGATTGCCAATGTAGTGTATGCTCAAAGATTGCACAATTGAGTATATAAGTATATTCTAGTGTCCTATGGCTTGTCCTATTTATAGGAATGGCCTAAGTATGCTTAAGGACGTTCTAGACAACTTCTAGGGGGTTCCTGGTGCTTAACTAGCCGTTAGGAATAAGTTAGGCGCATTAGCAACGGCTAGTTAATTAATTCTGCAGTTGTTGTCAGAGACCATCTCGGTCGAGGACTTGTCGACCGAGATGCCCAGTCGGTCGAGGATTTGTCGACCGACAGGCTCTCTGGATTAACGTTTATTTGCAACTGTCAACTGCTATGTCTAACGGCTACTTTTGGTCAATCTCGGTCGAGAAGTTTGTCGACCGAGAGTGTCTCGGTCGAGGAGTGTGGTCGACCGAGAATGACTCTGTTTTCAAACTTTCAATTAAGATACTAAGTGTGTGCATGAGTGTGCATTATGTGATCCTATTAGAAGGAGATGCCTTAACTAAGTGTGGTGTTTAGCTAGGGAGATCTAATGCTTGATTTACATGAAGTCTAAGTACTTGTACATTATATATTTGTACAAGTTTACAAATGATTACATTGCATGACATTTATAAACATTCAAGCGTAAGGATTCCCTAGAACTTTGTCATCACCTTGTTCCTGCACACTTAAGTAGCTCGTTAGATTAATAAGAATGAAATGTTTGTCATCATCGAAACAAAGGGATTTATCCAATTTATCCAACAGTAAGAACATCATTATGTTTCCATGCCTCATCAAGGCTCATCATTCCATCACCATACATGAGACACATAAGCTGATACAACATTACATTTAAGATCCATCATGGTCATAAGATAGAAAATTAGGGTTACAACAACATAGAGAGATAAAGTACCCCATTATCATACTAATTACACAAGAGGCTATGCCTCATCATCACTTACTTGCATTAGGGTTAGATTCTTTGAGAATAGTTGAATTACCTACTGATATTTTGATTTTTGGATGGGTCGGAGGGAAACATGTGTGAGTAGATTTGACAAGAGTTTCTCCGCTGGTGGGATTGAAGAGTGAGGCCTTTACAGTGGGACATGTTGTCCTTAAAGCTACTTCAGCCAAAGTGGTCAAGCATGAGAAAGTGTGTATTGAGAATCAACACGCCTTCATCCCTTATGGATTTGATACTTTGGATTCTTAGCACCAGAAGTTGTGGAGCTTCTAAAGAGGGTCCAAAAAGTTATGAATAGTAATGTTATGGCTCCTAGGTGTATGGATGTAGTGTTTCAAAGGATTGGTTTTACCATCTAAAAATGGCTAGTGGCACAACTTGTTGCCCGCTTGCCTTCTATTTCGATGTAATCTAATTATCATCAAGTTGACAACGAGCTACATATCAACAAAAAAAAACTTTACTAAAACCTTAGGTTTGTATTCATTCAAGGGAAAATGTAAGAATATTAGATCATGTGTAACCAAGCACCAACAATTTAGGGTTACTTAATCAAACACCATTAATCATGAAAGCACTTAGGTCAAACATCACCATAATAAGGTCAAAAAAACATGACGACCATATAGGTCAGAAATTTGCATCGGCCACTTGGATCAAAGGTGTCATTGGCCACTGAATATCATAAAGGTTAGTGACTGTTGAAACTAGGGTTAGGTCATATTGGCAATCACCAAGACTAAGCAACATTGATGACCAATGACAACATGGAGCATTGGCAATTGATTGGAATTCAAAACTTGACGACCACTTAAGGGTTCACCATCCTCATCGACTGCTAAGGGTCCAAGACTTAAATGACCACTAAGAGGGTGAAAGCTTAGCGACCACTTAAAATCCAAAATAGGAGATTACCACCAAGAACATGAAAGGTCATCAAGTTGCATCACAAGAAAGAAGATCAACTCCAAAACCCTAATTATCAAACACCAAGAGAGAGAGACAGAGTAAATACCATCATTTGAGAGAACAAAACCAACATTTCTACAAACATGCAAAAACCAAGACTTCCATCAACAAAGAAAGTTCATGCACAAGGATTAGGGTTCATCCAAGAAGATATATTGCTTAAGAGTCATCTTGTAAACATAGACCTTAGATACAAGATACTATCTTTCTACTTGCAACAACGTTTTAGAGTAAGATTAGGTGAATGCAAGATAGAAGTAAGAAATAATAGATGAGAAAGTTATATAACTCACCTTAGAGTTGATGTATAACTGCAAACAACCCTGAGCACTCCTCACGGTCAAGCTAGCTCCACCACCAAGAAGGAAGCAAACCCTAGGTCAAGGAAGAAATAAAGAGAAGTTCTTCAAGATATAACTCAAGCACCACTATGAAACACCATGGGTTAGGCCAAGAAGAGAAAGGTTAGGGCAAGTAAAATGATGGTAGAGAGAGAGATCTCACTTACCAAGACCAAGAAGAAGAGCAAGGATGCACCAAACAATCATAAGAAGGGTAGATCAAAACCCTAGATAAGAATGCAAGGAAGATTGGCCCACCTTCTTCAACCTTGAGCTCCTCCTTCACCACCAAGCAAGAGGGGACGAGCTCCAAGAAAAACTAGGAAAGAGAGAGAAGACTATGAGTGTAAAGAGGTTATTTGCATGCAAAGAGAGGGGTTTACATAACATAGGGTTAGAGAGAGAGAAAGAGGGTTAGGTGTCAAGCTAAACATGCCATGTTTCCAAGAGATATCGTCCATGCAAGAACCATACATATCCATGCAACTAGGGCAACCCCACCAAGAAAAAATATCAACTAAGGTGGTCCAAAAAAATAACGACTGTTGAGAATCTTGGTGATCAATAGACCAAGGAAAGCAAACAGTAATTAACCCTAGGATTCTTGGTGACCATGATGAGTAGGGAACCTCATAACAGCCAAAGCTTAGGGTCATATAAAACTTAGTGATCGCCAAAACTAGGGCTCATCGATCAAACACTTAAAGGGGTCAACCATCAATTGGGGCATCCATGCAAACCCTAGACTTAACATGAGATGTCACCACATCAAAACCAAGGTGTGATAAGGTGACCCAAATCTTAACTATATACAACATGATATCAAAACATGTGAGGAACAACAAGCATGTGACAAATTGCAAGAAAAACCCTAGAAGTATGTAAATTGCAATTAAGTCCAAAACAGGCACATAAAAGCATACCTAGCTCAAACAGTGTCCAAATTGGACCAAACTTGAAACATAAGCTTGCAATGTGATATCAAAGCACATAACAAGGTTTTGTAAAGGTTTTAAGAATCAAATTATGATAATATAGCATGTTTAAATAAAAAGCAAGGTCTGGGGTCTTACATTCTAGTCATGATTACTAGGTGTGTAGATGATGTACATGGTTCATGCCTCCAACTAGATGATCTCAACTAACCTAAATAACCATGTATTGTGACAACCATAATGTTCAAATTCTAGTAATTCACTAGGTACAACTCTCCACAATATAATGGAGAAAAGGAAGGTAAGTCCATCAAACCTTTAGTACAAGCCACATCATCCTAGTCATCACTCCAGTATCAAATCTAGGATTTGAGATTTCTATGCAACTAATTTTAGGGTTTTCCCTACAAAACTTCATTGTGACTTAGTTTGAGAAACTATTGATGATAGGCATAATTTTTGTGTGTGTAAATATAGGTATTATGATGGAAAGTAATTTTTGATGATGAAAAGTATATGAAATAAAACAAAAGATGGATCCAAAACCAATTACAATAACATTGTCACATGCATTCCATATTAACATTTCCTTATCCTACTACATTATAGTCCTCATTGCCTACCAATAACCTAAAATTATATCTGATACCATCCCAAGAGCTACATATACCCAATCTACATTATAGGATATAAGCACATAGGGTCGCATCACATTAGGGTTTACTATGCAAGACCCTTATGGGTACCTGTTAAGATTCTACATATTTATTCCATCATTTCATGGTTAACTTTTGTATGTATAATGGTAAGCATGTCATTCTAAGAGTTTTGACATAGTATAAATGTCCTATCAGGAACTTCAGGGAAGATAAAACTAATATAATCTAATAACCAATTGCTTTGGCGCTAATACCACACTTGCAAGAAGAGAGAATAGATAGGGGATCCAATCCTTACTCAAGACATGAGTTATCCCACCTCCAAACACCAACATAAAATTTTCACAAGGGATATGGTCCAATATAGTCAGTTAGTATGTTCAAAATATCAAAAGATAGCAGAATAAAGAAAGATTTTGACTATACAATTTTATAATATTACAAGGTTGATATTCCTAGATGTAGATGGTAATATTAATACTTCAACTTCACCTTATAAGGAATAAAAACTACACATATGAAAGTCCTAGTCATATTCGTCATCCTTCCAAAGTCCACTTTACCTATAGGGGTTGGAAGCAAACCCCACAAAAGAAGAAAATCTGGAAATTTGTCAAAAACACTAGTATGTGCATATAACAAGAAGTTGGGAAATAATAAGAAAAAGGAAAACAATTAAATTATCAAGGTTCCTTGTCAAAGAGAGATATGAAATCATACAAATGAATGTCCAAAGAATATTTATGCCAAATGGTAATTAATTAAAATCACATAATTAACAAGGATGAATTTCTTGCCTTGTAAACAATTCCAAACTCAATATCAAATATTACAATGCATGTTGGTTAAAAAAGGCTAACATTATATAAAATGCAAGAATGAACCCATAAGCTCCAAAACAAGAAAAAGAGTACTAAAACCTCAGTGCAAGTTATTTATAGTATTATAGGAGGAATAAAACTTTAGTTCATGGAAATAGGACCTAAATCATAGTCCATGTAAGGAGGAATAAAACCTCAGTGCCTAAATATATCACATGTGGCAAGGGGAATAAATCCTAGGGCCCGATAGGAGACTAAATTTTGATGCATAAAAATATGGTGTACTTACTTCTAGATGCGACTTGTCAAACCAAACACACATAATGCAGTAGGCAAGATCATAAGTTCAATTCAAAAAAATATTCATGTACCAAAAAGGGATCAAAACATCAATGTAGTAATAAGTGGGTAAAAGGACCCATATATAAAGATCCAAACATTCAAATACTTAATGAGAGAGAAATAAATATCAAAGGGATCTTCAAATAATTTTTTTAGAAAGGCTACATTTGTGAATTCAATGTAAGGTATCATGCTTCTATAATGGAAATTAGAGTTTCCAAGTCAAAAAATAGATTAAGGAGAGGAAAATAATAATTTATAAATGTATCATGGTAGTTAGAGTTAACTATGCAAAAGTTACAGATATTATGTATACATTAATATTACTCAATTATAAAGTTATACTCATGTTATCATCCTATTGAGGTTCTATAGCATGTAAGTTGTTGGTTATATGGCCCTGAAAGCCATCATGTGGTGATTGTGAAAGTAATAATTTGTAATTGATTTGTTTATTAATAAACACCAATTCCACTTATTATGTTTGTTTCAATATTGAGATAATAAATAAACCTAATAATGTCTTAAGAATGTTTTGACTCGATGACATATGGTTTGGGGTGAGGACATGAACATGAGATCATATGTATGATAAGAATACTCATTCTTGTGATGTAACCAGTCCGTTATTATTGAGGATAGTATAAGACAACAATAATACACAAAACTAGGATGTATGGTGAGTGATGACTATGTCTCCTTAGTCGATGTATTGAATATCAACTTAGATACATGGGTACGTGTTAGAGAAAAAGTTGCATTGGAATACCCCCCTTGAGATTGGCACACAGAAGTCATTTAATGATATGTCAGAGTCATATCATAATGTAAGAATGTTGATTGTTCTTCTTAGACTTGAAGTCACTACAGTAATCACATGTTGATATGTGTGGTCTGACCACTATCCCAACATTATCTGAATAAGAGTTGCCAAAAGGTAGTGATTGGGTGAACTTGACACATGGGGATGATTATGAGTGAAGTAGATGGAATTTGTCCCTCCTTTGGAGTAATATCTCAGCCACTTGATAAGCGAGATTATGAAATGCATGGCCATGCTCATGTGAGTCAATATATAATATCAAGCTTATGATTTCTTAAATAGTATACTCTTATTCAAGGAACTTAGATTGAATATTAAGAGGATGACATTCCATGCCTTGGTTTTAATTTGGATATCTGTGACAAAGGGATTATACGATCATGGTAACTTTGGTCACGTTACATGTTGTAGTTATTCTCCAACTCATTCATGTTACTTGTGTGGTAATGATGAGTGGCTAGACACCAATATTTGCTTGTGAGGTTTTGAGCATGACTGACAATTAACTACCAACTAATTAGGAACCTACCAGGTTGCACACATAGGATGCATAAGGGAACTTGAGTTCACAGTCAAACAAATGATTAGAATGCTTCAAAATCATGTACTGGTTGATTTCCTTTCCAATTGGACGTTTGTAATGTTTAATCTACTAATTGGATAGGTTGGGTCAATGAATCAATTGATTATCAATTAGTTGACTGGATTTTATACTTGATAGATGTAATCATCTTACAAAACCCAAACGACTGATTGTAATTCAATAAAGAAGATCTCAATCTGGAAAGCAATTTAGATCTAGATCTGAATTGACCCAGTCAGTCGATTTGAAAATCCAATCAACCAATTGGAATGCCTTCTGATTCCCATAAGGAACCCATTTAGTTGGTGGGAATTCCAATATGAGTTTTCTACATTACAAATAGTTCAAGATTGCAAGTAGGAAAAAGATTGGAATTATAGTTTTCCAAGCTCATGACTCTCATATATACATGGGCACACCCCATAGGGTGGACACAACACTTGAGACAACTTGTGAGATAAGTTGATTATTTATATTAGTCAGAGATAAAGTTAACCCAAGGATTTCTACTCGAGATAGAAGAAGAAAGGGAGTTATGCGACCTAGCACATCAACAACTCATGTTTTGCATTGACTTGATGGCCAAGGTGGTGCATCTTGTTCTCCCTCATCCACTTCGATGAAGTATAAGCCGAGGCACACATGCGAATGCTTGGAGAAGGTATTCCAAAAGACAACAACAAGGTTCTATGAGGAAGATAAGCATGCAACAACTAGATCGTCGATCTGGGTTTCTTGATAGACAACTCAAATTTATTGGTGTATGATTCGGATCAAGATATGAAAGTTTGAGTTCTTTATCAACAAATATGTGTCTAGTTGTTGGAAAACTAGTGTGCACAAACAAATAATCTTTATCCTTTTCACATCTTTTTTTCACTGACATTTTATAGCTGTGACAGATCTGATGTCTAGGGTATAAAGAAAAGGAAACATTTTATTACTACATTGAATCCGGCCCCCTTCTCAAAAACCCCACAATAGTATTAGAGTCAAGGGGATATTCTTTTAATACCATATTAGATTTGGGACCAGATCACAATTGATTGGTTGGACGAATTATGTGCAAAATTATATCCACATTAATCACCTTATATCATATATGATATTATATATATGTATTACATAAACTAATGCAATGCCTTGAAAATCATTTTGTTTGGTGGGTGTAGATATAGCAATTAGGTCATTGTTGTGTGATCCGAAACATGTAACATCACCATATTCATTTTTATCAAAAGTTTTAACATGTATATGGATTGCATGTGATGCCTATCTATACACATTCTCCATGTAAATTTTAATTATGCAATTTGAAATGATGATGTAATGACATCACCAACGGACCATGATGAAGCAGAGGAGGCAGTCATAAGCCCACTCCAAACAAGATTTTCCTTGGAGGGTTCATGATCAAGATGATATGACATAGCAATCAACAACACAAAAACTATCCAAAACAAGGACTGCCATTCAGCCGACTTGCTTGTCCAGTCAGGTGACTAGAAACCCCATAAAGGATTTGTCCCAAAATAAGGAATTCCAAGTGACCATCTGGCTTGTTCAATCGAATGAATGAAATTCCTAAATGGGCATAATTAGGATTACTTTATATGTGAATCTATTAGTTATTCTCTTCAACACCTATTGGCTCAAGATGTTGTACTAGTTGTTTTATCTCATGTTGTCATCATTAAAGTATATGATATGTAATAATGTACATGTAATGGTAATTGCATACATACAAATATATGTATATCCTTCAACATAATATCAATGTTGCCAAGTGCAACACACATGAAAACCTTGTTTGACTAAGTGTGGGCATGCAATCCATAGTGCACCATCTACCTTAGGGAAATATGATAAAAAGTATGTGGGTCTACCAAGGGTTCATATCTTACTTTATTGGCCTTGGGATGGACTTGACTAGGTGATCTTAATGAGATTAAACACCTAGAGGCATAAAGATGGCTTATATTTCATAAGATGATTTATTGACACAGAGTTGTGCAACTATCTATCCAACAAATGCATATGATGGAATTGGTAATTGTTACCTACCTTAATAGTTAAGATGTGAGCGGTCAACCATAGTAGACTCATGACTTATTGTATTTGGAATATTTCCTCACTAGAATATTGTTTGATGTAATATTCAAAATTAATAGTGAGGGATATTAATCTGAATAAAACAATGACATCATAAATTAATTAAACTCCAAATTAATTCCATCAAATAAATTTTTTTGAATCAAGATCAATTTATTGACTCACACAAACATCTTCTATGTAGATCATGAGAAAAAAAATAATGATCCTTTTTATTGTGCACCGGTCCTTGAGAAAGAATAACCAAATAGAAATGAATTCAATGATTGGTATAGGACACTAAGAATTGTTCTCACTCATGAGTGTAAGATCTATGTCCTGAACACAACAATACCAAATGAGCCAACTACGAATGTGCCTAGGGTGGAAAGAGAAGCTCACAAGAATCATTTTAGTGACATTATCAACATCAAATGCCTTATGCTTTACTCCAGAATCATGAGCTTCATAAGCAACATGAAAATATGAATGTTATTGAGATGATAATACATATCAAGTACATGTAACATGCACAAGTAAGGAAAGTGAGGTATGATGTCTAAAAGGCATCATTTAAGTGCAGCATGGTGGAAGGTGATCGAGTTGGGACCCATGCACTCAGGTTATTTGGTATGTGAAAATTCTTACAAGAATGGGTTTTCATTTGGGACAGGAGTTGGTCACAAATGTGATCCTACAATCAATATTTGACTCATACAAACTATTTGTCATGAATTACATCATGAACACATTTCAAAGCCATTGAGAAAGCTACTTAGAATGTTGAGAATAGTTGAGGGGCAAATGAAAGACAAGCCCAAATATGTATTGATAGTCAGCTAATGAAAAGGAAATTTCAAGGGAAAATTAAAAGTTAAGAAAGGTTACAAGGCCAAAAAAAAGTCTTATGCACTTAAGGGCAAGGTAGGAGTGGCTAAGGGAGGTAAATGAAACCATTTTCACCAGATTGGACATTGGAAGAGAAATTTCTCTGACATCCCAAAAACTTTATGTATATAATTTACAGTTTTTTATGGGGTTTATGATAAAAGTTAATCAATGGACCTAATAGAAATAGCCAAAAATTGTGAAATTTTGTTTAAATAATGAGAATGGTATATATTGTTCCTTTATGCATTAAATACTCACCATTATCTTAATATAAGATGCAATAATACATAACTCTTTCTCTCTCTTGAAAATGCCTTATATATACATAAAAAGATAATGAATGAATTATCACCCTCAACTAAAAAATTTAACTCCAATAATTCACTAAAGAAAGGACATATAAACTTTATCACATCTTTAAAATGAATATGTCGAAATAATGGCATACATGAAATAATTGGGCAAAAGTTTATCAAAATCTAAATATAATTGTAAAGGTAGTATACCCTTAAATTTACCTATGGTTCAAATTTGAGGCATTTTTGACTTTATTTGACCACCTAATTTATTTATGCAAGAATAAATATGATTTTTAATAAAAAAGTGTCATCAATTCAATAATCAACCCTATAGTTCTATTTTTGGGATGTCATGTGGCTCTTTGATAGATTTTGAGTTAGGTATGACTCAGACCCAGAGCTAGTGATGAATCTTGAGATCATCTCCTTCACCTGTCCTAATCCTATTAGGAATATATAGAAGACGTGACCTTTTCCAAACCAACACACTCTCTCTAATGAATCTCTGTTAGACATGGTCTCTCTATCTCCATCCCCTTATCCCCCCTGAGGAAGTAGATCCCTAATATGTTAGGATTTCATTTACTAGAATCCCCGATTGACTAAGACTTTCCTGAGGCATCCCCTGTTTCTATGTCCTTGGGCCTTTAGCCCTCTCAAGACCTCAAGCTATAAATATAAGTAGTTGAAAATGTTGCACAAAGGTCCAGGAATCAATTACCAATACCCAATACCGATTCCCCCTCCAGTACCCCACATTTGTCTTCCCCTAATATGCTGCCATCTCTTTGTAAGAATGGTCATGGTGGAATGACTCTGACCCTCACCACTTCTAGAGAAGATTTGGGCGAGTCTAATATACCCCCATGAAGCTTCAAATACTCAAACTTCATTGATATTTGAGGTATCTTAGTTTTTTTTCCTTTTTGGCATCTTCATCCTATTCTATGAGGTTTTTCCAATTCATGAATTATGGTTGCTATGTTCCACTTCCCTCTGTTGAAACACCGTTGTCTGGTGATCTCAGATCTTCTATTTCTACCTTAGATTTGGTTTGATGCCTCTACTTCTCTCTCTTGAAATCTCAAGGTCCCTCTTTCTTTCATGGCAGGTGGGGGTGCTCCTTAGCCAATCCTACCATGGATGAACTTGAGTCAGAGCTCATTGAGATCGTTCTGACACCAGGAAGTTCATTCAACGACTGTAAGCTCAAGCCATGCCATTGATTTTTGGTTTTGTGCTCTGGGATCGCACATAGGATCTAGTTGTTCAGAGCCCTAACATTTTCTCTTGAAGAATGAAGATTTTTAGATAATATTTTCTCAATTCCACCCTTGATTGGCTATTCCTTTTGTCATGCTTCCATGGGCATGATCATCCTTTGATTTTTTTTGGCAAGATTTGCATATGTTGTTATAGGGGGGTCACACTGCCTAGGAGGCCAGGTGAGCACGAGCCCCTCTATGGATAATCTGAGTTGTCAATTTGGTATGAATTTTCTTATTGGTTCAAACTTCAATAAATCACAATGAATTAGCTACTAATCAGAAAATTTTGTAAAAATAGTCGTTGGAAAGGATTTTTGAGTAGGACCTAATTTCAGTATTTTCACAGCCTAAACCTACATTATTCAACCATTATTTCTTAAAAAACCCCAAATTAGGTTTTAGATTGTAACTGATATGGTAATTGAGGTAAAGTATATTAATTCCAAGAGATCTAGGGTTTCATCAACCTCTAGGAATCTTAGAGGAATTTCTCTCTCATAGGTAAGGGGATTCATGCACTTTGAGTAACATGTATGGGTAAAGGATTTTATATTTGCTTATATTTATGAAATTCAATTACAACAACATCAAGTACATATTTTAATGAATACATGTAAGAAAATTGATTATGAATCAGATTATGATTTCATTATGTCTTTCTCATATATTATTATCATCATAACATGCACATGTTTTCTAAGTCAAATTTTATACTTTAAGTTATTATGCTATAAATAAATATCAATACAAAGATGGATGAATTATGATTGTTCCTTCCAAGATTAAGACACCTTTCTGGCATAAGCTCTACTGAGCAATGGGCACTTGGGTGCATAATCTCTATGTGAGCAATGAGCTCTTGGGAGCATAAGCTTTGTGTGAGCAATGTTAGGATGAAGTACAACATATTCATCCCAAGACAACAATTTTAGTAATTAAGATAATTAAAGATGAAGATAAATGACATTACAAGAATCCAATGTTTATCATGTTTAAATTTATGCTTTAGATGTTAGATAACTAAGTCATTTTTAGATGTTAGATAAATAAGTCATGTTTAGATGTTAGACAACATATTCAATAAATCAAATGCATTAGTTCACCTTTGAACAATGTATGAATCAATTTTGATACTAATGCATGGTGATTTTTTTACTTTATTTGCAATGCTTATTATTCTAGTTACATCCGTTTGATCTAAATTCCGTCATGTTACAAAAAACATGGGAGTTTCTTTCATTGATACATGCATACTTAAAGGGGGTGTTACAGTAATGGTATCAAAGCAAATAAGTAGATGTCCACCAGGCAAAAACTAGATTCATATGATTCTAACCCTAGGTATAGAAGAAGAAGAAGTAAGTGAAGGATATTAGAGATAAAAGTAGAGGTATAGTCAGGATACATAAGTTTAGATAAGGATTAGGGTTATATGCCTAGATGTTTTGGATTATTAAGTTAACTCTAGAATTGTATATAGCATGCTCCCTCTCTCTCTTTCCCACACGTTTGTGGTATGGGACACACGCTTATGGGGTTTTGTAGAAAGGATGTATATGCATAATTCTTGTATCTTTCCCTTTTGAGTGCATGTGGTATGGGATATGTGCACAAGGGAGGTTCTAATATAAGTGTGATAAGACATGTCACCTATGAACAACATATATCCAAAGGAAACGAATAAAATAAGAGTTGGAATTAAAAGTTTGAGACATGTACTCCTTAAATCTAATAATAAACATAGTAAGACCAAGCATGGATACAAAGGATACATAATTTGACATAGATAAGTGACAAAATCATGCACATACTAGTAAACAATATTTTCTACTATTTTATGATTATGTGTTCAAATTGAACAACATGTATCACTTCCATGCTAATGAATTATGAAATTATATAAATCATGTTTAACATTAAGAACTCATGCTATGTTGATATAGTCATCTCAATCATGTTATGTGATCCTCAACCGTCCTGATGAGCACTGTGGGTGCATTCACGAGAGTGACTATATCAACTCAAGCAAAAATCCATAATACAAAATCATGTCAAGTTAATCAAGTTCTCATGTAATTGTGTTAACCATGAGTAGATAATATATTAAGTATGTTAATGAGACTTCTAGATAATATTAGAGAGTAGAATATACAAAATATGTAAAATCCTAAGGTGAATAGTCTCATGAATTTCAAGGGAAAAATTCATTCAAGGTGGGTAGACTTGTAACATCTCAAAAACTTCATGCATATGATTTAGAGTTCTTTATGGTGTCTATGATACAAGTTAATCAATGGACTTAACAAAAATAGCCAAAATAATTATAAAATTTTGTGTACATTATGAGAATGGTATATATTGTTCCTTTATGCAATAAATACTCACCATTATCTTAATATAAGATGCACTAATACATAACTCTTTCTCTCTCTTCAAAATGCCTTCAATATACATAAAAAGATAATGAATGGATTATCACCCTCAACCACAAAATTTAACTCAAATAATTCACTAAAGAAAGGACACCTCAAATTTATCACATCTATAATATGAATATATGGAGATAATGACATATATAAAATTATCGAGCAAAAGTTTATCAAAACCTGAAAATAATTATAAAGAAAGATAGTATACCCTTAAATATACCTATGGTTCATATTTGAGGCGTTTATGATTTTATTTGACTACCTAATTTATATATGTAAGAATCAATATGATTTTTAATTAAAAAAATTGTCCATTTAATGATCAACCTTGTAGTTCTATTTTTGGGATGTCACATGGCTCCTTGGCAGATTCTGAGCTGGGACCGACTCAAACCTGGAGCCAACAATGACTCCCGAGATCATCTCCTTCACTCATCCTATTTATTTTAGGGCTCTAGAGAAGTCGTGACCTTCATCGGGCCAACACCCTCTCCCTGATGGATCTCTGTTAGAGACGGCCTCTCCCTCTCCATCGACTTATCCTCTTGAGGAAGTAGATCCCTAATACGTTAGGGTTTCATTCACTAGAATCCCCATTCGACTAAGACTTCCCTGAGCCATCCGTTATTTCTATTTACTTAGGCCTTTATCCCTCTCAAGACCTCAAGCTATACATATAAGCAATCAACAATGTTCCTCGGAGGTCCAGGAACCAATACCCAATACTAGTTCCCCTCTAGTACTATGCGCCTATCTTCCCCTACTACACCAACATCTCTTTGCAAGAACAACTGTAAGGGAATGACTCTGACCTTCACAACTTTAGGAGAAGACTTGGGTGAGTCCAATATACCCCAGGAAGATTCATATACTCAAACTTCATTGAGATTTGAGGTATCTTAAAATTTTCCTTTTTTGGCATTTTCATCCTATTCTCTGATTGGTCTTTTCAATTCATGAATTCTAGTTGCTACGTTTTGCTTCCCTCTATTGAAATGCCATTGTCTGGTGATCTTAGATCTTCTGGTTCTACCTCAGATTGTGGTTTGGCACCTTTACTTCTCTCTCTTGCGATCTGAAGGTCCCTCCTACTTTAATGGCAGGGGGGTCTCCTTGGCCAATCTTGCCATCGATGAACTCGACTTAGAGGTCATTGGGACCGGGCTGACACCAAGAAGTTTGTTCAATGATTGTAAGCTCAAGCCATGCCCTCAATTTCTAGTTTTGTGTTCTGGGATCACACATAGGATCCAGTTGTTCAGAGCCCTGACCTTTGCCCCTAGAGAATAAAGATTTGTAGATAATATTTTCTCAGTTTCACCCTTGATTGGTTATTCCTTTTCTCATGCTTCCAGGGGCATGATTGTCCTTTGATATATTTAGCAAGCACTACACCTATTATTATAGGCTGGTCCCACTACCCAAGAGGCCAGGTGAGCACATACCCTGCTATGGATAATCTGAGTTGTCGATTTTGTATGAATTTTCTTATTGGTTAGAACTTCAATGAATTACATTAAATTAGCTACTTATCAGAATTTTTTTTGTAAATTAGTTGTTGGAAAAGTATTTTTGAGTAGGACCTAATTTCAATGTTTTCAAAGCCTAAATCTACCTTCTTCTACCATGATTTCTTAAAAGACCCAAATTAGGGTTTCGATTGTAACAAACATGGTAATTGATGTGAAGTATATTGATTTCAAGAGATCTAGGGTTTCATCAACCTTCAAGAATCTTAGGGGAATTTCTCTCTCATGGGTAAGTGGATTCATGCAATTTGAGTAACAAGTATGGATAAATGGTTTTATATTCCCTTATACTTATGAAATTCAATTACAACAACGTCAAGTACATATTTTAATGAATACATGCAATAAAATTGGTTTTGAAATAGAGTATGGTTTTCATTATGTCTTTCTCATGTATTGTTATCATCATAAAAAGCACATGCTTTCTAAGTCAAATTTAATGCTTTAATTTACTATCCTATAGATTAATGTCAAGATAAAGATGGAGAAATTATGACTATTCCTTCCAAGATTAAGATGCCTTTTTGGCATAAGTTCTATGTGAGCAATGAGCACTTGGGTGCATAAGCTCTGTGTAAGCAATGAGCTCTTGGGAGTATAAGCTTTGTGTGAGCAATGTAAGGATGAAGGAAAACATATTCAGCCCAAGACGACAATGTTAATGATTAAGATAATTAAATATGAATATAAATGACATGACACGAATCCAATGGTTATCATGTTTAAATTTATGCTTTCTCAAATGTATATTATATATTTAATTCATATAATGTTACTCAGATCCACTTACTATAACATGTTTTCCATTTTTCCTTGCATGGGTGGGGGCACGATGCCCGCGGGTACGGAGCAATGTCAAATATAGAACCATATGAAGATCAAACTAAAGAATAACTCAAGCTTTCTTAAGGTTTAGTCTGGTGGGATGCCATCTACCTAGATAATCCAATTTAGAGTTCACGTTCTAAGCCACATTTAGGTGTTAGATGACATATTCAAAAAATCAATTGTACTAGTTTTCCTTTCAACAATGTATGAATCAATTTTGATACTAATGCATGGTGATTATTTACTTTATTTGCAATGTTTATTATTCTTATGACATTCCTTTGAGATAAAGATGAGATCTTTTATGGTAGTATCCCTATGACTTATGGTATTTATCTATTAGATCTTTAGACACGTGTATATAAAATAAATACCAAGAATTTAAAACTCAATCACTCTAATAAAACATATCTTTGACATTGTCTTATAGGGCACATAAATGAGAAGTGCATTTTTGAACTCCATAAAGATGGTTATCTAGACTCTTTTGATCGTGAATTAATAGAGACATGTAAGTCTTATTTATTGGGAAATATGACAAAAACACCTTTCTCTAGAAAGAGAGATAGTGACTTATTAGGACTCATACATACTAATATGTATGAACCTTCTAGCATAGGTTCTAGAGGTGGATATCAATACTTCTTCACTTTCATTGATGACTTCTGTATATTTAGCTATGTTTATCTAATGAAATACAAGTAAAAATTCTTTGAAAAGTTTAGGGAACATATTAGTGAAGCAAATAATTAACTTGGGAAAAGATTTAAGGCACTTCTATCAGATCGAGGTGGTTAATTATTTAGCCAATAGTTGAGATCCTTCTGAGGAATTGTGGTATTGTATCAAAGTTGAGCCCAGCTGGAAAGCCACAACATAATGGTGTATCAAGAAGAAGGAATCATACCTTGTTGGACATGGTACAATCAATGATGTGTATATCTAATATTCCTATTTCCTTATGGGGGCATGCACCTGAAATCTCCAAGTTTAGACTTAACCGAGTACCTTCCAAGTTTGTTGAAAAGACATTATATGAGATATGTAATGGGCAATATCACAATATGTCTTTCATGACTGTTTGGGGTTCTAAAGATTATGTTAAGAAATAGTCTTGTGAAAATCTTGGACCCAAATCAAACCAATATTTATTTATTGGATACCCTAAGGAAACAAAGGGTTACTACTTCTATATCCCTATGTAAACAAAGTGTTTGTTGCTAGCAATGTTGTATTCCTCAAAACAAAATTTATTTCTAGAGAAACCGTGGGAGGAAAATAGAACCTGAAGAAGTTCAAGTCGAATAAGATAACATTGAATCAATGGGGGTTGATAAGGAACAAGAGGGACCAAAAACTATCATGGAATCTTAAGTACCTATTAGAACACTAGAACATCGAAGATCTACTAGGGAACATATTGGGCCAGAGAGATATGGATTTTTTGTGACTCAATAAGATAATGTGTTGGTCATTGAGGATGATGAGCCAAAAACCTACAATGAGGCTATTGAAGGATTGGATTATGAGAAATGACTTGAATCCATGAGATATGAGATGACTCCATGTATACCAACAAGGTATGGACCTTGGTGGATCCATCTAAAGGGGTAAACCCTAGAGACTGTAAATGGACCTTCAAGAAGAAGACCAAAATGGATGGTAATGTACAAAACTACAGAGGTATATTGGTAGGAAAAGGTTTTAAATAAGTTCAAGGTGTTGACTATGATGAACCTTTTTCACCAGTTTCCATGGTTAGATCCATTTAGATCATGCTTGTCCTTGTAACTTATCATGACTATGAAATCTGGAAATTAGATGTTAAAACATTATTCCTTAATAGGAATGTTCTCGAGGTTGTGTATATGACACAACCTAAGGATTGTATCACTCCAAACGAAGTTGGAAATGTCTATAAGCTACAAAGGTCATTATAATAGAATCTTCATTTAGATGAGATAGATAAATAGTTTGCTTTAGTTCAAAATAAAAATAGAACTTGTATTTACAAGAAGATTAGCGGGAGAATAATTGTATATATCATATTGTATGTAGCTGAAATAGTATTGATGGGAAGTGGCATAACAATTCTACAATTGGTTAGGACTGGTTGGGCAATTCCTTATCTATGAAGGACTTAGGCAAATCATCCTATATACTAGGAATACAAATATATAGATATTTCTAGAAGGCTTCTTGGCCTAGTCCAAACTACATACATTAACAAAGTACTAAATAGGTCTAGCATGCATGATTATGAGAGAGGAAACTTACCCATGTTACATGGAATCTAAATCCTGGTTTCTTTACTCTTTGGATGAGTGAGCATGCATGAGTAAGATTCTATATACCACTAAAATTGGATCTACCATGTATCTATCCTGTATGCAATGATATGTATGTGCCCAGATGTCTCATATGCTTTGAGCATGACAAGTAGGTACATGTAGGATCTTGGTAATGGTTACTGGATAACAATATTGAACATCCTTAAGTACTTGAGAAGAGATAAGGATTAATTTCTAATTTATTGAGGTGAGGAAGAGAAAGTTGTAAGAGGTTACATTGATGCAAACTTCCAAATTGATAATGATGACTATGGATTGCATCCAAGATTTATGTTTTGACTAAATGGTGGAGCTATAAGGAAGAAGAGTTTAAGCAAGAGATAATGGCTGATTATACAACATGGCTAAGTATATTACCACATCAAATGCAACAAAAGCGTATGGATCAAGAAGTTAATTAGTGAACTTGGGGTGGTTCCAACCATTGAAGATGTAGTAGAGATTTAATGTGACTAAGATGGATCCGTTGCACAAGCTAAGGAACCTAGATCACATCAACATTCCAAATGTGTACTCATGAATTACCATCTCAAATGAGAGATATTACAATGAGGAGATGCAAAGATTTGCAGAACACCAACTGAAAGCAATGGCAGAAGCATGATGCTCATGTTAGATCAGTTGGAATTAGATTCATGAGTGATTTTCTCTGGTGCAAGTGGGAAACTATTGGTCATATACCTTGAGAGACATCATCTGATGATTGTAAAAGGGATATTTTGTATTTGATTTGATTATTAATAAATGAAAATTCCACTTATTATGTTCGTTTTAGTATTGAGATAATGAACAACCATAATAATGTCCTATGGATGTTTTGACTTGATGACATAAGGTTTGGGTTGAGTACCTGGACATGAGATCATATGTATAATAATAGTACTCATTCTTGTTATGTCCCTAGTATGATATTATTGTGAATAGTATAGGAGACCAACAATACACAAAACTAGCATGTATAATGAGTGATGATAATGTATCAATAGTCATGATATTGGGTATCAACTCAGATTCATGGATATTTGTTAGATAACAAGTTCTACCATACAAATTCATCTTAAGGTTGACACATGGAATTCATGTAATGACATATCAGAGTCATATCTCAATGTGACAACAGTGATTGTGATGCTTAGACCTAAAGGCACTACAATAATCACATGTTGATCTCTGTGCATTGACTATTAGCCCAACATGCTCTAAATAGGAGGTGCCAAAAAGGTATTGATTGGGTGCATTGTGACACATGATGATTGTGAGTGATGTAGATCAAAATTTTCACTCCTTTGGAGTGATATCCCAACAACTTGAAAATGGAGAGTATGAAATGTGTGTCCATGTTAATGTGAGACAATATATGATATTAAGCTCACAATATTTAGAATAGTCTACTCTAGTCAAGGAATATAGATTGAATGTTAAGAGAAAGACCTTCCTTGCCTCAGTTTCAATCTGGATATCTATGACAGAGGTAGTATACGGTGATGATAACATTGCACTTTACAAGTCGTATTTCTTCTTCAACTCATTCATATTACTTGGGTGGCAATGATGTGCGGCTAGAATCCAATCTTTTCTTGTGAGGTTTTTAACATCACTACCAACTAGTAAGGAACCTATCAGGTTACACCCATAAGGATGCATAAGGGAGTTTACAATAAAAAATGATTATAATGCTTTTGAATAATAAACATATTGATTTCCTATCTAATCATGTGATTGCAATGTCCATTCGAACAATTGTATTGGTTGGGTCAATGTATACATTTATTATTGATTAGTTGATAGGATTTTACACTAGACTGATCCTAGTTGGCTGATTGGGAAACCCAATCATGTTATCAAACTTCAACAAGGAAGGTTTCAATTTGGAAAGAAACTCAGATCTAGATCTAAAATGACCCAATTGGCTGATTGGGAAACCCAATCAGCTGATCAACATTCAACAAGGAAGGTCTTAATTTGGAAAGAAATTCAGGTCTAGATTCAAACTGAACCAGTTGGTTGATTGGGAAACTCAGTCGGCCGATTGGTAAATCCAATCAGTGGATTGGAATGCCTTTTGAGTCCCATCAAGAAACCAGTCTGCTGATTGGAATTTGAGTCTGGGTTTTTAACATTAAACATATTATAATATTGTGATTAGGAAGAGATTGGAATTAGGGTTTCCAAGCCCATGACTTTCATATATAAAGGGGGAATTTCCCAAATGGTGGTAACAAAACATCAGACAACTTGTGAGACAAGTTGTTCGCCTTATATCTCTATGTGAGAGAGAAAGTTACCCCAAGGACCGCTAACTGAGATAAGAGAAGAAAAGGAGTTCTGAGATGACTAGCATGTCAACAACTCCTATTCCACTTCAACTTGGTGGTCAAGGTGGTGCACCACATTCTCCCTCATCTCATTGATGAAGTAGAGGCTGAGGCATATGTGGGGAGGCTTGGAGAAGTTGTTCCATAAGATTACGACAAGGTGTTGTGAGGAAGACAACCATGTAGTAGTTTGGTGGCCGATCCCATTTCTTGGTAGATGGACCAGGTTTATTGGTGGCCAATTTGGACCTATATCTGAAGGTCTGAGTTTTTCAATAACAAATATGTGTCTAGATGTTGGACAACTAGTGTGCACACATATATAATATTTATCCTTCTATGTATTTTGTTCACTGATATTTTATAGCTATGATAGATATGATGGATAATGTATAAATGGAAAGATTTTTTTATTATTTTGATGTGCCCCCTTACCGAAAACCCTACATAAATTACACCATGTTTGAACTTTTTCTCATGAGATAATCCTAAATACACCCAAATCATGCAATCAGGGTTTCCAAGGGTATTAGCTTAGGTGTATGTATGTTATAGTGGGCTTAGGATGATGCACTCCAAATAAAATAGGTCAAGAGTCTAACATAATATACAACTAAGTAGGTAATAATTCTTGATGTTAATCATGATATTTACATGATAGCCAAAGTGAGAGTCCAATCATTATAAGTGGCTTAATGTTCATTTACTTGAGATGACTAATACATGAAAATATTTTTGCAATACCTTGAAATATCATATATCTTGTAACAAATATGTGAGATTAAGTGGATACCTGGAAACGTAAGTGAACAATAGTATCTTTCGTGATTCTTATCATTATTTTAATATACTAGATGTACATGTTTATATATCTTGGTGGGAGAAATCATTTTGTTGGACATATTTACGAGTCTCATATTTTTCTCTTATCATGTTTTAGGTATAATGGCGTTGTGGAAATGAAGTGTGAACAAGACGTAATTAGAGATAATATAGTTAAGTCTATAGTGTCTATCCTCGTGCTCTCACTTCTTGAATTCTTAGGTTGGTAGTTATTTACTAGATATTATAAATTGTTTTCCTTGGTGTTTTCTTATGAGTTATAAGCTTTAAATTGTAATAGAATGAATATGTTGTTGTATCTTCATGTGTACGAATCTTCTTGTAAATAAAATAATGGATTGCTAAAGGATACTTTGATTTTCTTATCTATTAGAATTTCTCTTTGGAATGATTTTGCATTGGTTTATAAGCTCCTTAATAACATTAAGTGAGATTTTATGATGATTTCTCAAATTTGGAGCTTTATCAATCTAGTTTTATTCAGATTTTTAATTCAATTTTTGCTTTTTAGTTTTAAGTTAGGCTTTGTCTAAATATTTTTATCAATAATAATTTGGGGTTTGATTAGTGGAAAGGTCCTCACAAAATGATCTCAATATGTCTTTTTTATAAGTTTTGGGATTTTGAAGCTTATGTGAACCATTCATTTTATGAGAAACTAGAACCCACGTCTCATAAGAATTATTTTATAGGGTATCCAGGGTAACCAAAGGATAATATGTCTATATTCTATCTCAAATGAAGGTGTCTCCCTAAGACATCAACTCTCAAGAAAATACTTAGTAGGTCAATGATACAAAGCCTTAAGAAAAAACTTAGTTTGGGTTGCTTGTTTCTAGAAAGAAATCTTATAGTTTCCTAAGATAAAGGAGATGAGAGCCTGTGATGAGGAAACCATACATTGCCTTGAGTGGGTCAATGCATGCTAATGACTAGTTGCCAACGAGTTAGGCCAAAAACCCTAGACGAAAGAGAGATAATAATAGATAACACATGATTAGTTTAGGAGGGACTAAGAATGACATAGAGATATCCTAAACAAAAGGGTTTATCTTACCTCATCTAAGAAAAGGAAAGATTTAGATAAGATACATAAGTTATAAAGATTACCTTAAGCTCATACAATCCTAGATTGTAGATTCTAGACCAAAGAGTTGAGTTACGATTTTGACTTAGGGAAAACTAAAAATCATGGTTTAGCAGGAAGAATACATATATTTATATTTCTACCTAATACATGAACAATGATAACATAATTCATAGTGGTAAATCAAATATGATATTCATTGGAGGATTTAAAAACCAAGATTTTGGAGAACAAAATAAAATACATAATCATACATACATACTAGACTTACTGTTCATGATGAATGTGTTGGGTATCAAGATGGAGACAAGCACAATGGAAGAAAAAATATATTTCTGAAACCCTGTGACATGATCTCATTGTGGGTCTATCCAGCAACTTGGTTTTCAACAAGTACATGTGTATTGACTTGATATCCAAAATTATGACCTAATGTAATATGGCTATGTGATAGATAGTTCTATATCACACAATATTGTTGTCCTGATCATAATAATAGTCAACGAAAGTAAACTAGAAAATTGAATGTTAGTATTCATAAGATCACATTTTAGATTCATGTACTCTAAGGTCTTATAAAATATAACATTGAACCAAATACCCAAGGATCTTTGTCGATCATAAACAATTTCACAAATAAACAAACATAATAAATTGCATCTATCATTTATTTATTCAAATCATAATGTTTCTCTAATCCTAAAATCAACCCATAAGTGGATCCTAGGCATATAAATTCTAAAAAATGTACAATAGAGATATTTGACTATATTTATCTCTAATACATGAGCAAAACTAAGACAAGGTTTAGAAAAAGGGGGATAGAATTGTTCCTTCCACACATTGACAATTAACAGTGGCAACACTTAGTAACCCTAAGAATGTGATAAATGCAATTTTCAAGATCAAATTTTATGCAATTGAGGGGGATGTGGTAGCATGTATATTCACCCATTTTATCAAATTACATTCAATATTATGATTCAAAGTAAGGTTTCATGCCATTCTTAGAATTAAAAGGTCAATTGCCAATATAAGCTTCCACAACTATTTTTGAGTTGAAATCAAACCATGGCTCTATAACTAGTAGTTTTATAATGTTGCATATAATTATATAGAAAATTTCATTAAATGTTTACTATAGAAAATATTATTCTTTAAGATATTGGAATTTTGGGCTAAGATTTTTTCAAACCCTACTGATAATATAATAAGATCTAATTTAGTTTCCAAATCATTTGTATTATCCTAGTATATACTTTTATTCATAAAATATTATATCATAACAAGAAAATTAAATTCAATGTATTAGTAAACAATTATGTTCATCAAACACCATGGATGTGACACATTAATGGTGTGCATGATGGTTCTTTGGTTTATCCAAGAGATTGGGTGCTCTTTGATCATTTATAGTAAATTCATTACATAAAGTGTATGACAGTAAGGACCCCCAACCAACATATGGCTTGTTCACAACAAATATACAACACAAACATACATCTAAAAGTCATTAACCACCTCGTGATGTTTGTGAAATTCAACACCATAGACCCTCCATGTCCATATTACTCCTCAATCCCCTACACACTTCCAATTGACCAATCCATCTTCCATGATGTGACCCACAAAACCCTTAGATTTGTGTGATGTAAGAACAAACTGAGCCCACATCATTGGTGTTGCTCATGAAGTTTAGGACAATTTGAGACTTTATAAGAACATACTACCTACCATAGCAGATTTTTTAAGACGTCCTTTGAACATCTATTGCCTCTATTCACCTCAGATATGACATTGAGACCCCCCTTCCACCTCAATTTCTTCCTTCTCTACCCTAACTCATACCTTAGAAATTATACACCAGTAAAGATCTCTCTGTCAACCTTTACCATTCCCTAATAAACCTTCTCCCAACTTTCACACACCCATGCTCTATCCTCTTTTCCATAGAAAATTTTCTTCAACCATGTTCACCACATGTGCAATGTGAAACTATTACCAAGGGAGGCAAGGTGCAACATGAATCTTCCCCAACATGAAGGAGAGCTTGAAGATGAGGATACCTTTGTATACCAATGAAAAAGTTTCCCATAAGAATATACAAGCTTGTTATGGCTTTAAATTATGCTTTTTGTAAAGTAGGAGATATACACACAAAGTAGTTAGAGATGACATAATCTAATTGGACCAACCAAAAAAATATAAGTTGACCGTTATCAACAAGCTTTAAAAATCCCAAGATCAATCCCTACTCTTGTATACACTGAACCACGATGTTCGATCTGACATTTGCTACTTTTTAAAAGCTTCATTAGATAAAAATGCTAAGTTTTTAGTAATTGTAGAGATTTATAGGAGACTTAGAAAAATATTAAAAAATATAATATGTTCATTGGAAGTGTGTTGTTTCTAGTTAAAAATCATACTAACTTATATAAAATACTAGTTCATATAAATCATTTCATGTTATGTTAAATGTTTTTTCATATCACAATAATTGTTGAAATTAGAATTATATCAAAAAAATGCTTAAATTTTATCAAAATATATATTATTATAGTATATCAGGTGAAAGTCTTGCTCATGTTTGGATTGTAAATAATTGTTAGTTGGCTTATCCTAATTTTGTTATTATTTACATGGAAAACACATTATTAGACAAAAAGCATAGATAGAATTCAAAACACTATTGATATTAAGTATATCTTGGAATCTAGAATTTGCATACCATGATCATTTCCATGGAAAAAAATTATACCTAAATATAAGTCCAAAATGATGACATATACACATTTTATGTCAATTAGGAATTTCATTTTGACTTGTGAAGAAGTTAACTATAGTCGAGTAATGCTAAAACTATTTCTTGACTTTAATATTATATAAATGTATACATATTTTTGTGTGTGGTATAAATGTTTGATGAATAACTTGTTTAATTTATGTTATTTTGGAATTATAAATATATTTTATGATGTAAGAAGTAAAAAAAGGGTACTTAATATAGGAGGGATGAGGGTCATTAATATGATTGCGTCTAGAACTAGCTTCACCCATATTCTATTAGGTGTGCATTAGTAATAACAATGTATGGATAGAGTATCAATGGTACTATGGGTCAATTTTATGTCATCATGTATGATATTTTACATGATAAAATGTTATAAAAGAAGTCATTTTTTGGTTTTCATAAACAATGGTTTTATATTATAAGAAATATTGTTTTTGTATTCTGTCAATTTTATTTTATAAAATACAAATAGATTGTAAGATTTTCGTTTTAGATGTGTGCATGAAAACTTATGATGATATTCACTACAATTAATGGTTCATAGATCATGAACTACATGGTGGTGGTGGTGTAATTGGTGATGATGATGATGACTTAGTCTTCGTTGTCTTCTTCTTATTCTTCATCAATATCATTATCATAATTTGTTCACATTTGGGTTTTATTTGAAGATTCCTAGCTAATAGTTAGAGTTTAGACATATACCCCTTCCTATGATGTCTTATCATATTTGTGTGGCTTAGGATCACTATCCTATTACCCTAATATGGAAAAAACATAATTGGAATAAAAAAATAGATTGAAGAGATAGAAGACATGATGTCATACTTATAATAAGTTGTTAATTTCCATTCCCGTTCTCATATTATGTCTAAACATAGTGCAAGTGTTGACTTATAAAAATAATACTAAATAAGGAGTGTGATTACTATTGAAAATGGGAAGATATAAATAGATAGAATAAAATACCACTAAAGAACTTTAATCTTTTCTTTTCAAACAAAAAGTATCATGTTAACCATATAATAAAGGCACACACTCAAAGCATGTGAAAAAATAGACCGATCCATGTATTGATAACATAAATTAGAATACAATGAGATAACATGTATCATATAGAAACCAAAGTGCATATTGACTTTCAAGAAAGGATATATCTGTATAAAGTTTGTCTCACACTCATTAGGACTAATTGCACATGATTTCTTTGGATAAAATACATTATAAAATTTGATTCCTACCTTGGCATGTAATCTCTATGTTGCCTCTATTATTCCAAGTGTTCTTCATAATTGAACGATCATTTTTGTAAGCATGTAAATGTATACACAACCACACGATATCTTATTGTGACTCTTATTATGATTATATGTTAATATTTCTATTATCCCTGAGTCAACTAAGTCAAGTCACAAAATCAAAATTTAATTTTTAGTGTGACTCCATGTGGCCACTACCCCTGTGGTATTTTTTAGTAACCTCATAAATTAATATCCCCCCAAAGATCTAAATATTGAACCACCTTCAAATCTTTTACACTTTAAAACAAATGATACTACTTATGTACTTGTAATAGACCACTATACTGACTTCTCTCTTTAATATCAATAATATTTTCTGGTGAGATGAAACTCACCTAACATAAGTAACAAGTAGTAAGAAATAACTAGCTTTATAAAATAACAAAAAACGTATTTCGGTAGTTCTATGTATCGTGGTATACAATATGCAACTAGAAATTAAAAGGTATAGTTACTATCAATAATGTTTGAGACGAATAGCAACAAGTATTTCCCACTAGAATTTTGAGCAGTTAGAATCAAATTTAAGCATAATAAATTAATATATATTAGTTGGAGTTTCTAATTACCTAAAATGATAAACCTTGGTTTTCCATGGTTCACTTAACACATATCCTCAAACCTATGGTCACTTGACCTGATGTGTTCCACCATATAAGAATTAGGGTAACAAGTTTTTACAAGACCATTGTCGTTCCCTAGTCTACCACAAGGTAGATACCCTTGGATTTGGGTTCCAACTAAAATATGTGCATGCATGAAACCTAATTCCCCACTAAGACCTAAGAATTTGCTAAATTGATCTTTGTTGTATAACTATACTAAAATTTGGTCAAAATTAATCATAAATCATAATCATATTGTTAGTAATGTAATAGGTTTTACCCACAAAGTGGAGGCTCTACAACTCTATGTGAACATCCTATTTGAATTTAGTGAGATGCATGTCATGATTTCCTTCTTAGGTTTCTCTAGATTCCCTATAAGATAAAATTATTTAACTTCATCACTACAAACCTCTGTGGAAGATCTATAGTGCTTGTGATATAGGCTCACGTTAAACCTAGTTTTTTTTACTTTACTTAGAGTCACTTTGACAATTTATAAAAGAGAGATAACCTTTGGAATAAAAATGGACTAAAACTATGTAATCTAGAATCCATCATTAATTCTACATCTCAGACTTAAAATGGCATGAGGATCATTCATGTAGACAATAATATAGTAACACTAAATATTCATTGATATAATTTCTTCATATGTTGACAAACTAAGTGTTAGCACTCACTATAAGATCCCATATCTCTTGTGTGTAATCCATATAATAACTTAATCACCAATTCATGGTAAAATGTATTCTTTAAATCTCATAAGCTATTCATCCATCTCACAAGTTCAATAAATTTAAAACAAAGTAACTATGACTATGTTGAATCAAATAAGTGATAAAATAATGTGTATCAATGCATCAATTGATTTTCAAGAAGTCTAAATATACTTAGTTTGATAAACTTTCGTGTGAGAATTAATAAAGTTATGATATTGTCCCTGATACTCATCGATTAGGATTCTTGTTTACCAATTAGTTTTATAAGGAAATTTGTTAATAGTTCATCAATGATCCTCTTAAATGTTTTGAATCCATTCAATGTGCAGAATATGTCTTGGATCGAGTTTTTTTATGCATAGAAACTCATATCTCTCGAAATTTCAACAAATTTAGCATAAACTCCACCAATGGTTGTGAAAATCTCAAGAATAAGGGAATGAAGAGAAAAGAGGAAAATAAACCTTAAATTAGATAAATGTAATCCAAATTGAGGAATGATGGAAACCTATAAGAAAGATTAATATCAACCTAAAACAAGTCTTTTTTTGATATGCAAGTGTTGGCCCCCTTTTTTATTAGTTTTGATTAAAAAAAAGAAAAGAATTCCAAAGAAAAGAAAAAAAACAAAAGAACAAAGACTAACTACAAAACCAAAGGAAAAAGAAAATTGAAGCCATGGTCATCAAGACCTATCCAAAGATCTCAAATCAGAAAGGATCATCCCACAACATTTAGGAGCATCTTTAGTAGTTTCCATGAACAATCTTCTATTCCTTTCCTACCACACATGATAAAGAATAGTAAGGCAATACATCCCGGGGTTATCAACCTTCAGTAGAAGCCAACCATTTTCTTTATTTGCAGGTTCGTAAGGAATCCATCATAATCTATACTACAGATTCCCATAGAGCAACATTGTAATTACAAAAGTAGAAAACATGGTCTGCATATTCATATGCTTCTGTACATAGGGAACATCTTGAGACCATACATAGACCAATATTTCTAAGCACGTCTTGAGTAACCATTTTATTAAGGAAAAATTTCAACCCAAAAGACCAAAGGATTGAGGAATAATATATTTCCATAGATACTTAGCCCAAATAGGTTCAACTTAATTATTTATGAGAATGTTCCATCAGTCTTTAATAGTCAGACATTTTTAGTCCATTATAAAGAATTAAATCTTCAACACCAAAATTGTAGTGTAGAGAACAAGCAAACCTTTTGAACTCTAAAAAGCTTCTTTTATCAGATATGTTCTAGCTCCAATCACCCACAAACTTATCAAGATTACCATACATACCATTTCCTAGACACAAAACATTATTAAGATTAATCGAATCCTTTAAAAATCTTCCTCTAGGGATCCAAGGATCCCTCCAAATTTTAATAGAATCACCCTTACCAATGATAAAGGAAATGTGAGGCAGAATATGATCTCTATATCTCAGCATCTGTCTCCACATACATGATCCATTGGGATCATAACTAATAGACCAGATAGAATCCTTTTTTAGATATTTACCATTTATCCATTTCACCCACATATAATTTTGTTTACTGTCTGGATTCCATATGTTCTGAAGAATGTCAACAATATTCATATCTCATACTCGTCTAAGGCCCAAACCTCCTTTAGACTTGGGTCAAAAAACTTTAGACCACTTGATATAATAAATCTTATTCTCCATATCAACACCACCCCAAATGAAATTCTTACAAATTCTTTCAATTTCCTTCATGAAACCAGAAGGAAGAGGGGAAGTAGATGACCAGAAGAGATGCAGAGATAGTAAAGTAGAATTCTTGAGTTCAACTCTTCCATTAAAAGAAAGAACTTTAAGCTTCCAACGATCTAATTTACCTTTGATCTTATCAATCCAGGGAGCACAATGACTTTTGTTGAGAAAATCCCAGATGCCTCGTAGGAAACTTACCCACAGGGATATTAAGGATCTCAAACATCTTGCTCTTATCTACTAAACAACTACAGAAAACATTACTTTTGGATGTACTGATCAATAGACCATAATGCCTTCCAAAATTACGAAGAATGTTATTAATAGCCTGAGCATTAACTTCATTAGCTTCTAGAAAAATCATCACATCATCAACAGATAAAAGATGCAAAACATGCATAGAAGGGCATATGATATGAGAGATAATATTGTTTTTGATAGCATGATTCATGATTGTGGTGAAACCTTCCATAGCAGGGGCAAAGAGATATGGGGCTATGGGATCCCCTTAACAAATACCATTAGAAGGATAGACTATAGGGGAGGTAACTCCATCAATAAAGACGTGATAACTACTTGTATGCATAATGACTCATAACCAATTTATACAGTCGAAGGGGAAATTCATTCGTTTGAGACCATCAAAAAGAAATTCCCATCTAATCACATCATATGCCTTCACCAAATCCACCTTAATGCACATATTAGGATGTGACTTTTTCATATTTAAATCACTAATAAGATGATCAGTGAGAAGAAGAGTGTCAGAAAATCTTTCTTCCTTTGATAAAAGCCACCTGATTTTTCTAATGAATCCACGAAGAGTAGGTTGAATCCTGTTTGCAAGCACTTTAGTGATGATTTTATATAGAAAGTTGCAAAGGGCAATTGACTTCCAATATATGATATGAAAAACACCTTTGACCTTGGGTATAAGAGTAATGTATGACTTTTCGAGTTCTTTTATCATCTTCCCACTTCCAAAGAAATTTTGAACAACAACAATAACATCCTCACTGATGATTTTCTAGACTGTCTTAAAAAAGTGTCCATTGAACCCATATGGACCAAGGGCTTTGTCCCCATCAGCCTCATTAATAACTCTTTCAATCTCCTCTTTTATCACTAAAGCACAGAGCTTATCAACTTGTTCATTATCCAACAAAGGAAGAATCCAATCAGGGTTCCACATAGGAATATTATATTCATTTTTGTATTGGTTGAAGAGATTATCATAGTATGAGAGAACATGTTCTTTAATCACATGTTCATTATACTCCATGTTATCATTAATCATAAAATCTCTCAAGGCATTGTGATTAGCTCTAACCTTCACAATATTATAGAAAAAATTGGTATTTTTATCCCCCAATTTGAGTCAGTTCACCCTCGATATTTGTTTGGCATAATCCTCCTCTGCCTCAACATCAATCATAGCAATGCATCTTTTTTCATTAGCTATCCCTCTGAGTTTGGGTTCCTTAGGAAAACTATCTACAATTATTTGAGCTTCAATGGCTCAAGCTCAGAAACTTTAGCATTATAACTCATATCCCCCCAACTTTCTCCTTATTCCAGAAAATTAACTTATTTTTAACATTTTTGAGTTTTGAGATCACCTTGAACATATCATTCCCTTTGGCTTCAATATTCCAAGCATTCTCCACAATACTGAGGAAATATTCTCTTTTGGTCTAGGCATTAATAAACTTGAAATAGCCATTTTTCTTCTTAATAACATCACCGAAGTTGACCATGATTTGTCTTTGGTCACTCACAATGGTATTCAGAACTTCACCCCTGACTTCTTTATAAATACAAAAGAACTCCAGGTTATAAAAACATCTATCAATCTTGGATATAATAAGATCATTTCCCTTTTGTCTATTATCGCAAGTGCATTAGGGACCCTTCATATCCAGCTCCACTAGATTCATATTAGAAATGACATTATTAAAATCCCTCATAGTAGTAAAAGAACAACAACCTTTGCCTTTCCTTTCATCGAAGCAACAAATAAAATTAAAGTCACCAATCAAAATCCAGGCTTCACTATTTTTGGGACCGATTCTTAATAAATCATCCCATAAAATGTGTCTTTTTCTTTTATCATTATGTCCATATACAATAGTAACCAGGAAAGAAACTTCCTCATAGAAAACACAACAACGGATAAACATATTACTCTCTTCAGCTTTTGAAATGCACACAATACTTTGATCCCAAAGAATAATAATCCTACCAAGGGGATGTGAAGCACGATTAGAAGTCCACATATCATCTTTCCAAATTCTTTACATAGTTTTGTGCATTTCTTACATCTAATCATGGATTCCACCAACACATTTATTGGGCACCTTGCTTCCATAAGGTTGTCCCTAACTTCCTCCTAATGCCCATCCTGTTTAGGCCACATACATTCTAGCAGAAGATACTAATACTACTAGCCATTAGGTATGTTCATGACTAGAACCTTGTCAGTCTCAGTAGAATAAACATCTCCATCACCTAGTTCTCCTAATTTCTCAAAAATATTATTAGCCATGCTATTTAGCTCAGATGTAGCCCTTTTAGTATAAACATTATTTCTAGAGTGTAGCCTGGGAGGAGATGTGTGATTTCTATATCTCATAGCCTAAAAACCATCATCAGTAATAAGAGAAACCACCTTGCTTTTGTCACCCAGAATGGGATGCATATGAAGTTGGATGTTCTAGTTGTCTATAGACATAAAAGAATCCATATTTCACAAGACCTTATTCATAATCAGAGTTGAGGCACTGTATCTATGGCTAGGAGAAGAAGACCTGACAACTGAACAAACACCTTTTTAATTTCCTTGAGCATAAGCAACTACCGAGGACTGGTTATTAATAGAATGAGAAGTAGCACAAGCAATAGCATACGATGAGCTTTTATCAGTATGAGAGATATTCAGAACAAAAAATTTAGTGAAGGCATAAATATTATGATCAGAAGAACTCTTATCAATAGGATTCCATATCTTTTTGCTCTTAAGAACCTCCTTGACAACCTTACAGATATTAGATTCATGGCCAAATCAACCGCATGTTTTACATATCTCTAGGGTCCATTCGTATTGGACCTGAATAACATCCCTATGTCCACAATAACTCCTCATAAAAATCTCCTTCCAGAGTAGAGAATTTACAGATATCAAGACCTGTATACAGGCATAGTCCAATCTCCTCATAGCTTTAGCAGAAAAATTAGAACAAATACATTTACCGATATAGCTCCCAAAGATTCCTAGCATCTCATCATCCCAGAATTCTAAAGGAAGACCCAGAAACCTAATCCAAATTGGAATATCAATGAGGTGTTCCTTCTCAAGTGGCTCCCCCAAATCCTATTTATTGATTATAAGGGGTTTCCCTCTGACAAACCAAGGACCCCCTTCAAATTCTATTTTCAAATCCTCAGGACTATCAAACTTAATGAAAAATAAAATCTTGTTTTGTGGAATAATTTCAAAGGGGCTTTTAGGTTTCTAAACTACCTCAAAGTGTCAAGCCGTCGTCAGCCAGTGTGGCTTCATTCCGATAATGTATATAGACGCTGCTTTCTCCCACTTTTTTCTATCTTGAGAACTTTGGATCGCTTGCATAGAGCTTCACCATCAACGACTTTTGGTGTCGAGAATTTAAGCTTCATGAATTCCACAATCTACTCAATGCTAAATAGATATGTCCATCTTCTAGTGCCAGGAGCAACGACACATCCACTTTCTGCTTTCTAGGATCTGAGAGGATTTGAGAAGGATGAAGAGGGGGATGAATTGGTAGGGGTTTCCATTTCCCTCCGCCACAAATTGCCTCTCCCGTCGCCACTCTCGTCCGCCCTCCACATTTCAAACCTCCCTCCATCTAAATGATAAACTTCCCCAACAAGTCAAATCTGGTTTAACGTCTTCAGATTGATAGAAGAATTGGGGAACTAGGCATCTGTTTTCTCAATAAGGGTCAAGTATATCAAAACCTTAATCACATATCTATTTTATTTGTCTCATACCTTGATGGTTATGTATGAACCTAATGATAGATATTTCATTCAAGAAACTTATACATATAATTAAAGGTTCCCGGGAAATATCATTTCCCCCTCTTTTTTCATCTCAACAAACACAAATCACTCAACTTGTTGAAAGGTCTACTGACTTAATCAAAGGTCATTTGACTTGTTGAATAATCTAATCATTCCTCTCATTATTCGATCACTTACTTTGCTAACTATAGAAAACACAACTTATCTTGCTAATGCTCAAATTACTATGTGAGAGTTAGAGTAAAATGGTTATTCAACTCAAAAAATGATCATGCCACACTTAGCACAAGTTGGCCGGACTTTCTATGCAAACTCATTAGTAAATCTATCTGAACTCATATCTACTATGTGGTTTCATACCACCCTAAGAGCTCAATCAACTTAGTTTCTTGACCTTTTAGTCCAAAATCAACCAACTCACTTAACTAAATCAAACTTACACCAACCAAAATCCAACACACCAAAATCACATATAGGGTATCCTGTAACCCTAAAATTAATCAACATTTTTAATATATTTTTGAGCACATATTATTAAAATTTAATCTATATTATTAACTTCAAACAACCTGAAATTTTCCAAACCCAAATTTATTTCATATTAGTGTTTTATTCCAAAAACCTACAATCTAGTCATCCTGAATAGATATAATCATCTAATAAAAGAATGCAAATGAGAAAACTATAACTAACAATTAAAGTTCAAAATATAATTGGAAACTAATGCAAAAATTACCATTGAAGATATAGGACATATCCATGATCGTATTGTATACAGACACCTAATATGACATTCCATGTAGGTAGGTTTCTATGTATTCTCAACTAAGATAGTTTTTTCTTTCTCTAACTCATGGAGAGGGTATTTTTTTCTTGATTCTTTTGACTATCTAGAAGCGCATGAAATCACCCTCCCATCATCACAACACAATCTAACCCCTTCCTTGAGGCTATAGAGAACATCATAATATTTCCCACTAACATGCAAGGTAAGTGCTAATTCTAAATTAACTTCTTATTTAGAAGCCAATAACTCTTCTCACACCAATTCACCCAACTATATGGTGTATGTTTTCTAGTCATTCATTCGACAACATGAAATTATATTCAGAACTTATATGAATTTCTTATAATAATGTGTCAAGTCATTGAAAATCCTTGACTTAAGTAGGCGGCTTGGTATGCTTCCACTGGGGTGTGAATTTAACCTCTTTGTATATATGTAAATTTCTCTTACAAAAAATAATGATGCCAAAAAATTCTACCTATCCATTTAAAGCCGTACTTGATGAGTTTGGCATTCAATCATCTTGTCTCAATAGATTTGAGCTAATAGTTGTCACTTATTCTTCCCCATATAACATGAATGGATCAAAATATATATGAAGACTAGAATTAACTGATTTGGAAACTACATTAATGCCTCTTAAAATTAGATACATGAACATTGTGGATGCATTGGCTTGCCCAAACGATGTAACCAAAACTCATAGTGGGCATAATGAGTTGAATCAAAACTCATAGTGGACATAATGAGTCTTCAAAGCAACCTTAAATATGTCAACATACTTTGTTTGAATATGATGATTTTATTAACTCTTATTTATCTTGGAAGAGATTAGGCTCCTATACAACCTTGAATGTTTCATCATCCTTTTTTTTTAAGATGATGACATCCTAGACTGTTTCAAATCTTGGTTGAGATTGTGGCTCCTCTAATTTTAACCAAATATATGATCAATCATCAAAAAGATTATTTGTTCATTGATTTCACTTTCTTTAGTTTCCAGTAATATATATGTTGTATTTCATGGAATCCAACTGAACCTCATTAACCAAACACGCCCCTACTTTCCATGACATCTTATCTTTAATTAACCTATCACAAAGATTTGACTATTTTTGTGATTTTTATTGTCTCGCTACTTGCTTTGGGAGGCCAATTTTAGGATTTTTAGTGTGGTACAATCCCCTATTATTCACTCCTGAAACATAATATCTTTATAAAAACTATGATCATATAACACAAACATTCCTAGAAAATACATTTTGGTTGAAAACTTAACATGATATTAAGTTAATATGATTTGCTAAAATGTGATGATTGATACATAATACATGCATATATACATGTAAATTTATGAGAGAATATATGTTTACTTTGACATCAAGGATTTCAACCTGATGAAGAATGTGTGGGCACACACAATTCTTATATATGTTCTTGGTAAAAATAAATACTATCCACACTTATCTGCATTGGTAACATGTTCTAGAAAACCTAAAGGTGATTGTGAACTAATTTCCAAAGAAGGAGGGGGTCTTCATAGTTGTATATAATAACACAAATGATAAGAGAATGAAAATAAAAGTTGGTGTGATTTGGCTTTATAGATAGTTGGTCACCACACATGACTATTTTTTTGGTGATGAAGTTAAGAAATACCTATTATCTTTAGCCACGATGTGGATTAATATACAACTAATTGGGGTAACATGGACTAGAATATATGTATTATTGATAGCAATATATGTCAATTGTGTTCTTCATATTGATAGCAGATCAACACCATAATCTATGTTTGATGATAAAGGGCTCTAGACAATATATAGAAAGATAAAGACATGCCAACGATAATATCAATGAGGATGTCAGGCAATCTTGAGATCCCAATCACAATCAAGTACGAGCATGTACCTAATAGCTTATATGATTTTTTTATGATTTGTTTTTTTTTCATGGTGATGGTGACTATTGAGGGAAGTCCAAGGAATCATGAAGAAAGGTGGACATTGAAATATTTGAAGTGCCAAAGGCACAAAAGGTGTGGATTTAAGAAAAAGCAGTTGAGTTGGGAACGACTTTTGAAGAAGGACATACAGTTGAGAAGATGACCTTAAAAGATAATAATAAAGTAGAGAATATGTAGGAGGAAGACGAATAGAACCACAATGTAATGAACGCACTACTGAATCCAAATAACATCACAGAAGAGAAATCATCTCCTCAACCAGAAGAACACAGTTCATGTCTAAGTACCCAAGAAGATAAGAGGGTCCCTCTCCATTTTGAAATTAGAAAGAAGTGTTGGTATGTTGGAACGAATGGGGAAGGTTGGTGATCCCAAACTGATCAAACACAAGAAAAAGAAGGCATGGAACATTAACAAGGAAAAAGAAGAGCCTTTTGGCACATCAAAAGATATAGAATAAAGTAATTTTGTGAACACATATTTGGAATGTTAGTAGATAAGGAAACCCCACAAAAAGAAAGAAATAAAGGACTAGATTAAGTTGTTAGAGTCTCATTTGCAACAATTTTTTATGCAAAAATAAGATTATGCAATGTTAAAATAGTATTGAACATGTTCCAAAGTGGATGAGAGAGTATACCAACGACAAACATGAAGAGTTGGGTCATGTTTGTGTTGGGTAGAACCCTAATGTTTTGTCCATTTATGTCATGCATATGTCTGATTAGATGATAGTGATGGCATCTGGTAATAATGTTGGCTTTAAAATTACCATATTTGTAGTATACACACTTAGCCTAAAAATGTAGAGCAGAGATCTATGGGAAGATATAGCTACAATGCTTGAAATGTGGAGGTTCCCTGGGGGACTTCAATAATGTTAGGTTTTGTGCTCATAAGAACGGTGAAATCTTTCTATAATTTCCACAATTAATGACTTCAATTAGGCTATTGTTAGGGACAAATTAGTTGAACTTCCTATTGTTGGCAGAAAGGTATTCAGTTGGCATAATGAACTCAAACTTGAGAAAAACATTGCAAGAAATCTAGGCAGGGTGTTGCACGATGAACAATGGCTCAATCATTTTTGTAATTTCAAAATCATTGTAGAAGTTTTTGAAATAATTGGTCATGCATTGATTATGATGGAAATAACTCAAAAGAATACCGTACATATTTTTGAATTATTATGCTAATTTGGAATAATTTGATAACGTAATCAAGGAAGCCTAGGATATTAAAATTAAAGGTAATCCAATCTTTAGTCTTATCAAGAAATTGATGAATCAAGTGGGCTCAAGATGAAATAAATATTCCTAACCTACTTGCAAAATTAGAAAAAGGAAAGCTTAGAAATAAAGAAGTAATTATAAACTAATCCTTTGAATAATGACTTGATCCAAAAGGAGGAGGAGATAATTTGTGTTATGAAGGACCTCAAGAAGGTATAAGAAAGATTCATGTGGCAAAGGAGTAGGGAAAAAATGGCTGAGAAAAGTGGTGACCAAAACACCAAACTCTACCATGCTACTATTGAAATGAGGTAAGCCAATAATGTAATTGTTTAATTGATTGAATCATGTTGGAATGTTGTGAATAAATAGGAATATATCAAAGATAAAGAGATTATTTTAAAAAACCATGTAAAACAAAGTTTTCAAGGAGGAAATGCAGGATGAGGATCTCAAATGGAGGTACAATTTTAGTATTACTCATAATAATATCCCGTGTAGAGAAGTTAATGAGCAAAAAATCAAAGATGCACCATGGAGCATTGTCTCTAACAAATCACCAGGGTCAAATGACTTCAATACATATTTCTATAGGTGCACTTGGGGTATCAATCAAGGAGGATATGATTGATACACATAATGGGTATTGGGAGGAGGAAACATGACCAGGCAAAAAAATCATCCTTTCTAAGTTATTATTACTAAGAAGAAAATCGTTGCATGTTTGGGTGATTTAATAGATATAGCATGTTCTTGAATAAAATACAAGATAATAACCAAGACATTACCTACCAGGTTGAAGGTGGATAGTACAAACTTGATATCTAAAATATTGGGTGCATTCTTTAAAGGTAGAAATATCGATAGAAAATTGCTTTAATAGTAGATGAATTTCTATCAAACCACTATGTATAAAGGTGGGGAAAGAAATCATACCTAAACATATGATAATGTACATTGGAAAATTTTGTTTTAGATCATGAAATAACATGATTCAGTAGTGTTTAGATCAGATGGATGATGTCGTGTCTTGAAACACAAGCATTTTGGTCATAGTAAACGGAACATTGGTGGTTTCTTCAAAGAAGGTAATGATCTATGTCAAGGTGACCTAATGAACATCTAATAATAGCTTGGGAGTGGCGCCTGAAAGTGGTTTATTATTCCTAAACCTTGTGGGTAGAAATAACTTTCTACATGATGATGTTTAAATAGCATGTTACTTGTCAAGTCCCTCACCCAAACATGCCCAGTGATGACTTATCTATCATACCTCCCCTTACCTTTCAAAATCAAGATTTGAACAATACCAAACATGGTAAGAAATCTCATTCTATTTCTGACTAAAGGAACAAAAAATAAGGAAAACTTGAAAAATCATTGTTTTCCTAGAACACATATCATAATAATACATTTTCTGATTCAGAGGTATAGATCCCAACATCATTGCTATGACTGAGAATGTTCTAGACATGATCAAGGCACCATCAAAGGCCCTATATGTGATGAATTTAGATTTGAAACAACTATGGAGAATGAAAACACAATCAAACAAGGAAAAGATAGATAAAGGAAAAAAACATAATGATGAAAGATGCAAGAAACTCGACTACTTAGGTAAGTCCTTATAGAGAGAGATACAAAAGAATAAAAAACTTTTGGTATGAACTGTGTGACTTCTCTATAATTGAATAAAAATGTAATATCACAAGAAATGGATCATGTATATCAGAAGACATGAAAAAACATATGCCTTATGTATAAATTATCATGAATTAGATGCATGCATTTTTGGATCAAAAACAAAAAATGTTTGCAAGAAAGTTTTGTGTGGGGTCATTTCACATAAGATAGTATTTACATAAACAAGAGTAACAAAAATAATATAGTATATGACCCTTTTCACCAAAAATTTGTAGAAAACTATAAAATGAGAAAACTAACCATCCTTACAAATTGGCTTCTAAAAAATCTAGTTCTTCATATTATATACAGTTGTACACATTATAAATATGTATATTAAGACTACACATGTGAAAAATAATAATACTAATGTTCAAAAAATGATTTTTACATATGAATACCAACCAACCAAATGATAACCTACTCGGGTAGGTTATGTGGAAGTCTCTTATACACCCTATAAACTCCAGACAATAATGTGATGCTTGATGAATTATGAAGATAATGTAAAGACCCAATTTTTTGAGACCAAATTTGACGTAATTTTATTTCAAAGTGAAATGAACAATATTTACATTCATACAATTCTTTAGAGTACATTGATATTTTGAAACAAAATTTATACATCAAATATAGTAAAAAAGCCTAATTTAATATTGATCTTAAAGATAGGAAATATCCTATAATCTTCTTGCTATGTATTTTCCAGATTCTTTTCTTGTTAATCACTTGATAGGTATGTGTTGATACTCTCCCCCAAGGAATGCATCACACATGAAACAAAATAAAGGCATTGGCCCATATAAAAGACCGACACAAAACCAAATTCAATTGAGCTAACAAAATATGCACTGACTATTCAAGATTGATTGAAAAAGAAAGCAAAGAATCATAGTATGTAGGAAGTAGTTCAACCGTGAGAATAAATGGGTTCTATGTTAATTCACCAAGTTATATATAATTTTAAGAAGATTTTTAAGTATTTAGGCACTTGGTATTTTATGTCTATGCTTAGGTGACTATGTGTTCCCATCATCTAAAATGAGAACAACCATGTTAAGTTGAGTTACTAGTCGACTAGGGGGGCTATAATCCATTGAAGTCACAGAAGCATAATTCCACTAAATAACTGGTTATCAGCTCTAAATTATGATGACACCAATTATCATTCCAAGTCATCAAATAATCTAATTTGAATTCTTCAAGAAAAGGATCAGAAATATTACCATTTTGATTCCCAATGATGTTATACATGCATGATATTCAAGAGGGATGTATAACTTCCATTAAGCAATAATAGACGATTTGATACCTTGATTCAAGAGCAATCGGCTAATAAGAACATCATGTTTAAAGTTTCAAGTAGATTCTTCGTACAAATGGGAATATAGGTTGCAATCCTAATCATGAAGTTGGAATCTTTTCTCCTTTTTTTAATTTTATGTTAAGTTACTTATAGTTGGTAGTGTTCATTCCTCATAAATCCTTTATTATTACATTTATTATAAATAAGATAATTTTTCCTTATATATGTTACCTCTTAGGGTTCACATATGAATATTTCCAAAACAATGTTTGACATAGTCAATGTCTTATTATTATAGGATACAAGGAGGAGTCTGATGAATCATACTTATAAGGTTAATATGATCAAGGAGGATATATTACCCTTCATTATATGAACTTAGTAACAACACAAATAAATTTGAAATTTATACAACTTAATGGATAATGTAGTGTATGTGAATCATATTGAGAAAATAACTCAATTGGGGCCACAATTAGACTATAATTCCACTATTGACAAATTTATTATTATCCTCTCTATATACTACAATTATTCTAAGTTGTTTTGAGAAAAAATAAACATGTAATGAATCAATAAGCATGATTTTAATAATTTTTATACTTATTGTGATTTTATTGAAATTCCACATACTATTCCAAATTTTATTCTTTGACATGCACAGTGTATATATTTATATATATTAGAATATCTTATAAATAAGTCCAAAAATACCACTATATTATTCTACAAACAAATTTACAAAAACAATTTTTATTATTAATCACTGGTATGCATATTAATAGGTTAAGACTAAGAAACTCATTGATTATTATAGGTTAGATTCATTCCTTATATACAATATGTTCTTATTAGTATCTAATACTTCTATGTTAATAATTTTCTACAATTGAAGCATGCAATAAATGGAGATACAAATTGACAAATTCTCATGTAATAATATACTAGTATGCATATAATATTATGAAGGGTTTAAGAATATATATATAAGATAAATTTTATGGTTAAATACATTTAAAAATTTATTTCATTATGATAACTATATACTTGTATCTAAGATATAATTGTTAGCTAAGTTTGTAACACTAAGATTATCAAGAAATGAACTGATGAGCTAGTAAACAAGATAGCATAGTCGGAATAAACTCCATCGCTCAATCATCAAGTTGTAGTTTGTGTACTAGTTTGAATGCACCTCACAAAGTTCTATGGACCCAAATTGAAATGTGCTAAGAGGTTATTCTTATCAAAGAACAAATACCATGGATTTTTGAAGATGCCTTCAAGGTACTTGATTATAACTCTAGTTGGGGAGATGATCAGTAATAATGGGAGGGGATCTTTGTCCTTCTTCAACTTAGAGGATATTCCCCAGTGGCTAGATAAGAGACCTGGGGGACAAAGACGATGGAGGTGAGGACTAGTGGGGTAAGACAAATTTATACCGATGAAGGGGATACATCATGTAAACTAGAGTCATGTTCTAATTGTAGATGTGTTTGGTAGAGTCAGAGGACTTCCCACCCCCTTAGGTCATGGGATCCAATTGGAGGTGGAGCAGGTGGATGCAGGTGGAAGTAGGTCGTCATGTTATCTAGTAGGAAATGGGGGTGACAAGGGAAAATTTTGTAGGTTAAGACTCTACCCTACTGAGGTAACTTAAGGAGATGGTGCAGAAGTAATTGTTGGACTCTAGGTGTGGGCCATGATCAAGGTTATTTGGAGGTAGACATCTTACTAATAAGCTAATATCTTGCTTAAAAAATAGAGGCGGATCTACATTTTTTTGGACTTTATATGTATGATCTAATACTTAGACGCCCACAATGATAATACACAACTTTGTGTAGTAAGAGGGGTCAAACACAGGGACAAGGGTGACAAGGTGTTTTGTATTTGAGGTCTTAGCTTAGCTAAGTCGAATTAAAAGGAGAAATAAAATATTATTTATGGCAAAGTAACCAAACAAATAATAAGGAAATAAAAAGTAAAAATAAATATAAGTCAATGAAATAATAACAATGTAGATCTTTGTGGTAAGTTTCATTATATGTATAGAACTTAGGTTGGGTTTCACCAATTAAGAACTCTCACCATCATGTAATACTCAGACCTTTGCATAGTATATGAGAAACCACCATCAGTGTCTATTCCCTCCTCTCTCAAAGTCGGGGTAGATCTAGATCATTAGCATCTCTCTCGATATAGTAGGCAAGTGATAAAAAATACAAACATATGATCATTATGTCACATCCTCAATTTTACCAGTACATATTTTCAAATGTTACATATTTTACACCCTTTTTAGATCAAAATGTCTTATGTTTTATTAATACCTTTTGGGGATACAAATTGTGATAAAATGAATTTTTTTCTAAAGAACATGGTGAGATAAACATCATGACCAACTTTGGTAAGATAATGTATTCCTATAATTTATTAGGAACTATGGATGTTTAAAGCTAAATAATTTATTTATAAGTTTTATTGGAGAAATTTGGGAGTATTAGACCATGATATTGACTTTCATGATAGAGGAAGGTAGTGGTTAAAATTTGAAAGATTTTTGACCTTGTTTGACCCCTAAAATAATTTTTGGAGGTTTCTGTATGGTACCCGAATAACCCTGATATTTGCTTTATTAGAGGTGATATCATAGAGTTTGGAATTTTTTGATGTACACGTATGATTCTCAGATTCTCACCCAAAGTTCAACCTATTTTGGGCTATCACACATTTTCCTTTTTTTGTGCATGGGAGCAATCTGGACCATAGGATGGTGATCTGAGGGCCTGTCCTCATCGTCTACCTCCCATGGAAAACAAGTCTCTAAAAGAATAGGAACTCAAGTTCTTTAAAATATTTCCTTGATTTTCTCACAATCCCATCAACCTCTATGGAAACTGGGACTTCCTTAGGAATTAGGAGACGGTTGTGTACTATTTAGTTCCAAGTTTTGAACCCTAGTTGGGGCTATTAACAAAACGCCCAAGCCATTTGTTCCCAGCCTACCAGTGCAAGGTGGAAGGCTTGACCCCTATCCATCATTGCCGACAACCAAGGGTTCCTGAAGCTTCTCAAACCCTCGAGGAAACCCCCTCATCCATCAATTTGGGATTGATACTCCCCGAAGACTGCCACAAATCTAGTCTTCATCGATGAAGGAAAGCCTTGGCAAGAGACTTGACTTGTTTTTGTCTAAGTAGATGCAAGATAAGAATCACTTCCTTATATTCTCTTTGTTACATGTGCACTTGACCAAAACATTTTGGTGTCGCGTTGAGTCTAAAAACTCCCACTATATAGGAGGATGTAGTGGTGGTCATCAGGCCAGTTCATCTATTATTTATCCCTAAGTTTTATAGTTACACCATCAAAAGATCACCTATAGTATTTTCCCATTGCAAGTTCGATCTCCAAGGACACCATGTTGGTAGAACTTGATTTCAGTTTGGCTACTCTATCTCCTTCAGAATTTGGCAATGGACATGTTCTAGGTCTCTTACCATCAGTAGATACTGCCCCATGGCCCTCTCGACTTTGACGAGTCCTACCGGAGTTGCAACATGGATTAGATTCCATGTCTGGGCTTCATGTGATGGTTTGCATAGAGTTAGCAAGAGCTATTGCTTTGTCTCCCTCACTGCCATGATGATGATATGTTTTGGGGGCACAAGTCATCATAGTGCACCATCTTTGGCTATTCGAGCTCACCAAGGCATAGAAATCCCTTAGGGCGTGTCATCTTCATGAGACAGGTGCCATGTAGGATGGGTTTCCCTTGCTGCCATGGATGGTTGTCGAGGAACCAAGAGTGGGAGTGAGGGAGAAAGGGACCCTAATATCCCTATGTTATTTTCCTAAATGTCACATTTGATTTTGGTAAAGTTAGGTATATGTGAATGCTTCTAATTATCTGATGTACATGGGTTTGATGTAGATGAGTTTATAAAGTTGCCCCTTGTCACACATGTGATTAAAAATATAGTTATAAGGAAATACCAATCATTTTACTTTTGATTTTATCCAATCCCAGGGTAGGATAATGTGTTTATCCAATTTTTTATTGGCTGCTAAATGTGTATTTTTTACTGGTATGTTCTACAGGGTCAAGTTATATATGGATTTTGATCTATTTTTGGTGATCTAGCCAATGAGCTAAGTCATGAGTTCTGGATCTAAAATTGGTTTCTTGAATTTCAACTATTTACCAAATTTGGATGTATGAAATATTAATTTTGATTTGGGTTATAATGATAGGAAAATTAGAAACCTGGGATCAAGATCTTAGGAGAAATTGTTCCTATTGGAATTAGGTAAGTTGTCCATGCCTTAGGTTTTATTATATTGCATCATCAACTTGTTCATATTTAATATGCTATCATGTGGACACCTTAATGATTTAAGAGGTATATTCTATATGCATAATATGATAAGATTTACTGCATACATGTTATATGTTAAGATCAAATCAGTTAAGAATGGCATCTTTCATGTTTAAGATGAATAATGCCAATTATGGGTGAAAACAATAAGTAAGATAAGATCAAATCATATTAGAATAAGAATTAATAATTAGGCCCTACTCATGAACATTTTATGGAAGGTTGGTGCCTCATAAGCCCCCTTCATTTTATGGATTCAAGACCACTCTTGTTCACTTTTAGTGTGTTCAATGATGTTTATGTTTATGGGTTCGATCCCAAGCTTGTACAGTTATAGAGTGTTCAAAAGCATGCACACCTCATTTGTGTAAGTGAGACCATTAGATAAGGTTCATTGAATAGGTGCCTAATAATAATACTTAAATCAAGTTAAGAATGCATCCTAAATCCATAAATAATGTTAATGCATGCTCATATCAGTTTCTAAACTTTGTTAGTTTATGTTCATATAATTATTGGAACCCAACCACTTACAATAATTTGTCGAATGAATGGCTATGTGTGGATGCACATAGGTTGTTTTTATCATGGGATAGATCTTAGTAGGATAAAGTATGTACGAGTTCAAGACCTGGTGGAGTGCCATCTACATGATCCAAAAGGGTATAATTAGTTTTCTACTATTTCCACGTATCAGGTTCCCTTTTTGTTAGTTTTGGGAAAAGAGTATGTATATGAGAATCAATGTAACTATATCATGTGTAAAGTTGTTTCATTATTGCAATTAATGACATATGATGTTTTTAATGTCCTTTGTTTGTGATTTTGTTGGTTCATAATTCCATGTTGTATATATATAGATCACACTTGGGGAATATTACACATTAGCTCTAGAATTTCAACACTTCCATACATCCATACTACTCCATAAATCTAGATCTAAACTAACACTACTCTTTCAAGAAATTATCAATCAAGTATCACAAGAATGGTAGATAATCATACAAGTGAAACATTCATTAATAAGAGTATGGAGATAAACATTACCAAGGGTATTTTGATTCAACAAAACATGATTATATACATGTTGGAAGAGCATTTATTGAAGTATGTGGAATAGGCACTCATGTTCATGAGACATACTATGGATTTACAAGTGAATGTATCCATAACAATACGGATGAGCGAAGTGGAATGAACAAAATGGGGGAAGAAGGAAGAAATACAAAAAACAATATCCATAAGGAAGTACTAATGGTCAACAATAACCTCCTTCATGGCGATGGTGATGACGGTGAACATGATGTCTCTAATAGTCCTCCTTCTCTAGAATATGGTTGTCAAGGCCTTGGGAAGTGAAGGTGGGTGATGAAGAACCTTAGACTCTCACCCTTGGTATTTGATGGTTGATGGTGAGTATATGATTGAATAAAACTTCCCATAAAAACTGAAGGTACTTTCAATGGAGGTTTACACCTCTCTCTATAGAGTTATTAGTGACAAAATGCACTTGAGTGTAGTGTACCTTTTTTGCACCCCAAGCCTCAAAGCACATGCCTCGGGGCACACACTTAACTAAACGCGACAGTGGGGTGCTTTGCAGGATTATTGTTGGAGATTGAGGTCTTGCAACATCTTCACAGATGGATGCAGTTTTGACCTATCGTCAGCCTCATATGCATGTCTAGAATGGGAATGTTGATATGCTCAAGTATTAGTTGGGGGTTCAAATGGGGCATCGATGCCTGGTGCCATTACAATTGTGAGTCCACCCTGGCATCATGGCAAGTTTGCTCATAGACATCATGCTGATCATTGGTGCATTTGGTGAATACCTAAGGCCAGGCATCAGGATCTGGATGAGCATCGGTGTCGGGGGTTGAAAGTAGAATCTTTGTTGGTTCATGGCTAATAGCTTTTCTAGGTCTCAATTCTCATTGAGGCTGAATAGTTAAGAAAATTCTTTCACTGGGCGGCCAAAAATTCTTATAAGCGACTTCTTTGATGATACCTTAGGCCGTCCAATAACCCATCAGATAGTGGCCCATGGTAATGATGGGTGTTAGCCATTTTCTAGCAAAATATGTACTATAATCATGGAGGGAAGTATTGCTAAAATTTAAGTAAAAATGAGATTTATCAATATTAAACCTATAATGCTAAGAGAAATGAGTATAAATAGGCATGTCAACATCTACAGAATTGGATGTTATCAACCTCCCATACTTAGAATCTAGCTTTTCCTCAAGCTAACAAAATAGAATTAAAGTGTAAAGTGACAACAAAGGGCGTACTTACTTTAGTTAGTTAGCTTTGTGATCATGTTCTTATGTCATCTCCACATCAAAAATTTTGACTGACCACTTAGTCTGCTTATGTGTCTCAAGTTCCCTTCTTTAAGGTTTAGAGTTGTGACCTTTTATCTATTACCACCTTCTTCGAAGGAAGGGTTCCTCCTTTGCAATATACATTACAAGCCTCATTTCCAAGGCATACTGTGTAATCCTACTGAAGTTCACCTTCACTACCAACTTTTATTATTTTGGATAATCAAGTGTGTGTACTAGGTTGGCTAAGTTTGTAGTGTATCTTGTCCTTCTTCTTTGGAAGGACAAGGGGGTACATTTTGGATTTTTAGGTTCTACTATTGCCTCATTACATGTATGCATTCCTGAGCACATCTATACATTGACTGGCCATAACCGTTCAACTCTTAGAAGGCTCAACTCTCATGTTTTTATTGTCTCTTAGGATTTTACACTTCCTCAAAACTTAGGTACGATAGGATTTTTAGGGTATTTGGGCCTCCAATCTTCTTTATCCCTCTTGGGGTTCTAGCACTAGAAAGGACAGTTTTTTCTTCTCATAGGATCTATACATATCCAACATGTACTCAGTGGCTTGAACATTCATTCAAGATTGTATCACATTAAGTCCTCCTCATCTCTAAGTTGTTATACATGGGTTGCAAGATCCATCAACAATCTGCATTGTCTTGAGGTGAAAATTATGTAAAATCATGATCACTAGGTGAATTTATTTTCCCAAATTCATCACTTGATATAGAGATAAGTTGGAAGATAACCCTGAGGCAAAGAGATATACTCTAGGAGAGAGGAAAAATTCTAGGGAAAATAGGGTCCAAAATTTCCTTTAAAAACTTTATCCTTCATTTTACAAAAAATTCAAACTATGAGTAGACAATAACTTAAAATGATGACTAAAAAAGATCACTTTTCTTTTTTCAAAATTGAAGTAAAGTTTTAAAGTAGAAGTATGAGTAAAGGTAGGGCAACAGAAGTTGTCAGAAGTAGTTTTAAGGTGGAGGGAGGAATATAGTACCTCCCTGGCCTATTTACACCCCCCAATTTATCCTACACTTTGTCCTAGAGTGTCAAAGAATGAGGTTAAATGTAAACTAGTGAGATTTACTCTTTGTTTTGGAATTGGCCCAGTGAGACCATAGAAGTTGGACCACTTACATTCTATTGAGAATCTATATAACTCATTTTGTATACTTTCAACCTCTATGTCCCTAGAGTCTAGGGCTTGCATCCATTGAAGGTAGTGGAAGCCACAATAGTTAGGTAGTATAATATGTTGAGCGCATCTATGATAGAACTATGACTTCTTGAAGTATTTTCCCAAAACATACTTGTATCCTTCCCCATTAGTTTGTATAAGCTTTGTGATTTGTCCAACACAAGATTTTTATTTATCCTCAATGGTTCTATGTGGCCTTGTCATATCGATATACTTTTTTGGTCCACACTCAGCATGAGAACTATTGCACATGACCATAATTTTTTCTTTGATGTTCACTACCAATAGGGTCCACCAACTTGTCATGCAGGATAGGGAGAAAGATGAAGGCTGGGAGGGATCTTTGTAGGCATTTGATCAATCTTCCTTCTCTTTAAAAGCCTTGTTCTATATGAGATCCTCCTATAAATGGTAACATGCCATGTGCACATTGGGCATTCCATCTCCTAGTAGAGACTGGCATGCTGGCATTACACTCATAGCCATATACCCGTTGACATTCAACGTGTCATGGATGTCATCTTTTAGCACATAAATCTTGTATCTTTGAAAGACAGTGTCACCAATGATATTATCTTCTTTTAACCTATCCATGAGCAAGGACTAAGTTATCTTTGATAACTTTCACATGTCCACCTATACAAGTTTGAGAAAATTGATGTAATAATCTTATATGGCCCATTAGGTACTAATTCTTCAAAGTATGGAAATTTAATATTTTTTTGTTGAGATAAGATGAAATCATTAGTGGGAACTTCATCTTTGAGCTCCCCTTCCTCAAGTTGGTCAACTATATAATGAATTGCATCTTCTATGTGCATGACAAACATTTCATCATTTAGGTCTTTTTGAGGGGATGTTTCTTTATGATATTTTGTATGTCATTCCTCCCTTTGGAGACTCTCTAGTCTTCTTTTTCTATACCACTTTATTGTTATAGTTGCTAAGTATGCTATTCAGTTGTAGTATATCTATTTTGCCATTTTAGGGATTTCTTTCCCTTATGGATCAACCCACATTCCTTCATCACCTCTCATGATCTCTCGTGATGGATGCTTCTCTAGAAGAGGTACACCTATATAAAGTCTATGTCACACAACATCTAGAGGTATCATTAGACCATGGAAGAAGTGCTTTTTGTAGATAGCCTCCATCACGTATAGACCACGTAGCTTGTGTAAGTCTTCCCGGAACATGTCCTCAAAAGGAATCCCTCTATTGATAAAATCCACAAACCTTAATACAATAATTTCCCAATCTCTAGATATAAAATCTTCTTTGGAGACTTTAGTGTTGATCACGAAAGTCTTCCATTTTTTTTTATGCCATTTACCATCCCTCTTGATTGTGTGTTCCACATGTATTCAGACCTTCTAAATATCATATACCTCCACTTTGTAGAAGATCACCGCATCGCATTTAAGTTCCCGTTGTTGGATCTAAGGGCTCTAGAGGGGGTGAATAGAGCTACAAAATTTCTCACAAAACAAATTAGACCTTCAAATTATATTAATTAGGAGCAATAGCTTAATGGCAATTCAAAGTCCTATCTAACAAGCATAGCAAGGATGAGAGAGATTGATAGAAAGCACTTGACAAAGGGATGTAGAGTGGTTCCACACTTCAAACTAGAAGTGAGTCAGTCCACTACCTAGAGAGGTCAACCTCTAGGACTTTGCAAGTGCTTTTCTCTATTATATCACCACAAAGATTTACAACAATAGACCACCAAAGGACTTACCCATCCAACCACAAGGAGATCTCCACCTTAACAAGGAACTTTCCCACTTAGCTTGAGTCTTCAGCCTTCACCAAGGACTTACCCACTCAAGCTCAAGTCTTCCGCCTTGAAGGACTTTTCTTATCCTCTTGGATCTTCATACTTTGCATTCTCCTTCACTTGGAGAAGATCACCACCTCTTCATCAACCTTGAAGAGGACTAGTTACAACTCCTTCTTCACTCGATGGAGCTTGCTTCAACTTTTCTTCATGAGAGAAGGGGATAGGGAAGTAGTGGAAGATTGAGAGCTTTATAGGAACAAAGGTGGAGCTCTCTTACAATAATCCTAACTCACTCACAAATCATGAAATGATGTGTAAATTAGAGAGAGAAAGGGGCTCAAGTAGTAGTAGCGTACTCAACTATAGTAAGGACCTTGTATGTAGTGAATGAGCAACCTTATAATGAACTCCAAGTGGTCCTATTTATATCTGGGGGTGCTCCCTTGAGTTGGGAACACTTAGGGCCAAAATATAGCTTTTTTGCTCAAGGTAACAGTTCTATTTTCATTCAAACAAGTCAACAACGGTTAGAATCACTTTTTCTGCAATTTCCGTACAATATATTAGGTCGAGATTCAATAAAGGTAACTCGACCGATTGGCTAAAAGACAAACCTAATTTTCAAACTATCGGTTAAGTTTTTCCTTGGAAAACTTGACTGACCAGTAAAAATCACATTTGGTCAGTAAGCCATTCGATTGAGTTCTATGAGTGCACAACTCGACTGATGCACATCATCAAAAAATTGATCCATGGATTGGTCAAGATTGAAACTCGACCGATCAACAACCTGTGATCGATTTTCTAATTTGATTAAAAAGTGATTAAAACTTGGTACTAAGTGTCCCACATATTTTTCTCATCTTAGTTACAAGTCATATCATCAATACAAGTGATTACAAAATTTTTCTAAGGTTATTTGAAGGAATTTCCTTATTAGCACACTTGCATTGCTTTTGACTTGAACTTTGACAAGCTAGGGTTTGTGTAATTTGATCCTTTTCATGTATCTAACACCTGAGATCAATCTTGAATACACATATTAGATACATGAATGGAATGGTTAAGTCATTATCAAAATATGGACGATGTATAACCTCTAGGTCAACATTCACCCCCTTTTTGACAATGACAAACCATTCCTCAAACATATTGAAAAGGATATTGAAATTATACCTTTGCCTTGTGAATTAGGGGGATTCAAGATTTGAACAATGTGAATTGCTCCCCCTCAATATATGCTTACTTTAACCTGCATAGTTAGTCTATCTACATAAAGCAATATAACAAAGATGTACTATATGGTCCTTTGCAAGTCACATGATAAAGCAAATAATGAACACGAAAAGGATCTCATAAGCAATAAAAAACAATATGCCAATGGATAGAAATATGATTGAGTTTCAAGACATTAAAGTTCTCTCCCCCGTTTGACATTATCAAAAAGTAAGGGGGGTAGAAGAGCATATAAGAAGGTCTTCTCCAATCACAATCAAGTAGATATTCAAACATGCAATCTCACAACATATATCAACTAGAGATGAGAGAAACACACAAGCTAAGTCACAATCAAAATATGGTGAAATATGGTACCAACTCATAATATATACCAGATCAAAGAGTAAGAGTGCAGAGAAAATAGATTACAACTCATGAAGTATGTTCTTAGAAAAGCAACTACAAGCGAGAATTGATGAAAGCTAAAGATAAAATAGTACATCTCAAAACATGTGCCCAGATGTTTCTAATACAAAATAGCCTAGAAAGATATATATGATTAGCAAACTAGACTAAAAACTAAGAACATCTATACATATAAGCTATCTATGTCCACATCATCATCATCATCATCCTCAACATCAGGCTCATAGTCATCGTCTCCATCTGAAGGTGCAACAGTAGTGCCTTCATCACCAAAGTCACCATCGAAGCCATCAGAGCCATCACCAGAGTCATCATCATCATCACCATCATCCTCGTCATCACCGACATCAACAATCTCGTCATCAGCCTAGTCAGGCATCTCCTCAACCATGGAATGCCCGTAGTGACGACTGGGCCAATGAGCATTCTTCTCATCCCAAGTCATACTAAGAGCATAAAGCTCATTGGCCTGAGGTAAGGAAGGAGTAGAATCACCCAGACTGGCGAGTAGAGTGGCCAAGGGGCCAGCAGGTAACGACAGGAAGGCAGGAGCAGGACCACCAGCATCAGAGGGTGTGGGAGCAGCAATGGAAGGCTCGAGAGCAGGGTAGAAGTGATTGTATGCATAGGATGCATAATCACTACCGGGGTAAGGCTGGTAGGTGGGGTATGGGTGTACACAAGATAAGTTCATGTTTGACATGATTGAACATAAATCCTGGTGTAGATGCTCCTGGATGTGGAGGTTGTATGCCTGTTGGTGCATCATGTAACCCATGAGGGCTTCATTGGACACACAGAATGAGGTACAACTAGGTTGGGTAGGCTGAGGAGGTGGAGGAGCTTGGGATGAGGTAGGTGTAGCTGAGGCTGAGGCAGAAGCAAATGCACCGGGTGTGGAGGAGGAAAATACTGGCATATATTTTTGAAGAGTGGTCTCACTGATACACACTCCCTTCCTGGAAGGTCTGTAATGGAAGTTAGAGAAGAGATATTTCTCAGTGGTGAACTGAAAAAGACCATAAATTAGGGCTAGATAAGGAGGATGGGTGCCATGGGTGTTCTTTCCAGAGTCAAAGCAAGTCATGTGATGAAGGATATATCTAGACCACTTGAGTTCGACATTCTCTAAGATGCAGTACATAATCACCACATTGTTCTCTGTAATATCCGTTTGGTTTTTCTTTGGATGGATGTTGCAATTGACCACTAGGGATAATATATGCTTCTTGATATCTAGGGAGGAGGAGGGTAGGGTGATCTTCTTCTTGTAGGGAACCCCAGGTTTCTTCAGATAGCGATGGATATCGGGAAGAGTGATCTCATTCTGCTTGTAGAAACCTTTAGGGTCTAAAAGGTCAAAATACTCACCATAATCCTTACGCCAGGTATCATTCTCATCGGCTCCTAAAAAGAAAACATTCAAGACATCCTCTGAGATTTGAAATTTCTTCCCGGTGATCATGGAAGTAAGGATCACTTGAGTATTAAGAGGGGGTATAAAGGAGTCATAATTCCAACACAAATTTGTGTAGAATTCATGAACTACTTTAATTCTTATAAGAGAATTGAAAAAGCATTCACGCTCGACACCGAGGGTGGATAGGTGATGAATAGAAATCAACCTTGCCACTTGATCAATGATATCTTGATGCCTAGGGCGAGGCTAAAAAAGGAATCTAAATGGAAAAGGACTCCTAAGAAGAAGGTCCTTATACCGATTTACATCTTCTATTGAGACAAAAAGAGCATCATCAAAGGGAATCAAGCTGGAAGAAGAGGAGGATGGTGCATTGCTAGGGGCGACTCTCTTCCTTCTATTTGAGGCCATGGAGGTACAATGAAGAGGAAGAAGAGATCAAATGCACAAACCACTCCACCAAAATAGTTCACACACCTAGGCTGAGCAAGGGGGAATGTCTTCCTAAGTCAGATTAGGGCTAGATTAGGGAAGGTAAGGTCTGGGGTTGAGAGCTTAGGGCTAGAAGGAGAGGAATTGGTTGGCTATTCTCTAGTTGAGAGGGAGAATAGTCGACTGAATCCAACTTAAGTTGGCTTCAGCCCACTGATCGGTCGAGTTCTGTGAGTCAAAAATTCGACCGGTTGGTCCATTTAGAACAGCTCTCGGCCATGGATCGGTCAAGTTTGTCCTGGGGGAAACTCGACCGATGGTCAACCTGACCTAAAACCATCAAACTTAATTTCTAGCCATTTGAATGCTAATTAAATTTATTTTTTAAGTCCATTATGTATATTAAACATACTTAGGCACATATCACTCATCATTGGGTACTATTTTGCGATAAAACAAGTGTTTGCAAAAGATACCCAAAAATAAGAGAAAAACAAGGCAATATGAACATAAAAAAACATTCTAAGCATATTAACACTCAAGGATGATCAAGATAGATGAAAAACATATAAGATAGATGACTACTAGATAGAAGGCATATTAGATTCATTCAAGTCAGTTATAAGTAATTTTGATCTAATAAAATTGAATTGTTCTCTAGCTAGAGGTTTAGTGAAAATGTCTGCCAACTGATTTTACGTATCCACATGCATGATACAAATATCCTTCTTGGCAATGTAATCATGAAGAAAGTGACGACGAACCTCTATATGTTTAGCTCTACTATGAAATATAGGATTGTAAGATAAATTAATTGCACTAGTATTATCACAAAAATAGGAGAAGCATCAAAATGAATGTTAAAGTCTTGGAGCATTTGCTTCATCCATAGGACCTGGGCACAACAACTCCCGGCTACAATGTACTCAGCCTTGGTGGTTGATAATGCCATGGTGCTCTATTTCTTGGAGAACAAGACACCAAGCATGGTCCTAGGAGGAAACAAGTGCCACTTGTGCACTTTCTATCAATCAAGCAGCCTGCATAATCGACATCACTATAGGCAGTAATGGTAAAGTCCCTTGACTTGGGATACCATAGTCCAAAGTTTTGAGTTTTATCTAGGTACCTTTAAATCCTCTTAAAAACTATAAGATGAGATTTCTTAGGATTTGATTGAAATCTAGCACACAATCCAACATTAAACATTATGTCAGGTCTAGAGGCAGTTAAGTAAACTAAACTTCCAATCATACCTCTATAGAGCTTCTCATCTACCTTTTCACCTTCTTCATATTTATCAAGTTTGGCGATGTTTGATGTGGATGTTTCCATCGACTTGATATTCTCCATCCTAAAGTGTTTGAGTAGTTCATTGGTGTACTTTCCTTGGTTGATGAAGTTCCCGTCTTTTGTTTGTTTGATTTGAAAGCTGAGGAAGAAAGTGAGTTAACCAATCATACTCATCTCAAATTCACTCTGTATAAGATCACTGAATTCTTTACAAAGATCAAGGTTAGTTTCGCCAAAAATGATATCATCAACATATATTTGAATGATAAGAAAATTGTTAGAAGTGTGCTTTTGAAATAAGGTAGAATCCACTTTGCCCATGATATAATCATGTTCTAACTAAAAGTTCTTTAGTTTCTCATACCAAGCCCTTGGTGCTTGTTTGAGTCCATAGAGATCTTTTTGCAACAAATAAACATGGTTAGGTAGACTAGCATGTTCAAAGGCAGGAGGTTGTGCAACATACACTTCCTCCTCAATTGTACCATTCAAAAACACACTTTTAACATCCATTTGATACAAAAGAAAGTTTTTGAGGCTAGCAAAAGCAAGCAACATACGGATGGACTCAAGTCTAGCTACATGTGCATATGTTTCATAAAAGTCAATACCTTCCTATTGATTGTAGCCTTGAGCCACTAACCTTGCTTTGTTTCTTACCACTTTTCCGCTTTCATCTAGCTTGTTGCGGTAGACCTATTTGGTGTCAATGATCTTTCTATCACTTGGTCTTGGCACAAGGGTCCAAACTTTGTTCTTCTCAAATTGTTCCAGCTCCTCTTACATAGCTAGGATCCATTCTTCATCCCCAAGAGCTTCCTTGACATCTTTAGGCTCTAGTTGTGAGATGAAGGAACTGTTGGCTTGTTCTTTGTTGAATGTAGCCCGTGTCTTCACTCTATTAAATGGATCACCTAAGATCATCTCCTTAGGATGATTCTTTGCAAATCGGGGAGTTGGATCCTTCTTTTCATCATCTTTTTCTTCTTCTTGAGTAGCCACCTCTTTTCCCTTTTGGGCGATGTTGAGTTCTTTAAGGATATGAATTACTTCATCTGCAACATCATCATTTGAAACAATATCTTTGGGAATAGAGAGGTTAGTCTCAATAAACTTTACATTAATAGATTCTTCTACTTTATCAAGATCAACATTATAAACTCTATATGCCTTTCTAGTAGTGCTATAACCAAGAAAGAAAGCCTTATACAATTTCAAATCAAACTTGTCGGGAGAATCTTTCATATTCAAAACAAAACGAGGACATCTGAAAACATGGAAATACTCGATAGAAGGCTTCCTACCACGACATAGCTCATAGGGGGTTTTCTTATGTGAAGGGTGAGTGAAAACACAATTTTGAACAAAATACGAGGTACTGACAGCTTCAGCCCAAAACTTCTTAGGAGTATCATACTCAAGAAGCATGGTCCTAGCCATATCATGTAGAGAACTATTCTTCCTTTCTACAACCCTATTTTGTTGCGGTGTTAGAGGTGAAGAAAAGTTGTGTGCATAACTCGATTCTTGACAAAAATGCTCAAAAATCTCATTTTCAAATTCTCCCCCATGGTCACTATGGATGGAAACAATCCGGAAAGAAGCTTCATTCTCAACTCATTTGCAAAAACTAGAGAAAACATCAAGCGTATCACTCTTAGAAATGAGAAAGAAGGTCCAAGTATATCTAGAGAAATCATCGACAATAATAAGGAAATACTTGGAACCACGAAGCGATTGCATTCTCATTGGTCCAAATAGATCAATATGAATAAGCTCAAGAGCTCTCTTAGTGTTAAGGTCTCCTTTGGATTTGAAGGAGGACTTAGTTTTCTTTCCTTATGTACAAGGTTGGCATTCTTCATCCTTTTCAAAATCTAATTTAGGAAGTCCCTTGACTAAGTCCTTTTTCTCAACTTCTTTAATTGATGCATATTTACATGACCAAGCCGAAGATTCCAAAGATAAATATCATTCGAATTGGCTACAAGGCATCTACCAACCATAGGCTTAATATAGTTAAGAACAATAACATAAAGATTACCACTTCTAGTTCCCTTATATATAACTTGGTAGGTGAGGGAATCTAGAATCAAGCATTCAAAAGTAGTAAATAGAACAAGGTAACCATTATCACAAACTTGACTAACACTTATTAAATTGTGATGTAGGCCATCCACAAAAATAACATTCTTGATGCATAAGGATTCACCTACATCACCCTCACCTTTGACTTTACCTTTCTTGTTGTCCCTAAAGGTGATAGATCCTCCTTTATTCTTTGTGAAATTGTTGAAATGGATTACATCACTGGTCATGTGCTTTGTGTAGCCACTATCAACAATCCATCTATCTTTTCCCCGCAAGAAAGGAGAGTGTTGGTTCCCAGCTCAAACTTTGGGATCCGGAGTTATCTTGGGGACCCATTTCATCTTTGGGTTGGTCCCCTTAGGCTTGTAAGGACAATAAGTAGAATAATGATCATCACATTTGCAATAAGAACAAACCATAGGATTCTTAGTGCCCAAAGATTCTCCTACAAAGAAAGAGATCTCCTTGCTCTTTTTCTTACCTTTGGCCTTACTCTTGCCCTTTGAGGCCCCCCTACAAATCTCAAACCAATAGTACCACTTTGTTGGGTAGAATGATCAAGGATTTCATTTAGGGAGTTCTTTCCTTTGAGGAATTTCTGCAGGGATGCTCTCAATCTATGGTTATCATCATTCAAAGAAACAATAGTAGATGATAAACTAGATATGTCATCTCTATCATGCACAATATCAGCCTTAAGACATAAAGCTTTAGCAAGATATGGATCCTTTTCAAGAAAGATAGCAGCTACATTAACACTAGGAAATAAAGGTATATAAGATAGATCATTTACTTGAATAAGCAACCTAGCATTTTCATATTTTAGCATTTGAATCTCTTTGAGAATCTCTCTCTTCTCTACGAGCATCAATAAGCAACTTAAATTCAACATTTTCAATTTTAAGCAATTCAAGTTCTTTTAGGCAATTTTGGTTCTCTTCCTTAAGATTTTCAATGTTCTTAAGGTAGATACCATTCTCAACTTCAACCCATTGTAGTGGAGTTCAAGATCAAGGTATTGTCCTTGCAAATTATCAATACTCTCAAGATTAGTTTTCTCATTTAATTCTAAAATCTCAAGCTTAGCATAAAGATCATCAATGATTTTTCCTAACCATTTTCTTTTAGATTTACATTTAGTAAAAGAAGAACGGGTAGTAACAAGCATGTCAATAATAGCTTCTTTAGGTAATTCATGCAAGCTTACCTCACTAACCTCACTTACCTCACCAATGTCTTCACTTGTAGAGGCCATGAGAGTAAGGTGGCACTCTCCATCTTCTTTGGAGCTAGAGCTTCTTGAAGATGAAGCTTCCCAAGCCACATTAGATGCATTCTTGTGTCTCTTTTCCTTCTTATCCTTCCTCTTGTTCTTACTCTCCTTCTTGTAATCCTCTTCTTTCCTTGAGCTGCTCTTGTGGTGAGACTTTCTTGACTTTGGGCATTCACTCTTGTAGTGCCCCTTTTGATCACACTTATAGCATCTTGGAGTAGAGGATGAGGAGGCTTGCTTTCCCTAGAAGTGCTTGCCCTTGGTGTAGTTGGCTTCAAGCTCACTAGGGCCTTCATCTTCACTAGAGGAGGGGGAGGAAGTCTGGAAATCAAGTTGTTATTGAAGGATAACAACCTCCACTTGTGATTTGAAAGCACCATCTTTGATCTTCTTGGCTTCCTTCTCTTCTTGCTTAGCTTCTTTTTCTAACTTGTTAAGTCTAGGCTCATGGGCTTGAAGATTGTCAATGAGTTCTTCAGTTGGGATGTCACCAAGGCTCCTCACTTATTCAATGGAGGTAACCTTTGACTCCCATATCTTTGTAAGAGTTCTCAAGATCTTTGAGTTGATGACGCCTCTTTCCAAAGGAGTGCCTAAAGTAGCAAGTCCATTGATAATGACATTAAGCCTTGAATACATCTCCGCAATGCCTTCTTTCTTTCCCATCTTGAAGTTCTCTAGGAGGCTGCCCAACATGTAGATCTTTGCCTCCTTGACTTGCTTTGTGCCTTCATATGTGATGCATAGCTTGTCCCAAATCTCATAAACAATGTCCCATGATGAAATCCGATTGAACTCTGTGGAGGTGAGGGATGCATAGAGGATGCTAATTGCCTTTACATTGAGTTGAGCATCCTTGAGAGAGGCTTCACTCCATGTAGAAACAACTCTGGTTGGCTCCTTATAAGGTGTGACCATCACCTTCCACATATCAAAGTTCATCCCTTGAATGTAAAACTGCATCCGCCTCTTCCAATAGAGGAAGTTGGTGCCATCAAAGATCAGAGGAAGCATGGAGAAGCCTCCCTATAGGTTGAGTGAAACAAGTAGGTTGTAGCCCATCTTCTCATCTAGTGGGAGATTGTTGGAGAATATCCTTAGCTCTGATACTACTTTTTGGATCTAATGGCTCTAGAGGGGGTGAATAGAGCTACAAAATTTCTCACAAAATAAACTAGACCTTCAAATTATATTAATTAGGAGCAATAGCTTAATGGAAATTTGAATTCCTATCTAATAAACATAGCAAGGATGAGAGAGATTGATAGAAAGCACTTGACAAAGGGATGTAGAGTGGTTCCACACTTCAAACTAGAAGCGAGTCAGTCCACTACCTAGAGAGGTCAACCTCTAGGACTTTGCAAGTGCTTTTCTCTATTACATCACCACATAGATTTACAACAATAGACCACCAAAGGACTTACCCATCTAACCACAAGGAGATCTCCACCTTAACAAGGAACTTACCCACTTAACTTGAGTCTTCAGACATCACCAAGGACTTACCCACTCAAGCTCAAGTCTTCCACCTTGAAGGACTTTGCTTCTCCTCTTGGATCTTCAACCTTTGCCTTATCCTTCACTTGGAGAAGATCACCACCTCTTCATCAACCTTGAAGAGGACCAGCTACAACTCCTTCACTCAATGGAGCTTGCTTCAACTTTTCTTCATGAGAGAAGGGGATAGGGAAGTAGTGGAATATTGAGAGCTTTATAGGAACAAAGGTGGAGATCTCTTACAATAATCCCAACTCACTCAAAAATCATGAAATGATGTATAAACTAGAGAGAGAAAGGGGCTCAAGTAGTAGTAGTGTACTCAATTATAGTAAGGACCTTGTATGTAGTGAATGAGAAACCTTGGAATGAACTCCAAGTGGTCCTAATTTATAGCTGGGGGTGCTCCCTTGAGTTGGGGAACACTTAGGGCCGAAATATAGCCATTTTTTCTCAAGGAAATAGATCTATTTTCATCTAAACAAGTCACCAACGTTTAGAATCACTTTTCTTGCAATTTTCATACAGTATATTCGGTCGAGATTCAATAAAGGTAACTCGATCGATTGGCTAAAAGACAAACTCAATTTTCAAACTATCGGTCGAGTTTGTCCTGGGGAAACTCGATCGACTAGTGAAAATCACATTTGGTCAGTAAGCCATTCGGTCGAGTTCTGTGAGTGCACAACTCAACCGATGCACATCATCAGAAAATTGATCCATGGATCGGTCGAGATTGAAACTCGACCGATCAACATTCTGTGATCGATTTTCTAATTTGATAAAAAAGTGATTGAAACTTGGTACTAAGTGTCCCATATATTTTTCTCATCTTAGTTACAAGTCATATCATCAATACAAGTGATTACAAATTTTTTCTAAGGTCGTTTGAAGGGATTTCCTTATTAGCACACTTGCATTGCTTTTGACTTGAACTTTGACAAGCTAGGGCTTGTGTAATTTGATCCTTTTCATGTACCTAACACCTGAGATCAATCTTGAATACACATATTAGATACATGAATGTAATGGTTAAGTCATTATCAAAATATGGACAATGTATAACCTCTAGGTCAACACCCATGTGCATCAATTATAGATGACCATGTGTCTTCTATTAAGGTCAACCACTATAATAAGCCAATGATCCTTGGTCCTATATGGTTGCGTGATAAACTTGGTCTTTTATCTGTTTACTACATCTTCAAGCTTGAGGATCAACTTTTATAATTCTTTCTTTTAGAAGAGTTAATTAGAGAGTGATGGTGTCTTGTTAAAAATTGGTGGTGCCTTCTTTGGAGCTTGGATCTTTTTAAGGATTATTGTACATGGGACTAAATAGTCATGTGTTCACCTACACCTTCCTCCTAAATATTCCTCTAAAATTCTCTATTTAAGGAACACCCGTTGTTGGTGTATAGAATCTCTACTCCTAGAAGATTACCATTGAGAATATATCTGAGGATATGAACATCTCTACATGAAATCCTTAACACTGCCATCATTTCCATTCCCTCCATTTTTTAAGTAAAAGGTGGGTGCATGGGGACTTGTTTGATTTATCAAGGTTCAGGTTCAGGGGTAGAGTCCTTGGTAGGTATATCATTGAATAAAGAGTTCATTCCTTCTTTGTCTTCATTAGAGTGCTTTTCTCCTAGTGTGGTCATGTTAGTTACTACAATATTTTTTGGGACCAATTTTTCAATTTTTCTAAATTGTAGGTAGATGTCACATATGTCAGATGTGAAGATATCTAGTTCCATTAGACTTTCCACTTTGGCAAGCATCTACACTTATTTTTTGTGGCTTTCTATTGTTGTAGTACCTCATATGCGGCTTCTATTAGACATGGTGTTGGTGCTTCTTTAGGTACTATGACTTCTGATGGGGGAGGTTGGTACCTTTGGCTTTGTTGTGGGAGGACTTCTGATAGGTGTACATGTTCAACCTCCCTTTTTAGTTCTATTTCGAGAGGCTGGTTATTGATTGTCAAGAGGTCCAAGTCTATGTCAATGACCAACCTACTTTTCTTACCGTGAGATGCTTGGAATTTGCTTTCTTCTTTTATAGAGTATGATTGCTCCTCTACTTCCTTTAAAGACATTGATAAGGCAAGTGACTGGGATGGGCTTTTCCCACATTACCGTCTTTTTCTCATGCACCTTTACTCATATCGTGGTTGCTCGTTCTCCCATTCTTATCGGAATTCTTCCCATCCTTATTGCATCTCATCATGCTCTCTCCACAATCCTGCCAGTTTTGATGCTATGACAGTCATAATGGTCATCATCTAATGTTGATACTCTGCAAACTCGTTCATTAACTATGAAAGAGGTACAATCTTTGCATTGATTCTTTCTAATTGCATTGTTAGTGCTTGCATGCTAGAAGATAAAGATAAAGAATGGGAACAACAATAAAATATCTTCTCATATATGAAATTAAATTGATGTATGAGTTCTTCTCCTAGATTTTGGATGCATGGATAGTTTGTTGATGGCGACATAGGTTTCACCAATACTGCTTTGGCAGGTGGGTAGCTTTATAACCATCTCTAGAGGGGTGCTGGTGCACCCCCACCAATGGCATTACACACCACTCAATTGAGATTTGAATGGATGCAACTCCACAGATGGAGGAACATGGGTGGATTCACTTTCAAAATTTATAAAGACCTGCACATACACTACTTCTACTAAAATGCTATCCCGCAAGTGCACAGGGTCGAGTCGTAGTATAGGTAAGGTGGCAAGTATAGGGTCAATCTACATGGAGAAAAGGGGGCACTAGAGCTTTCTAGGTTTCTAATGTGGAGACTAGGGTTAAGGGTTTAAAGATGATTTGATTGTTAAACTAAAGGTGAACAAGAAAGCAAGTCAAGTACGGATGAAATCTAAGTTAACCCTAAACTAGATTAAGACTAATTAAGAAGGAAAAGAATAAGCTAGGTATGAAAAGGCAATTTATGCTAAGGCATGCAAGAAGAGAAAGAGAGAAATTAAAGAGCTAAACTAGCAATAACAAAGCAAGAACAGGGCAAGAAACTATCTAAGAAAGAAAAGAGCTAATTAAGCTAACACTAGCTAAGCAAGATCGAAACTAGGGTTTTAAAACAATTAAGGGAGATGTGGTTTGTTTAGGGGATGCACTTCTGAATTAGGTTGGGGGTGACATATGAACATTATGATTCCATTTAGATTATCAAACCAAACAAAAAGTTAGAGTCTAATGAATTATACTAAGCTACTAGCTGGCCATGGATATGCTAGGTTGTGTATAGGGAAACTAGTCCCTAACACTCCCTACTACCCTTGCGAGTCTCAATTGGGCTAGGGCTTGGGTGTAATTCAATTAGAGTCTAAACAAGCCTAGGTTTCTATGTTAGATTATCTTAGGATTATTAGGGGTTGAGATTAGTAATGGGGGTGGAAGTAAGGTTTTAGGCCTCCCATCACCCACATTCTAGCCTTGAGAAAGCTCCATGCTAAACACACCAATTTCATCTAATTTAGCTACTTAGATCTCTCAACTAGGGTTAGGGGAATTGATTATGATGTGGGAAGATGGGTAGCTAGCTAGGGATCCAAGAATTGGACCTAGGAGAAAATCCCAAAACCCACACATATAAGCAATGTTCCTAAATTCCCAATTGATTTCAAGCACAAATCAAAAAGCAATTCATGGAGAATGAGATAGAAATAGAACATAATCATTGGAAAATGAAATTGCAAAGTTTACATATCATTTTCCCCCAACATGGTATCAAAGTAACATTTTATACCCCAAACAGCCCACCTAAGGGACCTAGCTACTCATAACAATGCAAAATACAAAAAAGGAAGAGGAGGAGATAGAATAAGACATGGAGCTCAGTGTAGATGAAGAATTCCTCCACTTCAGTTGTTGTAGGGTGTCCTCCTATCTCCTCGAAGGTGTAGGGGCATGGAATGATGGTAGAAATGGTGAAATGGAGGTGGAATGGCTAAGGGGCAAAAATGGGGAGCTAGGAGGTGGTAGAAGGTAGCTAACCTCGTGTTGGAGCCACCACCTGTTACAACCCCAATTTTTTTGGGTTCCTTTGGCGAGAAATGTAATTTCTCATATTAAAGATATTTGAATGAATAATTATATAATATATTTTGAATAAATGGATTTTGTTTACAATAGCCTTGATGATTGTGTTGTGGGATTTATTGGCTATTGGACCCAATAACAAGGAAATCCAATTAATAAATGAATAATTGAGTTTTAGAGAAAAGAGAGATATGGAAACCTCTAGAAGGCAAAAGAATATAATCCAAAGGTGGATTTAGTGCCTCTTGGGTTCCTTGGGTCCCAAGGAGTCCAAAGTTGCATAGAGAATGAAATAAGAAAAGAAAATACCAATTAAGTATTTCCTTGTTAAGAAAGAAATTGAAAATAATGATAAAATGTGGAAAATAAGTGGAAAGAGGTGTAATTGAGTTATCCTTAGTGGGATTTCGTATCCCAAGGATTCCTAATAATAAAAGGAATACTGATGAGGAAAGTAAAAGAGAAATAAAAAGAAATCCTCAAAAAGAGGTATTTTAATGAGAAATAAACAAGATAATGTGAAATAATGCATATTGATGCATGTAGAAGGATCATGAGTATTCCTTAAAAAGGAATTTCGAATTATTTGAGTTTCTTGGGATCTAAGGAGTCCCAATGAAGAAATAGGAAAGAGAAAATACCAAATTTGCAAAATAAGAGGATAATGTGATACATTATTAAGCAATTATGTGGTATTGTTAAAAAGGAAATAATTTCTACTAAAGGAAAATAGAAATTCGTGCCAATGGTTTAAAAAGCAAGAATAAAGAGAATAAATGAGAGGAATTTCGAATTCCTAAATATCCATGCAATAAGGAATATCAAGGAAATAGGTAGGAGAGAGAAAGCTTCCTTCCTAATGAAGGAATTGGATCCTATTTGGAAAAGGACTAGTTGACACATAAGTGGTCCTCTTAGGGCGTGGGTAGCCACCCCTATATGAGGAGGTAGAGCCTCTAGATCGAATTCCAAAGTAACCCCACACATATCTCTCCCTCTTCTCCTTTATTTCTTCTTTCAACCCTAGCACGGTTGGTGTAACCTTGGGAACAATCAAGGAGCTGTGGAATCGTCATATTGGAGGAGGAAACCTTCCACAACAACCCTGATATGCTCAGCTACCAATCCAACACCCTCATCTTCGAGCAACCGCTACCGAAAGTCTGCAAAACTGCAGCAACTGCGGCAGAAATCACAGACTACTCTCACTCAGTAACGAACATGTTTTCCATGAGTTGAAGTAACTTCGGGTGCGCCCAGGTGTTGCGGAGTCAAGGCTAGGTTTGGGTGGCAAGCTCCAGCCTAGGGAAAAGGAAACGACCCCCATATGACAACAACCGCGGCTGCACTTACAGCTGCAAGTTGCAGGTCCGCCCGACCCATTCCGGCCATCCTGGCTGTAGGTCAAGGCTTGAGGGAGGATGAGGGTGGGCGGCGGAGGTGATGAAGCCCTCCCTGATGGCCAACGGGGTCCAAGGAGGAGAAGGTGGGCATCGCTCGGCCCTGATCTAGAGGCAACAGCTGGGGAAACTCGAGGAAGAAGAAGGAGTTGTCGTTGGACAAAAATGCCCTCCGCGGGCTGAAGATGCGTGCAACTTAACCAAGGGCAGAGTGGACATTTCAAAATGTTCTGAACCAGCAACGTTACATGAAGCAGGCTACGTGGCGCTTCCTCATTAGCCCACAGTAAGTTATTTTGTTAAATTCATATCTTAATAACCGTAGCTCGGATAGACACGCATTATACATGAAATTTGCTCAGAAAAATGACAAGAATTCATTAAAAATATATTTGGAGCCTGATTCAGCTTGCAATTCGAAAAGGAATGGAAATTTTTAACTTTAGTGTAATAGTGATTAAGAAACCCTTTTTGGATATGATTAATGTGATTAGTAGGGTTTAATTGATGGTTAAAGTTGATATTAACCTATTAATGATAAAAAGGGACATTAGGAACAAAAAAGATGAAATTTGCATGTAATTCATTTAATTTAGAGTTTCATGTGCATAAATATACTTTAATGGGCCTTGAAACCCTAATGTTGGCAAATTCGACTGTTAATAGCTTTAATTATTCAAAGTGGTGGATAAAGATGAGATATAATGTTTCTAAGCTATTTCGAGCATTAACGTTCCTAATTTGTGGATAAATAACCTTAATATAGAAATTAGGATTTTTGAATGAATCAAGGTAGAATTAATGATAAATAATGTTCATATGAGTATTGGAGCATAATGAACTACACATTGATGATAAACGAGCATAATGACTTTGTCATAGGTTAAAGAGGATAAAAAGGGTAGCTTTAATGAAAAGAGGCTTAATGAACTTATATAATGGTTAATTATGTCTTAAATTCGAAACTAAGGATTAGATGTTGAGATAATTAGAGTTTGTGATCAATTGCGTTAAATTAGGGTTTAAAATAGTAAAAGATGAAGGGAACCCTAATTGCAATGGAAACCCTAAAAGTGGACTAGAAACCCTAGGAATCAAGATAGATTTAATAGATCTTAATGACATGAATAATAAAAGGAAATTGTATAATTGTTTTAGGATCTTGTTGAATGCTTGATTGCCTATTGGTTGATTGGATTATTTCTGTCTCACATCATCTTGACAGGTATGTGGTTACACCTATGAATATCCCGCATTAGTTTTCTGAGGATTTCATCGATGTTTATATCGTGGCTTGAGTTAATTGTTGAATGAATTTAATTCATGCAAATTATAATGTGAATATGACTATCACATAAGAGTTGTGCCTACTAGCTCAGATCCTAGTCCCCTCTGTATCTTAATGGGTCGACCTAGTACATGGCTACCAATGGGGTAGGCCCATCAGGTCATTGGATGACTTAGTATATGGCTACTGATGGGGTAGGTCCATCAAGTCACTTTGAGTTAGGAATTGGACTACCATGGGTAGTGTCATGCGACTCAACCCTAGATATTGATCTACCTGTTAGGTAGGATCATGCGGGCTTTAATAAGGATCTACCTAGAGAGAGGTAGTATCTCAGTCCAGTGCAGGGACAACACAGAGAAAGGGGATAGGAAAGGATTGAGTAGTATGTTTTGAAATGTAATCTTGGTTGTTAAATGATAATTGACTGATTACTTTGTTAATGTAGTTGCATGATTATTATTTCCCCCACATACCAGCTTCTTGCTGATCGACATTTTGTTTGTCGGCGTTTTAGGTACAAATGAAAAGAACAAACAGTAAGGTGACATATGTGGAATTAAATGAGAAATAAAGTACACCGGAGGATTAGTTAGATTAACATCTTCATGGATAGAAGTTTAGAAATCCTAGTTTTTAAAAGGTAAGCAAAGTTTTATTTTATACCGGATTTCAATTTAGTTGGTAAAGTTTATTAATTGTTATTGATTATTTGTCGAACCTTTGATCCAGGTTATTAGATAACATCCCTAATCTCTTGGTCTCCCTTAAGTGGGGGTTACCGAGAGACGGGGTCATTACAATTAGTATCAGAGCATAGGTTTCTCATCTAATCATTAATAATTATTAAATTTTACAAATTCTGTAGAACCAAGGGAGTTATTAGAGGATTATTCGAAAGACAGAGGTGTCTAGAAAAGGATCACGACCGGGGGCTGGAAATATTTTCCTCTGCACCGCTAGTCGGAATATGAGGACTCCTGGATCCGTGTGACTGCCTGGCCAAAGTCTTAGGGTATGAATCGAAATAAGATACCTTTAAGACTCTCTCATCTTATTCATCTCTTCCCAACAAAATTCTGTTAAGGACCTTAAGGATTAGGGTTTCCTCTCTCTTCCTCACCCTCTTGAGGTATGGGTAAGGTTGATAAGGATTAAGGGATCCTCCACCAAATTGATAAAAATCATGTGAATAAGATGTCATGGACATAAGCTTAATATAGTATGCATAAAAGAATAGATACATGCTTAGGTCGTATGACACGAGTTGTATTTGGCCTCAGGAAAGACCTGAGGATAGACCTCCTTGTCAGGAGGATGAGTGGAGAGAGTTAGTCTTAGAGGTAGAGACCTCCATTAAAAAGTAGAGACCTGGCACATCCTCTAAAAGATGATGTTAACCCTAACCCTAAGTGAAGGTTAGAGAGAGAGATGACATGAAGAGTTAGATGTCATGGTAGACCAGGTGTTTGGATGGATACACCTTGGGATGACATATGAGCCATGATAGGTTGGATGACCTAGTACCTCTGGCGACCCAACCCTAGGAAGGGTCGCGCATGTTAGAGTGAAGGATAACTCCTTCATTGATGAGGTTAGAAGAGAACCTATAGAAACCCTATGAGCATATGCAAGTAGGGTATAGCTTGCACCTAGAGTACATAAGTAATGTGAACAATAGGTTAAAACTAAGGCCAGAAGGATATGACAGATGGCTTATGAGATAAGCATAACAATAATCTTGAGCAGGACCCCGAGTAGGGAAGTTGGAAGTCTAAAACCCTGAGATTTGAGGAACAACGGGGAGTTGAGGATAATGCGACCTAAGTGGATGATAGTGGTTGCCTTATGCTTGACCCCTAGAGGTTGATGATATCTTGGTTGCCTTTAGAGGAACCAAACCCTAGAAAGAGATGATGATGCTTCCGGTACCTAAGTGCCTATGGTATAAGTGGTTACCTGTTGAGATGAGACCAGGAGTGCCTTAGACCCTGAGGAGGTTTAGGTAACCAGTTGTGAGTCATTATACCTAGTTGGTTGTCCTTGAGGAGGACTCAACCCTGATATGTTGCTCATATAAAAGGGTCATGGGAGTATATGACATACCTTGGACATGCTTGATTTGTGGTTAAGAGATTGAGCATGTAGTTAGACACCCAAAGGTGAAACTAGGGTTCCTAGACCTAAAAGGGGAAGTGGTGCACCCAATGATAATAATGAGATTTGAGCATGGTGCTCCTTATGTTCAGAGGAAAGGGAAACCCCCTTAAGTTAAGGGTATGTTTGATGAACCCCTCACAACTAAGTTGATCTAATGTAGAGGATGAGAACAAGGGTGACCTAGTATGGTCTAGTAGGTGGTCTTCTTATGCCTTAGTAGCTTGCTAGGGTTAAGCATACTCATGTGGATGCAGACCCTAAGGACAGTTGTGACCTTGTTGTCAAGAGTTGTAGTTTCCTCCCATCCTGGGAGAGGGACCCTTTGGTTGGGTGTTTACCAATTTTGTTGGTTTTGAGGTAACCTAAAGAGGTCTCATAGGATCTTGAGATACTAAGTGAAAAATACATGGCATGAGAATGAACCTGTAGACCCATAGATAACCATCTCTGCGTGTATGTGGATGTGTTATCATGGAGGTAACCACTATGGGACCTGACCAAGGTAGGCAGGTCGCCATGATCCTTGAGAAAGGATGAAATTCAGCCCGTGAATGAAGAAAGAGAGATGATGAAGGGTTGGATACGGTTCTAAGTTGGACATGTACTATAATAGAATCCTAAGTCTATCCTAGGGTCAGGTAGGGACAAGACCGATGGAAGTAGGAGTTGCCTAATTCCCTAGTTGCACATGACCATAGGGTCGGGAGGTAACAACTATCATTGTCTGAGGGCCATGGGTTAGGAGATTGATCACCTTCATGAACTCATGGGACCCAAAGGGAAGATGAGTAGGGCACTCTCTGGATGCATAAGGGAAAAGGGATGACCCCAAAAGTGCCGACACCCTATAGACCTAGAGGAGATGACCAAGGATTGTGTGGTGACCCAAGTAGGTTCGAGACTAGTTTTCCATGGAAGTAACTTTGATATCATGATGTTTGTGATGTAGAGACATAAGTTGCACGTTTCAACTTAGAATTGAAGTTGTACTGGCGATGTGGGATGTATCATCTCTACTCTTAGAATAGGAAGAACTTTGTGTTTGGACGGCCGCCAAATGCTTATTTCCTCTTGTTATAAGAGGGAGAGATGGGACAATATGCATGCCATACACCAAGGACAAAAGATGAAGTGAGTTGGAACGTTGCTACAAGGTATGAGGGCAGAGATGATAACATACCTTGGTGGAGTGAATAATACAGGGATGGTTTACAAACACTAAGAGAAGTAGTGTAGTCAGCTTATGAGGATGTTTTATCAGGAGCTATGTGGAATTTGCAAGTTAACCAAGGTTGAGCTTGATCATAATGAGGATGAGCTCAGAGCTTCTTGATGAAGACCAACTTAGAGTTTGAGATGAGATGATAAGTATAATACATGGAGGTGTATGTTACCTAACACCTAAGGATAAGAAGTAGTAATGAATGCTCTGGTTGAGATATAGTGGCTAGTTAAGCTGGAAGCTAGAAGAAGTTGAGGTTGTTATGATAACCTTAAGTTGAGAAAAAGAGATAAGTTTGACTAACACTCAGATATAACAAAATCTGTTGAACAAGACTAGTGGTTGTTTGGATAGCTGGCCTAGTCCTTGATGTGGTAGAAGGATGGTTGTAGAACCCTGGATACACTTCTTTGGATAGGAAGGTAATAAAACCCTATTGAGAGTGGTTTAGGGTTTCCAAGGAATCGATCTTGAGGAATCATGACATACCCGAGATTATGGTTTTAAGATCACCAAACACCGTGATACTACAAAGATAGTAAGTGATGATAGCACTTTGGCTGCTTGATGTGAAGTTGCATGTAGCATATGGCCATGCAAGCCAAGAGTGAAGGACGAACACCAGTAACCCAATGCTTTGACTTAGAGGTTAAAAAAAAATCCCCAAGAGGGAATGGGAATTCATCACTACATATGTGTTGGTAAGTCTTCCCTAGACCAAAGAAGGTCAAGATGCAATATGGATTATGGTAGATCACCTTACCTAGATGACATGAGATAGAAAGAATGCTGTCAAGGGACATATTCGGTTGAACTACTTAAGAGAGAAAGATGGTTCAACTACACCATGATGCAAGTTCAAAAGTTCTTGAGCATGAGCTAAAGGTTCACTTCCATTAGGAGGAAGTAGTTACATGAATAACTCGATGATAGTATAGTTTATCACCCCTAACTAATGGGTAGTATGATCCAGACTAGAGGGTCTGATAAGAGCAAGTGTGCTTGTTCAGGGTGATACAAAGAGACAGTTCTTAAGATGTGATGTTAACCACCATAGCCTTTATTGGGATGCAAGAAGTTCTATAGGGAGGTTGTGTCGGTCACCACTTCATTAAGATGATGTTGGTGAAAGAGGCCCCACGAAGGTTAGAAAAGAACCACAGTGTGTGCAGATGAAGTCACTTTGATCATGCAATGGTTGAGAGAGAGAAAGCCTAGTGGTGACATGAGTTGCGAGCTGATGCAAAGTAGACTGACATACAGTTCACTGTTGGAGAATATGTGATGTGAAAATACGACCCCTCTAAGATACAACTGAGAAAGCTGAGTCCCCGATATATGGGTCCATTTGAGATGGGTTGGTGGAGATGGTTGTGTTTAACCTTGCCCCTCAGGATAAAATGACGTGTTGCGTGAGTCTGATCTAGAGCACTATGTGAGGTACCCAAGCCATGTGTTGAGCCCTGAACCTAATCAGCTTTTGAGAGGCTGAAATGTCTTGAGTCACCTATGACGGTACGATATACCAAGGTAAGAAAGAACTCAGATGGAAGAATATGAGATAATGAAGGTTCTTGGGAAGCACCATGGAAAGGGTAAAGCCACATGGGATCCATGATGGACATATGAAAGGCTTATCCTAGTTGTTTGCTTGCTTGATGGAATTTTGAGGGCAAAATGCTTATAAGAGGGGAAGGATGTTACAACCCCAATTTTTTGGGTTCCTTTGGTGAGAAAAGTAATTTCTCATATTAAAGATATTTGAATGAATAATGATATAATCTATTTTGATTAAATGGATTTTGTTTACAATAGCCTTGATGATTGTGTTGTGGGCTTTATTGGCTATTGGGCCCAATAACAAGGAAATCCAATTAATAAATGAATAATTGAGTTTTGGAGAAAAGAGAGATATAGAAACCTCTAGAAGGCAAAAGAATATAATCCAAAGGTGGATTTCGTGCCTCTTGGGTTCCTTGGGTCCCAAGGAGTCCAAAGTTGCATAGAGAATGCAATTAGAAAAAAAAGACCAATTAAGTATTTCCTTGTTAAGAAAGAAATTGAAAATAATGATAAAATGTGGAAAATAAGTGGAAAGAGATGTAATTGAGTTATCCTTAGTAGGATTTCATATCCCAAGGATTCCTAATAATAAAAGGAATACTGATGAGGAAAATAAAAGAGAAATAAAAAGAAATCCTCAAAAAGAGGTATTTTAATGAGAAATAAACAAGATAATGTGATATAATGCATATTGATGCATGTAGAAGGATCATGAGTATTCCTTAAAAAGGAATTTCGAATTATTTGAGTTTCTTGGGATCCAAGGAGTCCCAATGAAGAAAGAGGAAAGAGAAAATACCAAATTTGCAAAATAAGAGGATAATGTGATACATTATTAAGCAATTATGTGGTATTGTTAAAAAGGAAATAGTTTCTACTAAAGGAAAATAGAAATTCATGCCAATGGTTTAAAAAGCAAGATTAAAGAGAATAAATGAGAGGAATTTCGAATTCCTAAATATCCATGCAATAAGGAATATCAAGGAAATAGGTAGGAGAGAGAAAGCTTCCTTCCTAATGAAGGAATTGGATCCTATTTGGAAAAGGACTAGTTGACACATAGGTGGTCATCTTAGGGCGTGGGTAGCCACCCCTATATGAGGAGGTAGAGCCTCTGGATCAAATTCCAAAGTAACCCCACACATATCTCTCCCTCTTCTCCTTTATTTCTTCTTTCAACCCTAGCATGGTTGGTGTAACCTTGGGAACAATCAAGGAGCTGTGGAATCGTCATATTGGAGGAGGAGACCTTCCACAACAACCCTGATATGCTCAGCTACCAATCCAACACCCTCATCTTCGAGCAACCGCTACCGAAAGTCTGCAAAACTACAACAACTGCAGCAGCAATCACAGACTACTCTCGCTCAGTAACGGTCGTGTTTGCCATGAGTTGATGGAACTTCAGGTGCGCCCAAGTGCTACGGAGTCAAGGCTAGGTTTGGGTGGCAAGCTCCGGCCTAGGGAAAAGGAAACGACCCCCGTTTGACAGCAACCGCGGCTGCACTTGCAGCTGCAAGTTGCAGGTCCGCCCGATCCATACCGACCATCCCGGCCGTAGGTCAAGGCTTGAGGGAGGACGAGGGTGGGTGGCGGAGGTGATGAAGCCCTCCCTGATGGCCAACGGGGTCCAAGGAGGAGAAGGTGGGCATCGCTCGGCCCTGACCTAGCGGCAACAGCTGGGAAAACACGAGGAAGAAGAAGGAGTTGTCGTTGGACAAAAATGCCCTATGTGGGCTGAAGATGCACGCAACTTAACCAAGGGTAGAGTGGACATTTTGAAATGTTCTAAACTAGCAATGTTGCATGAAGCAGGCTACGTGGCGCCTCCTCATTGGCCCACAGTAAGTTATTTGGTTAAATTCGTATCTTAATAACCGTAGCTCAGATAGACACACATTATACATGAAATTTGCTCAGAAAAACGAGGGAAATCCAATGAAAATATAAATGGAGCCTGATTCTGCTTGCAATTCGAAAAGTAATGGAAATTGTTAACTTTAGTGTAATAGTGATTAAGAAACCCTTTTCGAATATGATTAATGTGATTAGTAGGGTTTAATTGATGGTTAAAGTTGATATTAACCTGTTAATGATAAAAAGGGACATTAGGAACAAAAAGGATGAACTTTGCACGTAATTCATTTAATTTAGAGTTTCATGTGCATAAATATACTTTAATGGGCCTTGAAACCCTAATGTTGGCAAATTCGATTGTTAATAGCTTTAATTATTCAAAGTGGTGGATACAGATGAGATATAATGTTTCTAAGCTATTTCAAGCATTAAAGTTCCTAATTTGTGGATAAATAACCTTAATATAGAAATTAGGATTTTTGAATGAATCAAGGTAGAATTAATGATAAATAACGTTCATATGAGTATTGGAGCATAATGAACTAAAAATTGATGATAAACGAGCATAATGACTTTGTCATAGGTTAAAGAGGATAGAAAGGGTAGCTTTAATGAAAAGAGGCTTAATGAACTTATATAATGGTTAATTATGCCTTAAATCCGAAACTGAGGATTAGATGTTGAGATAATTAGAGTTTGTGATAAATTGCGTTAAATTAGGGTTTAAAATAGTAAAAGATGAAGGGAACCCTAATTGTAATGGAAACCCTAAAAGTGGACTAGAAACCCTAGGAAGAGAGCTAGATTTAATAGATCTTAATGACATGAGTAATAAAAGGAAATTGTATAATTGTTTCAGGATCTTGTTGAATGCTTGATTGCCTATTGGTTGATTGGATTATTTCTGTCTCACATCAGCTTGACAGGTATGTGGTTACGCCTATGAATATCCCGCATTAGTTTTCCAAGGATTTCATCAATGTTTATATCATGGATTGAGTTAATTGTTGAATGAATTTAATTCATGCAAATTATAATGTGAATATGACTATCACATAAGAGATGTGCCTACTAGCTCAGATCCTAGTCCCCTCTGTAGCTTAATGGGTCGACCTAGTACATGGCTACCAATGGGGTAGGCCCATCAGGTCATTGGATGACTTAGTATATGGCTACCGATGGGGTAGGTCCATCAAGTCACTTTGAGTTAGGAATTGGACTACCATGGGTAGTTCCATGCGACTCAACCCTAGATATTGATCTACCTGTTAGGTAGGATCATGTGGGGTTTAATAAGGATCTACCTAGAGAGAGGTAGTATCTCAGTCCACTGCAGGGACAACAAAGAGAAAGGGGATATGAAAGGATTGAGTAGTATGGTTTAAAATGTAATCTTGGTTGTTAAATGATAATTGGATGATTACTTTGTTAATGTAGTTGCATGATTATTGTTTCCCCCACATACTAGCTTCTTGCTGACCGACGTTTTGTTTGTCGGCATTTTAGGTACAAATTAAAAGAACAAACAGTAAGGTGGCATATGTGGAATTAAATGAGAAATAAAGTACACCGGAGGATTAGTTAGATTAGCATCTTCATGGATAGAAGTTTAGATATCCTAGTTTTTAAAAGGTAAGCAAAGTTTTATTTTATACCAGTTTTCAATTTAGTTGGTAAAGTTTATTAATTGTTATTGATTATTTGTCAAACCTTTGATCCGGGTTATTAGATAACGACCCTAATCTCTTGGTCTCCCTTAAGTGGGGGTTACCAGGAGACGTGGTCGTTACACCACCTAGGTATATATAGCTGTGGGGGAAGCACTAGGGCAAGTAGGGGTAGTATGGGAAAATAATGTAAAAGTAGTAAGTTTTTGTAGGTAGCACGACCGTGGTGGGAGGGGTGAGAACGATCGTGGTGGATGGGAATGTCCATGGTGAGAAATGGTGAAAATCACATGGAGTTGGTCAATTTTGTACTGAAGGTGGTACGCCTGTGGTGGTCACGACGACCGTGATGGGGCTAGGGTAGCATGGTCGTGGTGGGTACCACAATCATTCTGGCTCAAATTCAACAACCCGTTCTCGACCCCACGGTCGTTCTCTCTGTAGGTACCACATCCGTGCTATGCAACATGGCCGTTCTAGAGTCAGTGCACCAAAACCGTTCTGTGGTCCACGACTGTGGGAATTTTTGCACAAATTGAGCTCTGAACCTGTTGATTTTGCATGTGACCTAGCACTGTCGTTATGTGGTACCACAACTCCAACACTTTGACATGATTCTTTGGATTTCCTTAGACATCTTTGCTTCAATGGATCTTTGGCCACTAGGGGTAGGTTGAGGGAGCATCAAACTTCACTTTGGGTCTCTCCAAGGGTAGAGAAACCCCATGATCACTCCTTCTCTCTCTTTGGATCAACACTTGTCAAAATGCTGGTCTCTAGATCAACACTTTGACATGATTCTTTGGATTTCCTTAGACATCTTTTCTTCAATGGATTTTTGGCCACTAGGGGTAGGTTGAGGGAGCATCAAACTTCACTTTGGGTCTCTCCAAGGGTAAATAAATCCTAGGATCACTCCTCTCTCTCTTCCATCAAGCGTAGTTCAAATGGGTGAAAACATGCAAATGATGTCCATAAGTGCATTTTACACAAATATGCATATTGAGGGAAATAACATGTAATATAACAGGTATAAATGTGATTGAAATGCAAAATGACACAATATGAAGCCCTAAAATAGGGCTGAATCACCACCCCAAACTTGAAACATACTTGTCCTTAAGTATGCTCCAACTCAATCTCTCTACAATTTTTCCACAATCAAGAAATGACAAATGCAATGCAAAGGATGATTTTTGCTGAATGGGATCAAAAGTGACTAAGTACATGCATTCCACCTCTCTCATCTCCTGCTTTCACAAACTAATCATGAAAACAACACAAATCATATGAACTTCAAATATAGTGCATAAAACACATGAGCTATTCTTATTTCTTTCATGTAGTTCTAGGTAGACCATTTCATGATGGCGTCAATAAAGGATGACTAGGAGTGCTATTTCACTTTCATGCTTTCAACCTTATGTTTCAAATTACACTAAATGACCCACATGGCTGCGGAAAAGTGCAAAATGAGCTAGGTTTGATGTTTCCTAGCAAAATGGGCATGAAAAATGGAAGAAAGGATTGCGGTTAGATTTTGGAGTGCTATTACATAGAGCAGTCATCTTTTCTTTACTTAGATGCTTTTAATCAGGAGCATCTTTTATTGTCTTTTTACATTTTTTTCTTTTTCTTTTCCCTTGGAGTAGATAGGGCATATGGTGATGAGAGTGAAGCGGTGAGATGTAGATGTGGCCACCCCAAACTTTTGGAGGTGGCCACGAATGATATGTGCACTTTGGCATCCTTTCATGAGGTAGAGGGGTAATAAGATGGTGAGTGAAGAGGCGGGTCAAAGAGGGGTCATTGGTGTGATTCTCAACATAAGGTATCCTGCATGAAAATTAATCCAACACTTCATCCAACAATATCACACCACATGAATGAACAACCTGAAATTGATACTTCTATCAAGTGATTTCATAGGCACTAAGCGCTCATAGCTTGCTCAAGTCACAATTCAACCAAAACATTCACAAACCCAAGAGAGGTTATGCACAAGTAAAAAGTCAAGAATTGATACCATTTAATAATAAACAATGATAATTCACTCACAATTGTCAAAGGTCATCATTTTTAATCCAAAAAGTAGAGATTGGGTTGAAACACACTTTTAGACAAGAAATCTCAAATTTGGGCAAAGTTGGCCAAAATGGTGCCAAGTTGCCTTCAATCACATCTAAGCCTATATTATTGAACTTAAAATAGTAAACAAGAAAATCCTAGATAAAACATGAAAAAATTACAAAAAATCTACATGATATGCAATGCATGGCAAAAAAAGCAATTTTTTTTGAAAATTACGCAAAAATGACAAGAAAGCAAACTATAAGGCATGCAGGTATGCAAAGCAAGTAAACTCTAAACTAGATAGAAAAAACAAACAAAAAGTAACAAGATGAGACAAGAAATCAACAAAATAAGCTGAGAACTAAGGGCATGTAGGTATACAAAGCTGGTAAACTCTAAACTAGATAATGAAAATAATAAAAAAATAATCAGATGAGACATGAAATCAATAAAATGAGCTGAGATCTGAGGGCTTACTGCCTTACCACCAAAAACTTTTGAATCATGTTGTTCTCATCATAAAACTAAATCTTAGGAATGATAGGGTAGAAGTCATGGTTGTAGTGGTGTGGGATCCTGTGGTGGGCCTGAGTGCGGGGGTGGGTGCTGGTAGTAATGGCCCCAGTAGTCTACCTATAGAGCTAAGTACATCTCCTAATAACCAGAAAGTCCTCCCTAGAAGTCCTCCCCCCATTGGGGGTTCCTCTGTACCTGTGCATGCTGATAGTGGTACATGTGGTTGATCTGATGATGCATCTATTGCTGATCTAACCACATGGACTGCTGTGTCTACTAAATTGCCTCCAATTGAGAATGAATGGATGACATGTCACATGCTATAGTTGGAGGTGGCTGCACATCAAAATCCTCAAATCTTTGGCGTGTGTGGTGTGGCTACTAAAAAATGTGCTGCTGCTCTGGCACATTAGTCTCTCCTCCTTATTCATGTAAGTCCACATTTGGTGCATTGAACCCCTCTCTTGGGTTCTCCTCCTCATACTATGCTATCACCTTAGAAAAGTTCTCCAGTGGCCCCACATCCATCAGTAGGGGGTGCCATGGTATGGGAGCTCCAAGGTGATTCTAAGGTACCCGAGGTTTAGAACATAAAAGATTTTGCTATCTTTGAGGGAGATCATTTGGGACCTAGCAAGATAGTTTAGATCAACATATTTGCTTCCTTCTACCTTGGTAAACCCATCTAGATTGCAGCCCACCACCTTTGCCATTGTGGTTATAATTCCCCCATGATGAATGGACTTTTACTCTTGTAGGGAATTGTCTTCAAGTGGTCAATCACCATGGAACCTATGTTTACAAATCCCCTACTTGCAATTGTGGCCATAACAAACAAATATTTTTGTGAGCAACACCCTTGATTGTGATAACGACCAAAAAAGTGTTTGCTAGGACCTTCTGTAGGTATCTAATGAAGGGGTTGTAAATCTTGCTGGTCTTGGATTGTCCTGCAGAAAAAGTAGCTTGACCAAAAATTGTCTTCCACATCTTGGAGTAATATGCTCTACCACTCTTGTTAAGTCTTCCTTCATTGAATTTCTCTGCCATTTCTGAATTGGGGTCAAAGATAGCATTGATTTGGGAAACTTTAAGCACATGTTTCGAGTTGTTCCTTCTCTAAGGTTGCAAATAATTCATGAGTCATCTCCAAGTAGGTTTCTTCAACCTCAGTCAAGATCTTGTACAACCCACAACGTTGCATTTGACTCTTGAATGTGTAGTTGATCCCTATAGCTTGCACGGTAGTCATACATGCATATCTAGTGGGGATCATCCTCCTTGTTAAGCACTCGGGGTGGAGAGGCCTCATCACAACTTTTTTGTCATTCCCCTTCCATAGGTGGTTCCATCTGGTTGCTTTCCCACGCATTTCAACGTATCCTCTTCTAGCTTGGATACAATGTCCATTGGTTCATCTTCCATCTCCCCACCTTCCGTATCATCTTCCCCCTCTTCTGCATAAGTGTGTGACCCTGAACTTGTGTCTAAGTTCAAGGGCACCCTCTCAAAGCTTGCACTAGGTCAAGCCGATGAAGTGGAATGTCTTGTTGGAGCTGGTCATGGTGGCAAGCACGAGGAAGATGCATCATTTAATTTCTTATCCCTCCCCTCATGAGCTGACACATCAACATTAATTGAGTCCATTATGTTTTCTAGATCTTCTTCTTCCTCCTCCTCTTCAAGGTTGTGGTAGCTTGGATCTGAAATTTGGCCGCTGGAAGAGGAGCGGTGTCGGGAGGCGCTCATCGATGATGACCGTCTAGAGGATCAAGAAATTGAATTTGACAGTGATGAAGCATTGTCGAACTGCTGTGACAAATGGGAGGCCCGCTTGGAGTGGCTTTTGCCTCCGGTGAGGATGTTCATCGTCTTCTCTACTGCCTTCCTAATTTCCTTGCCCATGCTCTTCATTTTTGTAAGGTTCTTCAGTGAAAAATGAGCACGAACAATACCAAACGTGCTTCCAAGCTATACCAGACAATTCTCCTTGGAGGTGGAGAAATAGATGGTGACAAAGGGTGGAAAACAAAGCTTGAGGTTAGGCAAGATAATTGGGGACCAAGGGGAACTCAAATCCAGAGTTTGGGAGCAAGAGGAGTTGATTTGGGGGAAAAGTAGGGTCTCCCTAGTCGCCAGTCTGTGCGGAACAACCATGCTCTGTCACAAAAATGCATTCTGGGTTTTGCTGGCTCGAGAAAAATCGGGCGACTTAAGTACTAGATCTAGGCCACAACCATTCTGGCCAGCATAACCATTTTGGTGGGATACCAGCACAGTCATGCTTCTCATGTCCAAAACTCGAGTTTTCCCTGTTGAAATCTAACTTAATCAGCACGACCGTTCCACGCCAGAACGACCATTCTAGATGGATGCCAACACGACCGTGTTGCCGGATGCCAAATCTTGCATTTTCCCTGTTGAAAACCATCTCTTTCAGCACATCCGTTGCACATCAGCATAGCCGTTGCACACCAGCACATTTGTTGCACACCAACATGGCCGTTCTGGGCTCTGTCAGTTCAAAAATCTTCAAAAAATCATCAAATCATTTCATCATTCATCATCCAATTATCTTGAACGATTCATTTGATGTTGTGTCGACCAATTTTTCACTAAATGTGCCTCATTTCTCAACTTGCACCCATTTCATCTGTCATTTCATCACAAAATAAAACAAAAATTATCAAGCACAAGTGTGCGTGTGTGTTTTTAGGTTTGTGTAAAAATAAAGTAAGAGTATAAAAAATGAGAGGTTGGGTGAAAAATTCCCCAAACCTAAGTGGGTTGCCTCCCACAAGCACTGAGTTTCTTGCCTTTAGATTGGCTTCTCAGTGATTCTTCTTTCACTCATCCATTTGGCATTCTCATGTGTCCATTCTTGCAAAACATGCTTCCCTCATTTGCACTCAATTTGTGTTCCTCATCCCTTTGATCACAATAATCATCATCAATTGATCCATCTTGATCCCCTTTTCTCAAATGATCATTCGGACTTGTGAAGTGATCATGTCCTATATCCCTATCTCGAACTCACCGAGTTGGGTTTTGTAAATATTGATCTTGATCTTCATGTCCATGAATGAATTCCATCATGGTGTTGGTGCGTACATGAATCTTAACATCAGCTGTAGATAAGAACGACCTTCCTAAAATGATGGGAATCTTCCTATTCACTGGCTCCATATCAAGTACAATGAAATCTATCGGGAACATTGAACCTTTCTCTTTATCTATCATCTACAATACATCATCCAATCTGCCCCTAGGCACTTTTATGGATCTATCTGCCAATTGGAGAGTGCAATGTGCCGGCTTCAACTTGCCTAAGCCCAACTCAACATAGACATTGTATGGCGTCAAATTCACACTAGATCCCAAACCAAGTAAGGACTTGTATATGCGATGTCTCCCTATATATCTAGGTCTGAGTGGGGCTCCTAGGGCATTTCTCTTCATGGGAAGTGAATGTTGTATGATGAAGCTCACTTGTTCAATTAATTTCACCTTCTTGGTATCCTCCTCATTGACTTCCTCTTCATAGTGCATAAGTTCTTAAGGAACTTGGAAAATGATGGGATTTTCTTGATAGAATCCAAGAGTGGAATGTTCACCTTCACTTAGCAAAACACCTCAAGAATATCCACATTTTGCTTTTGCCTCCTCTTCATTTCTGGTGGCTCATCTAGTGCTTCGATGAATGGAGGATCATTGACTTTTGCCTTTCTTGCATCAATGTGAGGTGGAACACTAGGGTTGGTAGGAATTTCAAATGGAGTATGAAGTGGAGCACATGGTATCCCAAAATCAACAGGATGTATCACTAAATCATTTTCGGCAATTTCAATCACAGTATCACCACTTGGCTACCTTTGCTTTGCTTTGTCAACCTTTCTTTGACTTGCGAGCTGCTCAAGAGATTTCCCACTCCTTAGAACTATCACAACAATTCTTTGCTCATGGTGGAGAGGGGGAGCTAGTTGTGGCTGTGAAGGAGGTGGAGGTGACACTTGGTGTTGAAATTGAGGTGGAGGGGAGAATTTATGTTGGAAGGTGGATTGTTGGGAAAATGGTGGTGATGGAGGTGGTGGGGGTGGAGTATAAGTCTTGAGATCACCTTGGAAATGGTAGATGGGTTGCACTTGCATGGGAGGCAAACAATAGAAAACTTTAGAAGAGGGCATTGGTCCACTTGACTCATGGTAGCTCATGATGGGTTTTGAAGACAACTTTTCCTCTTGGAGAACAATTATGAAGATAGATGCTCTATTCTCTCTTCTAGCCTTACAACATCTTTTTGAACATGATCAAATATTTTCAATCTAGAGAGAACCTCTTCCTTAAACCTTGAGCTATATTTTAGACTTTGTGGCTCTTAATATCTATAGGAGTGAGGTGTATTCTTTTCTTCACCATGAAACTCAATAGAATTGACCAGGTGGCAAGGAACATTTGTCACCTAGTTCTTCATGAAGCTCACCATGTCACCAAGAATCTACATCACTTGCAGGCTTGAGTCATTATGACTAGGAGGTGTCACACCAAAGGCATAGCCTCCATCATTCATCATGTTATAAGCTCAAATTCTTGTTCCTTCAGCTAGCTGCTCAAACAAAGGCCATATCTCCTCAGGTGGCCTAGCCATGAAAACTCCTCCACACGAAGAGTCTACCGTATCTTGGTCCTTCAGAGATGAATCGGAGTAGAATGATTGAACTAGCTGCCATAATGGGATCTCATGGTGCGGGCACTCTCTCAAAATCTTCTTAAATCTCTCCTATGCATGGTGGAATTGCTCATTATCCATTTGACTAAAACTTATCACGATGCGCCACATTTGTGTTAACCTTGCTATAGAGTAGAATTGCCTTAGGAAGGCATTCTTCATTGATTCCCAACTCATGATGTCCCTTCTAGAACCATACTAGTCTTTGTCTCTATCTTTGAGGGAGAATGAGAATAAGGACAATATGATTATATCATCAGTAACCGTCAGTGGCCTGAAGGTGGAGCATACTTTAAGAAAGGAGTCCAAGTGCTTGTAGGGGTTCTCACTCTCTGAGACATAGAAGGTGGGCAGGAGCCCAAGAAGACCTGGAGGGATTGAGAATTTCTCCCGTGGCATATGATCAACCGTGCTAGCTATTGGCGATTTATAGTTGCTAGGCATGAAGTAGTCTTGAAGTGGATTGTGGGTTACATTTTGGCCTTCCATCTTGTCTTCTCCAGAGTGGCTTGTCACATGCACAAAGCACAACCAAACAAAAGAGGGCAAGTTAGCAAACAAATATACACAAAGAATGCAAAGAATAAAGAATAAATATTAATAAGGATGAGGGCAGTAGGAAAAGTTAAAGAAAAACTAACTAGCTAGGTCGAGTGCCTTTCTCCTCGACAACAATGCCAGAAATCTTGGTGCGCCCCGTCATTGGCGTTACACACCACTCAATTGAGATTTGAATGGATGCAACTCCATAGATGGAGGCACATGGGTGGATTCACTTTCAAAATTTATAAAGACCTACACAGACACACCTACTTCTACTAAAACACTATCCCACAAGCGCACGAGGTTGTGTCATAGTATAGGTAAGGTGGCAAGTATAGGGTCGATCCACAGGGAGAAAAGGAGGCACAAGAGCTAGGTTTGTTTTTCTAGGTTCCTACTATGGAAACTAGGGTTAAGGGCTTAAAAATGATTTGATTGTTAAACTAATGGTGAAAAAGAAAGCAAGTCAAGCAAGAATCAAATCTAAGTTAACCCTAGATTAGATTAAGACTAATTAAGTAGGAAAAGACTAAGCCAGGTATGAAAATGCAATTTACGCTAAGGCATGCAAGAAGAGAAAGAGAGAAATTAAAGAGATAAAATAGCAAGAATAAAGCAAGAACATGGCAAGAAGCTATCTAAGCAAGAAAAGAGCTAGTTAAGCTAACACTAGCTAAGCAAGATGGAAACTAGGGTTTTAAAGCAATTAAGGGAGATGTGGGCTGTTTGAGGGATGCACTTATCAATTAGGTTGGGGGTGACATATGAATATTATGATTCCATTTAGATTATCAAACCAAACAACAAGTTAGAGTCTAATGAATTATCCTAAGCTACTAACTGGCCATGGATATGCTAGGTTGTGTATAGGGGAACTAGTCCCTAACACTCCCTACTACCCTAGTGAGGCTCAATTGGGTTAAGACTTGGGTGTAATTCAATTAGTGTCTAAACAAGACTAGGTTTCTAGGTTAGATGATCTTAGGATGATTAGGGGCTGAGATTAGTAATGGGGGTGGAAGTGAGGTTTTAGGCCTCCCATCACCCACATTCTAACCTTGAGAAAGCTCCATGCTAAACACACCAATTTCATCTAAAATAGCTACTTAGATCTCTCAACTAGAGTTAGGGGAATTTATTATGATGTAGAAAGATGGGTAGCTAGCTAGGGATCCAAGAATTGGACCTAGGAGTAAATCCCAAAATCCACACATATAAGCAATTTTCCTAAATTCCCAATCGATTTCGAGCATAAACCAAAAAGAAATTCATGGAGAATGAGATAGAAATAGAACATAATCATTAGAAAATGGAATTACAAAGTTTACATATCATTTCCCCCCAACATGGTATCAAAGTAACATTTTATACCCCAAACAACCCACCCAAGGGGCCCAGCTACTCATAACAATGCAAAATACAAAAAGGGAAGAGAAGGAGATAGAAGAAGCCATGGAGATCAGTGTAGATGAAGAATTCCTCCACTTCAACTACTAGAGGGCATCCTCCTCTCTCCTCCAAGGTGTAGGGGCATGGAATGATGGTGGAAATGGGTGGAAACTAGGGTTTTGATGGTGGAAATGGTGAAATGGAGGGGGAAATTGAGTGGAATGGCTAAGGGGCAAAAATGGGGAGCTAGGAGGTGGTAGAAGGAATCTAACCTCATGCTGGAGCCACCACCTAGGTATATAGGTGTGGGAGGAGCATTCGATCAAGTAGGGGTAGTATGGGAAAAACAACGCAAAGTAGCTAGGTTTTTGTAGGTAGCACGACCGTGGTGGGGAGGGGTGAGAATGGTCATGGTGGATGGGAATGTCCATGGTGAGAAATGGTAAAAAATCACATGGAATTTGTCAGTTTTGTACCGAAGGTGGCACGACCGTGGTGGGGCTAGGGTATCACGGCCGTGGTGGGTACCACGATCGTTCTGGATCGAATTCAACTACCCGTTCTTGACCCCATGACCGTTCTCTCTGCAGGTACCACAGTCGTGCTGTGCATCATGGCCGTTCTAGAGTCAGTGTACCACAGCCATTCTGTGGTCCACGACCATGGGAATTTCTGCACAGATTGAGCTATGAACCTGTTGATTTTATAAGTGTTCTAGCACGACTGTTCTTTGGTACCACAGCTGTGCTGGTCTCTAGATCAACACTTTGACTTGATTCTTTGGATTTCCTTGGACATATTTGCTTCAATGGATCTTTGGCCACTAGGGGTAGGTTGAGGGAGCATCAGACTTCATTTTGGCTCTCTCCAAGGGTAGATAAACCCTAAGATCACTCCTACTCTCTCTTCCATCAAGCGTGGTCCAAATGCCTGAAAAATATGCAAATAATGTTCATAAGTGCATTTTACACAAATATATATATTGAGGGAAATAACATGTAATATCATAGGTATATATGTGATTGAAATGCAAAATGACACAAGGTGAAGCCCTAAAATTGGGCTTAATTAGGTGGCACTGCTTCTTTTGATGTTTCCACCATCCAAGATGATGGTTGTGCGGTTTCCAATCTTTGCTCTGGCTGGATGCTTGTTGAGGGCTCTCCTACCTTAATCACTTGAGGCACTCCTCCATCTTCTTTTCCTTTCTCCTTTGATGTGGCTTGGCCTTTGTCTACAACTTGGTCAGGTACATCATCGATGATGGCCTTTTTGTCATGCTTCACACTAACTACATGAAATTCCTTTTCTAATGCCATGATGTCTTCTTTAATTAAGTTTGGGTTCATGCAGACATTGAAACATGCCCTTATGTTTTCTTCCATTGTTGTGTCTCTATGGATCTTGAATTTTAGCTTCTTCCTCTACAAGTTTTGTAGCCTTTTGCACCTTCATCTTGTTTTATCCCCATGTTATAGTGCTTGTTTCAACATGGACCTATTGTGTGGTCATGTTGAATATCATCTTGAATATGTCCCACATGGAGAAAATGATTGTCATAATTATAATTTCTCATATCTATAAGGGGAAGCATGCCATTAGTCTTTGTGAACCTTTAGTAATGCTTCTCCTCCTTCTTAGCAATTATAGAAGTGGAGATTAAATGATTTAGATCAAAAACCTATCTCCCTTTCTCTCTATGAAAGCTTTCAAAAGTCAATGGTATTTATGTAAGAACCCTATCAAGGATATCTGATCTCCCATGCACAACTCCTTTGAGCCACTATTCTTGCATGTAGCAGCTAACTTATCAACCAATAGTCTCCCTACGTTGACATGCATTTTCTCCATTGTGCTCAAAATTATAAATATGTGGTCCCTTGTCCTATTACCCATGTCAAATTTTGCTAAGATTGCACATAAAACTATCTTATGAGTGACTAGAAGGATCCCAAAGTGTATTTGAGAAGGTTTTGACTTCCCACATTTATGCTTGGGTTCCTAGGTCAACTTTTCCCAGACCTTTTCAGTGTTGAACTTCCTAACTTCTCTATCATATTTAGTTACATTGGAGGCATTGACATGCTCATCATCTCATAGAATTTTTTGTTCAACATACATACTATCGAGACATCTTCCTTGTTGAACAATCAGACAAGTAGTTTGTAAGGTCCCCATACCATTTCTTGTTCATCTCCCACTATTGGGAGTTTCTTCAACAAGCAATATGAACTCTAAAGTGAGTTCAATGTAAGATTGTTGGTGATTAGTGCAAGGCAGGTAGAGGTTGAATTCTCTCAACATTTTCTTCATTTGTCATATATCCCCATCTTCTTTTGGGTTTTGCAAGTCCTACTTTTCACTGGATGTTCTTTGTCCCTGGTCTTGAACTTGTTCTCTGAATGGCAAGTTTGTTGTGTGGCTGATGTTTATTTGTCCATATCCTCCACTACCAAGGGTTCTTTTGTAGCTTTTGGAGGAATTTTATTTCTATAACATCCTTTGGTACTGGTTTTGGTTGTTCAGATTCCTTAACTTTAGCTTCTGATTTTACCTTTCTTCATTCCCTAGTCTTCACCTTTGTTGGGCTTCTAGGAGGAGTCTTCTATCTTTCTCTTCTTAATCTTCTTCCCTTCATCCTCTGATGGTATTCATTCATAGGAGATAGGGTCTCTCTCTCTCTCTCTCTGATTTATATGGGATTGGGGCTATCTAAGTCAATAAAAGATTGTATCTCAATTACATTTGACAATATTTCTTCATAGGATTGTTCTTATTCTCATTTAAGTACTTATTGATATCATGAACTAACTTCTCCAACTCCTCCCTTTGTGTAGCATCCAATTCTTGAGAATCACAGGTAGACATTCTATATTATGAATTTATTTGAAAATTGGATTAGTAGAAAAATTGGTTCATACTAACCAATTAAAATATTGATAGTTGTTCGTGCTAAATAACATCTAGAAATTGATGGAATTTGAAGCTTTTCCACTCAAGTCACTGACATGTTCAACATCAAAGGGTCGATGAGATATCATGGGGGGGCAGAAATGTCAATAAAGAATTTAGTGTGAAGCTATCAACATTGGATGAGTTACTTTGATATATATTTAACTACCAATGGTATTCTTGACAAATCTCAAGCATAATCACCTATCCAACAAAGAAAATATTCAAGATCCCCCGTGAGACTTCTTTGGTGTGTGACAGGGGGTCAATACAACCTGATACTTCTGACGAGAGTCTTTTTTTGGGGGGGGGATTGATGAAACTAGGACAAATAAAAAGAATACCAACAAAGTTTAGATTAAGATCTATCACTAGTGATGTTGTTTGTAGAGAATCAACAAACACTAACTAGAATAGATATTTAAGTAAATAAGGGATTGGCACAAAAAAGGTGGAGAAAGATGCGTGGAGACAATAATGTCATCAACTGACAGTTTTATGAAGTCACCACCTCTGAAGGCTTTTTTGCCTTTGTCACTCTAATCTTTTCCCAAGGTCTCATCGACTAACAATAATTTGAATACTCTACTATAGATGAGAGTCTTGAAAATAATACCATTTATGGTGTGATGAGGCTTGCCCCGATGCTAAGTACTGTCTAACGATGGGGAATTGACACTTGATGGCCGATGAAGATCTTGAGACCATGCAGGACCTCCAACAGGTTTGTTTAGGAAGCCTTTAATGACATATCCACTTTAAGGCACTGCCAATTTTCTAATTTTAGTGTTTTGATGGAGTGATAAGTCTTAACCTCCTATGGGAGTCTTCGTCTTGTTGACTGGCATAGATCAACTTTTCAGGGGTCGCTGAAAACCCTACTCTAGTGGTCTGCCAATATCCTATCATAACCACATGGACATTAAAGTTAACAACTTATTTTATTCTTTGTACACTAAAATTAGTAACACATTTAGACAGATAAGATTGTAAAATAAGGAATAAATAAAACATACTAAAAATGAAAACAAAGACCAAATCAATAAAACTAAGAATCAAATTTGTAGAAGGGTTACTGACCAAAAAAAATTATAGAAGGGTATCAAAAACATTGGATTGTCTCCCAAGAAGCACTGATTTTTTGTCATTAGTTTGACTTTCCTGTGATTTCTCCAGTCTTGGGATGGTGGTTCATCAATTTTTAGATCATCTCTCCTAGTGAACACTTCATCTTCATATCATATCTTTACCCTTTGTCCATTCACATGGAATGTACCTGACTTCATTAAACATTTCCATCATTCCTGATGGGTATATCTTAGTGAGAATGAAGGGCCCCTAATCATCTGGAACTTAATTTCTAAGAAAAATCTTGATGGAAGAATTGATAAGGAGAACTTTATATCCCTCACTGACATCCTTTCTTATTATGTGTGAGTTGTGCCACACCTTGGTATGTTCCTTATTGATATGAGCTTTCTCATAGGAATGCAACCATAACTCCTCAAGCTCTTGGAGATGTAAAAATCTCTTTTTCCCTTCCATAACTAGGTCCATGTTGAGATAATTGACAGTAGTCTAGAAGGCCTTATGCTCCATCTCAATGGGGATCATATTAACTTATAGGTAGTGGTTTCTATAGGTGTCTTCTAGGATATTTTGTATGCCCATAAATCATCGTCAAGTAATTGTTGACCAATCCTTTTTATCTTGTTGACTATCTTGTCAAGGATCCTCTTTATATGTCTATTTGGAACTTCAACTTGAGTTGACATCTTTAGGTGGTAAGGGGTAGCAACCTTGTGCTTCAACCGATACTTCCTCAAAAGGGCTTCAATTTGCCTCTCCGTGATGTGTGATCCACCATCACTAATGACGATTCTTGGTGTTGGTGTGTATGCCAAGAGAGCTAATCATATGATGACTGTAATGGAATAACTTGTAAATGATTTGATTAATAATTAAGGCAAGCTTCCAATTTATTCTATTTTATTCAGTTATGAGATAATGAAGTAACATAAATATGTGCAGAGAATGATATTACTCAATGATGTATGTCTTTAGCTACGTGACCTAAACAATGAGATCATATTGATGTTAAGATTATATACATTCTTGTTATGTCCCTAGTCAGTTGTTATTGTGGAAGGCTTATAGACAACAACAACACATAAAACTAGAGTGTGTGTTGGTTGATGACAAAATCTCATTAGTCATGATATGTGATATCAAACCAAGAACATATAAACTTGTTGGAGAACAATGTACCAGATAGACCCACCATAAGAGTGATACATGGAAACAAAAATTGGTAGTCAAAATAATCACTTATAGTGTTGTTGTGATTTGGTTCTTAGACCTAAAGTCACTACACTTATCACATGTTGTTCCATGCAATTTGACATCATCCACCATGATTCTAAATAAGGGTTTCCATAAAGGTGATGATTGGATACACTGTGACACATGGGGATGAATGTGAGTGATGTACATGGAATTTTCCCCTCCTATAGGAGTATGATATCTTGTCTACTTGATAAGTGAGACTGAGAAATACATGGCCATGTACATGTGAGTCAATATGTGACATTGAGATTACATATATCTCAGACAGTCTAATCTGGTTCAAGGAACATGGATTGAACGATTGGAGAGGATGACGATTCCATGCCTTGAGTTCAATCTGGATATCATTGATAAATGAACTATACAAACACTATAACACCAATGGAAGATTGTAGGTTGAATTTGTTTTCCAACTTTCCATTTATTTGGGTAGTGATGATATGTTACTAGGAACTGCTCTTTGCTTGTGATGTCATAATTGGTTATGGACATTTGCTGCCAACATAATTTGAAACCTATAGGGTCACACACATAGGATTCACTTGGAATAGGAGTCATGAATGATAATTGAATTGATTACTTAAGTGTTTAGGTACTCAACTTAAACAACAATTGACTGAATGGACTCTGAACTAACTGGTTCAAGTATTGAACTGACCAGTTGGAATGTCAGGTTAATTGGATATTGTATTGGCTAAATTATGGATGAACTAGTGCATGAACCGACCAGTTCATAGAGTGAACCATGTAGCTCAAGGTTTCCAGATAGCCGGTTCATGAGATGAACCTCCCAGTTCACAAGAGAAATTGGATTGCATCAAGGATTAGTGCTGACATAATGTCGTACATTAATTTGATTAGAATTTCTAATACAATTGTGATTGAGAAATATGATGAAACGACCGGTTCACTGGGTGAACCGATCGACTCACATGCCAACCGACCAGTTCACCTATGAATTGACCATTTTTCCGCTCACAAGTTGTGAAAATTTGTAAAATTCCAAACCCTTCTACTCCCACATAGATTGGGAATCCTAACCCTAACCCTCCTATAAATAGAGGGGTAATGGGGGCTTCTAGAGACACAAGACAATTGCTTCCATCAATTGTTTGTCTTTTTTAGTTGTGGTAATCAAGAGAACCCGAGCAAGTTCCATCCAATAAAGGGAATGATAGCAAGGGAGAAAAATTGTGAGAGAGAAAATTATGGACCAGAGACCAGACAACCAATCGATTGGCCAGGAGGCGATCTGAACAGTTTAAAGGTTGAACCGATCAACTAAGATTGATAAGCATAGATCTTCATCAACAATAGGTTTGTGCATGAGATGTAGACCTAGGTGGTGGTATTTCCTTATGGATCCAAGGAATTATATTAGAATGGCCATAACCATTTCTTAGGTTTATTGCATGTTTTTATTGTGGGATATAGCATGTATATGATACATACTATATATATGTGTGGTGATTGGAAATGTATATGTAGTTATAAATGCAAACTCCACCAATAACATATTAAGTCTTAGATGTTTCCCATAAGTAACACACATAAAAAGCTTGATTGACCAAGCGTAGGTTATGCCAATGCATGGTGCGATGCCCATCTCGTAGAAGTGTGATGGTAGATATGTAGGTTCTACCAAAGTAGGATGTTTATTCTATCATGTTGGCTTTTGCCACAGGCTTAACTATGTCTCCTTAATGAGATTAAGAACTTAGAGGTTTGCAAATGACTATGGAAAAGAGTTGCACATATCATCTATCCAGGAATTGTATATGATGCAATTGGCAAAAGTTGCCTACCTTAATAATTAATTATGGAAACTGGCATTGGCTGGGTAATATTGAATTATTTTGGATCTTGGCTGACTATAAGGTTGTACACTGCAATCTTACAAATTGATACGCGAGGGCTATCAATTTGAATAAAATAGTGGGAGCGATAATTAATTAAATGCCTAATTGAATATTGTCAATTTTGAAAACAAATTAAATCAAAAAGGGTTTTTGACAATATGCAAATTTTTTGTTGTAGAATCAAATGGAAATGAAATCATAATTGTGATTGGTCCTTAGGAAGGACATATTTAGCGAGACAAATTTTCACATCTGGTTTTGGACTTTGAGAAGAGTTCTCAATGAAGAGAACAAGCTATGTGTTGTAAACACACTAGTGCCAGAATATTTGCTCCTGATGTACCGCAAACTGAAGTGGATGCTTACTGGAAGCATGCCAATGATGCTTTGGACATAAAATACCTTATACTAAGCTACATGAACTATGAGTTGCATGTGTAGTGTGAGGACATGGGGATACTTGAGGTGGTAACACATCTTAAGAACTTGAACCATAAGCACACAAAACAACAAAGGTACAATAGCTCAAAGGCACTCTTTGAGTGTAAGATGACAGAGGGAGACTTAGTAGAGACCCATGCACTCAATATGATTGGACATGTGGAACATATAGAAGAAATGAAATTCTCTTTGAGCCAAGAGTTGCCCACATATATGATTCTGCAATAATTTCCTAAATCATATAGCCATTTTATTGATCATTATCACTTGAATAACATGGCCATAAAATTATCAAATTTGCTTGGCATGTTGATTAATGCCAAAGCAAGAATGAAGAAGGACAAATCTGTGATGATGATCAGTAGAGTTGAGTCCAAGCATGGAAATAAGGCCATGAAGAGCTCTGAGGCTGAGCATAAATCTCGATCTTCAACACTCAAGATAATGAGAAAGAAAAGTACAAGAGGAATCTATCCTTTGTACTTGAAGGCATTCATGAATAAGAAGATGGGGATTGTGATCTCTACTTTAGGTATATACGTTATTGAGATAAACTTACCTACTTATTCATCTTGGGTACTTGATATCAGATGTGGACCTCACATATGCTCAAATATGCATGATCTCAAAAGAAGTAGGCCTTTGGGAAAGGGTGAGGTTGAACTGCGAGCCACAAATGTAGCAAGAGTTGTTGTCAATGTAGTTGGAACCTATAATTTATCTCTACCCACAAGACTTGTAATAGAGTTAGTGAACTACTATTATGTACCAACCATAAATAGAAACATCATTTATGTATCTTGTATGGACAATGATGCATATGAATTATGTTCTATTTCAGAAGATGGGATCTTTTATGGCAATGCCCCAATGTATTATGGTCTTTATTTTCCATATATAAACATATACATATTTATAATGTAAATACCAAAAGACTAAAACTCAACAACTCAAACAAAACATATCTTTGGCATTGCCGTCTAGGGCACATAAATGAGAATCACACATCTAGACTTCATAAAGATGGTTATATGGACTCTTTTATTTCGAATCAGTAGAGACATGTGAATCTTGTTTGTTGGGAAAGATAACTAAGACTCCTTTCACTGGTAACAATGAGAGGGCTAGTGATCTATTAGGACTCATACATACTGATGTATGTGGCCCTTTTTAGAACAATTGCTAGAGGTGGGTATCGATACTTCATTATCTTCAGTGATGACTTCAGTATGTATGGTTATGTTTACTTGATGAAACATAAGTTAAAGAAACTTGAAAAGTTAAAGGAGTTCATGAATGAAGTACATAACCAACTTGGAAAAAGTATTAAGGAACTTCATTCTAATCGAGGTGGGGAATGCTTAAGTCAAGAGTTTGAGGACCTTCTGTGAGCTTGTGGTATCATATCACAATGGAATCCACCTGGAACATGATAAAATAATGGTGTATCAGAAAGAAGGAATCACATATTGATGGATATAGTGCACTCAATGATGAGTTTACATGAACTCCCAACTACCTTTTGGGGTTGTGCTCTAGAAACCACCACGTTTACACTAAACCGAGTTCCATTGAAATCTGTTCAAAAGACACCATATGAGATATGGACTGCGGAGCTTCCCTAAGTGTCTTTTATGAGTATTTGTGGATGTAGTGGTTATGTAAGGAAAATGTTTCCTAAAAATCTTGGCCCTAAGTCTGATAAATGTTATTTTGTTGGATATCCTAAGGAGACTAGAGGATATTACTTTTATTACCTATTTGACAATAAAGTGTTTGTTGCCAGAGATGCTACATTTCTAGAAAAGGATTTTATTTACAAAGGAATTAGTGGGAGGAAATTAGAACTTGAAGAAGTTCAAGACCAACAAGAAAACATTGAATCGATGGATTCATAAAATGATCAAAGAGAATCACAAACGTTGTGGAATCTCAAATTCCTCAAGTAACACATGCACCTTGTAGATCTAGTAGGACACACCTTCAACATGAAAGATTTGGATATCTTGTGACTTAGGAAGGCAGTGAGTTGGTCATAGATGATGAGAAAACAACCTATATAGAAGGTAGTAAGGGACCAAATTCTAATAAATGGCTTGAGGCCATGAGATATGAGATGCAATCCATGTATGCCAACAAGGTATGAACCTTGGTGGATCCACCTGAAGGGGTGAAACCCATAGGGTGCAAGTGGGTCTTTAAGAAGAAGACCTACATGGATGGTAATGTACAAACCTATAAGGACATATTGGTTGCAAAGGGTTTCAAACAAGTTCAAGGTGTTAACTATGATGAAACTATATCTCCAATTTCCATGGTTAAGTCTGTCAAGATCATGCTTACCATTACATCTTATCATGACTATGAGATTTAGAAGATGGATGTTAAAACCACATTCCTTAATGGGAATCTTCTCGAGGATGTGTACATGACACAACCTGAGGGTTTTATAAATCCAAAGGATGCAAACAAAGTTTGTAAGACACAAATGTCAATTTATGGATTGAAGCAAGCATCTAGGAGCTGGAATCTTCATTTTGACGAGATAGTCAAAGAGTTTGGATTTACTCAAAATGAAGATGAACCTTGTGTGTACAACAAGGTTAGTGGGAGCATGATTGTATTCCTCATATTATATATGGATGACATACTATTGATGGGGAATGACATCCCTACTTTACAAAAGGTAAAGACATGGATAGGAAATACATTTTCAATGAAAGACTTGGGTGAATCATCCTACATCTTGGGAATCAAGATCTATAGAGATAGATCCAGAAGGCTTCTTGGACTAAGTCAAAGCACATACATCTACAAAGTGTTGAAGAGGTTCAACATGGAGAGCTCAATGAGAGGAAACCTACCCATGTGTCATGGAGTTACCATATCTAAAACTCAATGTCCTAGCTCTTGTAAAGAAAGGGAACACATGAGTATAACTCCATAGGCATCAACAATTGGATCTATCATGTATGAAATGTTGTGTACCCGTTCTGATGTCTCATATGCCTTGAGCATGATGAGAAAATATTAGTCAGATCCATGTGATGCTCATCGGACAACCATGAAGAACATCTTTAAGTACTTGAGAAGAACTAAGGATTAGTTCCTGGTCTACACCGGAGGGAAGATTGGTGGTAAAGGGTTACACCAAAGCAAACTTCCAAACTAACAAAGATGATTACAAATCACAATCTAGATTCATGTTTTTCCTCAACAATAGAACTGTGAGTTGGAAGAGTTTCAAGCAAGAGATAGTTTTCGGTTCTATAATAGAGGCCAAGTATATTGCTACATCGAATGCATTAAAGGAGGCTGTATGGATCAAGAAGTTCATCTCTAAACTTGAGGTAGTTCCAAGCACCAGGGATGCAACTGAGCTATATTGTGACAATAATGGAGCTATTTCACAAGCTAAGGAACCCAGATCACATCATCGTTCTAGGCATATACGAAGGTGTTTCCATCTCATACGAGAGATCATACAATAAGGAGACGTGAAGATTTGTAGAGTACCAATCGAGAGCAATATTACTGACCCCTTGACAAAAGCACTTTCATTTCAAAAGCATGATGGTCATGTCAGATCACTTGGAATAAGATTCATGGGTGATTGGATCTAAGTGCAAGTGGGAGTCTATTGGTGTCTATGCTTAGAGAGCCAATCATATGATGATTGTAATGGCATAACTTGTAAATGGTTTGATTAATAATAAAGGCAAGCTTCCAGTTTACTCTATTTTATTCAATTGTGATATAATGAAGTAACATAATAAATGTCTATAGAATGATATTACTCAATGGCGAATGTCTTTAGGTGCATGACCTGACCAATGAGATCATACATATGTTAAGAGTAATTACATTCTGATTATGTACCTAGTCAGATGTTATTGTGGAAGGCTGATAGACAGCAATAACACATAAGACTAGAGTGTGTGTTGGTTGATGACATAATCTCATCACTCATGATATGGATTTCAAACCAAGAGCATAGATACTTGCTAGAGAACAATATATTAGACAAACCCACCATAAGAGTGATACATAGAAACCATAATTGGCAGTCAAAATCATCTCTTATAGTGTTGGTGGTAATTGTGGTTCTTAGACCTAAAGTCACTACACTCATCACATGTTGTTCAATGTACTTTGACATCATCCATCGTGATTGTGAATAAGGGTTTCCATAAAGGTGATGATTGGATACACTATGACACACATGGATGACTGTGAGTGATGTATATGGGATTGGTCCCTCTTATAGGAGTATGATATCCTGGTCACTTGATAAGCAAGACTAAGAACTGCATGGCCATGCACATGTTAGTCAACATATGATATTGAGCTTACATATATCTCAAACAATCTATTCTAGTTCAAGGAACATGGATTGAATGATTGAAGAGGATGACAATTCCATGTCTTGAGTTCAATCCGGATATCAGTGTTAAAGAAACTATACAAACATTGTAACACCAATCACATATTGTATTTTAAAGTTATTCTCCAACTGTCCATTTACTTGGGTGGTAATGATGTGTAACTAGGCACCACTCTTTGCTTGTGATGTCATAATTGGTTATGGACATTCACTTCCAACGTAATATGGAACCTATAGGGTCACACACATAGGATTCACTTGGAATAGGAGTTTTTTCATGAATGATAATTGAATTTATTACTAAGTGTTTAGGTACTAAATTTAAACAACAATTGACTGACTAGACTCTGAATCGACCAATTAGAGGTCAGGTTGATTGGATATTTCATTAGTCAAATTCTAGATGAACCAGGTCATGAACCAAATGGTTCACAAAGCAAATTGATGGGCTCAAGATCACTAGATGACCAGTTCATGAGATGAACTGACCGGCTCACAAGAACAATTTGATTGCATCAAGGATTTGTGCTGATGTCATGTTATGCATTAATTAGATCAAAATTGCCAATACAATTATGGTTGGGAAACATGATGAAACAAATGGTTCACTGGGTGAACCGATCAGCTCATGCACCAATCGATCGGTTCACCACTTGTAGGTTGTGAATATTTGTGGAATTATGTTCCCTTCCACTCCCGCATAGACTGGGAACCCTGACCCTGACTCTCCTATAAATAGAGGGGTATTGGGGCTTCCTAGAGACACAACTTCATTGCTTCTGACAATTGTTTGTCTTCTCTGGTTGTGGTAACCTAGAGAACCCAAGCAAGCCCTACCCGATAAAGAAAGGGATAGCAAGGGAGAACAATTGTGGGAGAGAAAGTTAGTGACTAGTACACCAATGTGAAGGGACAACTCCTTCTTGTCTGTTCTACTAGAATGAAAAGAATTTCTGGTGGTCTGTGTGCACTACTCTAGAGGCATGGAGCCTTTCTTGTTAGGAGGACAACGTCAGACTACTGTCTATGGTGATCAACCAAGAGGCCGACAAAAAAGATGTTCAAGTGTGACTTGAAGAAAGGGAACACACCATGACGAGGAGATTGTCGCAAAACTTGCTCCAGGACCATGTATATCCTCTAAACCATCCTTCTCATTACATAGTTAAATATGTGTTCCATTGGTTTAAGTGGAATATGGAAGTTAAATTTTTGTTTTTTACGCCTATTCTATCACCATACTTCCCTACACTTGGGACCCCATATCCCCGAAAGATAATTTTCTTAAAAAGCCTCATCAAAACTTTTGAATCACAAGTGGGGTCACGACAAATTCCACCCACTTGGATACACAGTCTAAACCAAGATGTATTTTTTTTCTTCATGATGAAGGAAAGGGTCCTATGTAATTAATCTCCCACACATCGAGAATTTTGACTACAATCTAATTGTATAGTAGTAACTCTTTTCTCATTCACATGTTACTGCTTCTTTGGCATTTGTTGCATGACCTGACGTCTACTATATTTTGAGGCATGCCTAGACGTCTACTATATGATGAGGCATGCCATTTGTAAAGGATTTTCAATTATGCCTCTTTTAAAATACACCTTTGATATAGTCTAAGCATCTTTAGAGAAATAAGGGATCATCCTAGTAATAAATTTTGAGACTAGAAAAGAAATTTTCCTTTTCATCATAAGTTATATCCAAGGGAAGTTACTAACAAACTAAATAATTGCGGATATTAATGTACCCGTGTAGAACCCGATCAATGACTTCGACTACCATAAACAATTCATCTAGGTAGCTATCATAATTAGGTAAGGAATAATATTAATCTAGGTATATCCTTGATAAATGGTCAGACACAACATTTTTGGATCCCTTTTATTTCACATTTTCATGGTCAAACTCCTATAGGAGTGCCCATCTCAAAAAACTAGGCTTTGTGTCTTTATTGACCATTAAATGTTTACTCACCCCATGGTTAGTGTATACAATAAACACGGATCCAATCAGGTATGACTAAACTTATGAAACACATAAACTACAGTGAGCATCTCCTTCTCTATTGTAATGTAGTTGACATGAGATTCATTTAAGGTTTTGCTTGGGTAATAAATTCGATGATGGTTCTTGTCCTTCTTCTATCCATGAACTACACCTACAAAATAATCACTAGCACCACAAATTAATTCAAATGGCATATTCCAATTGGGTGCTCATATTATAGGTTTAGTTTTGAGAGCACACTTGAGAGTGTTGAAAGATTTTGAGGCAATTTTTGTTGAAATTGAGGACAACATCTTAAACCAGCATGCTAGATAGATGTTTAGGTATCTTTAAGCAATCCTTGATAAAACACTGGTTGTAACCTATGTGAACTAAGAATCATATCACCCATGCAAGAAATTTGGGTGGAGGAAGTTTGGATATGGCTTCAACTTAGCTTAGGTAAAATTTGATTCTTCTTTCTGAGACCTTATGTCCCAATACAATCCCTTCATGAACCATGAAATGACACATTTCCCAACTAAGGACTAGATGGTTGTCCTCACATATCTTTAACACAAGGTAAAGCTTCTCATATAGTTATCAAATGATGTACAATAGACACAAAATTTGTCCATAAAACATTCATAATATACTCAAGAAAGTCAGAGAAACTAGATATCATGCACCTTGAGAATGTTGCAGGTCGATTGCAGAGGCTAAAAGACACATCTTCATGTGTATGTACTATAGAAGTAGGTAAACATAGTCGTCTCTTACTCATTGGAATGAATAGGAACTTGATAGAAACCAGAATAGTTGTTCAGATAAAAAAATATGAGTAATGTGCCAAACACTCTAATACCCGATCTACAAAGGGAAAGGGAAAATGCTATTTTTAGTGGCTACATTCAACTTCCTATAATCGATAAGAATCCTCCACCATGTAACATCTCTAGTTTCTACTTCATCTCTATTCTCTCCTTTGACAACTGTCATACCGCCATCCTTTGACACTACATGTACCAGGCTTACCCATTCACAATCATTGATGGGGTAAATGATCCCTACATTGTAAAGCTTGATAACTTCTTTCTTCAAAACTTCTCTCAGCATCTGATTTAGTCTTCTTTACCCTTGGGCAAAAAGTTTTGTTTAAGATTCAAGATGTATGTGGTGCATGCAGTTGGGTTCAACCCTTCTATATCATCAACTAATACCCTATTTTCTTCCTTTTCAGCTGGATTGGATAAGAGCTTCTCATGTTTCTCCTAAGAAAGAGCAAAGCTTATGATGACGACATTCTATTCTTTTATATCTAATAACTCATACTTAAGTCCTTTAGGAAATCTCTTTAATTCAAGATTGGGCTTTGGGATATCTTTACCTACAACATTCCTATCTAGGGAAGCATACTTAACTGACTTGATCTCAAAATTGTCTTCAGCTTCACAATTGCTTTCTTCCATGTCAAGATAATAAAGTAATTCCAGAAACTCTAGGTATTCTTCATTAGGGTTCTGATATGTTAAGGATCTCACTAGAGGATCAACAATAGCATTATGTTCTTGAATCTCTTCACACAACTGATTGAAACTATCCATGAAATAAATATATTCAAATAGGGATGATCCCCTCATATAGGCCTAAAATTTGAAATCAATATGCTTGTTCCTGACTCTAATTGTTACGATCCCAACTTCAACGTCTATTAAATCTCTTTATGTGGACAAGAAGGGTCTCCCAAATATTATCAGATAAGTAGGATCCTCTATAATGTCAATTACCACTATGTCACATGGGATGAAGAATCGGCCGACTCGGATGGGTACATCCTCCATAGTACTTACAAATTTAGTTAACGTGTGATCAAATATCTAGATTCTCATACCTATTTTTACCATATTTGTAAGTCCTAACATTTGAGATAAGGTAAGAGGCATCAAGATTATGCTATCTCCTAGGTCAATGAGTCCTTACTTTCTATTTTGTCTCTAACGCTCAAAGGGATGGTGCAGGCACCTGTGTCTTTTTTATTATTTGGCATCTTTGCTTGTATGAAGGCACTAGACATTTTTTCCAGCTTAACCATCTCTACTTCATCATACATCTTCTTTTTGTTATCAAATCCTTAAAGAATTTGTCATAGGTATCATCTCTTTGATAACATCTAGAAATGAAATGTCCAAGTGTAGCCTTTTCATAGCTTCCATGAACTTCTTGTAGTTTTTCTTCAAATGTGCATTGATCATCTTGTATGGAAACATGACTATAGATGTGTAAAAATCCCTATTAGAAATAATTTAATTCAACATTTGAAACTCTCTTCTCCTTGTTAAGCTCTCTCTTCTTTCTCTTCCCTTTTCTAAATTTTCTCAGGAATGAATGTAGCATGTTTCTATGATGCAACTTCAATGACTTCAACTTGGTCATTATCCATGATAGTAATATGCTATTGAACCTAAAAATTGATAGTTCAAGTATTCTCCCTAATCTTAGGTAGCCATCTTGTATGTTTGTGTCCTCTTGTATTCCTCTCTACTATGGACATAATTCTTCATGCCGAGTTCTTGATAAGACTAGACAAGTTTTCAAGTTGTTGGTCAATTATCTTAATATGATTTGTAGATCAAATATTTGCCCATTCAATAATATTTGGCCTTGCATAATTCTCAGCATGTGGTTATAGCAATTTGATTGAGCTTATCATTGGTGTCAGCTTGTTTTTATCAAAGGCAAACATCTCAAAAATTTGTCATATTGCGATGGTTTGGATTGTGATTTTAGCCTTGGTTCTGACCTTGACCCCAGTTTTGGCCTTGAAAATTGTTCCTATTTTTCTATAAGTTTTTGTTGAAGGTGAGTGTAGAAGGTCCACCGCTTCTCCCAAAGCTAAGTGGACTTGGGGGGGGGGTTGCTAGCAATGTTCAACTTGTGCATGTTCTTCGTAACATTTTTGTTACCTTATGAAAATTTGGGATGATCGACTCTCTTGAAGTTGGCGTAAGAGACATTTTTAGTGGAACCATCCTGGTTATCTTCCCTCTCATGGGTATATATGAAACAATCAGTTTTGTTGCTACTTTCTCTACATGCTACATAGTTCATAGTTTCCTCGGCACATTTCTTTCCTTTGTAGTTGGTCTCCTTATCTATCTTGTCAAGCTTTACAGTTAAGGTTTCAAGGGACTTAGAGTCAGTAGTAGTCCCCATGACAGAGACTTTGCTAACTGGTCCTCTTTCATAACTTAACCTAGATTGCAAGGCAGACATGTTATCTATTCTCTCTTTCAAGAATTTTGAGTTGTTGCCCATGAAGCCACTTCTAGTTGCAACATTTATGAATGTTCTCTCACTAGAGGTCAACCCATTGTAGAAGGTACTTACTAGGTATCCCTCATGAAAGTTATTATGGTGAGGGAAGTCTCTTTGGTACTCTAGATACCTCTCCTAGGCCTCACTTAGTTTATCACTAGAATTCTGCATGAAGCTACTGATCTTATTCCTATGGCAAATAGTCTTCTCCTTAGGAAAGAACTTGCTGATGAAAGCATTTCTAGGAATTCCCAGCCTTGAAGGCTCTCATGCTTATGAGCCTAATACCAGAAAGGGGCCTTATCTCTTAAACATAACCTAAAATCTTTGAAATAAATCACCTCTTGGGGGACTATTAATCTTGAGATCATCACATATATTTTTAAAGCATCAATGTGATGGTATGGGTTCTCCTCCATAAAGTTTTCCCCAAAAGTTCACTACTGAACTACAATTAGAACGGATGACTTTGACTCAAATTTTACAACATTAAACATGGGCTAAACAACTGGTTGCCTTGTTTCATTGGCTCATTTGGCAGTGAAGGACTGTAGAGACGGTCTGTTATCGCTGGCGGTGGGTTTTGTTCTATAGTTGACACTTCTAGTGGTGGACCATTCTCATTCCCATATACATTTCCTCTTACACTTCCTCTACGATCACCTTAAGTAGCCATTCTTTCTTTAGTTGGTGAATAAATATCTAATTCACACTAAGATCCTAAAAGAAATCATACAAGTCAAGTTTAGAAAGTGGACATGATAAATGAGCTTTCAAGATATATAACATTATTAAACCTAAAAGAATGTGAAGTTAAGCCCATTGCTAGACTTAAGACACTACCAAAGTCATAGAAAACCTTCAGTCCTTAACAATTACCCATTTCTTTGTCCCAGACAATGCTGGTAAAAACTGATTGCCTAAGATCTCACATCCAAAAATGAGACAAATCTAGAGTAATCTGATTTTATATTTATAACCCGATACTTAGATGCCCGCAATGCTAATACATGGTCGTGTATAGTAAGCGATGTCGAACACATGGACAAGGGTGACAAGGTTTTTAGGAATTGAGTTCTTAGCTTAACTAAGTCTAAATTAAAGAGAGATCAAATGTTCCTTCTGGAACAACGTAACCAAACAAAGAATAAGGTAAAAAAGGTAAAACTAAATCTAAGTTAAAAACCAGAATAACATATATAGTTTTGGTAAGTTTAAATATATCACTCGAACTTAGGTTGGATTTCACCAATTAAGAAAAAAATCACCAACATGAATTACTCACACTTGTTGTATACCTTTAGCATAGTTTACGAGCAATCATTATAAGTGTCACAATTGAAAATACAAACATATGATCATTAGATCTAGTATTCCAACACTTTCATGCATCCATACTACTCCATAACTCTAGATCCAAACTAATACTACTCTTTAGAGGCATTATCAATCAAGAATCACAAGAATTGTAGCTAATCGTGCAAGTGAAACATTCATGAACAAGAATACAGAGATAAACATAAAGAGTATATTGATTTGACGGAATATAAATATATAAATGTTGGGAGAATCTTAGTGGCTACTCCCAACCCAAGTATGTGGACTAGACAATCATGTACATAAGACGTACTATGGATTTACATGTGAATGCATCCATACCAAGATGGATGAATGGAGGGGAATGAACAAAATGAGGGAAGAAGGAACAAATACAACAAAAAGTATCCATAAGGGAATACTTATGGTTAATGATGATCTCCTTCTGTTTGACAATGGTGATGGCGGTGAAGATGATGGCCCGATAGTCCTTATTCTCTTAAAGATGGTCATCAAGGCCTTGGGAGGCAAAGGTGGGTGATGAAGACCCTTGAAATCTCATCCTTGGTCTCTGATTGTTGATGGCGAGTATGCGATTGGACAACATTTTGTGAAATATCTGAAGGTACTTTCGATGGAGGTTGTGCATCCCTATTTATAGAGTTCTTCATGTACCCGAGGCACCTGAGCCCATGATACCTTGCTTGTTCCCCAAATCTCAAAGCGGTGGCACAGTGCGTTGCATGATTCTCATTGGAGAGTGAGGCCTTCTAGTATCTTCATCGGTGAATAAAGTTCTGACCTATAGTCAATCTCAGATGTAGGTCGAGCATCAATGTGTTGATCTACTCGAGCATCATTTGGGGTTCAATAGGGCATTAATGTCGGCCGCCAAGACAACTATGAGTCCTCACAGGAATGTTTGCAAGTTTTCTCATGGGCATCGTTGTTGGGCATTAGTGCATTTAGTGAATACCATAGGCCAGGCGTTAGGCTCCAATCGATTATTAACCTTGGGGGATGAAATTAGCATCTTCTTGGTCCACGACTGACAACTTTTCTAAGTCTCAATTCCCCATCGAGATTGAGTAATTAAGAGAATTTTGTCAATGGGTGGTCGACGTCTTTTCTATTAGACTTCTACGATGCTGCCTAAGGCCACCCAATTGGTCATTGGATACTAATGGATGGTAATGTTGGGTGTTAGTCATTTCCCTACAAGAAGATATAAAACTATAATCATAGAGAGAAGTATTTCTAAAATGCAAGTAAAAATAAGATTTATTGATATAAAACCTAAGATGAAAAGAGTAATGAAGATAAATTTGGTATATAACATCTACAAAATTGAATATAAACATTGAATGTATAGTATGTGCATAATAGTAGATCTATATTTGTCTCCATTGTTTGATGTTGAAGGGTCCCTGGGGTTATATTAGATGATGTAAAACATTACTAGCTAGTTGGAAATGAGAAGACAATAAATGGCATTGTGGTCTGGGAGAAGGTTTCATAGAAAATCACAACTTGACTGTTGTTTTCTGGCCAACAGTAGGTGGCATTTTGACCTATTTAGTACGTGGTGAACAGAGAGGAGGGGAAGGTTTTGGTTGGATAAAATGATGAGAAATGGATAAAAATAGAAGGGAACAAAGGGGAAAGATATAAGCATAATTTCAACCACTTCTCTCACATTCTCTCCCCACCAAATCAGAGTGGAGGCAAGGAGAAGGGAAAAATTAGTGGGAAATATATTACAAAAGTTGGCTGAAAATATTCAATGTGAGAGGGAAATATAAATAATATGACAGAAAAACAATGTAGCCCACAACCAAGGAGAATCAAGAATATGTAGAATGTCACGTATGTTCTACTCACTTGGAGGGACAATGAAATGTTAGAGGATTATTTCAAAATTTTAAAAGAAAAACTCATATGAAAATAAAAATAAAATAAAAAGGAATTAAAAAAAATTATGCACACTTTAGAATGAAACTTAAAAAACAAATTTTTTGTTAGGATACATAAAAATTTAAAATTATTATACAAATATAAAAAAATAAAAAAGACGGATAATTAGAAGAAATGTGGTTAACTGTGATGGGAAGTAGTTAGCTACATCGAGAAAAGTTTATTATATATAAGAGAATTACTTCTACATCGACCATGAATATAACAAAATTGTTAGTCCCATTTATATAGTACCAACTTTCCTCATCACCAGATTATCTTTTATATTTATATTACTAGTAAATGCACGTGCTTTGCATGTGACTCTTGAATGTATTCATTTCGTATGAATGGAATGTCTATCAAAAATTCACCACCACAATTATACTAAACAAATGACTATGAAAAAAATGATATATGTAAAGAAACATTATATTATTTAAGCTTGACTTTTAACAACACTACTATTCTGGAAGTTGTTATTGTTTCATTCCTCATTGTTTGATTAAATATGAAGTGGCACTTTCTTTCACATTTTTTTATCTAATTTGGTTATGCGGTCTCGTAAAATTAAATTTTACATATTATAGTATTTCAATAAAATCTATGAAATCTTATTGAATTATTGTGCTCAATAACATTGTTATAGTATTACTTGATATATTATCAAATAAATGTATCAATTTATATTTATCTACCATGAGGAAAAGTATACCTAATAGAGTACATTTTCATCACTTTGTTATCAGAATCCATTAGTTTATTCTTTTTGGGTTTGATTAAAAAATTAATCATTTTTTACCTTTATTAATTGAAGGTATGATATATTTGTAGAGAAACATACTTGTACTCTCGCTTATAGTCGTATATTTTTACTCTCACCTATAATTGGACATCTAAATTACATATCTCTGTGACAGACAAAGAGGGACCATTCTTTTTTACTTTTGATATCAACTTTCCTATCTCTTGAGTTGGTGATTGTGTCTATATGATATTTGAAAAGACATTCTAGTTACATGAAGTATGATTACTAGTGTAGTAAAAAAGCTTAATTCCCATCCCTGGTAGTATGATAACAAATATTTTCATTCCTTAACTGATAAGAGTATTATTCAATTACTTTATTTCTAGGATTCATTGATTGTGTTAATGGTAGGGACAAATGTCAAGTATCCAATATAACAACAATATGTTTGGACCTTTTTCTTATTCAATGTGAGATAATAAATGTGTTTCATGTTAAAATAGGAAAAAAGTTTTCATGAAACTGTTGAATTTTAGGGGAGGCAGAGAAGACAGCAAAAACAAAATTTTTCTCCCCAAACCCAGAACGAAGGAATCACATCAACGTCTATAAAGTAGGAATGATGGTTTGTAGAGACATACCTTGTCCCGAGGCTTGCTTGGTGACGTTACCTCGCGACTTGCACAGTCTTCACCTCTAGTCTTGTACGGTGTCTGTGCAGCTCCTGGTCTCACCGGGACTGTCGAGATTGACAGCTGTCCTCCAAGCGGCAGAAGTCTCTCGCCTCTATAGTAGTCCACACGGACCACCTGGAACTCCAATCGACTTGTCGCACAAGGCACCAGATGGAGTCATACCCTCTTGTCAGTGTACTAGTCACCGACACACTCTCCTGCCACCAGTCGCCTTTCTGTAGTTGTCTTTCCCTTGTTGTGCCTCCCTTGTCGGGTAGCACTTGCTCGGGCTCTCCTGGTTACCACAACCAGAGAGAACGACAACTTTGCAGAGCAACTGGTGTTCTGAGTTGTACTTGAGAAGCCCCCAATACCCCTATATATATAGGAGGGTCATGGGATAGGGTTCTCTACCCCGGGCAATGCGGGATTAAAGCAGTAGTAGAAGGGTTTGAGATTTTCCACAAAACAACCAACTGCGCCAGTTGAACCGATCGTTTCATGCATGAACTGGTCGGTTGGGGACCTAAGCCGATCGGTTCACACTTGAACTGGTCGGTTGGGACACTTGAGTCGATTGGTTCTCTTCTGAAATGATCGGTTCACTGCCCAGGTCACTTCCCGATTGACTTTTCCTCTTTTGTTTCGAATTGATCAAAATACCAATCCTTGTTCCAATCAAATTGGATAAGTGAAACGAAGAGAAATTTCTCACCAACATGACTTTCCCAACTCGCTCATTTGGACCAGTTGAGCCAATCGATTCAACCCTTGAACCAGTCATCTCAACCTGTCCTGAGCCAATCGGTTCATCACATGAGCCGATCGATTCACCAACCTGAGCCGATCGGTTCATCACATGAGTCGATCAGTTGGGAGTGTAGACTGCGCAGAATCAGTCAATTGCAGTTTCAATCAATTTGATACTCTAATCAATCGGTCCAACACCTTGAACACTATGATACTAAGCTATCAATTGATTAGGTGTTTAATTGAACTACTAAACTCCTTTAGCAATCAATCTAAACATCGTTTGTGGATAAACTCCTTTTCTAGGTTAAATCCTATGTGTGTGACCTTGCAGGCCCATTTTACGTTGGTAGTGAAAGTCCATAACACTTATGACTTCACAAGCAAAGAGCGGTGCCTAGTCGCACATCAGTGCTACCCAAGTGAAATAGAACGTTGGAGAACAACTTGCAATCCTACAATCCGTGAATGGTGTTATAGAGAATGTATAATTCCTTTGTCTCTGATATCCCAAATGAACTCAAGGCATGGAACAGTCATCATGTCAATGTTCATTCATTTTCTTGATCTCAGAGTAGATTGGACGAGATATGTATGACATCAATATGACATACTGATTCACACATGCATGTGCACGCCTATCTCAATCCTACTCATCAAGTGGCCATGGATATCAAACTCCCTCAGAAGGGACAAATCCCATATCTATCACTCACCCCTCAAAAGTCCCATGTGTCAAAGCCACCCAATCATCACCTTTATAACAACCCATGTTTCAGGACTGCGTTTGATGATGTCAAAGTGTACCCAATGACATGTGTTGAGTGTAGTGATTTCAGGTCAAAGAATCGCACTCACCACCATCACTGTGAGAACTGAATGTGACTACCATGACATGGTTCCATGTGTCAAACTCTCGGTGGGTCTGTCTGGTACACTTGTTCTCTAACAAGTACCTATGTGTTTGGTTTGATATCTCCATATCATGACTAACGAGATTATGTCATCAACCAACACCACAATCTAGTCTTGTGTGTCATTGCTATCTATCTACCTTCCATAATGACATTCGACTAGGGGCATAACAAGAATGTACAAACTCTTAGCATCCGTATGATCTCATCATTCAGATCCTTCACCTGAAAGCATACATCATTGAGTATTGTCATTCTCTAGACATTCAATCTGTTCTATCATTATCTCATATGACTGAACCAGAAAGAATTGGAAGCTTTCCTTTGATGTTTATCAAATCAATCTTAATGTATCCCACCAATCATCCCATGATTGGCTCTCAGGGCATACATACCAACAGACTCCCACTTGCACTGCAAGCCAATCACCCTTGAATCATATTCATAATGATATGAAATATGTCCCACATGTTACTATGCTCTAGTGCTTACGCAGTGAGTTATGGCAACACCTTGCCAAAGTCGGTATTAACTGCATGTCTCTCATCTCTTCGTTGTACATCATACGTATGAGATAGAGTTTCCGCAATATGCGATCTAGTATTCCTTTGCTAACCTTTAGCCACATTGCATGACCAAGTACTCCTTATTTGTCATCAATGACTAGAATAACTATAAGTTCATCTCATGAACTTCCAGATCATATAGTATCCACTGTTGTTCTTTAACACACGAATACTTGGCTTTTCCTTTTAAAATGGCTTTATTGGAATGTTTCCATTTATCAACAAACATTCACTTTTATATATCCCATATATATTTTGTGATTAATTTTTTGTCCTTTTCAGAAGTTCGCATCAGTGTAACTCTTTACAGTGAACCCTTCCTTTTTTTCATATAACTAGTACTTCTTAAATACTTATCAAGTTCTTATAGTATTCAAGTAACCCTTACTGGAACTAGAGAAACATCCACTCGTCATGTCCCACATATGAGTTATCAGGATGAGTACATCATATTGTCATGTCCTACATATAAGATGATGAATGCATTTTATTCTTGCCATGTCCATACATGCAAGATAATGGGATGATTACATACATGATAGATCCATATCTATTCTTAGTTTTCCCATTCTTCATAATAATTGGATACTTGGCCTTGGGATACTAACTCCATGTAACATAGACAAGTTTTCTCCCACTAAATCTGTGCACACTGAACCCTTCAATATAGATTGCCAATGTATGCTTTCTCTTTTCAGGTCAAGAGGTTTTTGAGAACTATCTCTATAGATCTCTATTCCTATCACATAGGAAATTTCTCTATCTTCCCAAAAGATAATTTCCACTTTGGATTTCCATTCAAGAACATTTCATTCCTCATCAACATGTGGAATAGAAATACACTCCCACTAAATCACAGATCCCTTCTTTATCTTTGTCGTATCAGTCAAACCCTTTGACCATATTATCAAAGTAAAGATCCTAGTTCTGAGCTGCTTCTACTCAATCAATCACATTGATTAGTCCATTATAACTTATAGACGTCATTTGCATTAATGGATTCATAAACCTTATAGGTTGTGTCACGTACACATCCTTGTTTTATTCCTCATAGGAATGCGGTTTTAGAATCTGTATGCCAAATGTCTTAGTCATTAAGTTGCAATCAACAAGCATAATCCTTCTCAAAATGTTATCCATGTGTCTTAACACTTAAGACTCATTCACACTTATGTATTTCATCCCAATGGGTGCTACCGTCAATGTCATGCCCTATGGTTCACATGGAAGTAATTTAGGATGTAATGGTCATAACTCAAAATCTGGTTCCTCATATTCATCTAGATAGTTGACTCATCACATGACCAACTCATCACATAGATAATCGAGGTGTATCTGTCAAGGATATAAGAACTCACAACCCTTTGTGATTCTTAATGTCCTTTATTAGTGTAGGGTATTCTTTATTTAAGAAGAAATTAGTTATTTGATAATCATCTTCTAACTCCTTAGAGTATGACTCCTTGTTGATTTAGACATCACCATGCCTTAATCATGACTTTACTATGATACATAATCATAATCACTCATAAGGATCTCAAACATTTGGTCCAAGTATTTCATTCATTGATCTCATCAAGAATTAACACTTTACCAAATTCGTACTTCATCTATGATATTCTTGAACACTTCAAGATATTCATATTGGTATTTCTCTAAACACTATTTGAAGTACTAGCATTAACTCTAATAGGTATGTAAATACATCACATGTATTATACCTAATAGGATAATCATTCTCCCACTACCACTAGTGAAGATTGATCAATCATGTCTAAGAGATTCATGTCTCTTACTATCTCTCTAACCAAAAGAGTCTAGATTTATCCATCATATGGAAACTAGAGATGAATTTCTCATGATAATGCCAATTCGTTGTTTGAGTTATCAGTAACTTTTAGGTATCATTTTATCTTATGCATACCGAGTACCACAAGATAAACAAGGCATTGCCACAAGGAAACATCAACTTTATTAATTGCCATTATTGTCATACAATATGCAAAAATAAGGTGTTTCTATCCATTGGCAAATATGAAATAGTAGTTTATAACTCTATTACATGCCTTCAAGGCTAAAAAAAAACTAAAGTACTCCTATCTATGGTAGAAACACTTTCCCCATTTATTGGGTGCTTTACACTTTATATCATGGTATCATATACCTCAAAAGTGTTATAAGTTTATTTCATGACACCTTCAGGTGGAGACGTCTGGCACCTCCTTCTTTAGTTCTTCCAGATAGAGTGGACAATTCCTTTTCCAATGTCCTAGATTTTGACAATGGTGGCAATTTCCTCTCTTGGTCACGCCTCCCTTGGCCTTGAGAGTTGAAGACGACTTGGCATGCTGGCTAGCATCAGAACCTTTCTTAGCCTTACCCTTGCCCTTACGCTTGGACTTGCCTTTCTTGTTGTTGATCATCATCACAGATTTAGGCTTGTCCTTCTTCATCTATGCCTCGACTTTCCTCAACATGCCCAACAACTCTGTCAATGGCCTATCAAAGTTGTTTATGTTGTAGTTCATCACAAACTGACTGCAGGATTCTGGCAATGATTGTAGTATCATATCAGTAGCCAACTCTTGGCTCATAGGAAATCCCAGTCTTGTTAGGTTCTCCACATACCCAATCATTTTGAGTGTGTGTGGACCAACTGGATCTCCTTCTATCATGACACACTTGAACAACGCCCTGGAGACATCATATCTCTCTTGTCGTGCTTGATCTTCATACATGTTCTTGAGATACTGAATCATCTCAATGACACCCATGTTCTCATGTTGTCTCTACAACTCGTGGTTCATGGAGCACAACATCAAGCAATTTGCATCAATGTCATCTTCAGAATGCTTCTTATAAGCATCCCTTTCTGCCTTTGGTGCAGTAGGAGCAGGTTCCTCTGGAGCTGGAGTATCCAGGACATAGAGCTTTCGCTCTTGAGTGAGAGCAATTCTCAATGTCCTAAACCATTTGTGGGTTAGTCCCATTCAGCTTGTCCTTTTCAAGGACCGATCGCAATGAAAAATGATTGTTGTTTGTTGTCATTTGCACTACAAAAGGAAATATATGCAATTTAGTCCAAAACTCAATTTTGACTTATTTGATTGATTTGAAAGGTTGATGATATAATTAGGACTTTAATTAATTATCGCTCCCACTATTTTTGTTCAAATTGATCGCCCTCACCATCAATTCAAAAGATTGCAGCGTACATCTTCTAGTGGGTCAAGATCTTGAAATCCTCTGAGTCATAGACCAGCTAGGGTTGTCACCCACAACTTAGATCCTCCAGGTAGGCAACTTTTGCCAATTGCATCATATACAACTCTTGAAAGATGTCATATGCAACTCCTTGCCATGATCACCTCCATGCCTCAAGGTGTTAGATCCTATCTAGGTCACCTTGTTAAGTTCGACCCAAAGCCAAAACGATGAATATGCACCCTGCTAGGGCAGACCCACATATCCATCCTTCATGCTTCCACAAGATAGATAGTGCACCACGCTAGGGCGTGCCCACACTTGACCGATCAAGATTTTCACATGTGTCGCATTTGGAAGGCATCTAAAACTTTAATATTTTAATGAGGGATTTGGTTTCATAGGTACATATACATATCCAATCACCACATTATATAGTATGTATCATATACATGCTATATCCCATAGAAAACATTTGAAACGATAAAAGCGATGATTATGGCCATCCTAATGTGATTCCTCGAGCCAAGAGGAATCACGGTCATCTAGGTCTACATCACATGCAACCTATACATGATGAACTCTGTGCTTTGCCATTCTGGGTTTGATCAACTCATCTCCATGATTGATTGACTTGCCATCATGCTGGTCGTTTGGGTGCCACCAACTGGTCGATTGGCTCCTCCAAATGATCGTTCATTGGTCGTCGTGCATCTTGTCAGGTCACCACCCGCTCATCTCACTTCTCGAACCGATCGTCTAGAATGCCAACCGATCGATTCACACCTTGAATTGATCGTCTCAGTCGTTGTCAGGTTGTCCGCCATTCTTTGACATAATAGGAAATAAAAAGTTCTATCCTATTTACATTTGAATTGAGAAACCTCGAGTTTCATTTGGGGGGAGAAAAGGTAGAAAGAAATCTCGAGTTATCTCGAGTTACATCTGGAATAAGAGATAGGGAATCGGTGTGCAGACCGAGATGCAAGCAACCACATTCAACCAAGCACACATACATAGGGTTTATTGGCAATAACCATGCTATACATCCACCACAAAAAACTCATTTAAGGGCAACGCGGATTGAGTGCATTTATATTACATATCATATATGTATATTGGGAATTATGGATTTAGGATTGGACATGCATAAAGCCAATTTTATTCGCATCGTATGCAATAAATAAAGGCGACAAACCAAAATGGATCACATCGATAATCCTAAAGTATAAAGCAGTTGATGTGGCTCTGATACCACTGTTGGGTTTTAGGGGAGGCAGAGAAGGTAGCGGAAACAAAAATTTTCTCCCCAAACCCAGAATGAAGGAATCGCGTCAACATCTATATAGTAGGAAGGATGGTTTGTAGAGACATACCTTGTCCTGAGGCTTGCTCGGTGACGTTACCTCGTGACTTGTGTGGTCTTCACCTCTGGTTTTGGACGGTGTCTGTGTAGCTCCTGGTCTCACCGGGACTGTCGGGAATGACAGTTGTCCTCTGAGCGGCAGAAGTCTCCCGCCTCTGTAGTAGTCCACACAGACCACTTGGAACTCCGATCGCCTTATCACACAAGGCACCAGAACGAGTTGTACCCTCCTATAAGCATACTAGTCACCGACACACTCTCCTGCCACCAGTCACCTTTCTGCAGTTGTCTTTCCCTTGTTGTGCCTCCCTTGTCGGGTAGTACTTGATCGGGCTCTCCTGGTTACCACAACCAGAGAGAACGACAACTTTGCAGAGCAACTAGTGTTCTAAGTTGTACTTGAGAATCCCCCAGTACCCCTATATATATAGGAGGGTCATGGGATAGGGTTCTCTACCCCAGGTAATGCAGGATTAAAGCAGGAGTAGAAGGGTTTGAGATTTTCTACAAAAAAACCAACTGCGCCAGCTGAACCGATCATTTCATGCATGAATCGGTCGGTTGGGGACCTGAGCCGATCGGTTCACACTTGAACCGTTCGGTTGGGACACCTGAGCCGATCGATTCACTTCTGAAATGATCAGTTCACTGCCCAGGTCAGTTCTCGATTGACTTTTCCTCTTTTGTTTCGAATTGATCAAAATACCAATCCTTGTTCCAATCAAATTGGACAAGTGAAATGAAGAGAAATTTCTCATCAACCTGACTTTCCCAACTCGCTCATTTGGACTAATTGAGCCAATCGGTTCAACCCTTGAACCGGTCATCTCAACCTATCCTGAGCTGATCGGTTCATCACATGAGCCGATCGGTTCACCAACCTAAGCCGATCGGTTCACCAACCTGAGCCGATCGGTTCATCACATGAGCCGATCAGTTGGGAGTGCAGACTACGCAGAATCAATCAATTGCAGTTTCAATCAATCTGATACTCTAATCAATCGGTCCAACACCTTGAACACTATGATATTGAGCTATCAATTGATTGGGTGTTTAATTGAACTACTAAACTCCTTTAGCAATCAATCTAAACATCGTTTGTGGATAAACTCCTTTTCTAGGTTAAATCCTATGTGTGTGACCCTGCAGGCCCATTTCACGTTGGCAGTGAAAGTCCATAACACTTATGACTTCACAAGCAAAGAGCGGTGCCTAGTCACACATCAGTGCTACCCAAGTGAAATAGAAAGTTAGAGAACAACTTTCAATCCTACAATCTGTGAATGGTGTTATAATGAATGTATAATTCCTTTGTCTCTGATATCCCGAATGAACTCAAGGCATGGAACAATCATCCTATCAATGCTCATTCACTTTCTTGATCTCAGAGTTGATTGGAGGAGATATGTATGACATCAATATCACATACTGATTCACACATGCGTGCGCATGCCTATCTCAATCCTACTCATCAAGTGGCCATGGATATCAAACTCCCTCAGGAGGGACAAATCCCATATCTATCACTCACCCCTCAAAAGCCCCATATGTCAAACCCACCCAATCATCACCTTTATAACAACCCATGTTTTAGGACTGCATTTGATGATGTCAAAGTGTACCCAACGACATGTATTGATTGTAGTGATTTCACGTCAAAGAATCACACTCACCACCATCACTGTAAGAACTGACTATGACTACCATGACATGGTTCCATGTGTTAAACTCTCAGTGGGTCTGTCTGGTACACTTGTTCTCTAACAAGTACCTATGTGTTTGGTTTGATATCTCCATATCATGACTAATGAGATTATGTCATCAACCAACACCACAATCTAGTCTTGTGTGTCATTGCTGTCTATCTACCTTCCACAATGACATCCGACTAGGGACATAACAAGAATGTACAAGCTCTTAGCATCTGTATGATCTCATCATTCAGGTCCTTAACCTGAAAGCATATGTCATTGAGTACTGTCATTCTCTAGACATTCTATCTATTCTATCATTATCTCATATGACTGAACCAGAAAGAATTGGAAGTTTTCCTTTGATGTTTATCAAATAAATCTTAATGTATCCCACCAATCATCCCATGATTGGCTCTCAGGGCATACATACCAACAGAAACTAAGGCACTGACTGTAATTCATAGTTGAGGTCATAATTCATGGTTAAGGTTAAAAAATGGTATGTGTAGTTTGAAAAGAAATTGTTATGGTTGATATGAAAAATGTATAATAAGAAACCAATCATCTTGTAATAAAGTATATTATCACATAAAAAAATATGTGTCAAAAATGTTTTGTGGGATTTTTTTTCTGCCAGTGTTTCATTTTTTAGCATTTGCACTCAATTGTAAGATGAATTTTGAGGTACTGATAGTTATATTCTTATGTATTAATGCATTCATGTTTCACACCTACATAAAAAAATAATACACATCCACAACAACTTTTGATGTCAAACTCCTTTGTTTTGTGTTAATAAGGAACCAGTTCACATGAGTCATATATAAGTGGAAAGATTTGCCTAGGATAAAATATGATACATATTGGAGCAATGAGTATAACTACACATGAAAAATAATTCAACATCTTACAGATCAAGGAATGGTGGAATTTGTAAGATATAAACATTGATTAAGTATTTTATTAAACATTTTGATGGTTTCTATGTGTATTAACAAAATATCCCAATCATGATGTCATTATGTTGAAAGTTTTGATCTTCTTCTTATGTCATTCTCATTGACATATATATATTCCATCTAACAAGGAGATATAATTTACATGTTTTACTTATATACCATCATGCTTACATTAGTGTATCCTCACTTTTATTGCATTTTTTGAAAATTTAAGTAAATATTTTGGTCCACACTAAACCAAAGCCATTGATTCTCATTTACCATGACAAGTCCAATGCATTATATGAAAGTATTGAGTGATCGAAAGTTATTTACAATAAATCCATATGGAAATGGAAGAAACATAGAATAAAATTACTTATCGAGTTCTTCTTATGATAATTTATTATATATACTATAATTCACAATAATAAAAGTCTTAAAATTCAAAGAACATGAAAAAAATGTTCTCTGTATGAAATAATTAATTGTCATTTTTAGGGGTAGTTGTATGACACTATGATTCATATCATGATCCTTAAGCGAAAAGAGAGGTACAATTACTAATATATCATAGTTCATAGACATAAAAAAATCTAAATTAATAGTAAAAATAGAAAAAGTTGGTTTCATAATGTTAGTCATAGAAAGATTTATATAACATATATACAGTAAGGTATTAGTCCAATTCATTATATTCCATTTTTTTGGTTTGCAATTATTATCTATTATTGTAAACAAGAAAATGATTTATAAGTTTTTCCCTTTCATAAGAGAATTTCTCGATGAGAATCAAGTATTTTTGACATAACTATTTCATGCCCTTGCAAAGAAAGTGATTACCTCATGTGATTCCCAATACAACCGTAATATATTGAGGTATCATAATATTTGTCCAAAATAAAAATATAAATGATGTACTTGATACAATACTTAACACTTTATAGAAAGACCACTACTCCCTATAACTCAAACACACAGTTTAGTTTTTTGAATCCCCTACTTGATTGGTCGACTGATCAATATAATATCAATTCATCAAATCCTAGACTCTACCAAATACCTTGTAGTTACACCCTACAAAAGGACTCTATAATAATGGCAAAAATAAGAGCACCATTGCAATTGAACTGACTTTGAGGGACTATTCGGTTACAAGGGGTTGAAAGGAACTTCTAAATTCTACAAGTAGATAAAGTAATACAAATGAATCTCATGAGTAATTTTTTGGCCTTGCACAATGTTTGTTTCTCCCATTTCAAGTCATAATGGTCTTCAAGGTTCTTTCTAATTATATTAGATATTACAACCTTACCACCATGACACAACTATATTATTTGACATTTTGGTCCATAGTCAAGGATTTAAAGCAACACAAATTGATATAATTGGTTCCATTGATAAGAAAACAATCGTGAATAGTAAAGTCACATGTTCTTTTCCAAACATCAACCAATTGATTGAATGGTCAATTTACAACAATGGCCATGATCCATTAACAAATATTTTACAACTACATCATATACTACAAATTTATGGATATCACACTACCAACAAAGTTACTTCATAATATATAGTTTTAATCGCTGAAATGACTATAATCTACCTAACTATTGTAATCAAAGTCCCTAATATAATGGATCATTCAAATACTAAAAATTGACATGGTATTCTCAACTTTTTAAAACTTCTATGTGGTTCTACATTAATAAAAATACTAAAATAGATGAGTAGAAGGATAGAATTTATAATGTGTTAATTTGATTCCAAATATACTCTTGCAAAGGCACAATATACTTCTTTTTTGTTTGTTAATGAGAGTGCCTTTTTGCACAATGTAAGATAATTCACTACAAAATATTGTTTCTCCACAATCATACCATTGGTATCTTCTCATAAATATAGTATGGTATATCCCATTATCTTTAATTTATGGCCTTGTAGATTAGAAAGTACGATCACTCATGAGTTGCACTTTTAGTACAAAGAAAGAAACACTATTTTTGCATAAAAATGGTTGAGTATGGTTTGCGAATAATTATTGAAAAAATAAATTATATATATGTATGTTTATATATATGTATAGAAAGAGAGAGACCAGCAAAAATACACTTGAAAATATAGATCATGCGAAACATCTCAATGGTGTTTGCCTATACATACCATATATTTGCAAAATCTAATCCATTGATCTTCTTTGTTATAATAATAATAGACCACACACAAAATTTGAACCTATTTGGATGAGTTTAAGTCACCCATCTAAGGACAACAAAATTGACGCACATAACTAATTTGAAATGCCTAATTTTTGCCTCTAGTAGATGTATAACCTATAAGAGTCCAAATGAGCTCAAATTTATTATATAGTATATTCGTAAGATGGTTTAAAATGATCAATGGAGATTTTCAAAATAATTGCGTCATGATGAAAAATGATTGAGGTGTATAGCATTTCTAGTACACTCGAGTGTATTCCAACTTTATTCTCTCTCTCTCTCTCTCTATATATATATATATATATATATATATATATATATTTATATATAGGGCGTTTATTCGTTACTCGCGTGGGTAGCCAGATTTTCGCTACCCGCTGGAAACTCGCGCATCCAAAAGAGTAACTATATGGTACATAAGAGTAACTCTTTTGAATCAACAAAATAACTATGTGGTACACAAAAGTAACTCTAAGACTAAAAAGTATCTGCGTAGAAAATATATAGTCAGTAAATTTATGGATGGGTTTTTTTATTTTGGGGGGGGGGCAAATGATATTATTTTTGGATCAAATTTTTTGGGGAGCTAGATAAAATGCTCCTCTACAATTGCAAAAAAAAAATTGAAAAAAAATATCAGGAAGGGTGTGCTGGTATCTACCCGCGTGGGTATTAAAGATGATCCCATATATATATATATATATATATATATATATATATATATATATATATATATATATATATATATATATATATATATATATATATATGTGTGTGTGTGTGTGTGTGTGTGTGTGTGTGTGTGTGTGTGTGTGTGTCATTTTAAATATAATAAAGCACTATATAATAAAAGTTAACATAAGAAAACTACACTCATTATAGTTGTAAAACGTTATTTTGGATATCAAAATTAGTTAATCTACTTGACATATATAGTAATCTCACAACAATATGTTTATACAAGTGGTTGTAGGCACCTTCAATACCTACCTTTGTCATTGTGGCACATGCAAATTCAAATGATCAAAATCAAAGCATCTCCCTAATAAATGAACAAAGTTTGTGTAATCATGTTTGAAATCATTAAGAGTTTAAATATTAAAAAATATAAATTCAATGTGAGAATCCAAACATATAACAAGGAAGATAAATCCCTAAAACACTATTACCATAAAAGGTTTCATAAAATATTTTAAGAACTCAAATCAATCATAAAAGCAAGATCTTGATATATATTTTCACATTTTAACATAAACACAGAAATTCATTCATATTATTAAAACCCCTTAATAGTTTAGGGACATACGTTAACAAACAATATCAAATGGAATAAATCACACCTTCGTTTGGTTTTAAAAAGCCTTGAGGTCAAACTGGATGTTACTCTTGTTGAGTGTGCCCTCGAGGTGATGTTGAATCAGATCGTGCCCTCACTATGGTACAAGATTTTTTTTAAACTCAAATAACAATCTTGATTTTTTTATTCCAATTTGAGCTCCATTCCCTCTCACTTAGCTTGATAGTTCTAGCCCTCTTCCTTTGATACTTATCTGGAAAACCTACATTTTTAGCAGCTAACAACAATTCCTATGATAAATAGAGATGTTCTTTGAGATTTTATCTGAAACTTCTTTCTTAGGGCAAACAAATCAGACTATGAGCAGCATCATAGAAAGCACTTTTCAAGATGAGTGAAATGAAATACAGAGTTTCAAACCCAAATATATATATATATATATCACACTTTAAGGAAAAAAGGAGAATCAGTTATATATATAGTCATACGAGATTAAAATCATGTTTTTTCATGGCCGATATAAATAATAGGCATGTGTATGCTACATAAACAGATTGAAAAATATGTAGAATGTTTGGTCCCCTGATCTCCATATTAAAGATACAGACATCAGTAGTGTTAAAAAAGTTAAAGCGACAAAGCAAAGAATATCATGCTTATCATTGACTACATTAGAGAAAAGTAAGGTAAAGAAAATACAATATTTTGTAAAATGAAATTCTTAAAAGTGTATGCTACATAAACTTAGTTAGGAATTCATACACAAGCATGTCCAAAACTTACCTTATCTACGTTTACATAGTTGTTATAAAGATACAAGAGCAAGAGATAGAAAGAATGTGCGTGGAATTGACAAAATAAATCCAAATTATAGGCACATATATATTGTGGAAAATAAGTAACAAAGTACACCATTAAGCATCATTGGGCAGTGTAACATAAAGAGCTCACCCTCAAAATAGCGTTGTGTGTCAAAAATTAAAGTTATGTTGTTGATGTCTTGTCCTCCTATGTAAAAAATGTGGGAACTGCGTTATTCTACATTATATTGGAGCCAAGAGTGTTCGATCAAGGTTCTCTTACTATATCAGTAGACTTGTGTAGTTTGTTACCATGTGATCATGTAAACATCTGAAAGTGAAATTATAGGCGTTGTTTGGGAATGGATTGGGCCCGGATTAGGCACTATCATTTTGCACCACGTCTGTAAAACCCAGACCGGATTGGGCGTCAATGGTGTTTGGTAGGCAAGCGATTCGGAACCCCGTTTTGGGATTATGAAATCCTGTTATCTGGTTTAAGCCAGTCCCACTCGAGGCAGGATTAGAAATCTCAGTCCGGTTTGGCCCCGACGCCAGCCTCACCCCCCAACCCCGATCTCTCGCGTGCCCCCTCTCTCTCCCTCTCTCCCTAACCTTCCTCTCCCTCACGAAGCTATGCTACAGTCACACATCTTCCCTATTGTTGATCCGTGAGAGAAGTAAAGGCGAAGGCTGCTACCTCGAGCAAGTCACGGATCGCGGATGGATAGCATGCGTCGTCGGGTGAAGCATTCGCACGGAGAATCAATGTTGTTGTCTGCCACCACCGGTCTACCTGGGTGGCTACCTCCCACAAAAGCAAGGTACCCATGCCCTGGCCTTCTCTGCTCTTCTATATTACCTGTCGCGGCCTTGATTTGTCTTGTCGATGCACAACAGATGCCCTAGGTCGGCCAAGTCGAGAAGAAACCCTACCAAGTGTCTGTGTCTGTATGCCTTCTTATTCCTGTTATTCTTCTGCGAGGTTCTCCACTTCCACATTCGCTTGTTGGAGGAGTTGTTCGCAGAAGTTGTGCCTCATCTGTTGCTGAAGTCTGGCAGTTCTCCTCCATGGTGCTTCGGCGACGCTACATAGAGCCAGGATTCTGCAGTGCTTTGTCTTTGTCACCCTTTCCTGCTAAGGTTGGTCATGAAATAGGGTATCCGATGCTTTGTTTGTGATGTCGATTAGGGAAGACATTTCTGAGGTGGATTGGTCATTAATTTGTGTATTTATTCAGCCGACATTGGTTCCAAACAAGTTAATCATTGTGTATGATAGTCACATTTTATCAGTCGATGAATCTCGCATAGTTTAAGCAATGTTTGTCATGGATAGGAGCAAATTAAATATTCGATTTGATAGAGGTGGTGACATGTTTTCTGGAGAAAATACAAATCTACCATCAAACATGTCGATAACATCAACCATATAGTTGATAACATTGATTATTTTTCTATAGAGACATGCGAGAGATCCCAGGGGTCAATTCATTGACCCCAAGGCTGACATAATCAACTTTATTGCTTGAAGGCTAGATTTGTACAACCATTTTTATCAATGCTGACATAAGGTTAATAGAATTGACCTAGCAATTTCTGAAACGACTTAAAATTAATCCAAATCATTAAACAACCATGATCTATCATTGACATTAGGTCACTTGAAAACAAAACTTGTTGAGAAATATATCCATCTCATTATGCATGTTTAAATATGGTCAGAGAGGAGGCCAGGGAATAATACAACCTTTTTGCTTGATATCTACCCCAAAGTTCCTTCTTTCTCTCCCGTTCTTATGCTTTTTTCATTTCCTGTTGCTTGCTATATGGAGATAATTTGGACTAGGAAGAGATAATCTTTATCTAGTACCCACAAGTATCCCAAAATGATTTTATTGTCAAAACATTAACTGTAATAAATGATTATGTGCATCTAGGGATAAAGAGTACTTATAACTAGCTTTAGTTATACATTACTTGTAGTATTATTGGTATACATACCATGTTTCATGATTTATAACTTTTAAATGCTATGATAATATTTCTTTTGCTTGAAACTCATCAAACAAATATGTTTGGATTATCCTATCATGGGTTCTTGTTGAGTTTCCATGCACTGAACCTATAGATTACGCTGAAATAGAACAATTTTTTACATACATGTGCAATTTAGCAGTGTTTCTGTTATAGAATACCTAGGTCTGTAAAAAATGGAATCATTTTCGACTAGGAAGAGATAATCTTCAATAAATTATTATTGTTTTGGATTTTACACAATGATTGAATTACATTGAGTCTAATTGATCACCATAATTTATTTCTGACATATGATTTGTAGTTGAAAGATACATCTTTTGATGATTTTCTTGCATAAGCATAGGTTCACGAGTGCACTAAAAAAGCCTAGTTCATGTGATGTCTAGTTTGATTGAACTAGATAAGTTTTTGAAATTAGGAATTTTCTTATGTAGATACAATGTTGTGGTTCAAAATGGAATTTTACTAAAATACACGAATTACTCAATCTATTAATATGATACAACATTAGACAATTCCTCAGTTTAAGCATCATTTAACTTAAATCCAAATTAAACATTTTGTCGACCTACTTGATTATTATAGCTAGTAATAGTTTTCAGTGACCCAACTTCCTCTGTTTCAACAACTTGTAGTTCAAATCTCTTTCATACTTAATGACCACACACTTGCTTTACATTTGTGATATTAATATATAATCATACTCTTTCTTACCATGTTTCATGATTTATAACTTTTAAATGCTATGATAATATTTCTTTTGCTTGAAACTCATGAAACAAATATGTTTGGATTATCCAGTCATGGGTTCTTGTTGAGTTTCCATGCACTGAACATGTAGATTACACTGAAATAGAACAACTTTTACATACATGTGCAATTTAGCAGTGTTTCTGTTACATAATAACTAGCTCTGTAAAAAAATTGAACCAATTTAATCTACTGATGAGTATTGCAGTATTGTAGGTCAAAAATGAGTACTAATAACTACCTTTATTTATAAATTACTTGTAGTATTCTTGGTATACCTACCATGTGTCATGATTTATAACATTGAAATGATATGATAATATTTCTTTTGCTTGAAAGTCATCAAACAAATATGCTTGGATTATCCTATCATGGCTTGTTGTTGACTTTCCATGCATTGAACCTGTACATTACACTGAAATAGAACAATTTTTTACAGACATGTGCAATTTAGCAGTGATTCTGTTATAGAATACCGAGGTCTATAAAAATGGAATCAATTTTGGTGTATAGACTAAGTTTGGTTACAGAATACTTCCAGGACACACCAACAGAGCATTAGCTGGTGTAAAGAGTAATTTTGGTGTAATTGCAGCTCAGCCATCACCATTCAAGTACAGCTTTCATTGGCATAACAAGTAATGCAAGATAGAGATTTTATCAGCAAACAAAACACATCTTTAAATATAGCTAACGTGTACAATTTTGATATGAATCAGATGGCATGAATCAAATTCCACTATAGTAAATATATTGAGTGGGAATTATCTATTGTGATGGGATGTGCCCCTTACAAATCAAACATGTTATATAGTAATTATCATTGTAGCCACTCCTCACTGTCATAATATATTGCAGCACCTATGGGGGTATGTATTCCCCATAGGTGCTGCAATATATTACCTTTGAAGCTTGTGACGAATAAGAGTGGCTTTAGGTGGGATGACACTAGGCATAAACCCACACTGCCTGACACCCCTGAGTGGAGAGAGAGCCTTGCGGTATGTCCAATAACCAGTCCCTTAATTGAAAAAAGTAATTTCCTATATTTACACTTAAATTTTCTAATACAAATTTTTCGTATACTTAGGCAAACAAGGATCTTGCTAGGTTGCTTAAGCGGCCGTTTCCCCACTACTATGACATCAGATGATGGTGGGGAGGAACATTGCTAGAGGACATCATGCAATGTCTTTAATGGACACACAAATCCCTTCTGACATTGCCTCCGAGGATGATGTCACTGTCGACTTAGATGGGTCAGAGACACCCATGAACACTGGAAGCCAATCAGGGGAACTGAACATGGCCACATATGTGATGTAAAGTGAGGGAGACACCGGGGGAGGCGGAACAGATACACTGAGTGTTGGCGGGAGGCCTCCTATCGTTAGGCGCAAGAAGCGGCCATCAATGGCTCAAGACCGATGTGGGCTTTCAAATGAAGTGTTATCTGAATTCACACAGGTTTATACAAAGGTTCACGAGTTAGGCACTAGTGTGGAAACCAGATCCTTTGAAAAGAAAGAGTTTGCAACCATCTTACAACATTTCCATGACACTTACCCCGATGCCCCCACTGCTGTGTTTACAACACTTGTGAATGCCATCAAGGACTCAACAAACCGCAACATCTACATCAGCCTTATAGACACACCTCAAAAGATAACCATATGGTTGCAAGACCTTTGGGAAAGGTCCCAAGCCACCAATGCAACACCAACACCTTCAATTCCATCCTCATTTATGCCATCTCGCCATACATTTTTCCCGCAATCCCCAACACCCAACTTCAGCAACAGACCAAGTATGCCATCGTCATTTATGCCATCGTCATTTATGCCATCTCACCATGCATTTTTTCCTCCGTCCAATGATGCTGGCCCTTCCGGATCATAAGGGGGAACATCAATTTGATTAATGGCCAGACATTTAACTCAACAAATCACTACAAAGTTCTTTGATTGTTGTAATAATCTATTTCCCGTCCAAACATTTTCTTTCTGCAGAAACTAATTTACTGAATTGTTGAAATATTTTTATTCCCATCCAGACATTATTTTATCGCACAAACTAAATTAATTAATTGTTGTAATATTTTATTTCACGGCTGCATTCAATCTAATTCGCTATGTATCATGCAAGCCGTTATTTTACATGTCCACAGTTACATATGATTGTCGAGTAGTTATTTTTTCCTTATCGTTGCCATGACAACCTTGCTACGATTCTACTTGTAGGCATCATGTCAACCAGTGACCAAACAGAAACACCTGACCTCCTCACACACATTCTACATACATTGTCTGGTCCAGCTAATCACATTGCTGATACAATAGCTGAGTCCATAGCAAACTCCATCATCAACGACATTTCCGACATACCACCTACAATACCTGGGTCAGTTAGCATTAGGAGTGGCCACCAAAAGGTCTTAGAAGTATTAAACGGTCATGAACAAAGGGCTTATGACCTATACCGAATGAGACCACATACTATATTGGCCCTTGTGGACAAGCTTGAGAGTCGGGCCTTGTTACAAAGTAGTAGAGGTGTCACTTCAGTTGAGGCTGTATGCTACTTCCTACAGATGGTTGGCCATGGACATACAAATCATGCTTTGGCTGAGGACTACATTCACTCTAGTGAGACCATCACTAGAAAGTTCAACGAAGTCTTGGACGTTGTGTGTTCGTTGTCCAATGACTATATTATCATGCAAACTGCAGTGACATGCACGACAACACATTGTCGTATATTGGAGACCCCAAGGTTCTACCCGTACTTCAAGGTAATAGTTAGCCCCTACAATCTTTAATCATTTGGAAATATTTAGTATGTTTACAACCTATTTTGGTGTTATAGAATGCCATCGGGACAATTGACAGAACACACATCCCAGTCTTGGTTAAACGAGACAAGCAAAATTGCTACCGAGACAGAATAGGGAATGTCTCTCTTAATGTCTTGGCTGTAGTTGACATCTCCATGGAGTTTACATATGTCCTAACTGGGTGGGAGGGATCGGCTGCTGACCAACGTGTCCTACAGTCAGCGAAAACCACAAGTGGGTTTAAAGTTCCGCCGGAAAAGTTTTACCTAGTTGATGCAGGGTATGCCAACACTCGACAATTCCTTACACCGTATCACAACACAACTTATTATATTTCTGAGTACCGAGGAAACAAACATGCCTACACCAACAAGAATGAGACGTTCAACCACCACCACGTACAATTACGTAATGTTATAGAAAGAGCATTCGAGGTGCTGAAGCTGCGGTTTGCCTACCTTAAAAAGGGGGTGACATATCCCATACATTCGCAGTGTCGCCTCGTAATGGCTTGTTATATCCTCCACAATTTCATAGGCCGCCAACATGATGGCGAAAATATCATGGATGAACTCCCAGATGACATTTCAACATCTACTGTTCCCCCTTCTGGGGTTGACTTGAGTTCCCTCCAATAAACAAGTCAGGTCGATTCAAGGGAGGGCAATCGTTTACGTGAATCCATTTCTAATTTGCTATGGGATGCCCGTTGACCTACAATTGTATTTGTAATAGACTTTGACATTATTTGATAAATCATCCACCACATAACTTTGTAGCCTTTAGTTGTTTATTTTACAAACTTTTTATTGGATCCTAATAATATACATGACATAATGTTTTGGTAGATTGTCTTGAAATGGATAATGGAATGTCTTGATGTACATGCGGCCTTCAATGCACTGTATGTGTGTATATGGATGCCGCAGACGTGGAAAATGGAAGTTTTGAAAACAACAACCCCCACAGACCGTATTTTACATGTGGTAGGGGTCTTGTTTCAAACATATGTCAGATGAGATTGCCTGTGCAGCGTGTACCACCCACAGTTGCCACACTTACTACAATTAGGGATGTTATGCTAACAAAACTTGCATATGCACGCAATGAACGCAAGCTATGGTCTAAACAATGCGACAAGAGCAGACACCAATAGGCTCCAACAAGATATTTCTACTCTACGGGAGAGGTGCCAATATCTTCACTAACGACTTCACAACACGAGCAATAACGACTCTTCAAACGAGGACAGATACAATACATCATAGATGTAGAACAACCTTTCGTACTGAATTCGCTTTTATGTTTGAACAAGCAGTTAGGCCTATTTTATGTTTGGAAATTTTTATTTGAAATCTATGTTCAGAACCCGACATTATTTTACTAATCATCAATCATGTTTTAGATGTCGATGAATCCATCTAAAGTTTTGAGGTGTGATTGTGGGTTAGATGCATCCTTGCGGCTTAACACAGAGGATGCAGGGTTGTATGATTTTGGCATTCTGAGTGAAAGATCAGGAGAAACGTATTACATATGTCCTTCTCATGAGGTGTGCTAGTAAATACATACATAATAGGTTGCCCTTGTGTACGTTGCACATTCTTTGTCATTCACTTAAACTTGATAATACATTTTAGGGAAAAGATCGGTGCAGATACTTCCGTTGGGCAGTCGATCTCCAGCCAATAATTGATTCTTTGAAAGCTGAGATTATGTTACTAACTATCGAATGCAAGTCACTGTGGGGCCAGGAAATGAACATGAAGGACTTTGTTGAAATTCATCACAACTACGATGATATATACACCCAAAAAAAGTATGAGCATGAGGTTCTCGAACGCTACGTTGCCAGTCTGGAGGAAGATTGTAGTCTTCACCCACGGTGACACCATAACGTTGAATGGCAGAGCTACATTTAGTTTGTATTCTCGATTTACATTGTCTAGTATTTGATGTTTTTAACATTAAATCTTTCTTAATTCATCTGTTGTATTACATTAACAGGCTTTTGTTATTTATCGTAATGTTGGTGTATGTTTTATGGAGGGTGTATGTTTTTTCATCGTGATGTTGCTGAATGTTAGTTAGCACTGAATATGCATATTATATTCCCTTAATTGTGCCATACACCCTTACGTCTGAAATATATTACTTACAGAATCTGTAATATGGTTGGGCCTCCAACGACGCCTTATTTTATGTGGTGTACGGAGCTTGATATGGTTCTCAGAGGTATGATGTGAAACCAATATGAGTTGGGGAGATGTGTTAATGGAGTATATACTACACAGACTTGGATGGAGGCATGGCGTGACTTTCGAAATATAACAGGGGGGGCTTACATATCTTTGACTGAGTTGCAGATGAGATGGAAACACATAAGGAGAGAGTTCATAAGAGACAATCTTTTTATTTTGGGATATTTATTGTCTCCCCCGCCATTGGCCGTGTAGTGCAACTTCATGACGACTCATCGCATTTACCCACCTGGGGTTGCTGAATACCTTAACACCGATGAGTGAATCAAACAACCACGTTAGACGACGAAAGTAACACATGAACTTGTAATATATTTCCATGACATTGTAGTTGTTTGTGTTTACTTCGCAACATTTAGTTGCAAAACTTATGTGTTGTATTATTTTGTTTGGACCATCACTTGAAAAACTTCTACTTTATTGTTATGTATTGAAGGCATACATCACGTTCTTACTTGTTTGTTGCTAAGTTTAGTTGAAGCATTTATTTGTATTCAATATTGTCACAATTATCTTACTATTATTGATATTTGTTAATACTTATATTTATTTATTAACTATAGATGTCGTCATCGCGGTCAAAGACAACGACAAAATTTGAAAAATTATTGATGCTTCCGTCGAAGATTCGAAAATATGTAGAAGAAAACCTTGTTTGAAAGAAATAATGTTGCGAGCCTACACGTGATGAGGGCACAAATGGGAGCCATGAACAAGCCAAGGGTGTTACTCTTCTTATTCACCATCTACTGTTGCTGTTTCAGTAGCCAAAAAACGCCATCAAATAGGAAATCAATCAGTTGTTGAACGAAGTCTGTCCTGTGTCATAGGACGAGTACGACGAGGCCATGATGTTGGCCGACTGGGATGTTACTACCTGGGATCAAAATAAATCTTCCTCCACATCAAAGCATGTCCCCCACAGTGGCTTCTCACCATCTTAGATTATGTATCGGTGTTTATGTCTAGGTCCAGGGCAGACCTCTCCTTTGTGTCCCTCAGTTTGTATGTTAGAGATGTATTTGCATGGGAACCAATACGTTATTATCTATTTTTTATGTGGTATTAAGTTCTGTTGGAGACATGCTATTCTCTTTGCTACGCACGTTTTCTACCATTGAATTTAAATGCATAAATTATGCATTTTATATATTATTTATTTGTTATTTATTATATAATACATTCTTTATGCAATTATCTTTGAATGTTATCTTTCATTGAAACAACAACAATATCAAGGTGTTACACACATTACTTGAGATATCGCAATTTTCTTTGCATCTGTATTAATATTCACGTTAATTTAATGTACAATTAAAAGAGAACGAACTGATTAAAATTTAGAAAATTAGAGCAGTCCACAAAGATTAAATAATATGATTTTGAGTTAGAGCCCACGGATAGGATATATTTGCTAAGTCACACTCATCACTTAAGAAAACACACACAATGTTGGAATAACACACACACAAATGTGATACCTTCTCTTATTTATAGGTATATAACAAGATAACATGACAATTTCAATAATCTTTTTATTTTACATTTCTTGGATCAAATATGTAAAATATTACCTATTTACAACATACACAACAATCGAAGACAACAATACAATTGGTTTATTTTAAATCATCACGTACTTATGACCATACTCATATATTATGTTTAATTTTCCTAAGTACAAAACTTACATTCACAAAATCTACATTGATTTAAAAAAAAAATTCCCTTCGCGGCATAACAACTACACATTCTTTACTTTTGTTAAAACAGTTTTACAACATCATGACAGAATCAGCACATACTGACTACGTTGTCAAACAAAAGCAGACTGAATCTAACCTAGTAGCCAAACAGAATCAGACTCAAATCAGACCAACTGACCAGAATCAGACTGGAATACCAAACAGAATCAGGCTGAGTTGCCAAACAGAATCAGACTGAATACTACTAACCCCGTCTAATCCAGTCCACCCTAGGAAATCCCACTCGGTTGCCAAACAGGAGCATAAGGTTTTCTGACAATACTCTTATTGGGCAAATAGGGCAAATTGGTACAGGCAGTCATCCGATCCCGTTTTGAAGGTTGACGCCGTGACGCGCCTCTCTTTTACCGACAGCTTCAAGAAGAAGTGAATACTCGCTCAGCATACATGATCTTAGTGATAGATCGTCTGGAGGAAGGTGGAGTGAGCGCCGCCCACCTGATGACTTTGCGTTGCAGAAGAAAAAGCTATCGTCGTCCCCGTGACTATTTATGACGATGGAAGGATACCAAAGATATGGGACTCTTTTAAGACATAGACCTAAATGAGATAGGGATTGGTCGGGGACTTCACATTTATTGAAAAAAGTGATGCCGTACAAGATGTATGGGATGGAGACGTAGAGTAGATGGAGACTTGACCGGACGGACACGAGTTTTATATGACACCGTAGAGTAGAATAGTAGATTTTTATGTTCTCCTCTCTTACCCTCCTGCACTACCCAAACAGACAGAGTAACATAACTGTCTCTTACCTTCCCCTTCCTTCCCCTCTATTCCAATCACTACGAGCAAACTACGAGCAAACATAGCATTAGAGTCCAAGGTTCACGTCGTAAATGATCCTGGAAGAAGATGGTGTCCGGAGAAATGTATTGCTAGACTCTGATTGATGGCAGCCTGGCAGGAGCACTAATTCCCACACTAGTGGTCGTGTTTCTTCAGCTGCTTGTTCTTGATAGAATGCGGAGTATGCATGAAATGTATCGGTTGACTGACCTTTGATGTCTCACTGTCGTTCTAGTCTTCTGAAAGTTATACCACAAAAGTGGTGTCAAGCCTTACATACTAGGACTTTAAATATTAGTTATACGGTAGGTGAATCGACAAGGATATAGGTGATTAAGCATCGACATTCAATATTGACAGACGATAAGTAAGGGAAGAAGCTTTTCGGTTTCGTTGATCTAGATTCTTCCATCGTTCATTGCATCTTGCTGGTTTAATGGTAGATCATGTGTGAAGGAGGAACACGAGAGTTCGTATCCGGAAAGCTCACTCCAACCTAATGGGTCAATTTTCAAATTATGTTGCTAACTGTTATGATACTAAAAAGAAGGCTAAGAGAATGGTTTACTGTTATTGAGCAATTATAATTAGTGTCATGATTTAGTGATTGCATACATATGAAACATTAATTGTATATAGCTTATGACTCTTTCTTTACCATCAACAATTTACCAAGTCGTCATTCCACATGCACTAAGGCCATGTTTGGTTCACTGGATGGGAAGGGAACGTATTTTGAGAAGGAATTGGATTGGATTGGAAAGGATGGGCAAAGTGCTTCCCATGTTTGTTTAATGCCAGGATGGGAATCATCTCCGTCGTCGCGGTGCAAATCACCTGCACTGTAGCCATATATTATTACTTGGTAATGGACTATATTTGTCTGTGGTTTTTCTTGGCCAGCCATATCTCCATGTTGTACGATAGCTACGGCGGTGGAGAAGCGTCTGGGCAGTCGATCAAGGGGACATTGGGGAGCCGGTTTATAGACAATGTACCTGTGATTAGCTACAACTATGACGCTATGACGAGTACATGGGCGTTCTGGAAGACCAGAACGTGGGGTACTACAAAGACTCCAACAGAGATCAGGCTGACGATTTGATTCAGAGGCCTACCCCTTCCCTGGCCCTTCTCATCTGCTAGCTGTTACTGGAGGCCGTGAATAACACAGCGGAGTCCTCGGAGTACGAGATCGCACGGGGCTACACCCGCCAATTGGCTCGTACGTCTCCTAGCCGACGGTTCCGCTCGGTCACCGTCGTCCCTCCTGTACTGTAGAACGACACAGAGGTAGACTACTGAGGACAAGATCACTGGGAACAACAGACGTGAGGCTATTATGGAGAAGACGAGTAGTGGTGGCGCCGGAGGAGAGTAAATTAGGCACCACACCTCTGTCGCACGCAACGAGTTTACCGGACAGAGGAGATACGACGCAGTGAAACTATAGTGGTTGGAGAATATGATCACTAGGGAGCGAAGCATGATAACACCGGTGGGATCGTTCCATATTTGACAAATGTGCACGACACGACGTAGAAATCAATATGCCCAAAATGACGGATTAACTAAACCCGCACCCGAGGCCCCTTTTTTAATGACATGTATACCGGAATAACATCCGGAGGGGAATCATTTCCCGTCCTATATGGAACGGTTCCAAACGCAGAAAATGTAAAGTGGCCGGATACGCATGCAATCCTTCCCCTGAATCCGGTCAACCAAACGAGGCGTAGGAGTTAGAAAAAACTTAGGAGTTCTTATTTCTTTTGGGTGGGACCAACTTTATTTATGGTCATTCCTTTCATTTGAGATCTATTAATGTGTGAAATAATGTTCTCAGTGAACCAATCAACTCCTTAATCTTATTTTAATAATCAGATGCACCGTTTGGCTTACTTGAATGATCAATAAAGTACGGTTTTATGACAATTCAGTTGGTTACCATGCTAAAGAGAGTGATCTTTGTCAAGTTATCACCTTATCGAGTACCATTAAGCAATATTTATGTTATTCTTCTATTCATTTGACATTTTCTCTCCTTAATCTTATTAAGCAAATCTAAATTGATTAACCAATGGAAATATTCACATCCATTGAACACCATTCCCATGTTTGCCACTTATTGTCTATTTCATGGAGTAGAGATCCCCATATTTTCACTAATGTTTGTATGAATCATGTCTTAAATTCATCTCAATATAAACATCGAACTACTTGTGTACTCCAAGCATGATGTTTACATGATAGTTGAACCAAATTATAATAGTACTTCATGGACAACGTAATGGTTCCAATCCTATTCAAAATATTGAAGTTTCGGTAAGTTATAGAAATGATGTTTGAGGAACATGCAGCCATCTATACGCACACGTCACCATCTCAGCATGCACACATCACCATTTCAGCATGTAGAGCAAGAAAGCCCATGAGCCCTTTTTGTTCATATAAAAAATCACACTATAATTTGTTTGAAATGCGTTGACATTGCACTTCCAGAACGAATAAGATCATCCTCTAGTAGCCTTGCTTTTCCTCTAGTAACCTTGTTTGTAGCCTTAGTGTTAAGAGGGAGAGTGATCTAACTACATCCCTACCTTCCTTGGGTATTCACAAATGAAACTCTAGATCTTGTTTCAGGTTCAACGATTGATAGAGAGTCATGACATTTCCAAGAACACCTCCCTCCAAGGTGTGGTAGAAGAGATCAATATTGATGTAACTATGACTTCAATAAGGTTAGAAAATGTGTTGGTATCACGTATCACACTCATCACCTTATCCAAATGTCCCAGATATTCTTGTATTCAAAGCCTAGTCATAACAAATATTGTTCATTACCTTATATTTGACACACCCTTCACTCATCCTAAGATTCTATGATGTACTCCAATACTTTATACTTTGCATAATAATAATAATAATAATAATAATAATAATAATAATAATAATAATAATAATAATCATATTGATGATCTGGTGGGTCTAATTATCATGGTTTCTAGCAATGCAGGTTTCATGTTAGGCCAAATAACTAAATGGGGTCCTAAAAGAGGTGTTTTAATGGCACACAATGATGACATTGATTGGATGCCTCTTACAAACATGGTCCTCATATCTGTGGCATAGAGCTTTTAAGGTCATTATTTCGACACTAGGATCCAAGATCCATAACATCCATCCGTACTATCTACAACCCACAAACTATATGAAAGCGTTTTATCAGATTTCAAGTACACATTACCCCAACATGCCAAGTAAAGTCCGTCTTAGATTAGGGCAACATATTTATATAATTTGTTGAAGATCATCTTATATATATAACTTCCTTTGATGATGTTTATGATCATCCAACTATTTGGTTATTCCCTAGAAAAAATAATCAGAGAGTTGAATCCATTCCCAAAATGCTTTACAAATATATATCCCCTGCAAAAACCACATGATCCTAGTCAACCCTATAATGGACATGTTGGGGTCTGAAAAGACATATATTGTAACACATCAAGATTTAGTTGTCGTGACTCTAGAGACCCTAATTTTATGAATATGAGGTTAGGGTGCTTGGATGTTTAGAATTGATCAAATGAGGACAAAGTTATACCTTAATACACATGTGCGTACCCTGATGGACATATAACATGCAAGTAATAAATAATACACTAGTTTATACCCCTAATGACACGTAATGCACATAGTAGTAGTAACTCACATACTAACTATAAATGTGAATACCTATGATCCTGACCATGTCAAGGACCAATAAACCATAGTGTGATGATGAGTGAGATATATGGAACCGAGCCTAGACATCATACATGTTGATGAGGTATATATGAGGTATAATGATCATGTTGGCCATAAACCCTAAGTTGAAGTTTACTAATCCTAACATATACATTGATGGAGACATTCATGGTATATTAGTGTTTCTAGGTGATTAATCATGTAATCTGGCTCTAATGCACATAGCATGGACCTATAACCTAACCATTACTCATATGTAAATGAGTTTATGAAACACTTAATATATGCCATTTTGTTCACTAACACACATATAATGACCTAAATGTGATTTATAAAGTTTGAGTGTGTATAGATGTACATAAATGTTTAGAATTGTATCTAATGTGCTCAGTATGTGTAATGGAATAAAAATTGTAGTTTATATGTAAATGGATATTAGTAACGTGCCATTATTTAAGTGAATGCAAAATTAATGGACGTAATGAGAAATTTATAAAATAACTAATTTCATGCAAGATAATCTAATACAACTACATATGGTGATACTATGAGGATAATGAAGTCTAAACCAGAATATTGAGGATAATGGTAAATATAATAATAGATATCAAGATAATTGCATTAAAACCTAACTGTACTAAAACTCATAATTGATAACCTCATAGCCTAAATAGAATCTCCAAATTAGATTTTTTAGGTCCAATTAGTCTAGGTGTAAAGTTTCAACTAAATTGGCATCTATCCCAATTTGATTAGCAAAAATAATCTCTAATCAAGGAATCCCAATTTAAAGCGGACTATGGTTATTTCCCTGAAATTATGATTACAAGATGATTTCTCAACCTTTCCTATAGTCCTTGTCACATGATTTAATCCTTGATTGCCTACATCTCTCTATAGTCCAATATCACGTATTCCTATCTGAGTCCGACTTCTTTGGCATGCATTGGATTGAGGTCCAATAGTGGCCAGATTTTCTTCTTCTCGATGTCTAGGTCTTTGGACTCTGAACACCCCACAAGACCTACTCCCCCATGGGCTATATTTCTTGTCTTGATGTTTGCCTCACCTCCCCATCTCCTCTCCTATGCATTCCTTACACATTTCCAAAACTATGGATCCCTATGTTGACAAGGATTTGTGTTCTCCTGTGTCCAATTGCCCTCGAACATTGTCATAGTTGATTTCATTCTATAATTGGTAATGTGTTATGACCAAAACCTCAACCCTATATATATGTATATAAATATATAAATATATATATATATATATATATATCTGTGTGTGTGTGTGTGTACCCATACCTTTGTGGTGTCACCAAAATCATCTCCCAGGGTTCCATCACCGTTCTGTTGCCTCCATCGTGCCTCCCAAGCCCCCACATCTGGTCATCATCTCTAGTCTGACAGTGCAGGAGTAGGCATCATAGATGAGGGAAAGCATCTGGGTTGGTCATTGATGATCTTACAAAGCTTTTTACTCCACCAATTTCTACAACTTGGGTACCTACTCTATTTCCCCCTTTTGGATGTTGATTCAATTGTTTTGGACAGGTCATGATTTCTTACTCTGCGGTTATGTTTCCCCTTTGGGACCTTTAACTCTGAATTTACTTTGGCTTTAGGAGATGGTACTTTGAGCCACTAATTTTATCTTTTTTTTATGTATCATGCTCTGATTTTGTTTCATGTGCTTCACCTAGTAACAACCATGGTGAGGCATGCTTTTGGTATTGTTGCTCTTGTGCACCAGCTAGTGGAGGTTGTCGGGTTCATCCTGATATCCAAGTGATGAAGATGATGGTTCCTTTCTTCATCCTTACCTAATACGATACTTTGGGTTTTCATAACTAAGATTCTTTGTTCTATGTTTTCACTACGCCCTTTGCATCTCACTAATGAGTCAGGCGAGAAAGAAGATGCTTGTCTGGGAATTTATTTATCCGCTATTGATATAAATTTTGTCAAGTGTCACACGGGCTTTTCTATCTTTTGACGATTGAGTCCAATGTTCTATTGTGGCTTTGATTGAAGCGGCAATTTCACAATTATGCCATGTCATGCATCAAAATGATGATGCGTGATGTGGGGTCCTTTTTGTCTTTTTGACTTGATATTCTAATTTAAATTTTAGTAAATTGCTTTATCATGCAAAATTCATAAATAATGATATGGTTATCCAAAAATTATGTAGACACATAGTAAAAAAAACTCTACTCGATGGTATAGGTTTCATAACCCGAATCCAATCATGTTAAAAGTTGAAAATCTATGATTTATAATGCACACCTTAATTAATGACTTATATACCTAATGTGATATTAGGTGAAAGTGCATAATTAGGATCTAAGTTTGGACCCTGACCTATTATACACTTCATTGAGGTATGTTGCATCCCTCTGAGTCTATTTGAGCAATTATTCTACTTTCTCTCTCTTTTGATCTGATTTGAAGATATAAGTGAAATCTCTTCTTTGAGATCTATTTATATTCTTTTGAGTTATTGATATTGAAATCAATATATATATATATATATATATATATTACAATGCTCAGTAGATATTGCACTTTGGAATTTAATATTTGTAATATTGTTCATGCTCTCTCTAGTTGAACCCTAATTGGCAGAATTGCTCTATTATGTGATAATTGTGCACTAAAACCCTAATTTGCTCACACTGGACTTTTGTGGTCCAATGTTCCACTTTTACTTGGACAATATCATTGAATACCATGACTACACTTTAATTTCCTCTACATTGCATGTATGTTGATTCCATAGTACTATGGTTTTATAATATGCTTTGGATTTTAGGTTAAGTGACTTTTATGTTTTGGAATGGAGGTCATGTGCCCCATACCAGGGTTTTTTCCCACCTTTATATATTTGGGAGTTTGGTCATGTGCCATGCTCTATCAGGTTAGGGCTTTGTGCTCTAGATTCCATTGGTTTACTATGGTTCACTAGTATAGTATTATGCTTATCTCAATGCATGCTTTTTATTAATTTATGTTGATGGGTCATGTAGTCTAATTGCTCTATGTATGCCCTTGAGGTATACTTTATTTTAATTCATTGAAAGTACATCTATTTTTTATGATTCGATTAGAATGTTTTCTTTTGATATCCACATGTATGGTTCCTTTCCCTCTTTGTCTAGGAAGCCTTATTTATATTTGATGTCATTTTCCCCATATAATTGCTGAATCACTATTTATATGCACATACCAGCATGCTATGTTGACAACATCCATTTTGTATTCTCTTGTGGGATATTGTTTCAATCTCTTAGGTAGAGAAAAAGGAGGAGTTGACCAAAGTTGATTAGGACTATCCAATAGTTACCTAATTTTCCTTGGGAGGTAGATTGAAGTAGTTGGTTTACCCTCTATAGCTTATTTTTGATAGTTTTCTTTTATGTACACCCTGCATGGTGAAAAACCATGTTAGGCATAAATGTTGTAATAGTTAAGTTTTTATCTTCCACTGCTACACTTTATGGTGAATGGTATGATAGATACTTACTTTTGTACTCTTCTATCCTTTGTGAATAATTATTCTCAAATTGATCATTAGATGATTTTCTATTATTTGATATCGAGTAAGTGAGTAGATCCCCTCTCAGGTCCCACTCCTTACATATACTCAACCAACATCACAAAGTGTGCTTTATTCAATAAAAAATTGCCTCTAGAGGTTCTCAAAATTAGTGTTACTCAAATTTATCCTAATCTAACAACTCAAATTTAAAACAAGAGACGTTTAGTTACAAGACACATCATGAATTTGAGTTAAGCCCATTTAACGCAAGCTACCTTTTGATACAAGCCACCTCATGATATTTACTAAAGCCCTAGAAATGACACCATAAATGATGACATTAAAAATCTTGCCTTCAGAATTTGGGTGGCACTAGATGATAAAACAAATATGCTAAAGGGATGGGTGGAGAATCCAAGACTTCAGCCTAAGATAGAGTTGAGAAATGAGACAAAAATCATAGCAACACACACTTGAAAATAAATTGGCATTCTGGGTAATTCCAAAGTTATTAATTATGTTGTTCACTCTAACTATTATAAACCACTAGAATTGGGTCTCGTCCACAATTATATCTCGTCTTGATTGCTCTTCATTCATAAATTTTGCAAAAAAAAAATTCACTTTTTCTAATTCAAATAGTGCAAATAAATCAATGTGTGAAGTCCAGTTTGATTTAGGATGGTCTATCAAAAGACTACAGAGGATAGCTCTAGAGCAGCTAGATTCCCTGTAATATGGTTGAATTTTCTTACACATCGAACCTTTGATTTAACAACTATGTTTATTTATGAAAATATCTAGTTGGAATGTATGTGGGGTGGTGTCAAAAAATAGAAGACAGACTAAAAAAATTCACTACAGAACATAAAATTCATATTATAACAATACAAAAATAATATCTTGCCTCACAACACTACAATTGAGGTCCATAGGTGGGAACTCATTTAAACATTGGAGTTAAAACATTCTAATTGACTTAGAGGGGTCTCCTTATTGGGTGAAAAGTTCTCTACATCAAGTACTGAAATCATACATATAGGATTATAGTATTCCTCTACACATCATATCTATGGTTCATACATTTCCCTAATATTTCAATAGGATATATGGTTAACCTAGTCATAGTAAAGAGAATTATTTATTAAAAGTAGCACATTTTATTCATTAAACATAAAAAATACATGTATTATACGTGGTGATTTCAATTTCACTTGTTCAATCAATGAAAGGTCTAACACAAACAACACATCACAATACCACCAACAACATGAAAATTTTCATTTACTTCACTTTTAAGGCCCGTCTTGTTGATTTTCAAGTTTGTAACAGCACTTTGAAATGGTCTAGTGGCCCTTATTAGTCTCTCCTTGATAGGTTTTTGGATACTTCCTATTGGGAAATCATATATCCTCCCTTTCCTTCTCTAGAGGAATCACAAATAATAGATCACATGTCGATTACACTAAAAACACAATATACCACTTGGTGGTCCAAAACTTTCATATTTAAAAGATTTGCGGAGAAGGTGCACACAATATAGAGAAATAATTTCATATTGTTGGATAGTCCACAACAATGGAAACTCAATTAAAAATGAACTCTTCCAACCCTAAAGAGACAAGGATTCAACTCAAGTTGTGTAGTATAACTAGTCTTGGGAACATTCATAAAAGACAAGAAGACAGTAGTAAGTATCTCCTTGACATGGAGACTAGTTACAACCCTGATACTTTAGTTATTAGATGCATTAAAGCAAATATCCAACAACTCCTCAATATATCAATAGATGATATGTCAACAGAGATCCAAGTAAAAATGGATATAAGAATGGGGCAATGACCTCATATTTGTAAAAAAGGCACAAACATAAACCAAATGATCATTCTCTTTATTGTGTGAATGTTGTCATACATCATAGATTGGATACCATAAATGATCTCATCAATCATTATAAGTATATCTACAACCATAATGAAACTTTTATAGTCATATAATGTTTAATCAACCTCATGCATCTAAAAACAAAATTAGTCACTATACTGACCCAATGATCCCCTTCTCTCACCTAGAGATAAAAATGGTTGTCTTTAGTCTAGGCAGATAAGTCACTGGGACCATGTGCTTATGACATGTCCGTATATCAACAAGCTGTGACATTTTCCAAGATCTTATATATAATATGTCAGACGCTCTTCATGATGGTGAGGCTAATGTCTTGGATATATTCATCCTTAATAAGGAAAATATTGATCTTATCAAGGAAAAAAATTATCAAACTCTCATTAGTCGTTTCAGACTTGTAGTTCTGATATATAACTCTTATAAAATCATTTTTAAGGTTTTTATCACATGAATGAAACTTCATATGAACAATATTATGCATTAAAGAGAAAATTGTCTTTCTCAAAGATGCATTATTTGTAGGGAAATCGGGCGTAGACATAGGTAGTGGAAAAAATTTTAAATGCCCATTTTTCAAAACAACAAGATCGCGTCAACAACAATGTATCTTGGAAGGAAGGTTTGTAAGGTTATACATGGTCCTTGAGCAAGTCCAGTGACATTACCCTTGCAACAGTATGCTTCTTCTTCAGGCAACAACAGACTCCTTTAGCAACAACAACACTCGAATAGTCATCTCCATCAGCCTCCTAGTGTAGCACCATAGACAACGGTTACAGTGTCCTCCTAGAGGCAGACAAATCCTCTGACCTATGGATAGTCCACATGGACCACTAGAAACTCCACGTTGCACTGCTAGAGCAATGAGAAGGAGTTGTCCCTTTCTAATATCAACCTGCTAGAGTTGATACGCTCTCCCATAATTGTCTCTCCCTTGATATCCCTCCCTTTATCTGGTAAGACTTTCTCAGGCTCTCTATAGGTTACCAAAAACAGAGAGGACAACAATTATCAGAGACAACTGTTGTTTTATGAGAGACTCCGATATCCTTCTATTTATGGGAGAGACTAAGGTCAGGGTTCCCAGACTGTGCGGGATTTAAAAGGGTTATATTCATGAATTTTCTAGAACGTACTATTGGCGAACCAGTCAGTTCACATGCCCAACCGGTCAGTTGGTGTGCAAGACATTCAATTCACTAAGAAAACCATTCAATTCATGCAATTTCCTATTTTGAATCAAATTGATAATCAATGTACGATTAACACACAACATGATGACAACACCAATCCTTGATCTGATTAAATTGGCAACCAAACCCGAAGGTTCATACCATGAATCAGTCGGTTGGGATATGCGAACTGGTCGGTTCACTATGTGAACCGGTCATCTCAATCCCTAGTTCAACCATTGATCAGTCAATATTAAATCCAATTGACCTGACATTCCAACTGATCGATTCACTGCTCAACCAGTCGGTTGGTAGTGTGAACCGGTCGGTTTAGAGTCTAGTCAGTCAATTTTGAACCTCGATTATTTAATTGAATACCAAAACACCTTTAGCAATCAAATTAAACAGCATTCATGAATATACTCCTTTAATCCAAGTGCATTCCTATGCGTGTGACCCTACAGGTATAGAATTACGTTGGCAGTGAATGTTCATAACTAACTTACAACATCACAAGCAAAGAGTGGTGTCTAGCAACACATCATTGCTACCCAAGTAACCGAGAAAGTTGGAGAACAACTTCAACCTACGATACATGATAAGTGTTATTGTGATCATATAGTTCCTTTATCTCTGATATCTAGATTGAACTTGAGGCATGGAATTGTCATCCTCCCAACATTCAATCCATGCTCCTTGAACTAGAGAAGACTATTTGAGATACATGCGAGTTCACATATCACATATTGAATCACATGAGTATGGCTTTACATTTCTCAGTCTCACTTATCAAGAAGCCATAGATATCAATCTCATGTAGGAGGGACAAATCCCATCTACATCACTCACATTCAATCCCCATGTGTCACAGTGCACCCAAGCATCATTGTTATGGAAAACCTTGTTTAGGATCACATTGGATGATGTCAAAGTACATGAACAACTTGTGATGAATGTAGAGACTTCAGGTCTAAGAACCACAATCATTACAATTACTAGAAGAGATGATTTTGACTACTGTTCCATGGTCTCCATATATCACTCTCATGGTAGATATGTCTGATACACTGTTCTCTAACATGTACCTATGTGCTTGACTTGATATCACATATACTGACTAATGGTACTCTGTCATCAGTCAACACACACTCTAGTCTTATTTATTACTATCGTCTGTTTTGTTTCCATAATAATATCCAACTAGGAACATAACAAGAATGTGTGTACTCTTATCATACATATGATCTCATTGTTCAAGTCACGTACTTGAAGAAATATGTCATCGACTAGCATCATTCTTTAGACATCCACTATGTTTGTGTCATCATCTCATGTCCAGACAAACATAATAGACGAAATTACCCTTGTTATATAAAATCATATTTATAATGCCTCATGCCAATCATCATATGATTGGATCTCTGGGCATACATACCAATAAACTCCCACTTGCACTTAGAGCCAATCACCCATGGATCTTATTCCAAGTGATCTTAACATGTGCATCATGTTTCTACTACACAAGAACTTTTATAGTGAGTTTAGAAACGTTTGCTTGAAGTCGGTATTTTGTAAGTTTCACATATCTTCACTATACGACATCTCGTATGAGATGGAAGTGTTGTAGTATGCTATCTGATATTCCCAATCTATTCATTAGCTCCATTGTTGTCACAATATTTCTATTGTATCATCAATGGTTGGAACCTCACACAAGTTCACCCATATGAACTTCTTGATCCATACAATATTCTCTGCTATTATCAAACACAGAGATAGTCAAATTCTATTGTAGATTTAAACAACTATCATTATCTTAGAACCCTTTCTAGCTTACAATGCTCATTTAAGGTCAAACATAAACATAGATTGCAATCATTAATTTCATTTTTCATTTTGTAAGCTTGCATCGGTGTAACCATTTACACCTAACTCTTCCTAATTACCATAACCAAGGAACTGATCCTTTTAGTGCTTCTCTAGAATTTAAGGATGTTCTTTATGGTAATCTTGTGACTCTCACTGGCATCTGATGTATACCCTATCGTCATGTCCAATACATATGAGATTGTTAGATAGGTATATATATCATCTCGTCATATCCAATACATACAAGATAACATGATATCCTCTCGTCATCTCCAATACATATGAGATAATATGATATGTGACATTGCATTCAAGATATATCCAATTGAGAATGCATATGACATCTATCCATGTGTTCTTGTTCTTCAAAAGAACTGGGACACTAGGCTTCTAAGAGGCTAACTCCATGGAACATGGACAAGTTTTCTCTCAATGAGTTCTTGCATGTTGAATCCTTTCAGCATCTTGCCAATGTATGTGCTCTTTCTTAGGTCAAAAAGCTTTCCATATCTATCTTTATAGATCTCAATTCCTATCACATAGGATGCTTGACCTAAACCCTTCATAGAGAAGGTACTTTCCTTGATAGGTTTTAAGATTTGTAGGATAAGGACGTTATTCCCCATCATTATGCGGAATACAAACATGCTCCCACTAATTTGTTTAATCATAAATTTCATCTTCATTTTAACTCAAGTCAAACTCTTTGACTATCTTGTCAAGTAGAAGATTCTAGCTCTTATATGCTTGCTTCAATCCACAAATTGACCTTTGTATCTTATAGACTTTATTTGCAATATTTTATTTTAAGGAATGTAGTTTTAACATCCATATACCAAATCTTCTTGTCATACTAAGATGTAATTTCAAGAATCATCCTGATGGATTTAACCATGATAACTGGTGAAAGACTTCATCATGTTCAACACCTTGAGCTTGTTTGAAACTCTTTGCAACCAATATACCCTTCCATGTTGGTCTTCTTCCAAAGACACAAATGCACCCTATGGGATTTACCCCTTTAGGTGGATCCACAAAGGTCATAACTTGTTGGTTTATATGGAATCCATCTTGGATCCCATGACATCAAGACATTTCTCAGATTTTGGTTCCTCAATAGCTTCTAGGTAGGATGTTGACTCATCATTTATGATCAACTCACCACCTTTTGAATATATCATAATATTTCAAGCTCAAGGCATGTCCTACTTGATCTATAAGGTTTGTGTGTTACATAAGGAACTTGAGAGTCCACAACATTTTTTGATTCTCTATGTTCCTACTGTACCTCTTTAGGTTTAATATTTTCTTGTTTGTCTTGAACATTTCGAGTTCTACTTTTACTCCCACTGATTCCTTTAGAACTAAGTTCCTCTTCAGGAATAAAACTATCCAGATTAACAAACAACTTTGTTCCTAGATTGGGATAAGACTAGTATTGCAATGAAATAACATTTATGTGAGTTATTGACAAAGATTTTCAAGAAACTATTTTCTTACATAAGCTTTCAATCCTAATCACTATAAAAGATACATAGGGACTCCTCCCATGCCATATCTCAGATGGTATCTTTTGAACCGTTTTAGGGGTACATTGTTTAGTGTAAAGCATGTGCCCAAAAAGAAATTGGAAGATTAGCTAGATTAATTTATAATCGCACCATGACTTAACAAGGTGTTATTCCTTCTTTCTAATACATCATTATGTTTTAGGAAGAGTTCATTGTGATACACTATCATAGTCTCTCCAAAAGGTCCTCAAACTCTTGGTTTAAAATATTTCAACATCGATCGCATTGAAGTATCTTAATACTTTTACCAAGTTAGTTACATACTTCATTCACAATATCCTTGAACACTTCAAGAGATTCATATTTGTATTTCATTTAATACAAATTACCATATCTATTGATAGAATCAATAAATATAGTGAGGTACTAGTAACTACCTTTAGCATTCATTCCAAAAGGTTTATATACATCAGTGTGTGTGAGTCCTAATAGAATAGTCTCTCTCCCACTACATCAAGTGAATATTCTTTTGTCATATTGCATAACAAATAAGATATGCATGTCTCTATTGGTTCAATAACCAAAAGAGTCTAGATAACCATCATATGGATTCTAGAAATGCATTTCTCATTTATGTGCTCTAGATGACAATGCTATAGGCATTCATTGTTTCAGTCATCAAGTCATTCAATATGTGTGTCATACACATTTGTCTTTAGAACTATCAATTATAGTTTGCGAGACATAGGGAATTGCCATGAAACATCAATCCATGTCCATACAAGATACATGATGTTTTCGTCAATGGTAGGTACATAATAGCAATTCACTAATTCTATTACATGCCCATGAATGACAACTTCCAACTGTATTGATAGCAACCCTTGCTCTGCATAATTCTTGCTTACTTCTTCTTAGGTCGTAAAGTAGAGATTTCTATCTCTTTCTTCGCCCTGAGATCCTCTATACAAAGAGGGCAATTCCTTGACCAATGTTCAACTAGTGACAATGGTGGCATTTCCTTTCCTTAACTTTTAAGTGAAAAGGATAGATTCCTTTTACACTATCCCTTCTCCTTGTCTTGAGTGCAGAACACTTGGACTTCATCTTAGCCGCAGAGCACTTCTTGGCCTTGGATTTGCCCTTGGACTCACTTCTACTCATCACCATCACAGATACATCATTCTTCATTCTAAGTTTGGCATCAACATGCCAAGTAGTTCTAACATCGGTTTATCCAAGATACTCAAGTAGTAACACTTGATAAACTAGATGTATGATTCATCCAACAATTCGTAGATTCATACATGTGGCCAACTCTTGACCTAAAAGAAAACCCAATCTACCCAATCTTTCCATATCCCCAATCATATTGAGCACATGGGGTTTTACTGGATCTCCTACTGCTAGTTTGCACTCAAACAATGCTTTGAAGACAATATACCTTTCTTGCTTTACATGATTCTTAAGATGTGTTACCATCTCAAGAATGTTCATGTTTTCCATGTTGTTCATGCAACTCATAGTTCATAAAACATAGCATAAGGTACTTAATGTCTATGAAATTATTGGCATGCTTCAAGTAAGCATCCATTTCAGCCTTAGGCACATTTGGAGTGGGCTCCTTTGGCTCTGGTCTTTTAAGAACATAGAGCTTTCGCTCATTTATGGGAATGCTTCTCAAAATCCTAAACTACATGTGGAATAAAATCCTATTTTGTCCTTATCAAGGACTTATCACAATAATAACGTGATTGTATTGTGTTTGACATTTGATTCTACAAAGAAATATTACAACTTTTCAAAATGTTTTTTATTTGTTTGATTTGATAAGTTAATGATATGAATTAGGCCTTTAATTAATTATTACTCCCACTATTTTGTTCAAATTGACAACCCTCGTGTATTAATTTGAAAGATTGTTGTATACAATCTTCTAGTGATACAAGACCAAAACCAATCAAGTCAATACCCAACCACTGCTGGCGCTCATGACCAATTATTAAGGTAGGAAATATTTGCCAATTTCATCTCATGCAACTCTTGGATAGGTGATATCCGTAACTCTTTTCCATAGTCATCTGCATGTCTCTGGTTCTTAATACCATTAAATACACTCAATTAATCCTAACCTAAAAGCCAACACGATAGAATATACACTTGGGTTGGGAAGAACCTACATATCTACCATCACACTTCCACAAGATCAATGGTGCACCATGCTTGGGCGTAACATGTGCTTGGTCGATCAAGTTTTTCATGTGTGTTTCTTATTGAAAGCATCTAAGACTTAATATTATATTTGAGGGATTTTATGTATAAATACATTCATATATATACAATCACCACATACTTATAGTATGTCTCATATACATGCTATAACCAAAATGAAACATGCAATAATAAAATACAAAAGCGATGGTTATGGCCATTCTATTGTAATTCCTTGGAGCCACAAGGAATTACTACCACCTAACGTCCACATCATATGCAACTTTTTGTTGATGAAGATCTGTGCTCAAACTAATCTGGATTGATTGGTTCAACTCTTGAACCTGTCGACTCACCTCCTGGCTACTCGGTTGGGCTGTTGAAACCATTGTCAGGTTCTAGGTTGAACCGATGTATGGACTACTCCAGCCGATCAGTTGGGACACCAGTCAATCGATTCGTCCTCTTATCATTTGGCTTCCTCAATTCTCTAGTCGATTAGGTCGTCTCATGAGCCGACCAGTTTGCCTTATACTAAACATCTTCTCATGCTGAAACATAAATTAAAATTATCCTATTTCTTATTACATTGTAAAAGAGAAAACCTTGAGTTACATTAGAGGGGAAATAAGAAGAATAGCATTAATTTACATTTGGAAGGAAGAGAGAGGCTCAGTACACAGAGCAAGTAACAACAAGAATAAACAACCACAACCATGCACATACAGATCTAGGGTTATTGAACATAACCATGCTAAACCTCCACCATCAAAACTGATTTTAGGGTGACATGTGTAAATTGCATATATATCATATCATATCATATATATTAGTTTGTGGAGTGTATGTGGTAATTAATTAGATATGCACATTAACTAGTGTAATATTCACATTGTATGCAATAAGAGTAGATCTCATTATATCGATTTAAATCCAAATATACCATAAATTGACGTGGCTCTGATACCATTATAGAAAAGTCAGACGCAGATCTAGGCAGCAAAAATAAAAAATTTAAATGCCCATCTTTTAAAATAGCAAGATTGTGTCAACAATAATGTATCTAGGAAGGAAGGTTTGCAAGGTTATACTTAGTCCTTAAGCAAGTCCAATGACATTTACCTTATAGTAGTATGCTTCTTCTTCAGGAAGTAGCATGCTCCTTCAACATCAACAACACTCAAACAATCGTCTCCATCAGCCTCCTGGTGCAGCACCATGGACAACGATTGACAGTGTCCTCCTAGCGGCTGACAATGGCCTCCCGCCTCTAGAGTAGTCCACACGAACCACCAGGAACTCCACATTGTGCTACTAGATCCAATAGAAAGGAATTATATCTTTTGAACATCAACCTGCTAGAGTTGTACACTCTCCCACAATTGTCTCTCCCTTGCTATCCCTCCCTTTATCAGGTAAGAATTTCTCGGGCTCTCTATTATTTACCACAACACAGAGGACAACAATTGTTAGAACCAAATGTTGTGTTATAAGAAGCGCTAGTTCCTCCAGTCACCCTCTATTTATAGGAGAGGCTAGGGTTAGAGTTCCCAATCTATGTGGGAGTTGAAAAGGTCAATTCACAAATTTTGTAGAACCTACACATGATGAACCAGTTGGTTCGCACACCCAACCAGTCAACTGGTATATGAGCCAGTCAGTGGTTAGTTCACACACCCAGTTGGCCATTTGGTTTGTGAGTCCGTCGGTTTGCTAAGTGAACCGTTCGGTTCATGTAGTTTCCTATTCTAAATCAAATTGGTAGTCAATGTAAAACTAATGCACAACATGATGTTAGCACCAATCCTTGATCCAATCAAATTCAAAATTGAATTAGGTGGTTCATCCCATGAACCGGTCAGTTGGGATATGTGAACGGGTTCATTCACTATGTAAATTGATTGTCTCACACCCTAGTTCAGCCATCAATCAACCAATTTTGATTCCAATTTATCTGACACTCTAACTAATTGGTTCACTACCCAACCGATCGGTTGGTAGTGTGAACCAGTCAGTTGGGAGTCCAATCAGTCAACTTTGAACCTCAGTTGTTTAATTGAATACCTAAACACCTTTAGTAATCAAATTAAACATCATTCATGAAAAAACTCCTTTAATCCAAGTGCATTCCTATGCATGTGATCTTAAAGGTCTAGAATTACGTTGGTAGTAAATGTTCATAACTAACTTACAACATCACAAGAAAAGAGTGGCGTCTAGTGACACATCATTTCTACCCAAGTAATTGAGAAAGTTGGAGAACAACATCAACCTACAATCTGTGATAAGTTCTACTGTGACCGTATAGTTCCTTTGTCTCTGATATCTGGATTCAACTCAAGGCATGGAATCGTCATCCTCTCAACATTCAATCCATGTTCCTTAAACTAGAGTAGACTATTTGAGATGCATGTGAGTTCACATATCAAATATTAAATCATATGAGTACGTTCATGCATTTCTCAATCTCTCTTATCAAGAGGCCTTGGATATCAATCTCCTATAGGAGGGACAAATCACATCTACATCACTCACATTCAATCCCCATGTGTCATAGTGCACCCAAACATCACCGTTATGACAACCCTTATTCGGAATCACATTGGTTGATGTTAAAGTACATGAATGACATGTGATGAATGTAGTGACTTCAAGTCTAAGAACCACAATCACCACTATCACTATGAGGATGATTCTGACCACCTTCCATACTCTACATGTATCCCTCTTGTGATAGGTTTGTCTTATACACTATTCTCTAACATGTACCTGTGTGCTTGAATTGATATCACATATTATGACTAATGACACTCTATCATCAGTCAACACACACTCTAGTCTTATCTATTATTGTTTTCTATTTTGCTTCCACTATAATATCTGACTAGGGACATAACAAGAATGTATGTACTCTTATCATGTGTATGATCTCATTGTACATACGTCATCGAGCAACATAATTCTCTAGACATCTACAATGTTTGTGTCATCGTCTCATGCAAAGACAAACATAATAGATAGAATTACCTTTGTTATTATCAAATTAGGTATTTAATACGTCATTATAATCATCATATGATTGACTCTCTGGGCATACATACCAACATTATTCATATGTGTATATCATGGAAAAATGAAGTTATTCATACATGCCAATAGAATAAAGAACATATCCTTGCATCAAAGCTCAATTTTGAGAAGGCCTTTGACAATATAAATTGGCATTTCCCATTACAACGTACGAGATAATAATATTTTCACGATAGATGAATCAATCACATACATCAATACATTACTACTGGTTATTCACCATTTCTCAAAACATGGAAGACCTTTTGGCTATTCAAATGCTTTGAGGGTCTAAGATACGAGAGACATTACCTCCTTATTTATTTTTTATTGCAGCATTTATCCTTGATTTTTTATTGGGTGATACCAATGACCTAACAAATATTTATAATCTAGATGATAGTCATGCAATTCAATTACTCGATTGCACCATCATATTCATCAGATATAATCATACTCCTATCAAAAAGTACACAATATAGGTCTCTGTTAACACCTTTATGACCTTTTTTTTCTTTCAAAATATTGTCAGGACAAAGCTCACCTATGTTTTTTTTTAAATGATGGAATGCAATTGCATAATCTAATGCAAGTTGGAACAATTTCCTCTAAGATACTCAAGGTTTCCCCTATGACCATAAGCTACTAACTCATTTATATTGGCATGTGAAATGAATGAAGCAATTAGGGAGGCTTACACTTGTCAATGCATTCATGTCAAGCATCCCATTGTTTTATTAGTTGTATACCACCACCAAAAATAACAAATTATCTTGGGGCATATACATCTTAATTTTTATGATAAAGTGCAAATGAAAACATAAAGATTACATCTAGTTAATTGGTCCACCTTATGCCAATAAAAAAGGCTGATTGGAACATATTAAATCTCAATTACACTCCCACGGTATGTTCCATAAAATGTTAGCATCTAACTTGGACAACAAGGAGATAAATTCACTTGATTATATTAAAACAAAATAGTATGAATAAAATCCACCTTGGCACATTTTTAGGGATATCTTATTAAAGGTCAAAACCTTGTACAAGACACTATTAACTCATCGCCCCCTAGTTGAGTTAATAAAAAAATCTGAACTAACCCTTTGTTTAAAATAGGTCCTATATAACACTATAAACAAAATCAAATTATTCCCACGAACACTATGAATATATATCTTGACAAGGACTATGTTATGCTATGGTCAAAGATAAAGAATATCCTGAAATGTACTTTGTCGAAGATAGGCTTGTATGAAAAAATTCAATATATCATCAATTGCCTTAGCTGACAATACAATCAATCCTACTTTTACTGATCTTGAGGTAAGAAATAAAGTGTGAAAAAATCTTACAAAATTTCATTGATTTTGGATATGACTCATTTTGTAGCAATTATTTCCATGTTATCAAATGCCCTTTTAAAGTTATATACTTCTCTAAATGACCAGTCGTGACAAGATTTTCACTGAATTTGAATACAATAAAAGAGGTGCATGTATGCCTTATGTATGTTTTATGTTTTCTCTATAAACAATCCATGGAGGAAACACAATGTTTGTTTTCTGATTGCAACTTATCCAAACAAATTTTGTTCATAGTTTTCGTAGAGATTATTGATATTATAAACAATTTTGATCATACTTTTTATATTTTATAATAAAGAGGCATGTTTCGGTTTTGTTATTAGATTTGATGCTAGTTCCTTATCGTCTTGAATTGACGTATTTGGTTGGATAAATATCAATGATATTTCAAAAACAAAAGTAGTCTAAATATAAAATTATTGATGATATATATACATCCTTTTATGTGTTAATTAATATATGTATTTCAATAATGCATCCTCAATCCTTAAGAATAAGACTACACCAAGATCCTTCTCCATCTCTCTTGATGATGATAGGTCTACCCCAATGGGCCACACTATTTTTGAAGCTTATGTAGAGTTGGTATCTCCTTGAGATGATCCTATGGCTCCCTGAGCCTGTCATTACTTGCTAGTTTAGATGTCATTGACCTCCATGCTGATAACTTCCATGTTACTGGGTATGTACTAATGGGAATACACCCTCATTTTGGTAACAACTTGAGTATGATACAAGTCTTAGTGAATTGGTTGTTCATGTTAGTATGTATGCCCAGAGAGCCAATCATATAATGATTGTAATTACATAACTTGTAAATGATTTGATTAATAATAAAGGCGATCTTCCAGTTTATTCTTTTTTTTAGTTATGAGATAATGATGTTACATACTAAATGTCTAAATAATTATATTACTCAATATCGTGTGTCTTTGGTTTGAAGACCTGAACAATGAGATCATGTGGATGTTAAGTGTATATACATTCTTGTTATGTCCCTAGTCGGTTGGTATTGTAGAAGGCTAATAGACAACAATAACACTTAAGACTAGAGTGTGTGTTGGTTGATGACAAAATCTCATTAGTATGATATGTGATATCAAACCAAACACATAGACACCTGTTAGAGAACAATGTATCATTCAGACCCACCTTGATAGTGATACATGGAAACTATAGAATGATAGTCAGAATCAACTCTTTAAAGTGATGGTGGTGATTGTGGTTCTCAGACCTAAAATTACTACACTCATCACATGTTGTTTGATGTATTTTGTCATCATGAAATGTGGCCTTCAATAAGGGTTTCCATAAAGGTGATGCTCAAATGAATTATGACACATGGGGAATGACTGTGAGTGATGTTGATAGGATTTGTGTCTCCTACATGGGTTTGATATCCCAGTCACTTAGTAATAAAGACTGAGAAATGTATGGCCATGTCGGTGTGAGTAAATATGTGACATTGAGATTACACATATCTCAGACAGTCTGCTCTAGTTTAAGGAACATGGATTGAATGTTAAAGAGGATGATGATTCCATGCCTTGATTTCAATATGGATATCAGAGACAGAGGAACTATATAGTCACTGTAACACCAATCATGTATTCTAGGTTGAAGTTGTTCTCCAACTCCATGAATTACTTGGGTAGCAATGATGTCTTGCTAGATATTTGATTTAGGTATTCAATTTAAACAACATTGATTACTAAAGTGTTAGGTATTCAATTTAAACAACATTGGCAATCTACACTCTGAAATGAACAATTCAACAAGTGAACCGATCAGCTTAGGTGCATGAACCCATCGACTCAGGTTGTGAACCAACCATTTGGTTGATCAATGAGATTGGATCAATGATTGATGCTGACATCATGTTGTGCATTAATCAAATATTGATTGCTAAAATAATTGCAAATAGGAAACATAGTGAAACAAATAGTTCAAATGTTGAATTGATCATCTCATGTGTAAACCGACCGATTTGACGTTCGTAGGTTCCCAAAAAATTCCTAAAATTCCATCTCTTTGATGCCCAGACTGACTCAAAACCCTGACCCTGACCCTGACCCTGACCCTCCTATAAATAAAGGGGTATTGGGGGCTTCCCATACACAACAATCAGCTCTGATAATTGTTGTCTTCTTTGGTTGTGGTAACCAAGAGAGTCCAAGTAAGTTTTACCCATCAAAGGGAGGTATATTAATAGAGAGACAATTGTAGGAGAGGAAGTTGATGCTAGCGCGTCAATTAGAAGGGAGAACTCCTTCTTATCTGTTCATTAAGAACGACTACAATTCCTGAGAGTGGTCTGCATGGATTACTACAGAGGCGAGAGGAACTTGCCTTGCTAGGAGGATGCTATCAACTACTATAGGTGGTGTCATACGAGGAGGCCAACAACGATAGCCGTCCAGGTGTGACTTGATGAAAGGTGCACCCTACTACAAGGGAATTATTGGTGGGCTTGCTCCAGGACTAGGTATAACATTGCAACCCTCTTTCCCATCTCATAGTTGTTGACACGATCTATATTCAATGGGAATATGACAAGTAATTTTTTTTTCCGCTGCCATATTTCCCAACGGTCCATTCCTTAGATACAATGACTGCTTGATTTATCCTCTTCTAGACAACCACACCATACTTGAGGTTGGTTGTATCTTGAGATCTCAATTCTAAGCATGTGGGTTTTAATTTTGAGAATATTACACTTTGTGTCTTTTAGGCGCTACTGGTGCCCCTTGAACTTCATTTCTACCTTTGTGACTAAAAATGTATGTGCTAACATTGAATATCTTCCTCTAGTTATATGACTATGATTGGTTTAGAAAAAAAACTTGTTTGTTGCATTAATTCATATTTCCATATAATAAACCCATTTCCCTTGAGTTCAAGCAAAATATTTGATTCTCAATAACATAATACATTGAGTGATAAATAGTTGAAGGTATTGTGGCTATCATATATAATTGTTGAAACCTACCACATACACTTGGGATCTAGTTGTTAGAATCATGGGGTAATCCAATATACTATATTCTTTGTATGCATGCTTAGTATTCATTGGGTTTTAGATTTCAAGGAATATTGTGATGCCCCGATGCGCCACAAATGAGATTACTCAAAACTAAATGTGGAATTAAAAATAATCATGCAGATTACCAGAAAACACATGAAATTAAAACCGATTTCTCAAAAGCATCATATGCCAAAAACTTATCACACATAAGTCCACAAGCCTATCACATGCATTACATATCATATGACAAGGTGCTTACATCATCGTTCACTATCATTCTTGTGGTCCATCTGTTAAATGAGATATTTGTTTCACACATATACATATACACATGCCATATCTTACATACATGGCTCACAAGCCCAAAAACCTCGTATCGATAAAGTATCCACAACACACATTGAGAACAACCCCAAAGACCTGAGTGTACATGGACGACATCTAGGACTCTATCAACTAGCAACACATCCAAACTTGTCACTTACTTCTCTTATTGCCACTCTTCCTCAGTTGTACGATCTCTACCTCTTCGTGCATGACCACCTAAAAGATGTGGAAACCCACAGGGTGAGACCAAATGTCCCAGCTAGAGATATAACTCTCCACCAACATCTATTAAAGCACAAATAACTAAGCAGGTTGATAGAATACTTAGCATGATGAGCAGATTCAACTAAACGATATGTATCCAATAGAATTAGGTAGTTACCACTGATCAGTAGAACAATTAATATTCTACGAATAAATATGAAGAACATGTATACCAATTGACTTCTCTTACTGCCTCATAATTTAATAAATTAGTACAAAGATAAGGAAAAGGGATCATCCAATGTTATTCGTATTTGACCCTAGGCAAGTACAATACACAATTGTGTTATGTATTTTATTATTGCCCTAAGGATTTGAGTCGTACCACCCAAATCCAACGACCACTACTAAATCGAAACTAGTGCCATACAAGGTCAATGGAAGATCCATAATCCACAACCTCCCCAACATCTCTTGGTCACCACAAGAGAAAACACTGCAAAGACATATCAGTCAACTACATCAACGACATATACTCAAGCTTAAGGATTGGCTCACACATGGCCATCCATAAATAACAACACCTAGCCCATTGTGGTACAGGTACAAAACTAGAAGAACATGCTCACACATGGCCGTTCTAAGAAGAAAGGATTGTCTCACGCATGGCCATCCATATCACAAGGAGAGCATCTCACACTTGGTCATCTCACACAACCTGTATTTGTGGATGCAAGGAGATACTCGACTTGCACCCCGCATATTCAAAAATATGCACTCTGAGTTTCCTGTAGGAATAAGTCATTTCACCATCCAACACTAAGACTGACACTATAATGGATCTATGGCACATGGAACCTACATTATTAGAGTTTCATTTTATTAGTTATTTCAGTTGAGTGCTTTTTAGCATCATCAAGTTACAACATACAAATCCAAAAAATATACAAAGAAAAGGGAATGGTGAAACTCTAGAAGATATAAAACGTATAAGGTGTGAACCAATCACATCATCATGACATGATACTTGTAAGACTGCCATTCACAAGGCCATCACCAATGTCACATCACTAGGGAATATCAATCCCTCAAACGTATCACTAGAGTATATATATCACCTCACAATAGACATCAAGCCTTCACTAGGTCATAGGACCCATCACATCAACTTGATTTCATCATATCTCTTCAAGGATTATATCCATCACCCTTTATCATATAATTATCACCATAGCATAGACATGCCATGGCATTCATTTCACCTGTAAGGTTAGGGAATCATAAATAAGAGAGAGAAAAATCATAATAAGATAATCATTCCAAGAGAGAGAAGCAAACATATCACATGGACCAAATTAAGGTTAGGGTTCCATACATAGCCAATTAGGGTTTTATAGTTACATTTAATGACCAAACCCTAGGTACACCCTTTCCCATTTTCTTGGATCATATTAGGGTTAAGGAACATGATTAGGATTAACCAAACAATCATCCAAATAAAACTATACATGGTGCATTACTTGCTTACTCATATACATGTGTTGATTATATGATTAAGTATGTGTCTCAACCACCCATGTAACAAGTGTCTCGACCACCTTCATGTACTAGCATGTTAAGGGAATGCTTTAGAGAGAGAAACAACAACATGCATGTGAAGAAAAGTGCAATAATAGAGTGGGTAGAGAGTTATATAACCTGCCTTAAGGAAGATCATCTCCAAGGATCACAAGCTCCAAGAACAATCACCAAGGATGATGAAGCTCCACCAAAAGCTCCACTTTTGGTCATAAGATCATCTCAAGAATAAGAAGACACCAAGGTTAAAAATAGATCAAGAAAAGAGGGCAAGAAACCCTAGATTGAACTAAAATAAGAAGGGAGAAAGAGAGAAGAAACGTCCTCTCACTAGGGTACCACCTTGTCAAAACATAGTCTATGACCCTTGTGATGAGGAGTTTCTCTCCAAAACGACCACCATGGATAGTCCACAGTATATGGTCGAGAAAAGAGAAGAGGATGGGGTAGAAGATCAAAGGAAAACGTCACCAAAGAAAGGCAAACACTTACCAAGGTTGATGATGACCAAAAGTCACCACATGCAAGGGATCTCAGTCACCAAATCTCCAAAGATCAATCCTCCTTTCTCCACCAAGATCCAAGGATGAGAAAAAGAAAGGGAGGAAGAAGGAAGGTTGAAAGGTTCACTTGCACAAAGGGAAGAGTGGTTTATATACTTGAGGAGGAGGGAGGTAAGGTGGAGATGATATGTCAACACCTAAAGGCACCAAAGGGACACTTAACCACAAAAGAAACCAACATGCAACCACTATATGCATGAATGCATGAGATGGTGATAAAACCAATGTTGGGTCTTGACCACTTAGGTCCCAACAGTTGGTTTCAGCCACAACACCTCAAGGAGGTCAAAACAAGAGTATCACAAACATCTCGTTCGAGACAAAAGGTCACCAAGACACCAAGGTCGATACACACCACAAAAGGACAAACTGTCTCGACCCAACCACTCCAAGACCATCATGGTCGAGACAAAACCACTGAAGGAAGGTGTCTTGGATGAGACACACCCCAAAACACACCACAAGGTCGAGACAAGGTTCTCTACACTCAACCATGGTCACATGGTTGACACCAAGCAAACCCTAGAAACCCTAATCACCTCTAGATAGGTTAGCACTAAACTAGGGCCAAACCAAAGTGCCCCAAAGCATCACACTCTCTATCATGATGCCAAGGAAGGGATGGTACACACTAGGCATGTCAAATTTCAAAATAAACCATGCAAATTAGTAAGTCACAATTTGACCCAAAACAAGCACATCAAGCACAAACATCATCCAAACAAGCTCAAGATGGAGACTTAAGCTCTCCACAAGATCTAAGAACGTCTAAAAGGATTAGATAAAGGTTCTAAGCACTTAATCAAGCAAAAAAAGGTTAAACCCAAAACACAGGTTAAGGGTCTCACAAATGTAGTCTACCAATATTTGCACCTTGATACTTTAGATTTTGATTCCAAAAGGTATAAGAGTTCACATTTTATGTTCAATTTATCCTCAAGTAGAACAATGGTATGATGTTCAACATAACCCATAGTGGTTGTTTCCCTCTCTATTTTGTAGCTCTTCCTTCACTTCTCCATCCCCCTTCCTCATTTAGCTTCTTCTTGAGCTTCCACGAAGGCTTCAATGTCTTTAAACAGAACAACTTCCATCTCAACCATGGTATGTCGTCACTAAATGACCAAGTCAATTTTCCCTCACTTCTTGCTGATTTCCCTACCTCTTGGTCACTTTTTTATAATTTTCTTTTGATTTGTCTTTTCTCATTGTGATAATCATCTCCTTGAAAAGTTGACATGTCTATGTTAGCTTTTCTCCCTTTCTATAGTTTGCTCACACCATTATACTCAAGATACATATGTGCTTGAAATTTCCAAGTGCCATTATCAAATCTATTTTTCATCTACTAAATTTCTTCATGGGTTAGGTGTTACTCCAAAAAATTGGCTACATAACAAAAATATTGGAAAGACACAATTACAAACTAAAATCTCACCCACCATACATAGCTCATCCTTCCTCTCCAACAAATGATGTCTAGTGACCCGAGAGTGAGGTATAAGATCAAAAGGTTCAACAAGAAGAGACTCAACCTTCCTCTCTAGCAAAGGCATGTAATACACATCAAACAAGATGGGTTTAGATCATATTTCAAGACTTATATCATTACATCATGTTCCTTTCACACTCTAATGACCATTTGGTTTTGATTTGAGGTTGGAAACAAACTCATGGAAGACCTTAACATAGTGGAAGGGAGATGATTCTCCCTCACTCTCATTGGTGAAAACAAAATTATGATGGATTTGTTTGATGATGAAGGAAATCATGTGATCCCCCCCATGATAAGCAATAAGGACATTGTAGTTATCCCACCACCAACTTTTGGGGACCAAGATCTCAATTCTAGGTAGTGGTTTATTTAGATCTTGATACAAAAATAAAATCAAAATTTGAAAGAACATTTCTATCTTCCCTAGTAACAAGCATATGCACTCACAATTTTCTCTAGATAAAAACAATGTAGAGTTGCAAAGCCCCACATTACCACATAGACTAAAAATTTTCTTGGCCAAGCCAAAGAATACATCAAGGAGAAATATAATACCATCTTTTAGAACAAAAAAAAAGAACCTACAGAGAAAAATGGGGTAAAATTAAATAATGAAGATCAAGATATGATGAAAATATTATGTCAATTTTAGATGTAAAAGTGAAAAGGAATATGGAAGGCTTGAGAGAATTTCATTAGCATAAGTTATAAGAAAATGAATAAGATTACAAAATAACATATGTTTTTTATCTTGTATACACTGATTCCACTCTTACAAAATTTGATTATAAAAGCTATAAAAATGCATTAAGTTCATGGAAAGGTTTGGAATAAACCTTATGTCTTTTGCACTCAATGCAAAGAAAATAACCAACAAAAATCTAGTTACAAAAGGAAAAAAAACTAAAATACTTAGAATTGGGTCGCTTTGTTATTGATTGCAAAAAAAATGAAAATGATAAGATTATCTCTACAAGAAAACCTATATAAATAATACATTAGCATATTTGGTCACACAAAATACTCTAATGTAGCAACAAAGTAGTTGAATCCCTTTCACATAAATAATTGGATGCAAGGTCAAATTTTGGCTTCTTTATTTCAAAACAAATAATATTATAACATGTAAAGTTTAAACTCGTATCGACGCTCATATAGACACACTTGTGTTTGAGCATGATGTTGACTCTGTAAGGTGGAGCATGGATAAGCACGGTCAAACTCTATCCTCAACACTCTACACGAACCCACATGCAACAACATCAATGAGGAAATGTTGACTAAGAGATTTACAGGAGGCTCTACATATAAAGAGCTCAATACCTTACACTTAAAAAGAGAATATAAGAAATAATCGAGAGCCTCATGTTAGATTTTCTAAGATCAGAATATTATGAGATGAACTCCCTCAACTAAGATTGACTTTAAATGATAGATAGGATATAATCCTACCATATTTGATTATCATATTTCCTCATCACCCGCCTCCTCAAGCCCTAAATCCCATTTTAGTTTCTATGTTATTCAACAAGACATGACTTTCTCTAATAGCCCTTCTCCTTAGAGTCTGATTGAAGATATCAACATCAATTTTCCAATGACTTTCGACACTTAGATAAAGTCCTAGGCATGCTCAACCTCTTGATCACATTTGTTGATTGTCCTTCTAGATCTTTCATAAATGCCTTGTAGGTAAAGAAAATCTTAGACCATATCATATACATTGCAACACCTATGATGGTTTGTAAAAAAATTCCACTCTTTTACACCCTCTCGGGGAACACAAATATTAATCACCAAGTCGGCCTCACTGTTACATTAGTTGATGAGACTGTCTTTATGATCAAACACATTTCTATGTGACAATCTACGATTGGTTTTTTGGTCAATTGTGAAGCCCTGACACACCACAAATGAGATCACTCAAACCAAAGTGTGGATATCAAAACTAAACATGCAGTTTACCAGAATACACAGGAATTAAAACAAATTTCTCAAAAGCACCATAAGCAAAAAACTTATCACATATAAGTCCTCGACATGACACCTATATCACATAACACATATATCATGGTGCTTACATCATTGTTCACCATCATTCCTATCATTAACCTATTGTATGAGGTATATGTTTCACATATATGTACATATACACATGTCTTATCTTACATACATGGCTCACAATCCAAAAAACCTTATATCGATAACTTATCTACAAAACACATCGAGAACACTCCCAAAGACCTGAGTGTACAGGGATGACATCTAGGACTCTATCACCAAAATACTAGAAGCACATCCAACATTATCAGCTGCTACACTTGTTGCTGCTCCTCCTCAGTTGCACAATCTCGACCTCTTCATGCATAGCCACATAAAAGATGTGGAAACCCACTGGGTGAGACCACACATCCCAGTGAGAGATATAACTCTCTTCCAACATCTATTAGAGCACAGATAATTAAGCAAGTAGATAAAAGGTACTAAGCAGGTTGAGCAGATTCAACTATAAGATATGTATCCAATAGTTACAACAGATTAACAAAAACGAGGTAGTTATCACTGAGCAATAGAATATTTAATATTCTAAGAAGGAATATGAAGAACATTTATAACAACTGACTTCTCTTACCATCTTATAATTTAAAAGGGCTCAACCAATGTTATTCGTAACTGACCCTAAGAAAGATACACTACACGATTGTGTTACATCTTTTATTATTATCTTGAGGATTTGAGTCGTACCACCCAAATCCAACCAACCACTACTAAGTCGAAATAGGTTCCATACAAGGTCAATGGAAGAGACGGAATCCATGACCTCTCCAACACGTCTTGGTCAGCACAAGAGAAAACACTGCAAAGACATATCAGTCAACTACAACACTGACATAAAGTCAAGCCGAAGGATTGGCTCACACATGGCCATCCATATATATGTAACACCTATCCCACCTTAGTATGGGTACATCATTAGAAGAACATGCTCACACATGGGACTGGCTTACGCATGGCCATCTATATCATAAGGAGAATAGCTCTCACATGGCCGTCTCACATAACTTGTAATTGTGGATGCAAGGAGAAACTCAACTTGCATCCCCGCATATTCAAAAATATGCACTCCGAGTTACACTCGTTCCACCAATCCAACAATTAAAGCTAACATTAGAAAGGATCTATGGCATAGGGCACCTACATGATTAGGGTTTCACTTGATTAATTAAGCCAATTGGGTGTCTTTTAGTCTCAATCAAGTTACAATGTACAAAGCCAAAACAAACTCTACAAGGACAAGAGCATAATACAACATCAGAAGGTTTAAAATGTATAAGATGTGATCTTGTCACCTCATCACGTAGCCTTGCAGTGCTGCCATTCACATGACCATTATCATTTTCACACTTTCACTAATGTCACATCACTGTGGGGATATCAATCCCTTAAATCACATCACTAGAGGATACCACCTCACAATAGGCATCAAGCCCTCACCAGGTCATAGGACACATCACATCAATAGAATCTCATAATATCTCATCAAGGCTTAAAGCCAACACCCTGTATCACATAATCATCACCATAGCATACACAATTCATGGCATTCATTTCACCTACAAGGTTAGGGGTTCATAAACAAGAGAGAGAAAACATCATAATATGATAACCTCTTCAAGAGAGAGAAACAAATGCATCACATGACCCAACATTAAGGTTGGGGTTTCATTGTATAACTTATTAGGGTTTTATTACATAAGCAATCACCAAACCCTAGGTACACCACTTCCCACAATCACCAAACCCTAGGTACACCACTTCCCACTTTCTTGGAGCACATTAGGTTAAGCCTCATTACTTGATTATGATTAGATTATTATCTCAACAACACTAAGTATTACATCATTCATGTGTTTACATGTGCACATCCCACTATGTTGTACATAAATAGCAACCAAACATCATGTATGTGAATCAACCATCCATCCATCACATGTGTGTGCATCACAACCAACCATCACAAACATGCCCCGACCACCCTCACTCTAGGTGTCTCAACCTCACATGTAACAAAGTGTCACTGACACCACACCCACACCTAGTCAAAACCACAACGCAGCATCACCCTGGTCGCAACCGCGACACACCATCACCCTGGTCGTGATCAGGACAACAACCTATGTCTCGACCACCATCAAACAGCATGTCATGACCTCAATCCAACACCTAGTTACAACAAAGACACATCACATTTAAGCATCACGATCATAACCAAAGCAACTAGATTCACATGCATAATGACTAGCACATGTCTCGACCAACCTAAAATAAAACAAATGACCAAAATAAGAGCAAGGTCACAACCAAAACAACACACCTTGGTCGTGACCAAGACAAGACCATACATATGTGACTCGACGAAAGTAACACAAAGTGTCTCGACCTGAAGCCAAAACATGGGAGTATGTCTCGACCCAACACACCAAGAGGACATATGTCTTGACCACAACAAAGGTCAAATAGCAAGAAACCAAACATCACTAAGATCAAAACTCACAGATCCAAGATCATCAAACCCTAGAACAAGCTCTATGAAGATCATCAAGAAAAAGCACTTAGGAGTGAGAAATCCAAACCAAAACACATGTGAGAAAACATCCAAGTATCCAAGGAAAATTTGATAGCTGAACTTAAAAGATGGTGACAAAACCAAAGCTCAAGATGCAAGCAAGATCATCCTCTCAAAATCACTTAGAAAATGTGCACATAGAAATTAGGGTTTCAAATTCCAAGAAAACCTTACATAATAACCGCTATCATTCAAGTTCTAGAACATGATATCATCTATTAGCATATTAGGGGTACGTTTCAGAGAGAGAAACAACAACATGCATGTAAAGGAAGGTGCAATTATAGAGAGGGTAGAGGGCTATATCATCCACCTTAAGGAGGATCACTCCAAGGATCACAATCTCCACGCACACGATCACTAAGGATGATGAAGCTCCACCAAAAGGCTCCACTTTCAGTCACAAGAACACCTCAAGAAGGAGAAGATACCAAGGTTAAAAGTTGATCAAGGAAATAGGGCAAAAAGATCTCTAGGCTGAACCAAAGGAAGAAGGGGGAAAAGAGAGAAGAAACTCCCTCTCACTTGGGCACCGCCTTGTCAAAATAAGGCCTATGACCGTTATAATGAGGAGCTTAATCTCAAGAATGACCACAATGGATAGTCCATAGTATAAGGATGATAAAATAGAAGAAGATTGGGTATAAGATCCAAGGAAACAACATAAAAGAAAGGCATTCACTTACCAAGGTTGAAGATCAACAAGGATCACCACATGCAAGGGATCCGATCACCAAAGTTACAAGGATCAGGCCTTCTTGCTCCACCAAGATACAAGGATGAGCAAAAGAGGGTTAGGAAGAAAGAGGGCCAAAAGGTTCACTTGCATGGAGAGAAGAGGGTTCATATAGCAAAGGAGGAGGGATATAGGGTGAGGGGTGATGTGGCAACACCTAAGGGCACCAAAGGGACACTTGTCCACCCAAGGAACCAACATGCAACCACTTAACCTTGCATGCACGAGATGGTGATACAACTTATGTTGGGTCTCGACCTCTTGGGTCCCCAAAACATGATTTTGGTTGAGACACTCCAAAGGAGGTCGAAACAAGAGCAAAGCATCACCCTAGTCGAGACAAAAGGTCACCAAACACACTAGGTCAAGACACTCCACAAAAGGACAAATTGTGTTGACCCAAACCACCATGGTCGAGACAAGATACACCCAAGGAAGGTGTCTCGATCGAGACACACCCACATAGATTGAGACAAGGGTCGAATCAAACCAACAAAGCATACAAGGGTCAAAACCAAGCAAACCCTAGAAACCCTAATCACCTCTAGTGATGCCACCACTCAACCAAGGCCCAACCAAGGCGCCCCAAAGCATCATATTTCTATAATGAATTCAAGAGAGGGAAGGAACACTTTAGATGTGTAAAATTGCAAGATAACCCTTAGAAATTGTTAAATTGCAATTTGATCCAAAATAAACACAAACATTATCCAAGCAAGCTCAAATTGGATACGTAAGCTCTCCATAAGCTCTAAGAACATCTCAAATGATTAAATAAAGTCTCTAAGAACTTAATCAATCCAAAGCAAATAGGGTTAGCCCAAAACATAGGTCAGGCATCTTATAAGCCATAAACCCCTAATAAGGATTCTGCCCCCAAAATCCTAAGAGAAAAAAGATAGGTACTTCCTCCACATCTCTTCCTCAAGCTCATACGTGGATTCCTCAACTCTACAGTAATTCCATAGAACCTTTTCCAACACTATGTCCTTCTTCTTCAACTTCTTCACTCTTCTATCAAGGATCAACACAAGTCCTCCCACATAGGACATATCCTCATCAAGCTCAACCTCCACTGGATGCAAAACCAACTAAGTATCAAGGTGGCACTTCCTCAACATGGACACATGTAGCACTGAATGCAATCTATGCAACTCATGTGGCAACTTCAACCTGTAGGCTACCTTCCCAACACGTTCCACCACAGAGTAAGGTCCCAAATACTTGGGAGACAACTTACCCTTCTTCCCAAACCTCAAAAAACCCTTCCAAGGGGAGATCTTTAGATAAACCTTGTCTCCCACTTAGAACTCCAAGGGTTTATGGTGGTTATTGGCATATGACTTCTGTCTGTCCTGTGTTGCCTTCAACTATTGTGGAATCACTTTAATCTTTTTTGTCATTAGTTGCACAAGCTCAAGACCAAGAAGTTGATATTCACCTATCTCATGCCAACACAACGGAGATCTAAAATGTCTCCCTAGAATGCCTCATAAGGTGCCATATCGATGCTCCTATGATAACTGTTATTATAAGCGAACTCTATCAGACTGGGATGGATGTCCCAACTACCCAAAAACTGTAAGACACAAGCTCTTAATAGATATGCCAAGGTCTGTATGGTCCTCTTAGATTGAAGCGGGTGAAAGGTAGTACTAAACCTCAACTGCATACCCAAAGTTGTATGCAAATGCTCCCAAAAGTGGCTTGTAAACTGAGGACCTCTATCTAACACAATAGTTGCTGGGATACCATGCAGGAAAATGATCTCATCAACATAGATCTGCATGAGCTTCTCTGTTTTATACGTCATATTTACTGGAAAAAAGTTCGCTGACTTGGTCAACCTATCAATGATCACCAAAATGGAACCATGGCCTTTGGCTGTCCTAGGGAGACCGACCACAAAGTATATTGTAACATGATCCCATTTCCACTACGGTATAGGTAACAGTTGCAAAGTCCCTGCAGGCTTTTGATGCTCTGCCTTAACCTGTTGTCATGCTATGCACTTGTCCATGAACTCAGATACATCATGCTTCAAGCCAGACCACCAGTACAAATCTTTAAGGTTATGGTACATCTTGGTGATACTTGGGTGCATATCATACATTGAAGAGTGAGCCTCTTCTAAAACCATCTTCCATATATTGTCAACATCAAGAACCACAACTCTATTGTGGTAGCAAATTGTCCCATCTTCTGCCTCGTGGAAGCCATCACTCTTCTCGTTGCCGAACTCTAATCGTATATGTTGTATCATGGTATCAACCTATTGTGCCTCTTTGATATACTATCTCAGTATAGGATTCACCTGCAACTGTGCCAACAAACATGCCAGCATAGACACCTCTATCTTCACATTCCTCTGTCGTAAGGAGACCAACATGTCTCTCTTATGGCAAACCAAGGAGCACAACTACCTTCTCCACAGATGATGACAAAGAAGACTTCCTGCTCAACACATTTGCCATGACATTTGCCTTCCCTAGATGGTAATCAGTTGTGCAGTCATAGTCCTTGATTATCTCCATCCAACATTGTTGCCTCATGTTCAACTCCTATTATGAGAAGATGTACTTCAAGTTCTTGTGGTCGGTGAAGAGTTGACACTTCTTTCCATAAAGGTAGTGTCTCCATATCTTCAAAGCATGAACCAAAATAGCTAACATTAGATTATGGGATGGGTAATTCTCCCTGTGCTTCTTCAATTGTTGTGATGCAAAAGAGATCACATTCTTGTCTTGCATTATCACACAACCCAATCCATTCCTCGACGCATCATAGAAAACTATGTATCCTTTCCCATGATCGGGCAAAACCAGCACTGGTGCACTTGTCAACTTCTCCTTCAACAACTAAAAGGCACATTGACATTTGTCATCCCAGATGTACGACACATCTTTCCTTGTCATCTTCATTAGGGGTAACATCACTGAGCTAAAGTTCTTGATGAACCTCCTATAGTATCCTATCAAACCCAGAAAACTGCCCATTTTTATCAGCATCTTCAATTGCTCCCATTCCAGTACAGACTCAACCTTCTTGGGATCCACACGAACACCCTTAGCAAATATCACATGTCCTAAGAAAGACACTTCCTTCATCCAAAACTCACACTTGCTAAACTTGGCATACAAATGATGTTGCCCCAACACAGTCAATGCCTAACAAAGATGTTGTTCGTTCTGCTGACTGTCTCTGGAGTATATCATCATCTATTAAGACCACCACAAACTAATCAAGGAATGGTCAGAACACCTTGTTCATCAAGTCCATGAACGATGTTTGTGCATTGGTTAACCCAAACGACATAACTACTAACTCATAATGACATATTGAGTCCTAAAAGTTGACTTAGGTATGTCATCCACCTTGATCCACAACTGGTGATAACCCAATCTCAGGTCTATCTTCAAGAACACTGTAGCACCACACAATTGGTCAAACATGTCATCTATCCTTGACAAGGGATACATGTTCTTTATCATCATCATGTTCAACTATTTGTAATTTATACACATCCCATGGATCCATCTTTCTTCTTTAAATACAACACGGGAGAACCCCATGGAGACGTACTCAGTATGATGAAACCCTTCTCAAGTAGCTCTTACAACTATTTCTTCAACTCTGACATCTCAACTGGAACCATCCTATACGGTGTATGTGCTTTCGACTACATGCCAGGAACTAGATTGATCTCAAAATCAATCTCTTGAGGCAGGGGAACACCTGGGAACTCATCTAGGAACACGCCCTCAAACTCATGGACAATTGGAACCTCCTGAGTACTAGGACTCCTCAACTTAGTATCCACCATATGTGCTAGAAATGCTTCGCAACCCTGTCTCATCATCTTCTCCACCACCATCGCCGACAGCAGGAACGTTGGAAAAGTCTTCCTATCTCCTTAGAAGATCCATTCACATGAGCATCCACAAACATCGCCCTCTTGGCACTACAGTCCAAGATCACCTAATACTTCTCTAAGGTGTCAATTCCAAGGATCACATCAAATCCATGCATATCAAGTGGTATGAGATCCACTTAAATGCTATGTCCTAAAAAAGAAAGGACACAGTAAGGACACACCTCCCGCAACACAATGAAACCAACTAATGAGGTTTCTAAGTGAAGACTATCTCACCTACGACTAATAGGCAAACAACAACTATCAATCACTTCTCGAGAGACAAAAGAGTGTGTCGCACCTGAGTCAACCAAAATAGATATAAAGAAAGAAGAAGACAAATTATAATGAAATAACTCTATGTGACCTATCACAATTCATGGGTTGACCACTCCTTCCTATTGAATCATAGCCTAGAATCTTGTTGTTTCATGTTGCCATCCCTGTCCTCTGTTAGCATGAGCTGATGAAATAGCCTACGATGCTTGTCCACATCCTCATCTTCCACCACTACTAAACTACTGCCTCTATGAGCTCTACTAGTTTTGCCTTGGCTATTGGGTCACCTCATCATCCTTCATGGGAAAAAAACTACTTGGTATGCCAAATTTGACCACATCGATAGCACACCCTTCTCTCATACCACGGCCTTGACAACCCTGTCACTGATACTGAAGTTGTATTGTGGGCTCCTACAGTTGGAAAACTACAAACTCTATGCCTTTACTGGGTGACCACTATGTCTATGCACCTGACCTCTATTGTGTTGACAGAGCAGAAAACCTAGGCTTCTTGAAGCCTCTAGAAGACTATCCTTGATACAGTGTTGACCTCTTCTTGGCACTCTTCTCACACTTCTCAATTACTGATCTTTCCATCTGTCAAACTGACTCCATCAATGTGGAAAACCACTCATAGTTCTCTAAGGCAGACATCGGGGTAGAGAACTCAACACTCAAACCATTCTCAAAATGTCAGATCAACTCCTGATCTGTAGCAGTCATATGAGGATAGAACCTCAACAACTCCATAAACCTTGCTTCATACTCATTGAACGACGTGGATCCCTACCAAATTTTCTCAAGATGATAGATCTTCTTATCAAGGTACATCTAAGGAAAGTATTGACTAACAAACTCATGTCAGATCTCCTCCCAGGAAACAACAACACCAAGCCGCTTCTCCTCTTCTATGTCCCACCAATGTCTAGCACTCCCCTTCAAGAGATATACAACGTGCCACCTTGTCTGCCTCGGGGATGTTGAGGATCTTGAAGGCCTTCTCCAAATCCTTCAACCATAGATCTACATTTGTTGGATTCGATGTACCAGCATACTCAATAGCCCTGACATGTCTCAGCCTCTCAAAGGTCTTCCCTGAGTGTGGTGATTTAGCACTGGGAATTATTGCCCTTGGTTGTGATGCAGGCATCATGTCCTCCATGTGCGTCATCATTGCCATGAACTACCCAAAAAGAGATTGAAAGGCATGGTTCTCCATCGGGTATGGGTCAAATTGGGTCACATCATGTGCCTAATATTCTCTCACCTAGACCCTTGCACCACCTCTAGGTGCAACAACACTACTATCTACATTGTGTTCATTGTGTTCTCCAGATATCTTTTCTGCTCTTCTTTTTCTGCATAAGAAGAAGCCACTATAAGACATATTGGAGGACACTAGAACAGCACAGACCCTAGTCCTAGGTCCTTGTAGACTCATCAAACCTAAAGCTCTAATACCAACCAAACTATGATGCCCCTACGCACCACAAATGAGATCACTCAAACCAAAGCACAAAAATTAAAACTAAACACACAGTTTACTAGAAAACATAGGAATTAAAATTGATTTCTCATAAGCACCATAAGCTAAAAACTTATCACATATAACTCCTCGACATGAAACATGTATCACATAACACATATATCATGGTGCTTACATCATTGTACACCATCATTCCTGTCATCAACCTATTATATGAGGTACATGTTTCACATATATGTACATATGCACATGTCATATATTACATAGATGACTCACAAGCCAAAAACCTCATATCGATAACTTATCTACAAAACACATTGAGAACACTCCTAAAGACCTGAGTGTACAGGTATGACATCTAGGACTCTATCACCAAAAGACGAGAAACACATCCAACCTAATCAGCTACTGCTCTTGTTGCTGCTCCTCCTCAGCTGCATGATCTCTACCTCTTCGTGTACGACCACCTAAAAGATGTGGAAACCCACAGGGTGAGACTAAACATCCCAGTGAGATATAACTCTCTGCCAACATCTATTAGAGCACAAATGACTAAGCAAGTATATAAAAGGTACTAAGTAGGTTGAGCAGATTCAACTAAAAGATATGTATCCAACATTTAAAGTAGATTAAGCAAAACTAGATAGTTATCACTGAGCAATAGAATATTTAATATTCTAAAAATTAATATGAAGATCATGTATGATAGTTGATTTCTCTTACCGTCTTATAATTCAAAAAATCAGTAAAAATATCAGGCAAAGGGCTCAACCTATGTTATTTGCAATTGACCTTAAGCAAGATACACTACCGGCTATGTTACATCTTTTATTATTGCCCTGAGGATTTGATTTGTACTACCCAAATCCAACTAACTACTGCTAAGTCAAAATCGGTGCCATACAAGGTTAATGGAAGAGTTAGAATCCACAACCTCTCCAAAACCTCTTGGTCAGCACAACAAAAAACATCGCAAAGACATATCAGTCAACTACAACACTGACATATAGTCAAGCCAAAGGATTGGCTCACGCATGACCATCCATATATATGTAACACCTAACCCACCTTGGTACAAGTACGGTGCTCGAAGAACAGGCTCACACATGGCCATTCTAAAAAGAAAGGACTGGCTCACACATGGCCATTCGTATCACAAGGAGAACAACTCACACATGGTCGTATCACATAACCTATAAATGTAGACGCAAGGAGATACTTGCCTTGCACCTATACATATTCAAAAATATGCGCTCTGAGTTATACTCGTTCCACCGATCCAACAATTAAAGCTGACACTGGAAAGGATCTATGGCACATGGCACCTACATGATTAGGATTTCACTTGATTAATTAAGATAATTAGGTATCTTTTAGCATCAATCAAGTTACAATGTACAAATCCAAACCAAACTCTACAAGCACAAGAGCATAGTACAACTTTAGAATATTTAAAGTGTATAAGGTGTGATCTTGTCACATCATCACATAGCCCTGTAGTACTACCATTCACAAGACCATTATCACTGTCACACTTTCACCAATCTCACATCGTTGTGGGGATATCAATCCCTCAAATCACATCATTAGAGGATACCACCTCACAATTGTCATCAATCCCTCACCAGGTCATAGGACCCATCACATCAATAGAATCTCGTCCTATCTCACCAAGGCTTAAAGCCAACACCATGTATCTCATAATCATCACCATAGAATACACAAGCCATGACATTCATTTCACCTACAAGGTTTGGGGTTCATAAACAAGAGAAAGAAAACATCATAATATGATAACCTCTCCAAGAGAGAGAAATAAACACAATACATGATTGAACATTAGGGTTGGGATTTCATTGTATAACTGATTAGGGTTTTATAGCATAAATAATCACAAAACCCTAGGTACACCACTTTCCACTTTCTTAGAGCACATTAGGTTCAGCCTCATTACTTGATTATGATTAGATGATTATCTCAAAATCACTAAGTATTACATCATTCATGTGTTTACATCTTCCCATGCCACTATCTTATACATAGATAGTGACCAAACATCATGTATGTGCATCAACCATCCATCACATGTGTGTGTGTCATGACCAACCATCACATACCTGCCCCAACCACCATCATGCTAGGTGTCTCAACCCCACACATGACAAAGTGTCATGGCCACCACACAGACACCTGGTCATGATCACGATGGACCATCATCCTGGTCACTACCGCGATGCACCATCACCCTAGTCACGAACACGACAACAACCTATGTCTCAACCACCATTAAACAACACGTCACGACCTTAAGCCAACACCTAGTTATGACTAAGATACATCACAGTTAAGCATCTCAACCATAACCAAAGCAACTAGATGCACGTTTTAGACCAGCACATGTCTTGACCAACCTGAAATAAAATAAAGGTGTTGACCAAAACAAGAGTAGGGTCACGACCAAAACAACATACATGCACATGTGACTCAACCAAACTTTGAGCTAAAGCCAGGTTTTCTTCAGTTGTTGCAGTACAATCACTTTGGAGGAAACAACGGTGAGGAGAACCCTTAAAATCATCTCAAAACGTTTGAGAGGACCTGTAAGACTTTCAAGATAAACAATGTTCCAATAACCTACATCTACACCCAATGCTTACCTTTTTCTCTAAAGGACAAGGCACTGGAGTGGTATACAAGCCTCCAAGACGGAAGTGTCCCAAACTGGGAGCATCTCACTAATGCCTTCATAGCCAAGTTCTTCCCTATTGAGAGGACTATAAAGTGTCAAAACAAGATTAGCCGATACTCACAGAAGGTTTTAGAGAATCTGCATGATACGTGGGAGTGATTCTAAGGCTATCGGTGTGAATGTCCACACCACGACTTTTCTAAGCCAACCTTGATTACCACCTTTTACAATAGCTTGTGTAATGGAGAGATGAAATCCTTGAATGTTGTAGCAGGCAATGATTTCTTAGGACTCAATGCTCAGAGAGCCAGGGAGATCATCGACAACATGGCTACAAATCAATAAGACAGCAAGTATGATATGTTGGCTAAATGGACATCTATAAATCCCTTTGTTTTGATAATGACAAACATTTCATTCTTGTTGATCTAACGTGCTACTTGAGTGTTGCAGGAATAAGGTGAATGACAAAGCACTAGGGAATCTATATGCTTGAATGATTGTAAATGTCATGAAATGTAATCAATTGTAAACTTGTACAAATATATAATGTACAAGTACTTAGACTTCATGTAAATCAAGCGTTAGATCTTCCCTAGCTAAACACCACATTTAGATAGGTCATCCCCTTCAATAGTGTCACATATGCACACTCATACACACACTTAATGTCTTTATTTGAAACATTGAAACAGGGTCTATCTCGGTCGACAAAATCCTCGACCGAGACACTCTTGGTTGACAAACTTCTCGACCGAGAAAGACCCAAGTAGCCGTTAGACACAGCTGACAAGGTAGTTGGCAGTTGGAGATAAACATTGCAAAACACTTGATCCAGAGAGTCTGTCGGTCGACAAAACTTTGACCGAGTAGGTGTCTCGGTCGACCATTTCTCGACCGAGATGGACTCTGACAGCAACTACAGAATTAATTAACTAGCCTTTGTTAAAGCAACTAACTTATACCTAACGGCTAGTTAAGCACTTAGAAACCCCTAGAAAGTGTCTAGAACGTCCTTAAGCACTTGTAGGACATTCCTATAAATAGGACATGCCTTAGGACACCTAAACTCACTTGTTTTTACACTTGAGCAATCTTTGAGCATACACTTACATTGAGCAACCTGTTTGTGAGCAATTGAGCATATTGACAACTGGCTACTTCTTCTCTCAGCTCAAATTTTGTGTCCTATAGGCTAGCATCTCCTATCCACAACAATCACAATTCCATACACATTGGTTAGGATATCTACACGCTTGATCTAGGCAAATCAAGCCTTGTACTTCAAAGGATAAGTTGTAATTTCCTTTTTCCTTTCTTGTTCACTATTATTGTTTGTACTCTCCTTGCTACTCCTAGGTTGGAGGTTGCGGATTGGAGAGGTTGAAGATCTTCTTGGTGAAGAAGGGGACCTTGAGCTACTTCAAGAAGGTTGGTGCAACGGGAGGTTACTTTTAAAGAGGAAGGCTACTTCAAGGGGGAGCTTGGAGTTACTTCAAGAAGGTTACCTCGGGTTGGTGCATCTACTTCAAGTGAAGGTTGTTCAAGGGGTGTAAGAAAGTATTGTATTTTGTGTAATTCCTTGTGAAGGTAATAAAATTGATACTTTCAAAATCCCGGTTGGGTAAGCAACCGGGTAGTGGACTGACAACCTTAGTATTTGCTAAGGTTGGAACCACTCTAAACCCTTTGTCTCCTTCTTGATTTCTCATTTGTGGTTGTTTGAGTTAAATTATTGTTAAATTAGTTTAAAACCCTATTCACCCCCCCCCCCTCTAGTGGTTTTTCAATTGGTATCAGAGCAGGCTTCAAGGAACCTTAACAAGGTCTTGAAGAATGGGTGACGGGGTGCTTAACAACCTTAACCTTGAAGGGACACTTGTTGCTAGACCTCCAGCATTTGATGGAACAAACTACACATATTGGAAGAGAAGGATGCAGTTATACTTCCAAGGCATCAATTGGGACTTATGGAGGATGGTGTCAACCCCATACGAGCTTCCTCAAACACAATATGCAGAGTGGGATGCAAATACGGTAAAGTTGGCTCAAATGAATGCCAAAGCTGTAAGCATTTTATATTGTTCAATTTCAGTAGGAGAATTTAATAGAATATCAAACTGTGACACGGCCTATGACATTTGGCATAGATTGTCCATAACTTATGAAGGTACAGTTCAAGTCAAGAATTCTAAGATTAGTATGCTTAAACAAAAGTTTGAACACTTCCGTATGGATCTAAATGAATCTATTAGTGAAATGTTTGCAAAATTCTCTTCTATTGTTAATGGTTTAAATGCCCTAGGAAAAACTATTCTTGAAGAAGATCAGGTATCAAAAATCCTTCGATCACTTCCTCCTAAATACAAGCCTAAGGTGACAGCCATTGAAGAAGCTAATGACCTCACTCGACTGAAAATGGAGCAACTCATTGGCAATCTAGAATCTCATGAAGCAACCCTAGAAGAGGAAGAAAGAAGAGAATGTGAACTTCAACAAGGAAAGAAGAAGGATGTGGCTCTAAAAGCTTCAAAGATCATCACACCAGAAAGTGAGGAGTCAAGTGAAGAAGAAGGGGAAGAAGCCTTGATCGTCAATGGTAAGAAATATAAAAGATTTAAGTCTAACAAAATTTCTAGTTCTTCTTCCCCTCCTAGGTGCTTTGAGTGTGGAAAGAAAGGACATCTCAAAAATGAATGTCCTAAAGCAAAGAAAGGAAAGAAAAGCTCACACAAGAAGAAGGGAGAAAAAGCCTATAAAGCTGCATGGGACGAGTCAAGTGAAAGTGAAAGCGGAGAAGAAAAGGTGGAATGTCTAATGGCAAGAGAAGATGATGAAGACTCTCAAGAGGTAAGCCTTCTTGATCTTCCTAAAGAAGAGTTAATTACTAGTCTACAAGAAACTCATGATAAGTATGTCGATGTCAAGAAGAAACTAAAGAAGGTTATTAAAACAAATGATGAGCTATATGCTAAATTAAATGATCTCTCTTCTGAAAAGAACAACATTGATCTTGAGAATCTGTCTTTAAAAACATCTTTAAATGACTGTACTAGAAAGCTACTCACTCTAGAAACAAATGTTGATCTTCTCTCTCAAGAAAAGACTGAATTGTTAGCTAAACTAAATGATTTTCAGACTCAACCAATTCTGTGTAACCATCTAGACTATGACAATGTTGTAAAAGAAAGAGACTCCCTATTATCTGATTTAGATCAAGCAAGAAAAGATTTACACAAGAAGATGGATGACATTGGTAAGCTACATGATTTAAGAAGAAAAGATATCCTTGATAACATTCTGAAAATCTCCTCTAGTTTCAATGGAAGAAAAGGTTTGGGATATGCTCCAAAGAAAAATCAACCCAGAAGAATTACAGCATCTAAGACTCAGATTATGTTTGTACCTAAGAATACAATTCCTAGAAAAAGAAATGAAGTTGATTCTATTACTTGTCATTTTTGTCTACGTCTTGGACATTATTCATTTTCATGTCCTTATAAGACCAAGGATTCCGACTTAGTTTGGGTCCCAAAACCCCAAACTTAGTAGAGTCAAATAAAATACAGTTGAGATATGATCAAATGCTTATTTTTGCAAATTATATTGTCTTATCTCAACTTAATAAAAGGTTTCATACATTATGGTAATTTTCTGAAATATTATACTGAAACATAAACTTGGTCGGTCGAAGTATTTTCGACCGAACATAAAATCGGTCGAACTTTTGTCGACCGACCAGACGCCTGTAACAAATTAAATCTACAGCAACAAAACAGCAACTTTCTCGATTGACGATTAGCCGACCGAGAGAGATGTCGGTCGAACAGTTGTCAACCGACTAAAGTTCTGAGTCAGATTTTTTATTCAGTCTGCAATTAAATGCTTCTAACCATACCGGACCATCACATGGGTACCAAAACCAACATTTTAATACAGGATTGGGTGGTTGACAGTGGATGTTCCAAACATATGACCGGGAACAAGGATGCATTTCAAACTTTTGAAGAAAAGAAAAGTGGAATAGTCACCTTTGGAGACAATGGTAAAGGTAAAATCGTTGGAATAGGTAATATTGGTACAAACCTCGAAATAAAAAATGTTCTACTCGTTGATGGTTTGCACCATAATTTGATAAGTGTTAGTCAATTATGTGACAGTGGATATGATGTTCTATTTAACAAAAACTGCTACAAATTATTAATAGAAAACACTACAAATGTTGTCTATGAAGGAAAAAGAGTTGGAAATCTTTATATTCTTAGAACTAACTCTATGAAATCTGTAGTAGGAAAATGCTTGCTTGCAAATGAAAATACTTTACAACTATGGCATAAAAAGCTAGGACATGCTAGTTCACATGTTATCAAAAAACTAGTAAAATATGATCTTGTTCGTGGTTTTCCTACTTTATCCTTTGATCAAGTTGAAAACTGTGAACCATGTACTTTGGGAAAGCAAACAAAAACCTCTTTTAAACCTAAACATGTACTTAGCACCAGTAGATCTTTAGAATTAATTCATATGGATTTATTTGGACCCATGAGGACACAATCTATTGGTGGAAAAAGATATTGTTTTGTTATTGTTGATGATTATAGTAGATATACATGGGTACAATTTCTTGCAACCAAAGATGATACTATTCATGTTTTTATAAAATTTTGTTCCAAGATTGAAAATCTATTACAAAGCAAAATATGTACCATTAGAAGTGATCATGGTGGAGAATTTGAAAATCATGTATTTGAAGAATTTTGCACATCTCATGGGTACACTCACAATTTTTCTGCTCCACGCACTCCACAACAAAATGGCATAGTTGAAAGGAAAAATCGATCATTACAAGAAATGGCTAGAATTATGATGCTCGAACATAACACACCCAAAACCTTTTGGGCTGAAGCTGTAAACACCGCATGCTATGTGTTAAATAGAGTAACTGTTCACTCCCATTTGAAGAAAACTCCATATGAAATAATACATTCTAAGAAACCTAGAGTTGACTATTTTCATACCTTTGGATCCACATGCTATATTTTAAATACCAAAGATGATAGAGATAAGTTTGATTCTAAATCACATAAAGCATTCTTTTTGGGATATTCTACCTCTAGCAAAGCATTTAGAGTCTACAACACTATCTCTAGAAAAGTTGAGGAATCTATTCATGTCTCTTTTCATGAAGAGTCCAAATCAGAAAATTTTGAAATAATTGATCTCACTAATCAATTCGAAAACTTAAACATACCAAATGATAGTGAGAAAGATACTACAAACAATAACCAAGCTGAAACACAACCTATACCTAGACTTATTAAGGATCATCCTCAAGAATTAATTATTGGAAATCCAAATGATAAAGTAAAAATTCGGTCTTCCTTTAAGGATGTTGCAAACATGGCTTTTGTTTCTATTATTGAACCTAAGAAGATATCTGAAGCTCTTAAAGATGACTATTGGATAATAGAAATGCAAGAAGAATTAAACCAATTTACTAAAAATGATGTATGGGATTTAGTTCCTAAACCACAAGATAAAACCATAATTGGAACTAAATGGGTTTTTAGGAATAAGCTAAATGAGGCAGGAGAAGTAATAAGGAATAAATCTCGGTTAGTAGCACAGGGATATAATCAACAAGAAGGAATAGATTTTGATGAAACGTATGCACCAGTAGCTAGACTTGAAGCTATTAGAATGTTACTAGCTATTGCTGCTCATAAAAACATCAAACTTTACCAAATGGATGTAAAAAGTGCATTTCTAAACGGAATCATTCAAGAAGAAGTATATGTTGCCCAACCACCTGGTTTTGAAATACCAGAAAAAGGTGACTATGTTTATAAACTTAAGAAAGCACTTTATGGTTTAAAACAAGCACCTAGGAACTGGTATGAAAGGCTCAAGACATATCTTTTTGATAATGGTTTTTCTATTGGAAATTTAGATTCTACTTTATTTTTCAAAACATATACATCTGATTTTCTAGTTGTTCAAATATATGTTGATGACATTATTTTTGGAGCTTCTAATGAATCGTTGTGCACACAATTCAGTGACATTATGCAAAAAGAATTTGAAATGAGCCTCATGGGTGAACTAACTTTCTTTCTTGGTTTCCAAATTAAACAAACCCCTGTCGGGATCTTTATAAGCCAAGAAAAGTATACTAAAGAACTCTTAAAACATTTTGGGATGGATCAGTGCAAACATGCTACTACTCCTATGGCCACTTCTATTAAGATTGATAAGGATGAAAATGGGGAACCTATTGATGATTCCTTATATAGAGCCATGATTGGTAGTTTGCTTTACTTAACTGCTTCTAGACCGGACATCATGTTTTCCGTTGGTCTTTGTGCTCTATTTCAATCGCAACCTATGCACTCTCATTTTCAAGCAGTTAAACGAATTCTTCGATACTTAGCCAGCACTACATGTTTTGGTTTATGGTATCCAAAAGGACAATCCTTGGATTTTAAAGCTTATACTGATGCTGATTATGTTGGTTGTCGACTTGATCGCAAGAGCACTAGTGGTGGTTGTTTCTTGTTAGGGAGAGCTTTAATATCTTGGTTTAGCAAGAAACAAAACACGGTTGCCCTCTCTACAACTGAAGTTGAATATATGGCAGCCGGATCTTGTTGTGCTCAAGTGCTTTATATGCAACAAGTGTTAAACGATTATGGTTTTACTCTTTTATCTACGCCTATCTTTTGTGACAACACAAGCGCTATAAACTTAGCACACAATCCCATTTTACACAGCCGAGCTAAACATATTGAAATCCGTCATCACTTTTTAAGGGATCATATTTCTAAGAATCATGTTTCCCTTCATCATGTTGATACGGAAGATCAATTGGCTGATATTTTTACAAAACTGCTTCCACTAGACCAATTCAACAAAATAAGGAAGCAACTGCTTATCACTCCTTTGGAAGATGTTTTCTTTGATATTTGTGCTTCTTAACAATGTCGTTTATTTGCATCATTTTGGCTTTTAATGGACATTTTTTTTAAAATTGATGGGACATCTAATTAAGGGGGAGTTTTTCTTTTTAAACGGATATCTTTTTGAAATGACAAAGGGGGAGAAATAAATATAAATGCAAAACTCAATCAATGAGTTTCATAAACAAACTCTTGGCTTTACATTGAAAGTTGCTATATTCCCTAAAGAATTGGATTTCATGTTCCATAATTCATGAGGAATAATAAGCACACATTTTATAAACAAGAGAAGAAATTTACAAAGGTAATCTTCAGGTATGAAACTCACATGTTTTATATTTTCTTATTTTATATTTAGGAAATGTTTGTCATCTTCAAAAAGGGGGAGATTGTTGGCTAAATGGACATCTGTAAATCCCTTTGTTTTGATAATGACAAACATTTCATTCTTGTTGATCTAACGTGCTACTTGAGTGTTGCAGGAATAAGGTGAATGACAAAGCACTAGGGAATCTATATGCTTGAATGATTGTAAATGTCATGAAATGTAATCAATTGTAAACTTGTACAAATATATAATGTACAAGTACTTATACTTCATGTAAATCAAGCGTTAGATCTTCCCTAGCTAAACACCACATTTAGATAGGTCATCCCCTTCAATAGTGTCACATATGCACACTCATACACACACTTAATGTCTTTATTTGAAACATTGAAACAGGGTCTATCTCGGTCGACAAAATCCTCGACCGAGACACTCTCGGTCGACAAACTTCTCGACCGAGAAAGACCCAAGTAGCCGTTAGACACAGCTGACAAGGTAGTTGGCAGTTGGAGATAAATGTTGCAAAACACTTGATCCAGAGAGCCTGTCGGTCGACAAAACTTCGACCGAGTAGGTGTCTCGGTCAACCATTTCTCGATCGAGATGGACTCTGACAGCAACTACAGAATTAATTAACTAGCCGTTGTTAAAGCAACTAACTTATACCTAACGGCTAGTTAAGCACTTAGAAACCCCTAGAAAGTGTCTAGAACGTCCTTAAGCACTTGTAGGACATTCCTATAAATAGGACATGCCTTAGGACACCTAAACTCACTTGTTTTTACACTTGAGCAATCTTTGAGCATACACTTACATTGAGCAACCTGTTTGTGAGCAATTGAGCATATTGACAACTGGATACTTCTTCTCTCAGCTCAAATTTCGTATCCTATAGGCTAGCATCTCCTATCCACAGCAATCACAATTCCATACACATTGGTTAGGATATCTACACGCTTGATCTAGGCAAATCAAGCCTTGTGCTTTAAAGGATAAGTTGTAATTTCCTTTTTCCTTTCTTGTTCACTATTATTGTTTGTACTCTCCTTGCTACTCCTAGGTTGGAGGTTGCGGATTGGAGAGGTTGAAGATCTTCTTGGTGAAGAAGGGGACCTTGAGCTACTTCAAGAAGGCTGGTGCAACGGGAGGTTACTTCTAAAGAGGAAGGCTACTTCAAGGGGGAGCTTGGAGTTACTTCAAGAAGGTTACCTCGGGTTGGTGCATCTACTTCAAGTGAAGGCTGTTCAAGGGGTGTAAGAAAGTATTGTATTTTGTGTAATTCCTTGTGAAGGTAATAAAATTGATACTTTCAAAATCCCGATTGGGTAAGCAACCGGGTAGTGGACTGACAACCTTAGTATTTGCTAAGGTTGAAACCACTCTAAACCCTTTGTCTCCTTCTTGATTTCTCATTTGTGGTTGTTTGAGTTAAATTATTGTTAAATTAGTTTAAAACCCTATTCACCCCCCCTCTAGTGGTTTTTCAATTGGTATCAGAGCAGGCTTCAAGGAACCTTAACAAGGTCTTGAAGAATGGGTGACGGGGTGCTTAACAACCTTGACCTTGAAGGGACACTTGTTGCTAGACCTCCCGTTGCTGGGACATAAGATATCAAATAGAGGAATTGAAGTCGACCAGTCAAAGGTTGAGTCTATTGCAAAACTTCCCCCTCGCGCATCTGTGACGGGAGTTTGAAGTTTCTTAGGACATGTCGGGTATTACCACAGGTTCATTAAAGAATTTTTATAGATAGCAAAACCTTTATCCAACCTCCTAATGAAAGAAGTAAAGTTTGAGTTCACCAAAGAATTCCTCGTGGCATTCTCTACCTTGAAGGATGCACTGGTCTCTGCCCCCATCATCCAGTCACCCGATTGGAACCTCCCATTTGAGTTGATGTGTGATGCCAGTGATTATGCGATACGCGCAATCCTTAGATAGAAGAAGGATAAGAAGGATCATGTAATCTATTATGCCAGTAAGACATTAGATGAAGCCCATATCAACTACACCACTACAGAAAAAGAGATGCTAGCCATCATATATGCATTTGATAAGTTTTGTTCATATCTCGTGGGCTCCAAGGTAACCGTCTACATAGAACACAGAGCCATCAAATATCTAATGTAAAAGAAATATGCCAAGCCTAGGCTGCTATGTTGGGCATTGCTGCTTCAGGAGTTTGATCATGAGATCGTGGATAAGAAGGGTACTGAGAATGTGTTTGCTGACCATCTCTCCAAAATTAGGATGGAGGATGACCACCCACTACCAGTAAATGAGAGCTACACCGATGAGGCAATCTCTTCCAGAGCATACAATCCAGAAGGACAATGGTATGCAGATATTTGCAATTATCTATCCTGTAAACAGCTTCCCCCGGAAATTACTTATAATCAAAAGAAGAAAATCTTCTCTAATTTGAAGTACTATTACTGGGAAGACCCTCTATTGTTCAGGCGTTGTGTCGATAACCTCTATAGGAGGTGTATACCCGAAGATGAAGCCCTAAAGATTCTACATGAATGTCACTCCTCTTCTTATGGAGGACATCTGGGAGCAGAAAGGACAACGACCAAGGTCCTACAATCGGGTTTTTACTAGCCCTCTTTGTTTAAGGACGCTAACGCCTATGTGAAGGCATGTAGTGAATTCTAGCAGACTGGGAATATTTCCTGCAGGAATGAGATGCCTTTGTCTGACTGGATAGAAGTTAAGATTTTCGACGTCTGGGGAATTGACTACATGGGACCTTTCCCCTCCTCATATGGTTTTCAATATATCCTAGTTGTAGTAGACTATGTTTCAAAGTGGGTGGAAGCTATGGCCACCACCACTTGTGATGCTAAATCTGTAATAAAGCTCTTTTCAAAGGTTATCTTCCCAAGATATGGGGTCCCCAGAATTGTGATTAGTGATGGAGGATCACATTTCGTCAAAAAGTAATTTGAGTTGTTGCTGAAAAAGTACAGAGTTAGACATAAGGTTGCCACCCCTTATCATCTCCAGACGTCTGGACAGGTAGAGGTCTCGAATAGACAGATTAAGTAGATCTTGGAGAAGACTGTTGGGAAATCACGCAAAGATTGGTCTACAAAGTTGGATGATGCCCTCTAGGCCTATATGATGACTTTCAAGACACCAATTGACACCATGATGTACCGTTTGATTTATGGGAAAGCATGTCATCTCCCCTTCAATCTAGAGCATAAAGCTTTTTGGGCCATCAAATGAGTGAACATGGACCCAACCCTAGCCGGAAAGAAAAGATTCTTATAAATCTAGGAGCTCGAGGAGCTTAGACTTCACGCCTATGAGAACACAAGAATCTATAAGCGAAGGACTAAAGTCTGGCATGATTCTCACTTGAAGAAGAAGGGCGTCAAGGAAGGTGACAAAGTTCTACTTTTTAAATCTTCCATTCGACTTTTTCCAGGTAAACTGCAAACTCATTGGTTAGGACCGTTCGTGGTAGAGAAGATTTACCCATACAAAATGAAGGGGCTTTTTGAAAAATATGACCCCACAAAAGTCTTCCCAGTCAATGGACATCGTGTGAAAAGATTCTACGAAGATGAAGCTTTCACAAGACGCTCTGAATTGGCTCTAACTGATGTTGAAGCCCCACCCGAAGAAGAAGCCTGAGCAAGAATGAAGACATCTAGCTAATTATAAAAATCATAGCACTCTTTGGGAGGCAGCCCAAGTTTACTTTCTTAGAATAGGACTGCAATTTCCTTTCAGTACTAAAAACATTCTGAACATTATTATTGTAAAAAGGCTTGAGTCTTTGCACGCACCACGTGCACTGACTCTCGTATTTTCTGGGTCACCGACTTTATTTTCTTTGCCTTGATCTGTAATACTAGATGAGGCTAGAGATCTATGACTTAGTCCAGTGATGTCTTACAAATCAAGAGCTCTCTACTTCTTTGCTAAAGTAGTTACTTTACTCCTTGACAATCAAGGCAAGATGGCACCTAAAAGAGGTTCTTACACATATCGGGCAATGTGATGCCTATCGGGGACTTTCCTCGGGTCATCCTATTGCCTAGTTCTTGCACGATATTGGGCGCTTAATAGGATGCTCAACCCAATATGAGTGTTGGGCGATATCGTCCAACCATGTCAAGAAGCAGGACATACCGCCCCTCTTAACATATCACTTTTACACATGTCGAGTTGTAAACTCTCTCTTACTCGTGTCGCATGAACGCGTGTCATCCTATGTGTATCAGGTAACATGTCACACTCTCGACCTAGTGACGCGGCATAATCAGTCCAATTTTGCCTTGCTCGGGAAGGTAATTTGTGCAGTTACGCGACACATGCCCCCGTATCTTTTTTACACCACCTTTTGCGGATGGCTATATAAGCTTTGTGAGGTTAGTCGTGATGGGATACCAGCTTTTCACTCTCATATCGTGCAAAGCTCATGTATCGCCCAGATCAACTTATGCCCCTATAGTGGGTTCCCTCCTACTCTACTCTTTTGCATGACGTGTTCGATCCTCTCTTCCCTGATAAGGTAAAACCCGATATCGAGCAGTAGTGGTTGTATCACGTTCCTCCGTGTCGCATTCCTACGTATCGTGTACCTCTTAGTAGTGTTAGGATTTGGTTATCGGTCTACATCCTCGTCATGCCTAGAGTGACTGACTCTACCGTATCGGGTTTTAGTTATTCAGAATCATCGATATCGGGCAAGCCATTCATATCGGATTACAATCATATCATGCGACATTCTCTATATCGTGTTCCCCCGTATCGCTTTCCATATCATGCAACACCTCGTCATGCAGATCTCGGCCTATCGATTTACGCCAGTGTAACGACTAACTCATGACGGGCTACACGATATCGGGCTTTGGCTACTCCCGAATCACAGGTATTGGGCAAGCCGCGCATATTGATCTTTGATGGTATCACTCCAGCCATATCGGGTAAAACTCAGCCGTCTTTCCGCACATTTTTTGTATCGCGTTGCTATATCGTGCTCACACATAATTTGCTCAATGTTAACCCTACACCATGCTTTCTTTCCCAAACCAATACCGGTTTACCCATATCGCCTAGGTTGTATTGGGCTAACTATTTACACTGGGTTTCACCTTTTTCACCTTCACGTGTCAGGATGGCCCACTTTTAAACACTTACCCCGACACATGATACAAAGTGTCTCTTACATATGTGATTCCTTTATTTTTCAGACAATGGCACGTACCAAGGAGATCGTTGTCCAGGTCGACCAGCATGGAAATAGGATCCCTTCTAAGGATACCACAGGGGCTACTGTAGGATAGAAGAGCCCCAACCTAGAACCAACTCAACCTCCCACTGCTGAAAAGAGGCCCCGCACTAAAGCAGAAATGACGGTTCAAGCCGCACCAGCAGAACCAGAAGTCTTGACCCACTCCAAGGGACGCAGAGCATCAACGTCGGTACACTGAATTGGCAGTGAAGGTCTACCGTCCAATGAGGTTCTACCATGAAGCTTCTTTTCGACAGATTGGGATCTTTGAAAGGATGAAAAATGTCCTCGATGTCGCTAGGCTTTATGACATATGCTTTGATTTATCCAACTCTTACACGGAGTTGACCAAAGAATTCATCTCCTCCCTTCGACGGGTGTCGAACAACCCCAAAGAGAGTAAGAGATTCGATGGTGTAGACTGGATGCAAACCTGGTTATATAATGTGGAATACAAGATCACCAAAAAACTGCTCAATAAGATGTTATCCAAGAGCGAAGACAAGAAGAAACTGCTAAATGAGGGTGCTAGGATAAGCGAGAATGACGGCTTTGACCCAATGAAAATGTGGAAGGAGTTGACGGGCAAGTCTGCCTTCAAGCCTGGCAGCAAAGTGGTTGCGGTCCACTCCTACTTCTGGAGGATCATCTACAAGATAGTGTCAAGCCTCCTCTTCAGCAAGTTCAAGACCAACAACCTCTATACTGAAGAGCTACATATGATCTGGTACATTATGGCAGGGAAGCCAATAAATTTGGGGTGCTTCCTCATCAACAGGCTCCATCTGATCAAGGACGCCACCAAAGAATACAACATGGGAGGAATTGTAAATCTAATCGTGGTAGGGCTCGGATATCCAAGGGATCCACGAAGCCTATTGTGGACTCGGGGTGAGGACATGATTGATATCAAATTTTTCATGAGATACAATATTCTAAAGAAAGAAGACTCTTGACTCTTCTACAGGTTCGCAAGAACTGACACTCTGCTCTTGCCTCCAAGTTGCATCAACTATGATGCACAAAAGGTGGTATTCACTCCAACTAGAGGTCGATGCAGCCTACACAGCCCAACCCCCCACCCACAAGAAGGCGGCTGTGAAGAAGAAGGGGACCTCCAAGTCTACTAGCCGACAAAGATCCCCGGTGGACAACAAGATTGAGGTAGCTGCACCAGTTGAAGCAGATGCACCATTTGAAGCAGCTACACCAACTGAACCAATTGTGCCAAAGAGCACAGTCGTGCCAGCAGAAACCGTCAGGGTCATAACGATAGTTGCACCTGCTGTGACAGTCACACCTGTCACATCGACGAAGGCTGAACCTTCCAAGGTGCACCCTGACACCTCTCGCAACAGTGAGGAGGACCTCATAGAGCTCTCACCCTACTTGGTCGATATGAACTTGCTATGGACGATACCCAAGGCCCTATGCACGATACCACTTCACTACTACACGACAAAAAGGCTCCATGCATGATATCTAAGAGTAGGGAGGTGGTAGGATTTGAAAAAGTTCACTAAGGGGTGAAAGAAGGGGTATATATACTTGTTGTTCATGAAAAAGTGTGAAACTGAGGTGTCATCAATTTGAGCTACTAGGCGCCACGTGTCCATGCATGGTTGACATGTGTACATGCATGCATTAACATTTATCTTGACATGCAAAACACTTGAGGATAATCTAGGGATGAATTATCTTGACATGAAAAACACTTGAGGATAATCTAGGGATGAATTTTTATCCATTACTTATCCCTTTGAATAAAATATATCAACTAAATCACCACTTTATTCACAACCCGATACAACTTTTCTATGGAAGTTGTAAACCGATACACTTCCCGGCGACGGTGGAAATCACTTCGTTGGTAGATGAGGCAGAGAGCCATGCGGTCGATGATCATCCCCAAATGTCACTACCTCCTGCCCGCCCCCATGTTAAAGCAGAAGCTACCATAGCAAGGGTACCTACACTATGCTCGGAGGCCACACCTACATGCACCGTCGTGCTAGAATCACCTCTGTATGAAGGCGTGCATTACACAAGCCATGCTGGCAAAATAGCGAGTCGCTACAGAAGCCATCACCGTTCGCCTACTCCTTCCTCTTTGGGGTACACCTTCGGCTATGAATTCAATAGCATGAGTGAGACAACCCGTAATCATAGCACTACTTTTTTCTTCCTCACAGTCAAATTTTAGGTTTTCCAGTAGCGACTGGGAGCATAGGAGCGCTAACTGCTAACTTTGGTCAGTCTACCCAACTGGCTAGATGCAATGAGCCAGACAATGGAGGTTGTGCTCCAGCGTCTGGATGCTATCAAGCATAGGCTTGAGAAGAGAAGCAAACGCCATCATTCCAGACTGTCCCAAAGATCACCATCATCTTCTTTTTCATCTTCTCCATCCTCTAACTCTAGTGGGCCCTCCAAGGTTCTAGAAACACCCAAGGAGGAAGTGACCAAGAAGGCCGCCAGCGGGTCCTCCAAAGAGAACAGAAACAGCCACAGCACCGACAGCATAGCTCGTAGCGACGTTGTGATAGGGGCAATGGGTGAAGCTCACAAAGCTACAGAAACGAGCAACCTAGAGTGGGGCCTACATCAGATCCCAGAGGGTCTCGACCTCCATACTTACATATTTTCAAACATACATGAGTGGGTACATCTGATAGGGAGTGAGCCAGTGACACTTGACACGACGGCTCCGCTATACCCACTCGAGCCAACTGAGGCCACAAAAGACCTCTCCGGCAGTCTGACAAATGACCTCTCTAAAGGAGAAGAAGGCAGCATGTACAGCTCACTGACGGCACAACCCCCTCGAGGGAAGAATTCAGCAGCTGAGTGGTTTTTTTAGCCGTCTAAAATGCCACTGTTCGAAATTCCTGACTTCGACAGACGTGTAATAGGACATCTGACTACCCGCGACCAACAACTTCTAAACATGGTGCTTAGACCACAACTGGACGAGCAGATCATCATCTGGAATAATGACTACTTCTCCCTACAACGTCGAGCGCTAAAAGGAATTTTCCACTCAGAGGTTGTAGTAGGAAAGATCCTTTTTCACATCATGGAAGGCGCAATAATTGAAAATATCATGTTGAATACAAGCCGACATCCAATCTACAATGCCACCCCTTCTTTGTCCAGGCAACTGCTAACAGGAGCATATGAATCACAACCGGTGGTTGACATGTTGAAGCATATCGAATAACACAACCCCAAATTAGTTCTAGCCCCCCCATAAGCATAGGTAGTGTTGGTTCCTCTGCGTCACAGACCTTCACTCCCACGATGTCACACTCTTCAATTGTTGTGCAGGGGAGATTCCTCACTTGGATTAGGACTTCATTCATCCTGAAGACAAATTCCTAAAGATTCTGCCACTCCGTCTTCATCAAGTCATCAAAAAAGCATCAAACGCCATAGTGGCGTTTGGAATTTTTATGCAATAAGAGACTTCCCTATCCAATAAGACCCAGGAAGCGGAAATAGTGCCTTCATCGTGCTTCGTGTCATGGAGCTTCTTAACATCTTTAGATACATGTTGTAGCTCCAAGACACGAATTTCTACTGGCTGAGGAGCATCTACGCGATGTTGGTCATTAAAGACATTCACTACTTCTTAGACCCCGAGCTCCCCAAGGACTTCCTAGAAGTAGAATCAGATGCCCACTCCTCGCAACCAGGCAACCAACCAAGGGAAGAGACCACACTCCCTCATGTCCAATACCATGGCAGGTCGGGAGAACAACTATGGGACCTTCACATCCTGCACGAAAAGGATGACACACCTGTTTCACCCTCAGCCATCAGTAACTTTGACCGTTCTTCCTGCAATTCTCTATCTCAGGAACAGGTCAATCACATTCTAATACATCTTGATGATTCCAACGTTGCAGATGTCATCTATGAAAAAGACTATGTAGTAGTCCCCACTGATGATCTCAGGGACTTAGTCAAAAATGGCGGATTCTTAGCTATGACAGTGGCAATAGCTTACATTCCTATTTTGCAAGCAAAGATCGGTCAGTTCTACATCACCCACCCTATATTGTTCAACGATCTCTGTCTAGCTGACAAAATAGGGGTATGCCAATTGTTTCAACAACAAATCCAAGAGATGATATCGCGCATCATATTTTCACCAATGTTGCATGACAATCACTGGACACTCCTTACGCTCTAAACCCATTCTCATGTCAAAATCTTTTAAAATAGTTTAGATGGCCATACTGACTGGCCTACTGAGTGTGCTACCGCACCACAAACACCTCTAGAATGACTAGCAAGAAAATTCTAGCACGAAGTGATTTCCATGGTAAGACCATATACTGAAGATCCTGGGGCAACCTGGTACGATCTCCGTTTCTGCCACCGTAGTCTACAACAAGCTCCTCTATCAAATGACTGCGGAATATACATACTCCACTGGATATACAATGCGGCAGAGCTAAAACAATGACCTAAAATGCTTCATGACCTGGAATATCACAGTCAGTGAGGATAGTACGTCATCGAGCTCTTATCTGCTGAAGGCACACACATCCACTGAACCCTCACTAATATGTAACTACTCTTTCCTATTCACCTCACTACTCTGGGACAGAGTGTGGGATGAGTTTTTTTTGGGGGGGGACTATATAGCATCAGTGAGGGAGGTATTCTAAAATTTTTCCTCCTTTCCTTTAGCATAATCCATGTATACATTGTATATAAATGTTTGATAGTAAGCAATATATACACACACACTGTCTGTTTCTCAAAACTTTTACAAATTACTTTATCTTAAATACTTGGTACAACTTCTAGTTTGTTCTCTTCTCGCCTAAGGCTGTGTACATTTCTTCTATGCTCTCTTGAAAACATAGTCTTAAATGAAAAAGACTATAACATTCATGTGCCAACCTTGAAAAATAATTTCCTTCTGGCTAAGAGATGTGCATGAGAAGGAAAGAGCTATCCAAATAGCAAAGTCCCCTTTTCCCCACCCACCAAAACCCCAAAAGAGAGAAAAGCCTTATGAGAATGAATAAAAGCATGAGAGTTGTGCCCAAAAAAAACACTTGTCTTCCCAAAGGTACCCATCTTTAGGCATGGCAGATCTGGGGCACTGGTACGTAGGATGTGAAATCACTGCTCTAAAGCCAACTGTTTTGGATTGCAAAGACCACTTGCCCATTAACGGACCCATACATGGATGGCCCGATGAGAAGCAAGAAAAACCCAAAAGCCTTAAGCCTTCCTGAAAACCCCACCTCCTACCTCCATGATTCAAAAGTTTGGTGTGAAAGCTAACTTCAGATAACACGCACCAAAAATCTCACAAAAGCTGGGAGAGATTTTTCGTTCAATAAAGGCAAGGGAAAAGTCAATTTGCTCATGGTCGGATGCAATTTTCCTCGGGATATTTCAAAAATCTACTTAACATTTGCCCGAAGACCACCCCTGGTGGTTAAAAAACCTAACAATATTTCCCATCTTTTGTAGGGATTTCCTATTTTTCCACAAGAAAATGGTTCAGCTATTCGCAAAGCACAAGACAAGTCACAACCTGCTACGACTTTTTACCCATCATGGTGTCAACCCGGCACGGTTGCAACCTGATACAGTCAACAACCCGACATGATCACCTGACGATACCGTAGCCCGATATGACTCCAGCCCGCACAACCAAACATGGACATTACTGTTGCGCGATACAACTCTATCCTATCACGTACCATAGCCTGATATGCCCCGATGGTCGACACCACAACAACCCAGCATGTTCGTTGTCCTTTTGATTACCAGCAAAGACAACCCGACACAGCATATCAGCCTACAACCCATGATGGGCTCATTCAAAGCTCCAGCTAAAGTCATTACAGCCTAGACACGTGGACCAATAAAGCTTCAACCTCCACCTACCCGCTGCCCTATAAATAGCAGCTACATGCATACGATGGGACGGACCGCCAGATCAAAGGGGGAGCTAGTGCGTCGAGTTCCCAAGAGTTAAGTTAGGTGAGCATACTCCCTTCCTGAGAGGAATGGGAGGAGTTCACTTAGGGATCATTCTGGTAGCAGCAGTCAACACGCGATGATCCTTAAAGCTCTTATGAGCATGTTAGGCTTCTGTCTGAGCTCAACCCGAGACGGCCCTCTTGGACAGAACAACCCAACACAAAGTTCCTGAGAGCCGGGATAGTACCAACCTGATACAGACATAAACCCGATACAGTCCCTTCACCCATCACAGTTGTGACTAGACACGGTTGCATCCCGACACAACTGTATCGCGGTAGTCATATCTAGATATGATCACCCCCGTCGTGGTTGGAACCTATTATGGTCGATAACCCAACACGATTGTAGCCTAATATGACTGTAACCCAGTATCGGGTTAGCACTATCCCCGACAGTCAAGCTGTCGTACATACTGGTTTCCTAAATCAAGGAGACTGATACCTATCTTTCCTTTTTTAGCATTTACTTCCATTGAGTATAGCATTGTAACCAAACCATTATTTGATTATTGGAATATATGGAGCATAGCTCATATCTTTCTATGTATGGCTTTATTCTGTTGAATGATCTCTTTCTAGCATCCGAACTCTAGTTCCCTACTTCCGTTACACATTTTTGACTAGTTATCAAATCGTGTTTCCTATGTTGACCTCTTTGAGAGAGGAGACTCATGAACTCATAGAGCTTGGTCTGGTTCGGGTGTACGAGAATACCTGGGACAAGAGCTACATCCAGTTTATTTCCCACACAAGTATGTGTCTGGCCCCCTTGAGAGAGGTTTCCAGTACACAGTTCGTTGGCACTTTCTTTAAGAGAAGAAGGCGTTGGGTGTAGACCGCTGCCGCTTGTTTCGATAAAAGTTTTCTTCTTCGTGCCTACCTAGATGATTATTCTCTCTCTTCAGTTTTCTTGTAATAAAAAACTACCCTAAAAACTGCTAAACCCCAAAATACCAAAACCTCCTATTTTTCTAGCAACTCCCCTTGGAGATACATTTTAGTTTAATTCTTTCATATTCTTTCTGGTTATGATTTCTTACCACAAACCTTATCCCTTGGCTCTTCGATGACTTAGACAAGAAAAATTTGGGTTCCGAAGTGCTATTTCTCCTTGTCCCTATGTTTGACCCCAAACTACTATTTTGACCCCGTGCTAGTTGCGGGTGTCTTAAATATTCAGGTATTATAAATTATAAAAGTCTGATGACCTAGACCTGCTTCCTTTTTGGTCCCACATTTAAGGCTAATCAGCGGCTCAACATGAATCCAAACATGGGAGTATGTATCGACCCAACACACGAAGAGGACATATATCTATACCACAACAAATGTCAAACAACAAGAAACCAAATGTCACTGATATTAAAACTAACAGATCCAAGATCATCAAAGCCTATAACAAGCTCTATGAAGATCATGAAGCAAAACCACTTAGGATACGGAAAGCCGAACCACAACACATGTGAGAAAATATCCAAGACTCCAAGGAAAACATGATGGACGAACTTAAAACATGGTGAAAAAACCATATCTCAAGATGCATGCAAGATCATCCTCTCAAAATCACTTAGAAAATGTGCACATAGAAATTAAGGTTTCGGATTCCAAGCAAACCTTGCATAATAACCACTATCATTCAAGTTCTAGAACATGATATCATCTATTAGCATATTAGGGGTACATTTAAGAGAGAGAAACAAAAACATGCATGTAAAGGAAGGTGCAATAATAGAGAGGGTAGAGGGTTATATCACCCACCTTAAGGAGGATCACTCCAAGGATCACAAGCTCCAAGCATACGATCACCAAGGATGATGAATCTCGACCAAAAGACTCCACTTTAAGACACAAGAACACACCAATAAGGATAAGATACCAAGGTAAAAAGTTTCTCAAGGAAAGAGGGCAAAAAGATCTCTAGACCGAACCAACGGAAGAAGGTGGAAAGAGAGAAGAAACTCCCTCTCACTTGGGTATCGCCTTGTCAAAACATGGACGATGACCCTTGTGATGAGGAGCTTACTCTCAAGAACAACCACCATGAATATTCCATAGTCTAAGGATGATAAAAGAGAAGAATATGGGGTAGAAGATCCAAGGAAATGACATAAAAGAAAGGCATACACTTACCAAGGTTGAAGATGAGCCAGAATCACCACATGCAAGGGATTCGATCACCAAGAGATCCAAGGATCAGCTCTCCTTGATCCACCAAGATCTAGGGATGAGAAAAAGAGGGTGAGGAAGGAAGAGGGCCTAAAGGGTAACTTTCATGGAGAGAAGGGGGTTTATATAGCAAAGGAGGTGGGAGGTAGGGTGAGGGGTGATGTGTCAACACCTAAGGGCACCAAAGGGACACTTGTCCACCTATGGAACCAACATGAAACCAATTAAACCTTGCATGTATGAGATGGTGATACAACCTATGTTGTGTCTCGATCTCTTGGGTCCCCAACACATGGTTTCGGTCGATACACTCCAAAGGAGGTTGAAACAAGAGCAAAGAACCACCCTGGTCGAGACAAAAGGTCACCAAACACACTTAGTCGAGACACTCCACAAAAGGACAAACTCTCTTGACACAAACCACCACGGTCAAGACAAGGCACTCCCAAGGAAGGTTTCTCAGTCGAGACACACCTAAAACACCCACATAGGTTGAGATAAGGGTCGATACAAACCAACAAAGCACACAAGGGTCAAAACCAACCAAACCCCAGAAACCCTAATCACCTCTAGTGATGCCACCACTCAACCAAGGCCCAAACAAGGCACCCCAAAGCATCACATTCTCTCTCATGAAGCCAAGAGAGATAAGGAACACTCTAGATATGGCAAATTGCAAGATAACCCTAAAAAATGGGTAAATTGCAATTTGACCCAAAATAAGCACAAACATTATCCAAACAAGCTCAAACTGGAGACTTAATCTCTCCATAATATCTAAGAACATATCAAAGTATTAGATCAAGGTTCTAAGCACTTAACCAAGCCAAAGCAAATAGGGTTAGCCCAAAACACAGGTCAGGGGTCTTACATCAATGATGGAGGAATGGGTGGATGGTGCTAGCATGACTACCTCACATTTATGGGAATTCATCATCATTAAAACCATCACTTCATCCTTGGGTGCAAAACTCAATTATGTGAATCCTGAGATTTTACAATCAACCAACTATATCAAAACCTTCTTCTAGATATATGTAACTTAATGTACCAACATGTCCAATAAGGTCTAAGTTAAAGAAAGACAATACTTGTACACCATGTGTACAAATTCTGAAGATCGATGTCCATGAAATACTCCTTTTGATGATGTTTATGAACACCCTACTATTTGGATCTCCCCAAAAGAATATCACCACAAAGGGGATAACCACCCAAACACCAAACCAAGGATCTAAATCTGGATCGGGCCTACCCCAAAGGTCATGTTTTGGATGTGTAAATATGCTATAATTTATACCATGATGAATAGATCCATGTACGACAATCAAAATAACCCTAGATGTCAAAAAATCCAAATTAACTCCCTCTAAAGGGTCATTCTGGAAAAAAGGAAAAATATCTGGCTAATTCATCCACAAATTCTAAAGACCATTTTATTCCAAAGGAGAAAATGATAAACCAATCTATAGATATAATAACTACATGAACGTGGGTAGATATAAATGTCAAAACAAATAAGAAGATTGAATATAATACTTAGATGATAGCTAAAATTGGGATGCATAAGGAAGAGGCACTTAAAAAAAGATACTAGCACATAAAAGAAAATAAGCAATAGACCACATACTCTCTATGAACCTCTATATTTTATTGAAGATTCTAAAAACAAGTTAACATTGATCATGTTATTTTTACTATATCTTGGATGAATTATTCATGTATATCAATTGTGTCTACAAAATAGGTATTTCTTTATTAGTCTTGCATAGTGCTAAACTAGCCTTGAGCGACATTGAAAAATATCTTTATTAGTTTGATCAAAGACTTGACGAGTTAACCCTAAACAAGCTCTTCATGCTTAAATTTAACTAGACCACCTTGTGGATAGGCTTTTTTTATCTTTTCTTGAGTTTAACACTCGTTTATCTAATAATATTGCAACTTGGAATGTTAGTGGCACTATATCTTCTTATCTATTACGTACCACATTATCGACAACAAAATTCAAGTCATCACTACACCGGAAATAGAATTCTTGATCAATGATCATCAACTCTCTTATATGGGTAGTAATCAGATCGCTTGTTGGCTCCACAAACCATTGGTTGGTATCACTAGAGGCATCATTCTAGGTTGAAACAATGCTAAAATTCCTTGTTCTAATACTAAAATCAAAGAATTTTGAATCCCTCTTACCTTCAAAATATTGACAACAACTTTTCTTGGGTTTTTATGTCTCATATGAAGAAGCATGCCATATTAAGATGGTCTTTTCATGGAGATTAATGACCTAGCTACTAATTACAAACATCTCCCTTGGCTTATAGACGATTACTTTAATTACAAACCATTTTGCAATAATGTTGATAATGTCGATACTTGATTATACAACCAAATTATATGGAAAATTTCAAGGATATTTCTATGAAGAAAGTCATGTGCATATTAAGATGGTCTTTTCATGATATTAATGACCTAGCTACTATATACAAACATCTCCCTTGGCTTGTAGGTGGTGACTTTAATTGCAAACATTTTGCAAGCATGTTGATAATGTCGATACTCGACTACACCACCAAAATTATATGGAAAAACTCAAGGATATTTCTATGAAGCAAATCATGTGGACTTTATTTGTAGCAAATCAAGCTTTACTTGGATTAAAGGAAGTTATTGGGTAATCCTTGATAGGTTCATTGATTCCACACATTGGGAGAACAAAAATATCTAGTACGGTCTCCTTGGCTAGAGCTAGGGTAATCCAGACTACATGCCAATTGCTCTAAGCACAAACTATATTCCTTGTGGACCATGTATTTGACAAGTTAAAAGACTTTTGCATATATGATCAGTATGAGAACATGGTGGATAGTGGGTGTCAATCAAACAATAACTCTAACTCTATGAAAAATATACACAACAGCCTTAAGTATATGCATAGCAAACTCAAATATCAAAGTACAAATTTCTCTGGAAACATTCAAAAATAACTAGAAGATAGTAACGAAACACAATCTATAAAACAGTAGAAGACACTCTCTAAGTTAAATAGAAGTAGATTACTACTCAACAACTTCTTTTGGACCAAGAAAACATATGGAAGATAAGAACATAATTTTGGTTAAAGGATGGTGATAACAACACCAAATTCTTTAACAAGGTAGCTAATAGTCATGAGAGAAAATCTATTATGCATTCTCCTACAATCAATAACTTGATCACTCAAGACCAAAAAAATATTATACGTACCATCATAACACATTTGAAGAATATATACAATCACAACCATTCTTATTCCAAACATTTAGGTCTTTATTGGGAATATCACTTATGTGAAACAAAAATACATAACAACAACGACCTCACACATCCCTTCACCATTATTGAAATAAAAAGGTAGTTTTAAACCTAGACATTCACAAATTACCAAGTTGTGTTGGTTTTATTATGCCATTATATCAAGGTCTTTCAGATAGTATTAAAGATCTTAGATTAAATATGTTTTAAAAGTTTCATGAAAGCAATATCAATTTGAATATATCTTAACTTAAGCAAGCAAATATTACTCTTATAACCAAGGTGAGTAGCTCCACATATGTAAAATAGTTCATACCAATTAGCATGGTCAACAACTTGTACAAACTAAAAGCTAAAGTCCTCAACAATAGAATGAAAAAACACATGAATAACATCATTATTGTGGAATTTTTTGCTTTTTTAAGAGGAAGATGGATTTTGTATGCCACATTATGGCAAATGAAGTTGTACGCTTTGTCCATCACAACAAGGAACTACTTCTTGTCCTACCTTTAAATGTCAAACTGTCATAAACAACATCATCTCGATTACCGCTCACAGTTGCTACAAAATGTCATTTTGTTCGGACCCTTGACCCCCTATGGGACATTTATCTTGGTTCAAGCCATATATCAACATCCCCACAATGTTAGAAGATATTAAACTTAACAAAGCTAATAAAATCCTCAGTTCCTCTAGGAACAACCCTCTTAAGATAACTCTTGCAAAGGTTGATTTGTTGAATCATATACATGATATTATCAATAGGATCACCATATCTTATATCAAACCTCAAATAGTATGGCCTTGAGGTGAGACTTATGGAGTTAATAAAAACTATGAATCCTTCATTCACTCGGGGCATAACTCATTATGGAAAATTCTTGTAGAAAAATAACATGTCCTACTTAGGTTTATATTCTTTTATGGTTAATCGGTAATAATAAACTATTTATAGGACCTAAATGCAACAAAAGAGGTTTTCGTGGACCTACACATCTTTATTTTGTCACAAAAATGAGAAAAGCATAATCTATATCTTTTCAGATTGCCATTTCACACAAAATATATGGGGTCATTTCTTTTGTAGTCATAACACAAATAACAACTTCTACCTTGATCGTCTTATTCACTCTATCCTCAACGCATAGCTTGTATTTATCCATGCTTTAAACTCAAAGTTGATACCCTAGTTGATTGTATTCTTCGGAATATCTGGTTTACTTGAAACCTTAACCATATTGATGATTACAGGTTTTCAAGGATTCCATTGTTCCAATTATTTATAATAAAATGATACATATAATACATCCTTTTACATGTGATGCCTCATCAACACTAAAGATTAAAAGTGCCCCATTGTGGTTACCATCTTCAACGACAAAGACGTATTCTCTCATTCGAGATGATCTACTTTAAGCCTGATGTTGATGATGTCGATCTGGTAAGTGGGCTAATTAGACTATTTGGTATATTGTAAAAAGATAGATAGGGAAGGAAAAGGGGACAGTGATAAGGAAGGACAAATTGTTAGAATATGTTGTTTCGTAACATGTACATGAAGAAATGGACATGGATAGGAAAACTTAAAAAGTATTATTTGTTACATGAGTATGGTATAGGGAGGGGGTGTTCTTAATCAAAACAATCTATGCAAGTATGGATCTCATTTATTTGAAAAAAAATTTACATATTTATCTAAACAAGTAGTGCAGTCTTGAAAGAAACTTCTTTCTACATGATTCACCATACCTTTTCATGGGAACAAAGACATGCCAAATTTTCCCGTGGATTTCTCATGGAAAATACCCCTTTTCTCTATCACCATGGCAAGCAAACAACAACTTATTTTCCCACTATTCTTCTCCTCTCCATGATTCACCATGTAACAGCCGTAACTTTAAGGGAATCCCATCTCCAATTCGAGCTGAACTCCAGACTCTTTGTTTAGAGCTTGTTTTGGATGATGACATCCTTACCTTTTACTTTCTAAGATTTTATCATGCAGTGGGTTATATTAAGTAGAGAATCCACCTCTACGTATTCTGTCTATCCTTAGACATCTATAGTGCTCTGCTTGTTTTCTTCACCAGAACATGCGTAATTCTCTGGTTCTATTTAGTTAATTAAGAGATTGTTCAGCTAGGCCTCAGATTTTATAACATGCAGAGCCCATGAAAGGTTGGGCTCTTGGAGAATCCAGATTTTACCATATTCTTGATTCTATTAATATCAACCAAAGGGACACTAACTCCTGGTATATTTCCTCCAACATTTGCACTTATTATTTAAATATCTTCACGGATTTGACCTGTATTCCTTGTTGATTGTGCCGTCAAAGCGGCCATTCTTGATCATGGATGCAATAATGTAACTTATTCATCGGGCTATTACATTGGAGAAATTTGCAAGATGCAACATCATCTAATTGAATTTAGGGTTTCCCTCTAGCAAGCAGCAACAATCTAAATGGGTGCGCATGAATCACAACAGGATATGATTACTGTACAACGAAGTAAAGGTGCCCCGCTTACACTTGTATTTTTCTAACAAAGTTTGAATTTGCCTGGCTCTGTGTAGTTTTTCCGTTGATATGTGTTGTAGTCCGGGGTACTTGTGATCCATGTATACTGCTCGCCAAGGCCCAGCGTGTTCTGAAGCCGAGGACCAATTATTTTCCATCCGGTTCGGGTTCGCATGCTTAAAAGAAATCTCTTCTTTATCCATTACGATTTAGTTTGGTCCAGTCTAATGCAAACTGAATCGAGACTGGACATGATTTAAGCCATAAGAAATTTTCTTATATTTCAATGCACTAGCATCAGTTACGTTTACATGAAATGATATTAATAGCATATGAGTGTTAGACAAATGTGATTAACAAGTACTAAAATGATAGATTGATGAATTATCAAATAACGATCCCAAACCATAATCAAGAAATCCGATTTGAACCAGTTTGAAGCTGAGGCCCTGTTAGGTTCAAGGTAAAAACAAACCCCGCTATGAACGACATCAGGAAATTCAATTGCATGAAAACGAAACGCTGCCGATGTTTGGTCGGATTGAGTTGTTCGTTTTGTATCAAATTTCGTTTGGTTCAAAGAAGTTTCTGTGGCTTACTATCTCAATCACTTTTTATTGGCCACATGTGAATGGAACAGAAACATCATACGCAAAGCAGAACTAAACGAACAGCTTTGAGATACAGATGAGGTCTAGAAATTGCGCAGTTGACAAATTCTAAATATCCCACATGACGAAACCCAGATTTGAACTACAAGCACAAATATTTTTTTTATTTATTACCCTTTGGGGCGTCCGACTTCCACCAGGAGCTTTGGGAGGAGGAGAAAAGTATCTCTTAATCCCAACTTTGAGAAACGGATGTAAAGCAACTGCAAACGCTTATTTTCATGCCCTAATCGAAGCAAAATGATTAAGTTTGGCGTCACACATTTTGAATATCCAAATACATCTGTCCAGTGCCGGCCCATATTAGCTGGCATCTTTTGTTGTTACCATAAACCATGATAAACTATTGATGCAACTAAAGAAAACTACTACCATATGATCTGCAGTTGATACAAGCTTACCTCAACGTGAGCCTTCCTGAACGACCTTCCGTAATACGATGTGAGAGCTTAATGAATGCCACAAGATTTGTGTATGGCTTGGAGCTCATGATCATCAGATGGGTTTCTGAACACAATTATGTGAGAAAAAGCACTGGCAGAGGAATAGACGGATAGGTTATTACTTATTAGGAAGCTGATAAAACCTAAAATCCGCCACAGACTTATACATCCAGCAAAATCTTGAGTTTGACCGTTCATTTTATACTGTTTCATTAGTGACATACTTACTGCAAATATCCCCCCAGCCAACGTGTCACACTATCTCGGGAAATGAGGTTCCTGTGTTACAGGTAATGACTCGGGGATCTCCAAAAATAGGAGGATATAGTTTCTTGAAAATAAAGCAGTATAATTCAATATCACCACCAGTTCTCTGAGCAAAAGCATCTGCGATCATGATACACAGCAGTTTCTACAAATTTGTACGTATGAAAAGGAATTATAGAGTTTAAGAAATAACAATTGAAGGAGTCTACAGTTCAAGAAAATAACAATTGAAGATTTTATTATATATGGAATTTACAGTTACTACCAAAAAGTAACTCGGCTGAGGAAAGAACAAACTCATGAGAATGACGATTAGCTCTGACAATATAGATCTGCACTTTTGCAGACACACTCCCCTCATGAAGAATTGTAAGTGCTTCAATAATGCAACAAAACGTACATATGAATATGAGGGGTGCCAGAAAAAATAAGGCAACCTACAGGATGAGATTATATTTACCTTTCCTATGTGTCAATTTTGTTACACTGATACATGGAGGACGTACTAAGAGGGAGGCTGAAGCTGCTTGAGCCGCTGGACAACTAGTTTCATCGTGGGTCTAATGGTTAACGAATCAGCAGTACACATTACAGCTAAATGCAGGGTTTCTACCAAATCATCGTGAGGGCCAACATCCCACAGCCCTTCCATGAAAAATTCCTTTGCTCGCCCTTGTCGAAGAAGCATGCACGCCCAAGCAACAATGTTGAAGCCATTACCATACTGGGAAAATGACGGATCCAGGACTTTTTTATCTGAGATTAATTCTAGCAGCACCACTCCATAGCTGTAAACATCTGCTTTGTCAGATACCCGACAGGTCATTGCATACTCTGGAGCAACATAGCCGAAAGTGCCTGCAACACCTGTTGTCGCATGAGTCTCTGAATTTCCAAGAAGTCTGGCTAACCCAAAATCTGAGAGGTAAGCAGTGTAATCGTTGTCCAACAATATGTTGCTTGGTTTTACATCTCGATGAAGGATGCGTGGGACGCAGTGGTCATGCAGATAAGCAAGAGCACGAGCGACGTCTAGAGCGATCTTATGAAGCAGCCTCCAGTCAACGGGTCGTTTGGACCTTTCATGTATGAAGTTCTCAAGGTTTCCGCCTGGTAGGTAATTGTATATAAGAAACATTTCAGCTTCACTCACATGACAACCTATCAGAGTGACAAGATTCTCATGGCGCAATCTCCCGAGTGTTTTGATCTCTGCCTGAAACTGTTGAAGCCCTTGAAATCTTCCCACAGACAGACGTTTTATAGCAACCAGCAGGCCCGGAACAATTTCAGCCTTGTAAGTTGCTCCAAACCCACCACTTCCAATACAGTTGCTGGCATTGAAATTCCCAGTTGCTCGAACAACATTTTCATAGGTCAACCGAACCCCAATCTCTTTGAAAACTGTAACTTCCTTTCTGCCGGAGCCCTGAACAGGGGACCTTGGAGCGCATTTTCTAGTGTATATATATACAACAATCAGGGCTAACAAGACAGAAACTATGGCTGATGCCGAGGTTACTGAGGCAATCTCAATTGAGTTGAAGCTTCCACCCTTATCCTTCTCTGGGTCAGATCCTGGTGACGCATTGTCTTGCAATGACTGCCCATCACGTCCTTGCAGATTGGGCGGTGGAACAGAGAGAGATAAGAAAGGACATGAAGCAAGGTGAGGGTTACCAATCACACTATCACAGCTCCCAGCAATAGTGTTCAACGGTATTGGCCCAGACAGGTTATTAAAAGAGACATTGAATACTGAAAGCGAAGTCATATTGGCCACAGTTGAAGGAATTCTCCCCGACAGCTTATTCTCGTCAAGTAGAAGAGCTGAGAGATTTCTCAGATTCATCAACTCACTTGGAATTCCACCAGTGAGTGAATTCGAAGACAAATCCAACTCCTCAAGAGATTGCAAACGGCTCAAACTAATAGGAATGCCACCAGTCAGGTTATTCTCAGCAAGAGAAAGGTACTTCAGTTTTTTCAATTGCGTAAAACTTTCTGGAATATGGCCTCGTAATCTGTTTCGACTCAAGTCGAGTGCAACAAGAGAGTTTGCCAAGCTGACAAGTGGAAGAACTGTCCCAGTGATCCTATTACCAGACACATCTAGCACCACAAGAGAACGACAAAGGACATCTATGTCTGATGGTATTGCACCAGAAATCAAATTATTGCTGATATTTAGGATCAATCCCTTCACATGGTTACATTTGTCAAATACATTCCCCATAAATGGTCCATCAAGGTTGTTCCCATAAACCAGTAAGGCATATATAGTCTCCATCCCTATTCTCTCAATAGCTGCAGGAGGGGAGGGCAAATTGCCAGTAAAATTATTATCACCAAAATTGTGGAAAAGTCCAACCTCCATAGAAGACCGAAACAATGTGAGTGAAATATCTTTGCGGAAGAGGTCCATAAAGAATGAATAATATGTGGCGGATAACTCATCATCTGAAGACGGAACATAAGGCAGGCAGCCGTTGTAAGTGAACCTTGGAATTTGACCGGACAACTGATTACGGCTAACATCAAACACCTCCATACAAGGCACAGGTAGCCGATCATCCAACCACCCCGACAGCTTATTCGAGCTCAAATTCAGATATTTAAGGTTGTTGCATTTGACCAAGCCCAGTGGCAATGATCCAGTGAATAGGTTGTCTCCCAAATTGACCATCTCCAGACTTTTGCAAGAGCCCCAATTTCTAGGAAAGTCGCCTTCAAGAGTAGCTCTAGGCGCCCACAATACCCTAACACCAGGGAGGCTAGTGATGTTTTCATGGATACCGCCTTGGAAATAATTGAAATCGTCCGTGACACTGATGGATCCTGCTGGTCTCTTGTCTGCCAAAATCGGAGCATACGAGTTTGTGAGGATTAAAACAGACAGCTTCTTGCAGTTCCCCAGCTCTGCAGGTACTGGCCCGCTCAGGCTGTTCATGGAAACATCCAGTGCTTCAAGGTTAGCCAACTTGCCCAGAGAAGCAGGAATAACGTCATCCAGTAGGTTACGGAATAGGAGGAGGGACCTCAGCGAGCTGCAATTTCCCAGTGAATCAGGAATGCCACTTACCAAGAAGTTCCCTGACAGGTCCAGGTGCTCCAAACTCCAGCAACCGCCATTCCCGAGAGCAGCAGGGATGCGTCCCGAAAGGTAATTGGAGGAGAGACTCAACCACTTCAGCTTGACCAACCGGCCGAAGGAGGGAGGAATCGTACCGTTAAGCTCATTGTGTGAGAAATTCACCGTCTCCAAATCAGGGCTTCCGGAGAGCAGCGACTCAGGAATGGCCCCAGAGAAGTTATTTAACCCGAGGTGGACGACGCGGAGAAACGGCCCGAACTTGAGCGGCACTGGGCCTGACAAAGAGTTTCCACGGAGGTCGAGAACCAGTAGACTCCGCGACCCGGAAACCTCCACCGGGAGCTCTCCCTGGAAGCCATGGAACGGGAGTGCCAAAACCCTGAGAGCCGACAACTTGCCCAGCGCTGGGGGAAGCCTCCCAACTAGCCTCTTCGTCTGATCCCAGCGGGCCGCGAGACGTCCTCCTCGGAGAGGGTGGCTCAGAGCCGAGTAGCTGCAGGATGGCGATTCCCCGCAGCCGGATATGTTGAGGGCCGACACCCGAGATCCGGAGTCGCAGGAGACGCCCGGCCAGGAGCATGGGTCGGAGTTTGGCGAATTCGACCATTCCGACAGCGCACCGGCAGGGTCTGACGTGACGGCGGCTTTGAATTGGAGGAGGGCTTCCCTGTCGATCGCTCGGGGGTCCTTCTCCTCCGAGGTGGCGGCGGCGGTGCTGGTTGGCTGGAGAGGGAAGAGGAGGAGGAGAATAAGAAGGAAGAGAAGGTGGGAAACGAGGGGGGAGAGGAGGAGGGTCTTGGAGAGCCGGCGGCGGCGACACATGGCCGAGAAGGGCTGCGACACTAGCTTTGCTTTAGCAGTACGGCAGTAGTAGCAGTACTGTCCGTAAGCACTAGCAGAAAGGAGAGGACTTGACAATCCAAATGAGGAACGGAGAGAGAAGTCAGAGAACTGGGGACGGAGCAGCAAACTGACCACCGGAAAGATAACAACAGGCCTAGAACCACCGGAAACCTAGCTCCGCCGAATGTCACGGGGAGGAGCGGTGCGGGAGAGCAAGGGAAAGGAGGTAGGGACGGAGCTGTGGTGAGAACAGAAGTGAAGATTAGATTCCGAGGAAGGTGAAGGTGCACCTTGCAAAAAGCACGTGCTCAGTGTTCACTACAGCCGCAGCCTTGATCCGCGACGGTCTGACGGATCATCCGTCTCTCCCAACCGCAGTCGTCGCTTGACCAACCCACAAAACAAATCCAAAAAAAAAAAAAAACTAATTAACAATTATATAACAATCCGCATATATATTCTTTACTAAGGGCTAGTTTGGTTCCTTGAAGTTGCAGCTCCTTGTGTACTTTCAAAACAGGAAAACTGAAGTAACGAAAACGAACTGCAAGCACAATCATTTGGTTAGACATAGGTGCAACTCAATTAGTTTATTCGTTTGTATTTGGTTCCTTGTGGTTTGGGGTTCTAGGTACCTACGGTGCACTTACCTCTCGATCAACATGCATGGCAAATAGAGCAGCGAGGAGCAGGTTCTCATTCCTGACAATTGCAAATAGAAGGGCAGCTTGGTAGACCGTCGCTGGAGTCACTGTGGAAAGCCAACCGCGCCCCATCTGGGCGCGGTTCATCTTCCCAAATTTTACACAGAAACAAAACCACCGTGTGGTTGGAACACATGCCACGAATTCGAGCTCAGCGGAACCAAACGCTCGGGAACAAAAACGCAGTGCAGTTGCAGCTGCACGTTTTTGTTTGCGTCTCAACCAAACGAGCCCTAACGTGCATGCTTTTGTATTGGAACATGTTTTTTCATTGTACTTTGTATAAACACATATGGTATTAAAATAATTATTGTAGGTGAACGACTTAATAATGGCTATACAACGGTCATTAATGGTCTAATTTTATTACCGATGTGTGTAGTTATTATATTAGTGTGTATAATTATTATACTAAATCGGATTCTATGTATAATTATTATACTTTCATCTTTTCCTATATGGATGGTGGGGGAGTTGTTTGTGTGTTCTTGTATATTCTTAATAGTTTAAGGCCATGGATTTCTAATTCTTAGAAAGATACTAGAACTTCAACGGTTTCTTTTTCATTATCTTAAAATTTCATATACTTATCCCTAAGCACCCAAACGAGCCATTTTCTCTTCACCACTTTTCTCCTTCTATGAACCTCGTTCTCCCTCTATGCTACTGTGAATTTCCTGTCCAAGGAAGAAGAAAGTGGGGATCTTCTTGGAAAAAGATTTTAGGGTTGTAATTGACTTCCTTTAGGGGTTCCTAAAGCTCCTTCCTAGTGATCTTGACCTAAAAGTGTAAGTATTACCTTATTTCTTCCATTTATTTATTTTCTCTTCTTCCTCCTATATTTCTCCAGGTCGGAACCTTGTTGTTCCATGGTGAAAGTAGTAAAATTTGGGTTACTATTCTAGTTATCCCGATAGAGGAATATTCACATATTTTTCAATCATTTCAAGCCTTGATTAAATAATGAACTGGACATATAAATGAATATATCTTAGTAGAGAATTTAGAAAATTATTAGGTCCCCTAAACAATCTAGAGTTTTGTAGGATTTTGGGTTTTGCTCAAATTACGCCATCATATAATTGTCAATAAGCCTAGTATGGTTGCTTTTATCTGTTTAGCAACTACATCAACCTTTTTATCAAGATTGCTATACATTACCGAGTTAGGGTTTTTGAATAATTATTATACAATTCATCAAAAAAATAAGAATACAAAGTGAAACACATATAAAATGATATACTTATATCCAATGAGTAATTCAAAGACATGTAATGAAACAAGTTAGATCTTTATTAATCAGTGAACTAAAAGTTACTTAGTAATCAAATGAAATGCAAGTAAAATAAGTATAAATAGTGGCAATAGCGCCTTGAACATCATAGAACTATTCTGAGAGGTTTGTACTATGAAGAGTGAAATAGGTGATTAATGGTGTATAACACGAGAGTATCACCTACAACATTACATAGTCATGAGGAACCAAGAGTATCAATGTCCCCTTATAGATAGTAATTAACCCCACAATAACAAGCTCGATACTGGTGGTAACTAGTTTATTCATCTCATTACTTCACAATTATTCTATTTGTTGTGTCAACTCTAACAGAGATGCATTACCTTGAGTTAGAGGTTTTTCTAACCAAGAGGTATCCCTTCTAAGTACCCAAGACATGGGCTCTTAGTTTCATAGGCAGTCTTGTTGTAGGCTGATGTTAGGTCAACTAGTAGTCTTAAAATCCTAGAGTTCATCTTAAAACATGTTTGGTAAGTCACCGGTAGTTACTTTTTCTTGAATAGTAAAATCCAAGTGAGATAAAGGGGGGAAATTAAAAGAGAACAAAAAAATAGAAGTTAGAGCCAGTGGCTAGTTCTATATTAATGCATGCTAGTATTTGGTAATGTAATGATGAAAGATATAATTACCTAATTTACATCTAATGTTGTTTCTAGCATTTGTATGTAACCTTTTAAAGTTCAATATTCTTCTTTATTAAGTAATTTACATTCATAAACTACCTATTTGTTTAGATTATTAAAACTATTGCATTTAACTAATTATTGAATTATTTATTCGTTGTACATGTAGCTCGTTAATATGCATATCAGTTTTTGCATGTCATAGGAAGGAGGTAGAAACACCTTCAGATAAAGAACATGGCCAATTGCAGTTCTGAGAAGGTGGTTTTATTAGTTATAATATTAGTGTAGCTCTTTTAGTTTTACTAGTGATTATGAGTAGGGGTGAGCATTCGGTTAATTCGGTCGGTTACGGTTAATTCAGTTCGGTTAAATGGTTAATTTGTGGTTTGAGATTTTAACCATTAACCTAACCAAATTGAGTCGGTTAATTCAGTTATTGTCCAATCGGTTAATGGTTAATTCGGTCGGTTAATTTGGTTAACCAAATAACACTCGTATAATAATATTATTTGAAATTGTCATAGAATTTGGGACAATATTGTTATATTATATTAGTATTGTTGTAAATTTAATTTTGTATGGCTCGTAAAAACTTGATTACCATATATATGGGGAAGTATTTTAAAATAAAAGTACAACTATATATGTATATATGCATGTATAGGATATTATTTATGAATAAATTCTGACTATTCGGTTAATTCAGTTAACCAAACCAAAAATATCTTTAACCGTCAAATTAACCATTTAACCGATTAACCGAAATAAATTAACCAAATTAACCGAATTAACCAAATTGACCCAATAAAATTAACCATTCGGAATTAACCATTCGGTTAATCGGTTATTAACCAAATTCTGCTCACCCCTAATTATGAGGTTAGTATGTAAAGTTTGTAATAAATATGGACTTGTTGTAGTAATAAGTAGTGTAGGAATTATTTATGTATACATGTGTGATTTTATATTCTATTGAAAAAAATATATATAATGTTTTATTCATATGAAACTTGTAGAATTGAGTTGTGTAAGTTGTAAAAGAACACTATCCCAATGGGTGTTGTCCCATATGTGAACTGGATGTCATGGGTTTGACCTTGTATGATGACAACACAAGAGGGGTAGGGGTATGTGGGGGGGTGGAATGGTTTGGGTTGGAAAGAAAACAAAAAAGAAATTGCTTAAGATAATTTTGGTATTTTTGTATTTCCTAACTACAAAATGTGTTTATGTTTCAAATGGGAAAAATATCTACGCATGGGATTCTATTCATAAACCTAATGTGACCCAAATCCACTAACTAGGATTTAAAGTTTGTTCAGGTGTTTGGAGATCAACTAACCATTCTCTTCACTATGTGGAAATCATACTTAAAATTCAATTTTTTTTACCACAAGAAAATATTAGGAACATATGCATTCTTCATTGTCATCTACTTAAGATTGAAAGAAAAATATGTTTCCAACCGAGTTTGACTTTTACATCGTAACCAATAATGAAATTTAAACATGGCTTGGGCCTTTAATATACATCATTTACAAGCTTACACAAAATTGCTATCATTCTCACTCATACCACTATAATAAAAATGACCTTCAACAACAAATAAAAATGCAAAAAAACGCACTTTGTTGTACATAAATGCTTTTGCAACATTTATCCTTATATATAAATTATGTATTGTATACCACTGCATCAAATTCTTTGGACTACATTTTCGTATATGTAGGTAAATAACCCAATCAGAGATACGTACATTTATAGCCCTGAATGTAGTTAAATATTTCATTTCATATATAATATAGTTTTGAATGTAGCTAAATGCGTGCCAGCAATTTTATATGTAGTTAATGTGAAGCAAAAATTACATTAGTGCATTGTATATCATACTAAAGTGTAGGGAAAATACATTTACTACACACATATAGTCAAGTTATGTATCTACCTAGTATTTTTTCACTGCATAAACTATTTTATTAGGAAATAAATTTTAGTATAGATATGTCTATGATTAAAATGTGAACAATTGTAGTTTCATTTATAGTGAAATGCTGACATGAGGAGGACATTATACCTTGCATGTATTATAAAAGTGTACATGGACAAGGCCATGCATATCGACCCTCTAAGAAACCAACACAAAAAATTTTAGGTTGCATCAAAATGAAAGAGTTTCATGAATGTTTCCTTAGAATCAATTAGTCCTTAGTTTCCAAATTGGGTTGTGATGCAGTCAAAAATTTCAAAGAAGTTCTACAACATAAAATTTTCAAGAAAAAATTAGAAAATAGTTGTGCACTTATACAAGTAAAAAACCATTATTGTAAAAATAGCAAATTCTTGGTTTTAAATGTCTATGAAACTTATAAATATGATTGGCTAAATATTTGATATTATTTTAAGTGATTCATTATTTGATGTCCTAACAGGGACATTAGGAGATGAGTTTTATATGTTGAACTAGTCAAGAACATTCACATCCATGGCTTATTGAAAACATGGCATCATGCAAAATTGTAGTTGTAAACTTTTTAAGGAACACCATGAGCTAGCGTTTCTAGAAATTAAATGGTTGTAAATCACTTAGGATTGAATGAAATATTTTTCATAAAGGTTACAACTTGGGCAAGGGAAACACATTCTTGAAGTGTCTTATGTTACATTCTTTAATTGGATAGAGGATGTTTTTTTGTGCCAACCAACCAGAGTGTATGTGCCTATTATTTGTTATTTATCCCTTATTCTTCCCATATCGTTTTTGTTTGTCCAAATAATATGGTTGAAAAGGAAAAATATACAATGTTTTTAATGAATATTTCTTATATGATGGGTTGAACTTAATTTTGAGGTCAAGTATATGTGTTGAATATAATAGTGCATGTCTCTAACTATTACGACTACTTACGAGATTGTTTGATGACCAAAATATATTCATTCAAGTTTTATAAACTTAATAATGAGTCTCACTGAGAAACTGAGTTAGATGAGTAAATTTGGAGTTTTGTTTCCAAACTTGGTATTGGTATGATGTGATAACAACTTATGGTTAAAATTTCATGAATTTTAGGAGGTTAAGAAATATGTTATAATGATTTAAAGTTAAGGATACTAATAATAAATTATTGAATGGAAATTTGTTTGCATCATTTTAATCAGATACTTGTGTGGCATTCTTTTGGAAAACACATTATTGCTAACTTGAGTTGCATAGCTCCATATTACTACTAACAAGAGATCCAAAGGCATTATTTTGATCAATAGAGGTGGTACATAGTGTTCTTTAAGATTAGATTATTAGTCCTTTGGATGAAAATCAGATGTTTGTAGCCTATCTCCTACCACAGTCGAGAACATATAACATGGGAGTTGATGTTGTGCTTTATAAACCCTGATGAGAGAGGAATTTGGGGAGTGTAGAAGATCTAGGAGGGGGATATGTTGGGAAAAAGTCCCTTAGGAGGGTAATGAATATCCAGACATCCATTTAGAGATAATAAGATGGATCTAGGGTTGGAGAACCTTAGCACAAACGCCATGGAGTTGAGGACATGGGAGCATTTCCACCTATCCTTGCTAATTTTGCGGCTTGTTGGAGTTATTGAGGCCTCGACCCAGCTTTAGAAGCCAAAAGGGGGAGTTTTTAGGACTTGAAACCTCAATACTTAATCTTGAACATTATGTTCCTTCATTGACGCATGTAGGAAGATAAAATTTATACTTCATTTAGTAGAGAATGTCCTCAATATCTAGTAGGGTGAACATGGTAGATTTGAACTTTGGAACTAGAGGAAGGGTGTCTTCTACCTATCATGGTCATGCTTTCATGCTTTTATGTGGGTCCCTACCAATCAAGGGGATTCAAAATCAAGAAATTGGAACAAATTTAGATGCATTCATTACTATAAATATCTTTTATTATAGTGAGACGTTACTTGGGCTACATAACTTTATATATAGTTTGTCACACCCATACTATAGTTAGTGGATCAATGAGGATCAATGGCTAGGATCTAGAAGATCAGGGGTTGGGCTTTAGCTAGTGGGCTAATCAATGGTCTAGGATGGAAATGGATCAATGAACCTCACTATTTTGATGCTTTAGTTTGGTGATGCTAATGGGAGAAGAAGAAGTAGGCATATTTCTTACCAATGGAGATCATTGGGTTGGCAACCAATACAGTAGAGGAAGGTAGCATACAACTTAATAATTGAGAGGACATGTCATACTTGTAACAGGATGTGAGAAAGAGAGGGAGGATAAAGGAGGCTAGTCCAACAACCTAAACTAGGTCCAAAGTCCAAATTCTTAGTCGGTTCAATCATGCCATGTTCAGTTGTGAACTATGCCCTGATTGGCCATGTGGCAGAACTAGAAATAGGTAATTTGCTCTAATATCCAAAACAACATGCATACATTGTTCATACCATATTTAGTCATATCATGTACATAAATTACAAACAATATATGGAAAATTCTCATAACAAATGTAGAACAAGACGAAACCCTCAAATTTGTCTGTTGGTGCTTTAATTTCAAGGTTACAATGTGGTATATTCAATACTCATATCTTATTTTGTAAATAATAATTGCATTATATAATATTCTATAAATTCATTTCAATCCTCCATGATAATGTATACAATTCATTTATGTCAAATATGTATATGTTTAGACATTAACTCATGTAAATAGCTTCATATGTTGAGTTATATTTGATAACCCTATTGAAGAGTAATCATTACCATAGTGATAAAAAAGTCTTGAAATATTCATAATATCTACACAAAAATATAAGGAAGATATTTGAAAGTCTAGCATAGTATCTTATTGATAACTTATGTAACATGATGATGATCCTTGTAGTGATGAGAGAATTCTATTGGGTTTAATGTATGTAATATTAGGGTTACTTCATATAATGATGAGCAAAACATAACATTTAGTATTTTAATATTAATATGAAATATACCAAACCAACCTAATTTCCATATAAAAAGTGATGCACCTCTAAGATACAATAGGCTTACAAAAATTTAAAATCTCCCTGTTCAGACACACTCTTGATAATAGATCTACAAGTGCATGGCTCGAGATGTAGTATACATAATGTGGTAAGTCAAGGTCAATCGAAAGGGAGAGATGGGAACACTAGATGTAGATCTTCTTTACTAGGGACATAGTATTAGATTTCAGTGGTTTCACTTTGAATTTGAGTTACACTAAGTGAATAAGAAATTTAACAGAGTAAGAATTAAGCCTAGGTTAACCCTACACAAGTAAGACTAGATAACTAAGTAAGGAAACAATTACACTAAATAAAGAAACTAAAGACAAGCAATCAATACTACAATAACAAGTGTGGTCCTAATTAGTATGTAAGAAATAAAGACAAAGAGCTAACTAACACTGGACAAGAAATCAACATTAACTATGCAAATTAGACTAAGGAAGTTTGAAAGGAATATAGTTCGACTAACATTATCTAGCAAGAAAACATTTCCTCTTTCAACAATTAATTATAGAAGTAGTCCATTTGGAGGTAATGTTAGTATCAACCTAGTTAGCATCAACAATTCAAACACATCCAACTAATTATGCCATAAAACAAACAACAAATTGTAGTGAGGATAGTTAATCGTATTCTACTAGTTGTTCATGGGTGGCATAAGATGTATATAGGAGAACTAGTCCTTATGACACCCTATCCATCCTTACAAGGCTCAATTAACTAGAGAATAGGTAGAATCCAATCAATATTACCACAGTCCATGTTCTAGGAGTGACTCTCCTAATAAACTTAGTGTCAAGGGGTGGTATGGGTGTAGGAGAAGGGTGTTTCACATCCTATTACTCCCCATCCAACCACTTAACATGCTCCTTACTAAGTGCATATGGATGAATAAACCTAGCTACTCAAATATCACACCTAGGGCTAGTAGAGAAGATGTATAGGTGGGAGTAGAGGGTACTAGCTAAGGATCTACTAGTTGTACTTAGGAGTATTCCCTCTGATAGCCTCCTATTCCTTCTCTTTCCTATACCTTAGGTGTTATCACACATCATTCACCATATCAAGAGAGATAAAATGAGAACAAGCAAGAGTATATCATAAAAAAAATGAAGTCAAAATGCTTGCACAAATATTTCCCCAACATGGTATTGGAGTTACATTTTCGTTTCCCAAACACCCACAAAGGGGATTAGCTACTCACGATAACAAAAATATCAACATCGAGAGGTTAAGAGATAAATAAGCCATGGATCTTAGTGTAGAAGTCCCCTTGTCTAGTAACAGTAAGCTCAGCACTACACTCCTACAAGGTGGAATGGCATGAAAATTGTGTCCAAAACGCTAAAATCTAGGGTTTTGGGGTAGAATATGGTGTAATGAGCTAGGTAGATGGTCGGTGGAAGAAATGAATGCTCAAAGGAGTAACTAATTTAAACTCTCAGCCACTACTAGTGTATATATAATGGGCTAGGGGGTGTAGGGTTAAGTGGAGGTAAGTTGGTAAAATGATAGTAGGAAGCATAGGAATTAGGTGGGTAAAATGGGTGTGGTGTTCACCATGGTCGTGGTGGGTAAAGGTAGGAACAATCATGTTGGCAAGTAGTGGTCTTGGTGAGAAAGGAAAATTATGATATAAATTTTGGGGGTTTGGAAGTGAAGTGCCACATCCATGGTGTCTTGAGGGTAGCATGATCGTGGTGGGTGTCGTGGATGTGGTGGAGGAGGTAGCAGGGATGTTGTATTCTTTATGAAAGTTGTCTTGGGATACTACTTCTACGACTATGGTGGTTGGAGAAACCATGCTGGACTTTGCGCACCACTACCATGGTGGGCGGAACGTTCATGCTGAGTTGATTGTCATGGTCTTGATTAAGCTTGTGATTTTCACTCTGATATCACAGTTGTAGCACTATACCACAGCCATTTTGAGGGCTTTATCATGCGCTTTGGTCTTCTAAGTGTTCATCCATGGTGCTCTTTGCTTCAACTCAACCCTTAGTCACTTGGGTTAGGTTAGGGTAGCTTTAGGGCTCACTTTTGACTCCTCCATGGCTGGGGAAATCCTAGGTTCATCCTATTTTTCTCCCTTCTATAAATAACTTCCAAAGTACATATAAAAACATGCAATAGCAACCATAAGTACATTTTTCATAAAGTATTAAATATTGGGAAATAGAATGTATTCTACATATGTTATAGTGAATAAGAGGTAACATTAAACTAGATGGAAATTCCAAACTAGGGCCCATGACCACCCCAATCTTAAAACATACTTGTACTTAGGTATTATCAAGCTAAAATCTATCTTTTCAAATCAATCCATAATGAAATGAAAAATGTACTCAAGTAAATGATCATTGACTAAATAAGTTCAAACATGAATTTGTATATATGATTTACTTCTCTTCTTTCCTCTAACACAAACCAAATGTAATCAAGGAACAAAGAACACATATTTTCCATATAGGGTATTGAGACTCAAGCAAGTGATGTAGTATTCACAAAGTTTGGGTAAACTATTTCCTATTTGAAATTTGTCATAGCAACTCAGGATGTTGTTTCTCTTGCATGCATTCAATCTTATATGGCAATTCACTCCACATGACCCACGTTTATATGTATGGGGGTAAGATGATATAGGTATAATGTTTTCTAGATAGATAGGTATAAAATTAGAAGAAAGGGGTTATGGAAGCAAATTCTAGTGTAATTACATAAAAGAATTCATCTTTTTATTTTCTTATTTACGGCTATTACATATGAGCAACTTTTATTTTTCTTTTTCCCCTTACATATGATGGTAGGAAGAAGATGAGGGGAGGAAGGTTTGGCCACCCTAATCTTTTGGAGAATGAACATGACTTACTCTTTTTGTGTTATAGGAATTGTTGATCAAAAGAGGGTTCACATGATGTGGATCTTCACATAAGGTCCCCTACATGCAAGCTATTTCATGGTTCCAAGCTTTATGTTAATGTGATAAAGCACCGAAACCCCACCATTTAATTTTCATATGTTTTGTTCATGTAGGGGATTAATGTAATTACATTAAAATTTTGATCCTAAATGATTTAGACCAGTATGCAGAAGAAGGATAAATACATGCATCATACAAATACATGAATAATAGTTACTAACTTGTGGCAAAATCAACATTAAAGTGTGACACATACATGATGTGTACAAGACATACGACTATACCAATTTAAAAATACTACAAGGACAACACATGACTGCCTCATCCAACTCCCACGCCAAAGAGTTTAGTGTATTCTATTTTCATGTCCAACATACATAATATAGCCTTAAAATAACCTTGAAATGGGTATAAGAAATATACTTGATATAAACAAGAAGATAGAGAACCATCAACAAACACTATAATATGCTCTAAATATCATTTGGACATAATGGAGTAAATTTGAGAAAGGAAACAAGATGCAAAGAGTACAATTTAATGAGAGCATGTACAATACAACAAGAAGTATAAATCAAGATATAAGTAAATTTTGATTATGCGGCATTTCAAGAGATATTAAATTAGTCAATCTTTCTAATTTTCCAAAAATAATAACTCAACAAAACATAAATATAGATTATCAACATAAATGTCAATAACTCAATTAGTAACATCTAACACTATGGAAAAGAAATAGTTGCACCACCAAAAACTACCTATTTAGGGACTAAAACCAAATGAGTATGTGCAATCATGTCCAAACACCACTTATTTAAATAATATGCTCAAGGAGCATGTGTGACTAATACCCCTGTTAAGGGACTAATCCCAATAAATATTTGAGACTAAGGCCTAGTACCCCCACTCATAAGTTAAAATGTACTAGCTATGCAAGTGTTGCAAATGCTTGTAAATATAGAATGGAAAGTAGTAAATAATTCATTATCATCAATTAAATTTCAAGATAACACCACAAGGTATTTAAGTCAAAATATTGTTTTAAATTATTATAACATGAATTAGGGTTTAACAACATCAAGAACTATTTCCACATTAGTATGAATATGTAAGGGTGATCAAAATATTACTTAGAACAATTAAATGGTTATGCCTCATATAATAAGAATGCAAAAGAAAAGGGTATGAAGGGAGATGATTTCCCAACGTCTCAAGTGATAATCACATGCCATAATATTCTCAACTTAACTTATTCATAGGTATAGATTGTCCAATAAGTCCTTGCCAACCTAACAGGGTGTCATATAAATAGTAGTCCACAAGTACCAATCAATAATTAAAAGTATACTTAAACCTAGATTAGGTTTCTTAAAGTCGTGTTAGGGTTTAGGAACACCCATATGTGTATGTCCTTATGACATAAAGATATATTGATGTTTCAAGTTATTCTTTGTAAATATGTATAATAGAGGTTATATCCCCAATAAATATATATATATCATAGTTGATCTTATTCTCTTTTTAACATTACCTTTCTCTACATAAGTTTAAGTACCTCAAGGTAATTGATATATAGTCCATACTAACATGTCATATAATGCCAATTTTGTCAAAACATAAAGTCATCCTATAAGATTCCATCTTTATATATTCTCTTTCTCTCTTTTTCTATTGAATCCATAATCAACCAACATAGTTACATAGACTTATTAGATTCATATTGAATGCTTAAAATAAAATTTGATATATGCATTTAGTGTTTAAATTCACGAAGAGAATAAGATTATTATGATGAATTTTCTTGTTAATGACTACTAAAATTTCTAGATTTGATTAATTAGCACAAGCACACACATCTATATTAGTATGAATAAGACAAGAATTAGGGAAATAAAATGAGTAATATGTATTTATGTCAAAATTTAATTGTTATACTTTGATTACAATTTAATAATTTATTAGTATGTTCATACTATCTCACTGAATGTAGACATGCATATATGTATGTATATATGTATACCCCAACATGATACTTATGTTTGTAGATGAGTTTAGTGATATGAAATTCAACTAAGTTTTATTTTATGGATATTATCTTCTATAATACCTCATTAGTTTATGTTATTGTTCAACTTATTTAGATTAATAAATTTGAAATATATGAAAACACGAACATGCAGATCATGTGTCTACATTGATATATAATGATCCATCATGGTTCAAGGTTGAACATTTAATATTACATTACTAAATGTATTTATCACTAAAAATAAATACTTGTATAGGTGAGTCTGATAGGCAATCTACATAAATGATATGTCCATGTTTTTAAGATCCCAAGTTACCCCCCATTATCGATGTCATTTTAGGTTACTTTTTTCTCTTTATTTCCATAATAGTATATCATAAGGGAAGGTTCACAAACATGAAAGTTGTTGGACTAAGATTTGATCATTGATGGTTTAGTTTCTAATCAAGCTACCATGGTTTGATCTAGTTATCTACTTATTGTCATTCTCCCTAAGGAGAACTAGAGTTCTATCAGGAAGTGTTGTGATAGGAATCCATCATATATTCATCCAGAGAGATTCATACTCTCCAAATTTCCATCAACCTAGACTATTGGAGATAGTGGAAATTTTGAGCAAGGCATGATGGATACAAAGGCTTCAAATTGCTAGTGATGCTCGAGGGATTATGAGGAATGGAATCGTTGAACATCTTAGTTATAGTAGTGGTGGTTAGTTTGTAACATGATGAACCTTTAAGGAAGGAGTATGAGTGTGACACCTCATCATGCTAAATGAGATTACTCAAAACAAAAAACACGATCAACTACTAATTAACAACATAGTAAAAAATGTGGAATAATTAAAATCAATTCCAACAACGTAAATAAACTCTAGAGAATTTACATAAAGGTCCATCATTCCATTCTCATATACTGTAACAAGTATTCACATATGGATCTAAAGACCTCAGTCACATCCTGCATATAAAAGATATTTCACATGTACATGTCATATATTTACAAACATTGGCATACTACCAAAATCTTGTGTCAATATGAGTATATCATCTATAAAACACATCCCATACCCGGACCTGAGAGTACATGGATGAAACTAGGACTCTAGTACTAACATTTACAACTGACCAAACTTTTGAATCTATTGATCACCAGGTTGGTTCTCTTCCACAGTGCGACCTCGACCTTGTTGTGTGTGACCACCTAAAAAAATGTGGTGAACCACGGGTGAGACCCAATCCCAGCAAGAGATATAACTATCTCCAACATATATTGATTATAACATATTAATTAACAGTAAAAACATTGAGCAGTTAGGGTATTGAATAAGCAATATAAATAGATTGAACAGTTTAGGCATATTAAGCAATTAAGCAAATAAGTTGTAGCATCAAGTAGAATTACTCAATTTTCATAAGTCTGCATCATGTAAGAACTATGTAGTTTAAAGACAAGACAAGGGTTAATCAACCAATGTGGTACATATTAAACCCTAGCAATTATACTACACGACTGGTATTATATCTTTTATTATTATGCCATGGGGAGTTTGAGTCGTACCACTCAAAGTCCAACTGACCACTGCAAAGTGCTATTTAGTTCTGTATAAGATCTAGGAGTGTCGGTATCCTAAGATCTCTTCCCCTCGGCCAGTACAAGTAAACTGCAGTGGCATACCACTCAAACTTCCAGTCAACTGATAACAACTAGTCTGTACTTGGTACAAGTTATGACACTAGAAACCAGGGTATACAAAACCCTCTAATCATAGGTACAACCGCAACTGTCATCAATCACATCAAATGTCTGAGGCATGACCGTACCCATCCTCCATAACTTGTATTTGTGGATGGCAAGGATATATCCTCAACTTGTCACCCTCACATACTCAACAGTATGTGCTCTGAGTTTCTCTTGGGAATACTCATTTCACCATCCAGTAAATTTAGACATTGAAGATGGCTCTACAACACATGGCTCTACATGATTAAGGTTGCACTTGATTAATTATTGTCAATTGAATGCATTAAGGCTTTATTATACAAGTGGACATTCAAACCCTAATTCTTTTCTAGTAAGAGTATATGTATAACAACTTCAAAAGATATAAAACATTTGAGATAAAAATCTTAATCACATTACCACATGCTATCATTCATTGCAAATTAATGGACCACACTTATCATCATACTATTACAAGATACCAATATCTTATCACAAGTTCTAGGGTATTAACCCTTATTAGAACGTGAAGAGGATTCCACCTCAATCATGGCTTCAAACATTCCCAAAGGTCATTAAGAGCATCACATTATTCATAGTAAGGTTATCATCATCATTCCATGCCTTAAATAAGGCTCAAAAGATCATTAGCACATATGTGTCCATAAATATTATCATGGCAAGGCACTATGATATTCAAATAGTGTTGCATTGTGGTTTCAACATAAGAAGAGTGTAAAACATTGTCACATTAATCATTAAAGAGGTCTGATTATAACCAATCAACATCATATAATTACATTAAGGTTAGGTATAACAAGCTAGATCACATGGGAGTTACACATCCACTTAATATAGTGATTTATCAAATATAACTATATGATGGCAAAGGTAAGACTACAAATTAATGGTATTGAACCATCGAATTATCATAACTAGGACCCAAATATAATACCATGGGATTCATTATAATCCATTGTATGTTGAAGCATCCAATATTATTCATTGGATCAGGTTCATTGTTCAAGGTTATCAATTGAAGTATAGGTCTAACCATTAGATCAATTGAACCAAGGAACCATTGGTTTAAGGTTTAGTCAAATCTACAATTACATTCTTAACTCATCATATATGGTGATGACCTAATACACCATTAATTGTGATCATTAGGTCACCATTGGTTGTTAGATCAATAATACATTCATTTAACACCCTAAAATATTAATCTAATGTCATCATGGATTGATAGCATCATTAGAATAATACATTCATTTAAAACCATAAAATATTAAGCTAATGTCATCATGGATTGATAGCATAATTAGAATACTTAGCGGATGGCAATTAAACTTCTAATTGAGCCAAAACATGACCTAAGGGGGTGACCATAGGTTGTCACCATAAAATTTTACACCCTTGATTACGAACATCAGTTTCCAAGATAGCAACACCATTGGTTGTTGAAGGGTATGACCATCAGTTGTGTGATAGGGGAGGAAATAGCTTTAAAACCCTAATTTGAATCATTGATTGTTTGTACTTAGAAGCATAGGTTGTTGCTATCAACCTGTACCAGATTATGTTATACCTTACAAAGGTCATGCACATGTTTACAAATTCATATAGAACTGGAATAGAACAGGAAGCACCATAAAAAAATTTGTAACCCTAAACAAGAATGGTTTCTTTATACTTAGATCATCATATTAAAGCATAAACATGAACTAACAAGCTTCTAGAAAGCAATATAAGTGAAGAATGTTATATAAATCACCTCTATAGAATAGGCCAAATCCCAAACAAAAAGAATCTCAAGAAAATAAGGCAAGAAAACCCTAGATTTAGATCTAAACTTGGCCAAATAGGCACTTCTCTCCACAAAGAAGCAAAACCCTAGAAAAAGAAACAAGAAGGATTATTATTTTCACAATACTCAAATAACCTTAAATGTCTATGGATTGCCTCAATTGCATTCAATCAAACAGTACAACAATTCACAAGAGAAGTGGAAAACATGTATAAATTCGAATCTTGAGATCAATTAGTAACAATCAAGTTCAAGTGAGAGTGAAATTATCATTATCCATTCAACTCACGTTCTTAGTCAAACATGGTGGATAGGAGCTAAAATAAGCTTTTAGAACAATATGTTTCAAGTTTGGGGAAAGTTGACAAAATGGTTCCAATTTCCCCTATTCACAACAAGATCTAAGATATAAAGTAGGAAATGACATGAAAGCAAAGTATAACTAATCACACACAAGAAATTAGAAAAATATACATGTAATGCAATGTGGATCAGCAAGATGGCAAGAAAGTTCAAATTGTGAAAATTATGAAAATGCAAGGAATAAGATAAATGACATGTGAGTGTGTGAGATGTAAAGAAAGTATAACTAGACAAGTATGATGGTTAGTAGAGTTGTTGATCATCTCAATCCAAATTAGAACAAGGGAATGAATCAAAACAAGGGCTAACTGCCCTACCACCTCAAGTTTTTAAACCATGACGTCCTTGTGTGAAATAGAAGCTTGGGATAATATGATAAAGACCATGGAGTTGTGGTAGGTACACATCAAGAGGTGGGGGGTTCCAAGTGTCATTCAAGTAAAGAGGCTTCGGCCACCATGGTCATTTTGTGGAGAATGATTTGGTCATCTAGCATCATGTCCATGGTGGCGAGAACAGTCAAGGAACTTAATTTCTCATAGCTTTTTCAATTTAGCTCAATTTCATCTCTTTTTAATTTTATATTCTCTTATCTTGGAAACTACTTGCATTGTTCTCTAAGCTATGTCCCTATTCTAACATGAATCATTAAAAAAAAATCAAGTGTGGTGTGTGTGTCTTAGAAAGTATCAAAACAAAACTATGAGACCCCGTTACACTAAACGAGATTACTCAAAATATAAAACACAATCAATAACCAATTAACCACATACCCAAAAAATATGGATAAATTAAAACCGATTTCAACGTCAACATCTGCTCAAAAATATTTGCATAAGAGCCCAACATCTTTCTAATATCCATACTATGCCAAGAATTTGATACAAATTGTTCTATCACCTTAGCCACAACATATTTATACAAGGGAACAATATTTGTATATGCCACACAACAAACATTAACATGCTAACAAAATTTCGATTCATTTGAAACACCATATACAAACTTTTCCTACCATACCTGAGAGTATAGGAATGACTCTAGGACACACTAGACATCTAATCAACTTTCTCAAAGATTCATTACTATAGATCCTCTTTACTTCCATGGTTCTATTGTCGTCACTACCGAATACCTAAAAAAATGTGGTGAACCACAAGGGTGAGACCCATGTCCCAACAAGAGATATAACCTCCAACAACACATATTGATTACAACATTTTAAATAGTAGATAACTGAGCAATTGGAGGATTTACTAATCAATTTAACAGATTGAACAGTAAAGTATGCTAAATACATTAAGCAAATAATCTTAGCAACAAGTATGATCATCAATGCATATATAGGTAATAAATAAATTCATTTCTCTAGATAGATATCTACTCAAATATCATCAAATTGCATCTAATAACAATCATTATCATTAATCTGACTATCATCATATTTCTTGATAATAGCACAAGCAATCTAGTAGCATAGGCATCCCTGACATCATGAATATGTCTACTAATACAAAACGGCTATCAATATTAGCATCTCAAATAAAGGGGACAAATCTATATCATAAGTAGAACTAACATCATAGCACAATTAACTGCATATGCATGATTAGTAGTTTAAGCATTTCTAATTACATAGGCATGGCTAACAATATTAAACATAGCTAGAAGCATCATCTTAACCATCAGTGTCAGTATATTTGACAACATAAGCATGTTTATAACATGAGCATAACTGCATCATAAGAATACTTATTATCTCTTATTGTACTATACATGATCTCAGTGAAAAGAAAGCAAACAAGGGTTATCATCCAATATGAAGCATTGTGTATAACCCTAAATAGATATGCTATGTGAATGTCTTACATATTTGATTACACCCTGAGGAATTTGAGGATACCACTCAAGTTCCAACTGACCACCGCTTGGTCACAATCAGTGCCATACAAGATCTAGGAAGAGACAGACTCCAAGATCTTCTCCATAATCAGTCAATATGAGTCTGCACCGCAGTGACATATAGTCAAACTGTAAAACAATGACATACAATCCTGTAACTAGCCCACCTTGGTATAGGTTAAGACACTAGCATCTAGGGTATTCAAACCCTATCACTGAGGTACAACCACAGTTTCTCTCTAATCACATCATGTTATAATCACTGAGAGTCGACCAAAGTCATTCTCAAAAAGCGGGATAGGTATGACTGCAACCATCCTCCCAAAACACTTGGTGTCAGGATGACAAACACCCCACATACACAATAGTATGCACTCTGAGTTACCCTTAGAAATACTCATTTCGCCATCCAACAAGTTCTGACACTGAAGATGGTTCTATGGCACAGGGCACTACATGATTAGAGTTTCACTTGATTAGTTATCTCCAATTGGGTGTATTAAGGCTGCATCAAATAAGTGGACATACAAACCCTAATTCATTTCTAGCAAGCATATAAATATCACAACTTCAAAAGATATAAAATGTGTGAAACATAATTTCTCTTCTCATCATCACATGGTACTATACACTTACCATTCATGAGACTACACTAGTTATCATACTATCACAAGATGTAAATTTTTTTCACAATATCACAGGGTATCAACCCTTATCAACATAAGAGGATTACACCTCATTCAGGGCTCAACCATGCCCAAAGTTCATTAAGACCATCATAATATTCCCTGAAGATCATCATTATCTTTGCATGCCTTATAATAAGGCTCAACAACATCACTTACATATAATACACAAGATCAGCACAATATTGCATTAATGAGCTAGGAGATATTCATACACAATCATAGTAGGGTTATATTAACATTAAGAACATTCTTTTATTACATAAACATGCAAGGAATCTAGATATGATTAACCATCATCATATTCATAATGCACATGTTTAGCATAAGAAAGTATCAACCATGTGGCTATGATAACCACCAATTAAAATATAAAGGTTATGATCATATTAAGGAGGTTATTTCACCATCATGCCATCATATAAGAAGGTTAAACATGAATACTCATCTTTATATATTTGCATTAGAGTTTAGGTTCAACAAAATAAATTATATTATTGTTACTAATCAACACTCATACCCAAACCCTAACCCACTGCATCTCCATTGGATCATGGATGCATAAGGTGAAGTATCACCATCACATTCCATACTATTCTCAAGTATATACCCACACATAAATCAAGGTTTAACCATCGGGTTATAGCATACTAGGGTTTGAACAATAATAAGAGAGTACTCCATGATTGTATTAGTCATTCAAAGACTATCCATACCCAATTATCATCATTTAGTTATATTAAAGCTAGGTATAACAAGCTATACCTCATTAGGGTTACCCAATAATTCATTATGGTGATTATAAATCACAATCATACGAAGGCAAGGGTAATACTACAAGTTTAAGGCATTGACTCATCAAGTTCTCATCATCAGAATCATAACATTACACTACATGCTTCACCCAAAACAATGGGAATATTGAGGCATCAACTTCTAACCATTAAATGTTGAAAGGTAAAGCCATTGGTCATTTACATAAGTAAACATCTTGAACAAACCACCTATGAAGTCATTGAGTTGCTCTCTAGAAAGAGTCACCATCTAACCCTAGACATCCTTTGATTAACAACATAAAAAGTTCCATTGAGAGTAGGGTAAAACCCACAAGTAATTGTTTATTTAAAACAAACCGTCAGTAAATGAGATTCTTAAGTTGATCTCATAAAGGAAACCATTTAAATCACTTTATTAGGACCAACATATTACATTTAGGCATCATTCCAATTTATTATATGAATAAACATTAGATCTTAACCATTATGTCAAGTTCATATATTAAAACCATCAATTGGAGTATAGGTCCGACCATTACATCAAATGACCCAAGAAACCATTGGTTTAAGGCGTAATTGATGCTACAACTACATGCTTAACTCATCATAGGTTGTGGATACCTAATACACCATCAATAGTGACCATTAAGTCACAATAGGTTGTTATATCAACACTATATTCATTAATCACCATCGAATATCAAACTAATATCACCATTGATTGATAGCATCATTAGGGTACTTAGTTGTTAATAACCAAGCTTACAATTAGGACAACACCTAGCCTAAGGGGTGAACATAATTTGACACCCTTGGTCACCACCATAAGTTGTCATGAAGACAACACCATTGGTTGTTGCAATGGTACCACCATTGAGTCATGAGTTTATAGAAGAAATCAACTTTAAACCCTAAAATTGACCATTGGTTGACATGTGTTTAGCACCATTGGTTGTCAAACCAACCTGATACAAGTCATATTATACCTTAGGAATAATGTACACATGATCACATGTTCATCTAGAAATGAAATCAGAATAGAGAACATTATAAAAATGGAAATCCAAGTCAAGCATAGCTTTTAGTGCATGGATCATCATTTGAAAGCAAGAACATGAGCTAACAAGTTTATGTTTAGCAATACAAGTGGAGAAAGTTATAAAACTTGCCTATAATTAGAAGATAAACTCCCAAACATAAGAAAACACGAGCAGGTAGGGTATAAAATCCAAGCATAAGTTGTGAACTCATCCATCTAGCACCTTTCTTCATCAAATGAGAAAACCGTAAGCATAAGGAGCAAGAAAGGTAAGGTTTTAGAGCTTTAGAGAAACTTCTACCCTATAAAAGCAAGGTTATGACCTAGAGAAAGGTAGGAGGAAGGATAAAAAAGAAATAAATGGAGGAAAGAAAGGGATTCTTACACTTTTAGGTCAAGATCACTAGAAGGAAGCTTTTTAAACCCTAAAAGGAAGTCAATTGCAGCCCTAGAGCTTTTTCCCCAAGAAGATCCCCACTTTCTTCTTCCTTGGAAAGGAAATTTGCATCATCATAGAGGGAGAACAAGGTTTGTAGGAGGAGGGAAGTGGTGGAGATCAAATGGTTTGTTTGGGTGCTTAGGGATAAGTATATAAAACTTTAAGATAAAGAAAAAGAAAAAGAAAAAGTTGAAGTTCTAGTATCTTTCCAAGTGTCCATGGCCTTAAAATATTAAGAATATACAAGCACACACACAAGAAGTTTCCCCACTATCCATATATACCTGCTTATATCTCCTTTGTAAAATTTCCAAGCCAATCAAATAATTCATTAGTTGATAGCTACTAAAGGTAGATCATCCATGAAGGGGTAAACCCTAAAATACCCTTGGAGAAAACACCTTCAAACCAAGGCTTAACCAGGAGCCACATGGATCAAAAATATCAAGAATGATAATTTAACATCTAAGAAACATAATTCATGTGACAAATTGCAAACAAAACCCCTCAATTGGGTAAATTGCAGTAAAGTCCAAAATGTACATAAAATTGCATAACTTGCTCAAATAGTTTCCAAATTGGACCAAATTTGAAACTTAAGCTTGTATTATGATTTCAAAGCATATAAAAAGGTTATATTAGGGTTATAAGAATTCAATTATGATAATTAAGCTTGTTCAACACTTTGAGCAAGGTTAGGGATCTCACAAAAACTATAACAAAAATGGGGATCGAGTGAGAAGATCTCAAACCAATGTCAATTGCCTCCCACTAGTGATAAATTTAATGTCATCAGACAAGTTGGGTCTTCTTCTTTTTCATCCATTGGAAACACTCAAGTTCAAATTCTTGAATTATAATGTCTTCTCATTGCCATTCAACAAGTGTCCCTCAATCCATGGGTCATGGGAATCCTTACAATTTTCCTCTTAATATTTCCTTCTCTTTTTCCTTTTAGGGTGATGGTATATTGAAGATGTTGAGGGTCAACCTCAAGTTCATGAAGGTGATCATCATTTTTTTCAGTACACACATAAATGTCGAAATCAATTGTATCTAAGAAGGGACTTCCCAAGATGATGATAATCTTCTTGTCCTTTGGATCCATATTTAGAAAAATGAAGTTTGGTGGGAGCACCTTTGTTATCTCTATGTCTGACATCTAGGGGTGTAAATGGTATGGGTATAGTGCAGGTCTATCCATACCCCTACCCATACCCATTTAATTTAGCATGTTCGGTTCTGATTTTAGACTTGCATAATAAAAATCTAGACCCACACAATGTTGGTATGTATGCCCAAAGAGCCAATCATAGGATGATTGACATGGGGCATTAGATACCTAGTTAGATAATCATAAAGGTAATTCTATCTATTATATTTTTCTCAATCATGAGATGATACACACATACATAATAGATGTCTATAGAATGATGTTACTCAATGACATATCTCTTCAGGTTGAGGACATGAATAGTGAGATTGTATGTATGATAAGAGTACATATATTCTTATTATTTCCCTAGTCGGATATTACTATGGAAGCAAAATACACAATATTAATACATAAGACTAGAGTGTGTGTTGGTTGATGATAGAGTCTCATCGGTGATGATATGTGATATCAAACAAAACACATAGGTACATGTTAGAGAATAGTGCTTTGGACAGACCCACATTGAGACTAATACATGGAGACCATGGAATGGTAGTCTAAATCAACTCTCCTAGTGATAGTCATGATTGTGGTTCTTAGACCTAAAATCACTACACTTATTTCATGTTGTTTGATGTACTTTGACATTATCCAATGTGACCTAGAATAAGATTTGCCATAAAGGTGATACTCAAATAGATTACAACACATAGGGATTGAGTGTGAGTGATGTAGATGGTATTTCTCCCTCCTATAGGAGTTTTATATCTAGGCCACTTGATAAGTGAGACTGAGAAATGTATGGCCATACTTGTGTGACTCAATATGTGATACGTGACTTAATGTGCATCTTAGATAGTTTGCTCTGGTTCAAGGAGCATGGATTGAATATTGAGGTAGATGACTATTTCATGCCCCGAGTTCAATTCGAAATCAGAGACTAAGGATTCGTACGATCACAGTAACACCAATCACAGTTTGTAGGATGAAGTTGTTCTCCAACTTTTAGAATTTCTTAGGTAGCAATGATGTGTTGCTAGATGCCAGTTATTATTTGTAATGTCATAAGTTGGTTATAGACATTCACTACCAACATAATTTGGGACCTATAGGGTCACACACATAGGATGCACTTGGAATAGGAGTTATTCATGAATGATGTTTAACTTGACTACTAAAGTGTTTGGGTATAAAATTTAAACAACAATGGTTGAGACTTGAATTAATGGACCATGAACTTCCCAATTCAACTGTTGAACCGATCAATTTTAGTGTCATGTCAATTTAAACTGTATTGGTTGGATATTGCCTAAGATGGGACAAGAACCAACCATTTCACGTAGTGAAGCGACCATTTCATGATATGGAATGACCATTTCACTAGTGAAATGACCGTTTCATGATATGAAATGATTGTTTCTAAAGTGAAATGACCAACTCATCATCTGGATCACCTGGTTCAATGATCAATTCGATTGGATCAAGGATTATGTTGATGTCATGTTTTGCATTAATTGAATATCAATTGCCAATACAATTGTGATGGAGAAACATAGTGAAATGACTGGTTCAAGAGTTAAATCAATCAACTAACATGTGAACCGATCAGTTCTACTATGAACAGACTGGTTCATCGTTCACATGTTCCATAAAATTCATGAGAGTTTGTCTCTTTGACTCCTACTAAGACTAGAAATCCTGACCCTAACCCTACTATAAATAGAGGGGTATTCGGGGCTTTCTTGAGAACACCAATCTCTCTGACAAGTTGTTCTCCTATCTAGTTGTTGTAACTAGAGAGCCTGAGTAAGTCCTACCCATAAAAGAGAGGGAATTAAGGGAGAGACAATATGTGAGAGAAAATCAACCTTGGCAGTTTGACGTTTGAAGGGACAACTCTTTCATTTTGGCTCTAGTAGTGCAACATGGAGTTCCTGGTGGTCCTCATGGACTACTATAGAGGCAAGGAGGATGTTGCCTACTACTAGGAGGACAATGTCAACTTCTGTCTATGGTGATCAACCAAAAGTTCGATGCTGATGTTGTCCAGGTGCAACTTGTAGAAAGGCACACGCTACTGTAAGGGAATTGTCACTAGACTTGCTCCACGACTATGTATAAATCTTGAAACCCTAGTTCCCATTACATAGTTATTGACACAATCTACTGTTTAGGGGGATATGGATAGTAACAAATTTATTTCTGCTGTCATATCTGATGCAATATTTCCCAATAGTGGTATCAGAGCCACGTCAATTTACTATGTTTGATATTTAATCGATATGATTGGATTTTGGTTGTTGTCATTTATTTATTACATGTGCTATGAATATTTATATGATTAATGTGCATATCTGATTAAATACCACATATGATACATACATACATACATACATATATAATATGTAATTGATATGATTTGCCCAAAAATTGGTTTTGATTGTAGATGCTAGCATGGTTATGCTAATAACCCTACATATATGTGCTTGGTTGTGTAGTGTTTTATTCCTATTTATATCTTGATTTATATACCAAACCTCTATTTTCTCTTCCATATGTAGAAGTATTAATTCTCTCCTTCCTATGGTCCCCTGTGTAACTTGAGGTTTCCCTATTATTATGTAATATGTTAAATAGGATTAGAATAGTTTTAATTCTTATCATGTCAAAGAAGATTCACCAGACCAACCACCTATTTCAAAATAGGAACCAATCAATTGGAGGACCGAGGAGGAGGTGTCTAGACATAGCTTGGAGTGGAGATCAGACGACTGATCCAAGAGACCAATCGACCAACCAAGAGGCCGACCGACCAGTTCAAGTGTTGAACTAATCGTCCCACATTGGTGCACCACAGATCTTCATCAACAACATGTAGCTACATATGACGTGAACCTTAGGTGGTGGTAATTCCTTGTGTCTCTGAGGAATTACATTAGTTTGGCCATAACCATCACTCATGTTTCATAATTTCACGTTTCATCTGTGGATGTAGTGTGTATATGATACATATAAGCATATGGTGAATGGATATGTATATATATTTATACAAATATATAATACCTTAGATACATTCCATAAGCAACACACATGAAAAGATTTGTCGACAATGTGTGGGCATGCCAAGCGTAGTGCGATGTCCATCTCGTGGAAGTGTGATATTAATCATGTGGTCCTGCCAAATAGGGTGCATTACTGTCATGTTGGCTTTTAGGTCAAACTTTACTAGGTGATCTTAATGAGATTAAGTACCTAGAAGCATGAAGATGGACTATGACAAAGATTCGCACATACCATCTATCCAAAAATTGCATGAGTTGCAATTGGAAAAAGTTTCCTACCTTAATAATTGGTTATGAGCACTGACATTGGTCAGATAATAATTCAATTGTTTGGACCTTGTCTCACTAGATGATTGTATGATGCGATCTTCCGAATTGATATGTGAGGTCTATCAATTTGAACAAAATAGTGGGATAATTAATTGAAGGCCCAATTATTGTGAACATTATCAAATGAAAGTAAAAGTTTTTTTACAATAATTCCAACATTTTTTCTGTAGAATCTGATTGCAGACAAACTCTGCCTATGTGTTGTACATTTTGTGCAAATGTAGTCGTTCCCAAGCCTGGGTAAAGGAGTAGGGTTGGTGGTAGGTTGACAGTCTTCTATAAAACCTTTGTCACTCTTTCTATGGCATGGATCCTTATAAAAAAATTATTGGAGTATCCCTACCTAGTGACGCACTACATCGACACTCGGGTGCATTGATAAATATGCAAGGGGTTTTGACGAAGTGGCTCCCAATTGTTTTGAAGGATAGACAAGGATTTCCACATCTTGGACAAGTGTGTGTAAAGAAGCTAGTCTTGTTACATCATCACTCGGATGTAGTGATAAATGTGCAAGGGTTCCCACAGCTTGGATGAGTATGGGTAAAGAAGCTAGTCCCACCGCATCATTGCCCTGATGTAGTGAAAAATGTGCACGAGCAACATTTTTGACGAAGACATGTAAAGAAGAAAGTTAAAAAAAAGGATTAGAGTTGTATCTTGGAATATTGTCTCTTTGACAGGAAAATCTCTGCAGATAGTGGATACCATGATGAGAAGAAAAGCCAATATAGCTTGCTTGTAGGAAACCAAGGGGACATGGGAACATTGTAGAGAGATTGGAGACACAAGACACAAAATTTGGTATACATGTATCAATAAACATAGAAATGGCATAGGTATTATTGTTGATAAGATGTTGGGGGATGATGTTGTCATGATCACAAGGATGGGTGATAGAATCATAGCTATCAAGGCTGTTCTCAGGGGGAGTATTTTTAACATTATTAGTGCTTATGCCCCCAAGTTGGCCTAAGTGAGGATGCTAAGAAGGATTTTGGGATGACATGGATGAATTGATGCTGGGAATATTGACTGATGAGAAGATTATTATTGGGAGTGATTTAAATGGCCATGTGGGGAGCATCAATGTTGGATATGAGAGAGTTCATGGTGGTTTTGGATATGGCATCATAAACGGAGAAGGAGAGAGGATATTAAATTTTACAATTACATATGATATGATTTTGGAAAACGCCCATTTCAAGAAAAGAGAATCTCATAAGATCACTTTCAAGAGTCGGCACAATTGTAGACAAATTGATTACCTCCTTACGAGGTGTGTGGATCGTAATATATGCAAGGATTGTAAGGTGATTCCTGGCAAAGAGCTCACGGCCCAGCATAGGTTGGTGGTTTTGGATATTAACATGAAGATCAATAAAGGAAAACATAATAGAAACCAAGATAGCATCAAGTGGTGGAATATTAAAGGAGAAAACAAGTTGAGTTTTTATGGTAAACTCATCAAGGAGAGAACCTGGAACTTGGAGTTTGATGTTAACATTATGTGGCATAACATGAGCTCCTACATAACAAAAATTTCCAAAGAGGTTTTAGGGGAGTTCAAAGGTTGTGGGCCTCCACATAAAGAAACTTGGCGGTGGAATGATGAAGTACAGAAGGCTATTAAAATGAAAAGTTAAATCTATAGGAGATTGCCCAAATTTCAAGATGATGCAACATTCCAAAGATATAAGCAAGAAAAGAAAGAAGCTAAAAGGTTGTTCAGGAGGTAAGGTCTAGATACTTTGATGATAATTATAAGAAGTTGGACACAAGAGAAGGGGAAATATATATATATATATATATAATGGCTCGTATAAGAGAAAGGAAAGGAAGAGACTTGAGTCAAGTAAAATGCATTATGAATGAAGATGACAAAGTTCTGGTGAAGGATGATGATATCAAGAACTTGTGGAGAAATTACTTCCATAACATTTTCAATGGAGATAATGCAAATAATGTTAGAGACTCGTGTGACATGAATACAAGAGATATCATTTACACATGATGAGTTTCACCATTCGAGGTCAAGAGTGGTTTGAAAAAGATGAAAATGAGAAAGGCATGTTGGCCACACGGTATTCCCATTGATGTATGGAGAGTATGGGGGATGAAGCAGTTATGTGGTTAACAATGTTCTTTAACAAGATCATGAAGACCAAGAAGATGTTGAATGAGTGGAGAAATATTACTATAATCCCCATCTACAAGAACAAAGGTGATGTTCAGAGTTGCACAAACTATAGAGGTATCAAGTTGATGAGACACACAATGAAGCTTTGGGAGAGGATTATCGAGTAGAGGCTAAGATCTATGACGTAGATATCAAACAACCAATTTGGTTTCATACATGGAAGATCAATAACCAATGCTATTATTCTGATAAGGAGGCTTATAGAGAAGTATAAAGAAAGCAAAAGAGATCTTTTTATGGTGTTTATTGATTTGGAAAAAACTTACAATTGAGTACCTAGAGAAGTGTTGTGGATGGTTTTAAAGAAAAAGGGTGATCCAATCCAATACATTGACATGATCAAAGACATGTATGATAACTCTACTGCAAGTGTGAAGACTCCTGGAGGATAGAAACCAACCTTTCTGATCACAATTGGGGTCCACCAAGGATCCACACTCAACCCATATCTATTTGTTCTTGTTATGGCTGAGTTGACAAAGAACATTTGGGGTGATATTCCTTGGTGTATGTTATTTTCTAATGATATTGTTTTGATTGATGAAACTAAAGATGGATTGAATGATAAAATTCAACGTTGGAGAAAGGCATTGGAATCAAATGCATTGATAATTAGCAAGAGCAAAACTGAGTATATGCATTGCACCAATCTTGCAGTGTGAATGATGGAGCCAAGTTGGATGGAGTAGATATACCAAAATGTGATAAATTTTGTTACTTGGGTTCTATTATTCAAATAGATGGGGATGTCCAAAATGACATTTGTCACAGGACCACTGCAGGATGGTTGAAATAGAGGAGTGCAACTAGAGTATTGTGTGATTAAAAGATCCCTCTCAAGTTAAAAATTAAGTTTTATAGAACATCTATACAGCCATCCATGCTCTATGGGAGTGAATGTTGGGTGTCAAAGAAACAAGGTCTCAACAAGATGAACATGGATGAAATGCATATGCTGAGATGGATGTGTGAGAAGACAAGAAAAGATTGCTTGAGAAATGACTATATCATAAATAAAGTGGGGGTGGTGAGCATTGAGGACAAGTTGTGTGAGGGCCGACTCAGATGGTATGGACATGTGCAACATAGACAAACTAATGTGCCTATATGAAGCAATGTCATTGAGTCAAGCATAATAAATAGAAGAAGAGGAAGGCCTCAATTAACATGGGATGAGATTATAAAGAGAGATTTTGAATCTCTACATCTCAACCAGAATATGGCTCATGACAAAGCTGAATGGAAATGAAGGATCCATGTAGCCAATCCCAACATAGTTGGGACTGAGGCTTAGATGAAGATGATGATGAGAATCTAATTGCAAACACAAATATGTTTTCTTTATGATCAGTGCTTGAGAAGGAAAATATGAATGGGAACAACTTACATGACTGGTTCTGAATGTGGAGAATCATTCTCACTTAAGAGCACAGGCTCTATGTCCTGGAGACACCAGAGCTAGATGAACCAACTCTCACCATGCCTAAGGATGACATGGATGATTACTGGAAGCACTCTGAAGATGTCATGAATGTCAAGTGCCTAGTGTTGTGCTTTGTGAACTATGAGTTGTAGAGATATCATGAGATCATGGATGTTATTGAGATGGCAACACATCTTAAGCATTTTTTGGAAATGCCCTATGTCTCATAATCTATACTTGATAGTTATAGAGACAAATATGTATAACACATATACTAAATGACTTGATGATTCAAACAACGGATACCTATGACAGTGTTATCTAGAGCACATAAATGAGAAATGCATTACTAGAATCCATAATGATGGTTTTCTGGACTCTTTCGATTATTGAACAATTCGAGACATGCAAGTCTTATTTATTAGGAAATATGACAAAAGCACTCCTCACTATATGTAGTGGGAAAGCGAGTATTACATTAGGGATCATACATATTCATGCATATAGACCTTCTAGAATAAATGCTAGAGGTAGTTACTAGTACCTCATTATAATTAATGATGATCTCAATAGATATGGTAATCTGTATTTAATGAAATACAAATATGAATCTCTTAAAGTGTTCAAGGAGATCATGAATGAAGTACGTATCTGACTTGCTAAAAGTATTGAGATGCTTCGAGATGATCGATGTTGAGATATTTTAAACCAAGAGTTTGAGAATCTTCTGGAGAGATCATGATAGTGTATCACAATGAACTCTAGTTGAAACATAATGATGTATGAGAAAGAAGGAATCACACCCTATTAAGTCATGGTGTGATTATCAATAAATATAGCTAATCTTCCTATTTCCTTTTGGTTGCATGCTTTACACTAATGCAATGTACCCTCTAAAATGGTTCAAAAGACACCATATGAGATATGGCATGGGAAGTACAAGACCCATGACCTTGCTTTTTTGGTTGAACATTCTTTCTTAGCATAATTAGATGCTTAAAACCTTAATAATACCTTATTATGTGCTTTGATATCATGTGACAAGTTTATGTTTCAAGTTTGGTCCAGTTTGGATGTTGTTTGAGTTAATTATGCATATAGTTGCTTATTTTGGACCTAATTGTAATTTACCCATATCTAGTGTTTTTCTTGCAATTTGTCACATTCTTGTTGTGCCTCACATGTTTTGACATCATGTTTGATATGGTGGTGATTTGTGGCTCCTTGTCACACCTTGATTTGAGTGGTGATATCTCATGTTGAGATTAGGGTTTTCATGGATGCCCTAGTTGATGGTTGACCTTGAAGTATGTTTGACTGATGAGCCCTAGTTTTGGAGATCATTGAGTTTTATATGACCCTAAATTTTTTTGGTCAATGATGTTCCCTTGTTCTACCTAGGGTTAGCATTCTATGAGGTTCCCCATTCATCATGGTCTCCAACATCACCTAGGGTTAGCGACCATTTGCTTTCTCTGATCTCTTCAACTGCCAACATCTTGCCTTAGTGGTTATTTTCTTTCCTGATGCCTCTACTTTATGGTTTTTCTTGGTGGTGTCACCTGAGTTGCATGCATTAGTGTGGTACTTGCATGGACGAGATCCTTTGGACACATGGCATGTTTATCTTGACACATAACCCCCTTTCTCTCTCTCCAACCCTATTCTATATAACCCTCTCTCTTTGCATGTAAATAACCTCTTTACACACCTAGTACCCTCTCTTTCCTTTTCCTTGGTTGCTCTTAGAACTTGTTCCTTCTTGATTGGTGGTAAAGGAGGAGCTCAAGATTGGAGAAGGTGGGTCGATCTTTCTTGCATGTTGGTTTAGGGTTTGGAGCTACCCTTGTGATTATTTGGTGCATCCTTGCTCTTATTCTTGGTCTTAGTAAGTGAGATTTCCCTCTTCATCTTCATTTTCTTTATTGTTCTACACTTCTTCTTTCTCTTCTTGGTTGGACCCATGGTTTTCCATGGTGGTGCTTGAGTTAGAGCTTGAAGTACATCTCTACATCATATCCAAGGTGAGTTATATAACTTTCTCCATTGTTATTTCTTACTTCTACCTTGCATGCACCTAATCTAATTCTAAAATTTGGTTACAAGTAGAAAGATAATATCTTTTACCTAGGGTTTTTGTTTACATGGTGACTTTGAGTAGATAACTCTTCTTGGATATAACCTAATCCTTGTGCACGAATCTCTTATTGTTGATGGAAGTTTTGGTCCTTGCATGCATGTGAAAATGATGCTTTTGTCCCTCTCAAATGTTGGTTGCTAAATTAGGGTTTTGAGTTGATTTTATTCCTAGTGATGCAACTTGATGATCTTTTGATTTTTTGATGATGAATGGGTTTGGGGCCTTGTGACCTATGAGTTCTTAGTCTCTCCATGGTTACCAAGTTTTCTCTCTCTTGATGAGTTGCTAGGTTTTGTATTTTATATGGTCTCCAAGAACTAATTTCAATGATGGTCGATGAAAGTTGAATCCACGATGGTTTCTAAGCTTGATTTTCCATGTGGTTGATGAGGTTTGTTCTTCATGGTTGGTCACCAAAAGTTTTATACCTAATTTGCCAATGCTTGTGTTTTCAACAATCGATGATGTCACCTAACCATAGTGGTTGCTAAAGTGGTTAACCTTAGCAGTCGTTGAAGTAGGTGAACCTAGTTTTCAACGATCTCCAATCGTTGTGGTCTTTGGTGGTCGCCAACCACTTTTTTTCAGTAGTCGATGACATCCCTAACCTAAGTGGGTGATGAAGAATCTTGACCTATAAGGTTGTCATGTTGTGTTGACTCTATGATGATGATGGTTGACTTGGTTGCATTCTTAATTGATGAAGACGATAAGCACTGGGATTTACTTTTAATTGATGTTGTGAAACCCTAATCCTCTCACCTTGTTGAACCTAACCATAATTCAAGTAAGTGATGATAATATTTATCTTTCTTGAGTGATTAGCATGATGATGAAATACTTTCTCTCTTTATGTTGATGTAACCCTAATTTGCAGCTATATGAACGTCATAACTCTTGAATGGAATAATATGATTGATCTTGTGTCACATGTATGGTGATGGTATGATGATATTTGATGAGGCATGGAAAGATAATGATGTTCTTGCAGGGAACAATGTGAATGGTCTTATGACCTTGGACACGGGTTTTTTTCCCTAATTGTGGTGTTATCCTCTCTATGATGTGTCAAGGATTTGATCCTATGATGGTATGATGATGAGTATGTCTACATGTATGGTAGTAAAATAGTGTCATATGATGATGTGATAAACTTTATATGTTATACATTTCGTATCTTATGAGGTTGTAATCTACCCATGTTTTTGTAGAATTCTATTAAGGTTTGTACATAACTTGATTGATGTAGTAAAAGATATCTAATTGGAACTAAATAATCAAGTAAGTCCCTAATCATATAGTTCCCTATGTCGTAGATCCATTATAGTGTCAGAACTTGCTAGATGGTGAAATGAGTATTCCTCTAATGGAAACTTAGAGTGTATATTGTTGAGTATGTGGGGTGCAAGAGATATGTGGCCTTGTCATCTTGATCCCAAGGTTTTAAGGATGGTTGTTGTCATGCATCGGTAGAGAATGGTTGTGTTGTATCTCAGATACTTGTATATATTATGTGATTGAGGACAACTATGGTTGTACCTCATATGATAGGGTTTTCATACCCTGGTTTCACTAGTGTTGTGACCTATGTACCAAGGGTGGACTATATGTCATTACAGATGACTTATATTGACCGAGGGTGGATGAGATCATAGGAGTTCGGCTCTCCTAGATCTTGTTTGGCACTGATTTTGACTTAGCAGTGGTCAGCTGGAGTTGAGTGGTATACCTCAACTCCTCAAGACTTAATAAAATACATAACATAGTTGTGTAGTATATTTGCATAGGGTTAAACATGATTCACATTGGATGTTTACCCATGCCTTGTTTCTTGTACTGCTTAGTTGTAATATTATGTGGTAAGAGAAATCAACTGTTTAGAAATGATAGAATTATCTACTCCTTACATATTTTATTAGTCATGGTTGTTGCTATGCCCATCGGTCTAGCTTACTTAAATCTTCTTAATCTATTTAACCTTCTTAGTAATATACATGTTATAAAAATAATTGTTTATTGAGAGCTATATCTTTCGCTGGGACATGGGTTTCACCTCGTGGGTCACCACATCTTTTAGGTGGTCGTCAGTGGTGTGGTCATGAATGTGGTGCTGAGAAGAGCATCTTGGAGAGCAGTAGAAGCATAAGGTTGGATAGTATTTATAGAGTCCTAGAGTCGTCCCTATACTCTCAGATCTGAGAAGGGAATGTTTTGTAGATGACATGTATATCGACACATGATTTTGGTAGTAAACCTATGTTTGTATATGGCATGTATATGTGGAACATTATCTTTGTATACATGTTGTGGTTGAGGCCCTTGGACAAATATGTAAATACCATATATGTTATGTGATGATATGCAGTGTTGAACCTCTATGTATATGTTTCTGAACAGGATGGTAATGTTGAAATTGATTTTAATTTACCCCCTTTTTGGTTATGTGGTGAATTATTAGTTGATTGCATGTTTTGGTTTTGAGTAATCTTATTTAGCAGGATGGGTGTCACAACTAAAGTTGGTATCTGAGCTTTAGGTTCACTGAGTCTACAGGGACATATGACTTAGGTTTGTGTTTGTTTTTTACTTAATCCAACATATCTAATTATAGCTCATGCTTATGCAGATATGTCTGGATAACATTAAGAACATGTTGAGAGTAGTTATGTTGTGCCATGAGGTGGTGCTAGGAGGCAGGCACATGAGGATAGAGTGCCTGAGATGGGGTCGGAGCAGCTCGCGACACCTTAGTTGGACCCTACAGCCATGGCAAATACTGCCTTTTAGTCCATGTTTGAACAACTCATGGAGACGATTACACATATAGAGGATATAGAGCTTGTACCTCAAGCTAGGGAAATTGTCCCTAATGCAAAATCTCAAGGTTCTAGGAAGACGTTCGAGAGGTTGTGATGTGTTGGGATGATTGAGTATGCGGGTACAATGGATCCGAAAGATGTGGATATGTGGTTCATAGAGCAATAGAAGGCGTTCAGTATGCTCAATATCCCATAAGAGGACAAGGAGGATCATGTTGTATATATGTTGAAGGGTGGTGATGGCCTTTGGTAGGCCGTTGAGGAGGAGAAGAGACCTGGAGTTGTGGTTGGTTGGGAAGAGTTTTGGCGAGAGTGTAAGTCAATACTTTCCAAAGATGTATCTAGGTGAGAAGATAGTGTAGTTTGAGAAGATACACCAGGGATAGATGTCAATCACTGAGTACAAGGCCAATATTATGTAGCTTTTGAGGTAGTCCTCATATGGTGGAAACATATAAGGAGAGGATTTGGAGGTTCAAGAAGGGTTTGAGTATGGATTTGACAATGAAAACATCTACTTTGGAGAAAAGAGAGAGGTTCTCTACCTTTTTAGAGTCAATGAGGTAAATTGAGAGGCCTGTCATCAAGAAGCATGAAGCCAATGCTAAGAAGAGGCCAGCTCAATTTCATGGACAATCATCTGGTGTCTTTAAGAAGCCAAGGTTTTCCTCACTGCAATCTCAACAGAGGTTAATTTTCTTCGATCCGAGATCAAGAGTGTCATTATAGTGGTCCCCAAGCAAGGTCATATGTCATAGTTTTACGCCCATAGGAGCACATAGTGTAGTGTCTGTGTCAGTGATAGAGTCATCCAGGCTACAACATGATTAGAGGACTTGTCACAAGTGTGGACAAGTAGGGCATATCAGGTGGGCTTTCCCTATGAATGATGGGGAAGTGACACAATAGCTGAGGCAGAGTCAGTGAGGTTCTCAACAACAATACTTTAGCCGTGATGGTGGTACATGACACACTTAGGCATCATAATTGGGGTCATCTCGACCATCTAGTAGAGGACACAGACTATAATAGGCGACAAATAGATTTTATGCTATGAGTTATCCAGAGAGAGTGGTCAATCCATGGGTTATGACAGGTCAAATGAAACTCTTTCATTCTTATTTGTCTGCTTCTTCTTTTGTATCTGTTTTGGTTGACCCATGTGTGATGCACTCTGTTGTCACCAGAGAGGTGATCAGTAGTTGTTATCTGCTTATTTGTAGTAGAGTTGATAGTCTTTTGCTAGAAACCCCTTTACTTGGTTCCGCTAAGTTGTGATAGGTGTGCCCATCTTGTATTCTTTCCTTCTCTGGATGCAACATTCAAGTGGATCTTATGCCACTTCACATGCATGTATTCGATGTGATCCTTGGGATGGATACCTTGTAGAAGTACAGGGTTGTCTTGGACTGTAGTTCCAAGGTGGTGACACTCCATGATGGAGATGTTTCATGGATTTTCCAAGGAGATAGGAGGATTCTTACTACATGTTTGGTGTCAGCCATGACAGCGGAGAGGTTGATGAGACAAGGATGTGATGTTTTATTGGAACTTGTTGTGGATAGTAAGGTGAGGATTCCTAGTATCTAAGAGGTACCTATGGTGCGAGATTTTGAGGATGTCTTTACCGAGGAGTTTCCTAGTGTTCCCCCTCCTAGATAGATTGATTTTGAGATCAATCGTGTTCATGTAAAGCAACCCATAGCACAAACACCTTATAGATGGAATGGCAGAGATGTAGGAATTGAAGAAGCAGTTGCAGGAGCTGTTAGAGAAAGGTTTTATTAGGCTAAACACATTCCCTTGGGGTGCTCCTGTGTTGTTTGTGAAGAAGAAGGATAGTTCTATGAGACTGTGTATAGACTATCGCTAGTTGAACAAGGTTACGATAAATAATAATTACCCATTGTCGAGGATAAATGATCTATTTGACCAGCTGAGAGGTGTTACCATGTTCTCAAAGATAGATCTGTGGTCAGGTTATCACCAGTTGAGGTTTAAGGCAGATGACATACCCAAGTCTACTTTTAGGACTAGGTATGGTCACTATGAGTTTGTGGTTATGCTATTTGGGTTGATCAATGCGTCGGTAGATTTAATGGACTTGATAAATAAGGTGTTTAGACCATATTTGGATCAATTCATGCTGGTGTTCATAGATGATATCTTGATATACTCTAGAGACTGATAGCAGCATGAGAAACACCTTCGCCAGATGTTGACGTTTTTGAGGTAACACATGTTGTATGCCAAGTTCATCAAGTGTGAGTTCTGGTTGACAGAGGTATCTTTTCTAGATCACGTCATATATGCTAAGGGTGTCTGTGTGGACCCTAAGAAAGCACAATTAGTGCTGGAGTGGGAACAACCCAAGACACCGACAGAAGTTTGAACTTTCCTAGGTTTGACAAGCTACTATAGGAGATTCATTAAGAATTTCAGTGTGGTAGTGTTATGTGACACCCTGGCGCACCACAAATGAGATAACTCAAAACCCAAATGCGGAAATAAAACTAAACATGTGGATTACTATAAATCACAGGAAATTAAAACCAATTTAGCAAAATCACCATAAACAAAAAACTCATCACATATAAGTCCTCAATAGGACATATGTATCACATAGCACATATGTCATGGTGCTTACATCATTGTGCATCATCATTCCTGTCATCAACCTATTACATGAGATACCTATTACACATATATGTACGTATACACATGCCATATCTTACATACATGGATCACAAGCCCAAAAACCACACATTGATAATGTATCCAAAAAAATACAATGAGAAATCCCCCAAAGACCTGAGTGTATAGGAATGACTCTAGGACTCTATCACCAAAAGACTAGCAGCACATCCAACCTATCAGCTACTCTTCCTCAGATGCACAATCTCTACTTCTTCGTGCGTGACCACCTAGAAGATGTGGAAATCCAGGGGGTGAGACCAAACATTCTAACGAGAGTTATAACTCTCCTCCAATGTCTATGAAAGCATAGATAACTAAGAAGGTAGGTAAAGGTACATAACAAGTTGACCAGATTCAACTAAATGATATGTATCTAACAAATAAAGCAAATTAAGCAAAACTAGGAAGTTATCACTAAGCAGTAGAACTATTAATATTCTAAGAAGGAATATGAAGAACATGTATAACAATTGACTCATCTTACCATCTTATAATTCAAGAAATTGGTAAAAAGCTAAGGCAAAGGGCTCAACCAAGGTTATTCACATTTGACCCTAAATAAGATACACTACATGACTAGGTTATGTCTTTTATTTTTGTCCTGAGGATTTGAGTTGTACCACCCAAATCCAACCAACCATTGCTAAGTCAAAATCGTTGCCATATAAGTTCAAATGGAAGAGCTGAAATCCACGACCTCTCCAATACCTCTTGGTCAACATAAGAGAAAAAAAACATCGCAAAGACATATCAGTCAACTGCAAAAATGACATATAGTCAAGCTTAGAGATTGGCTCACGCATGGCCATCCACATATATAATCACACCTAGCACACCTTGATACAGGTACACATTAGAAGAACAAGCTCACACATGTTTGTTCAAAAAATAAGGATTGGCTCACACATGGCCATCCATATCATAAGGAGAGCAGCTCAGGCATGGCTGTCTCACACAACCTATTGTGAATGTAAGGAGATACTCGACTTGCGCCCCCACATATTAAAAAATATACGCTCCGAGTTATACTCATTTCACCAATCCAACAATTAAAGCTGACACTGGAAAGGATCTATGGCACATGGAACCTACATGATTAGAGTTTAACTTGCTTAATTAATCCAATTGAGTATCTTTTAGAATCAATCAAGTTACAACGTACAAATCTAAGACAAACTCTACAAAATTAAGGGAAAGGTGCAAATCTAGAAGATATAAAATGTATAAGGTGTGAACTAGTCACATATTCACCACATGATACTTATCACACTGCCCTTCACAAGGTCATCACCAATATCACATCACAAGAGAATGTCAATTCCTCAATTACATCACTAGGGGATACCACCTCACAATAGGCATAAAGCCATCATCAAGTCATAGGACCCATCACATTAGTATGATCGCATCATGTTTCATCAAGGCTCATAGCCATTACCCTATGTCATATGATCATCACCATAGCATACACAAACTAAGATATTTAAGTACATATCACCTTCATGTTAGGGGCTTATAAATAGGAGAGAGAGAACAACATAATATAATAACCACTTCAAGAGAGATAAGAAAACACATCATGTGGTTCAACATTAGGATTAGGGTTCCATACATGACCGATTGGGGTTTTATAGTTGTATCCCATCACCAAACCCTAGGTACACAACCTTCCACTTTCTTGGAGCATATTAGGGTTAAGGAACACTGTTAATTATCCATGCTTAGAGCGTCATGTCAATAACACTAGGTATCACTATCATATACATGTGTATGTGAATTAACTTGTCATGTGTGCATGTGCTACAACCCACCATCACCTATGTATCTCAACCACACACCACACAAGGGTCACGACCGCGACACTCCAACTAGGTCATGACTGAGACACACCACCAAAAGCCTGTCTTGGCCCAAGAGCAAAACATGGCTCGACTATGTCACAAGCAATTTTTGACCACCCATCATAATAGATGTCATGACCCTCAAACACAGCCATGTCCAGACTCAAAACAGAAGCAACTTCATGACTAAAACCAACAATAATGCCATGACCCAAACCACAACACAATGTCACGAACAAAACCACAATGCAACATCACAAACACAACCAAAACTATGTTTAATTTCTAGGATTTGAGGCCTAGAATAAAATGATCTCATAAGGAATGATTGGACTACCCATATCACCAAGGTGCACCTCCTTTTTTGGGAGCCCGTCACTAAAAAACTCCATAGTTAAGCGTGCTCATCTTGGAGTAGTACTAGGATGGGTGACCAGTTGGGAAGTTGACCCCGTCTTGCGCGTGAGTGAGGAAATAGCTCGCAATAAAGGTTAGTGGTGGTCTGTGGGGACAGTCGTCATTTCTAAAACTCTACTAGAGCCTAGGGCAGTGGGCCCGGGCATTACAAATGGTATCAGAGCCATAACCCCACTAGTAGGTGGGTCCGACATGGGCCAGTGACATGCCAGTCTTTGAGTTGTGCGGTTCAGGCATGTTGGAAAGGGCTACCCGTGGTGATGGAGCCACCCTTACGCTGGTAGCTGTGGAAGGGAGCTGGGTGTACATGGTCATTTTGGGTCTGCACTGAAATGGGGAAATGTTATGAGGCCACATAGTTGATCCTTGATGAGGACGTCAAGAGTCTAAGTGGGGGATATTGTAACATCCCCAGATTTGAGGCCTTGGATAAAATGATCTTATAAGGAATGATTGGACTACCCATATCACCAAGGTGCACCTCCTTTTTTGGGAGCCCATCACTAAAAAAACTCCATAATTAAGTGTGCTCATCTTGGAGTAGCACTAGGATGGGTGACCAGTCGGGAAGTTGTCCCTGGATTGCGCGTGAGTGAGGAAATAGCTCACAGTTAAGGTTAGTGGGGGTCTGTGGGGCCAGTCATCATTTCTAAAACTCTACTAGATCCTAGGGCAGTGGGCCCGAGCGTTACACTATGCTTCTCAACCCAAGGACAAAACAAGGGTGTATGCCTAGACCCAACACACCAAGAGGACAATGTCTTGAATGCAAAAAAGGTTAAACTACAAGAAATTAAACTTCACTAAGATTAAAACTCATGGATTCAAGATCATCAAACCCTAGAGCAACATCTATGAAGATCATCTAGAAAAACCACTTAGGAGAGAGAAAGACAAACCACAACACATGGGTGAAGACATCCAAAACTCCAAGGGAAAACATGATGACTAAACTTGAACCATGGTGAAAAAACCAAAGCTCAAGATGTATGCAAGATCATCCTCTTAAAAACACTTAGAAAATGTGCACATAGAAACTAGGGTTTCAGGTTCCAAGAAAACCATGCATAGAAACTACTACCATTCAAGGTCTAAAGCATGAGAACATCTACTAGCATATTAAGGGTAAGTTTTAGAGATATATTCAACAACATGCATGTAAAGTAAAGTGCAATAATAGACAGGGTAGAGGGTTAAATCACCCGCCTTATTTGAAGAGAATCAAGCTCCAAAGAACAAGCTCCAAGGAGAAGGAATGAAGCCCCAAACAAGATCACCACTTTGGCCACAAGGTCACCTCCAAAAAGAAGAACACCTTGATCAAAAGATAACTCAAGAAAAGAGCAAGGACCCTAGGCCGAACCAAAGAAGAGAGGATAAAAGAGAAGAAAACATCCCCCCACCAGTTACCATCATGGTAAAACCACATCCTATGGCCTTTGTGAGGAGGAGTTTCTCTCAAAGTGACCACTAGAGTAGAACCCTAGTCTACAACCAAGAAGAGAGAAAGAAGAAGATAGGGGTTCCAAAGAAAAATGTGATCAAGATGGTAAAACTACTTACCAAGGAAAGGAACCACCACTAGGAGGGAGATCGAGCTTCAAGGCACCACATGCAAGGTTGAACCACCTCCAAAGCACCAAGAACAACACCTTATTTGCTCCACCAAGATACAAGGATGAGCATAAGGGAAGGGAGAAGAAGAATGTCTGAAAAAGATCACTTGCATGGAGAGAAAAGGGGTTATATACCAAAGGAGGAGGGAGGTAGGGTGAGGGGTGATGTGTCAAACCTAAAGGCACCAAAGGAACACTTGTCCACCCAAGAAACCAACATGCAACCACTTAAACCTTGCATGTATGAGATGGTGATACAACCTATGTTGAGTCTCGACCACTTGGGTACCCTAAAACATTGTTTCAGTCAAGACACTCCAAATGAGGTCGAAACAAGAGTAAAGCATCACCCTGGTCGAGACAGAAGGTCACCAAGCTCACTAGGTTGAGACACTCCAAAAAAGGACAAATTGTCTCAATCCAAGCCACAAAGCTTGAGACAATACACACCAAAGGAAGGTGTCTTGATTGAGACACTCCCAAAGAACCCACATGGGTTGAGACAAGGGTCGAGACAAATAAACAAAGCACATGTGGGTCGAAACTAAGAAAATCCTAGAAACCCTAATCACCTCAAGGGATGTCACCGCCCCATCCAAGGCCCTACCAAGGCTTCCCAAAGAATCACACTCTCTCTCATGATGCCAAGAAATATAAGGAATATTCTAGAGGTGGAAAATTGCAAGATAAGCCTCACAAATGGATAAATTACAATTTGACCCAAAACAAGTACACAAAGCACAAACATCATCCAAACAAGCTCAAACTGGAGACTTAAGCTCTTCATAAGACCTAAAGACATCTCAAAGGATTAGAGAAAGTTTCTAAGCACTTAATCAAGCAAAATAAAATAGGATTAGCCCAAAACACAGGTTAGGGGTCTTACATGTTACCCCTAACCAAGCTGACAAGGAAAGGAGTTCCTTTTATCTAGTATGACAAGTGTCAAAATTCTTTCTAACTATTGAAAGAAAAGTTGTCCAGTTCTCTAGTATCAGTTCTTCTTGGGCAAGGGAAAGGTTGTATCATTTTCTATGATGCTTCGAAGAATGGCTTGGGATGTGTGTTGATGTAGGACAAGATCATGATTTCTTTCGCTTTGTGACAACTTACGAAACACGAGGAGAACTACCCGACACATGATCTGGAGATTGCAGTGGTGATTCATGCCTTGAAGATTTGGAGAGACTATCTGTATGGGGAGGAGTTTCAAATTTTCATCAACCCCAAGAACCTTCAATATATCTTCTCTAAGCAGGAGTTGAATATGCATAAGAGAAGATGGATGGAGTTGATAAAGGAATATGATTGTATGATAGACTATCATCTAGGAAAGGAAAATGCAGTTACATATATTTTGAGAAGGAAGTCATCTTTACATGATTTAGCGTGCTATAAGCAAGACATTTTGGTGTTGCTTCGTCAGATGAACGTACAGTTTGAGGTTTCTTTGTTGACAGGCGTGTTAGTACAGTTACAAGTGAAACCTACACTGATGCAGTATATCAAATACATGTAGTGGAGTGATACAATGATGCAAAACATCTGAGCATCTATTACATCTAGTGGAGGTTGAGTTAGAGGAGGATGTGTCATATGTTGAGAGTCCTGTGTTGATCATGGATAGGAGGATGAAGAAGCTGAAGAAGAAGGATATGGTCTTATTTAAGTTTTTGTGGCATCACCATGGTGTGGAGGAATCCACATGAATTTGAGGATGAGATGTGTAGGAAGTACCCATCTTTGTTCATGTAGGATTTTGGGGGTGAAATCCTTGTTAGGGGTTTATGGTTGTAAGACCCCTTACTTTGATTTTTGGTTGAACATTCTTTCTTAGCATAATCATGTGCTTAAAAAATTAATCAAACCTTATGATGTGCTTTTATATCATGTGAAAATTTTATATTTCAAGTTTGGTCCAGTTTGAATGTTGTTTGGGTTAGTTATGCATATAGTTGCTTATTTTAGACCTAATTGCAATTTACCCATTGCTAGTCTTTTTCTTGCAATTTGACACATTCTTGTTGTGTCTCACATGTTTTGACATCAGGTTTGATATGGTGGTTATTTGGGGCACGTTGTCACACCTTGATTTGAGTGGTGATTTCTCATGTTGAGATTAGGGTTTGCATGGATGTCCTAGTTGACAGTTGACCTTGAAGTATGCTTAGCTGATGAGCCCCAGTTTTAGTGATTGCTGAGTTTTATATGACCCTACATTTTTGGAATTCAATGATGTTCCTTTATGCTACCTAGGGTTTGTGGTCGAGTAGGTTCCCTTTTCATCAAGGTCGCCAACATCACCTAGGGTTTGCAACCATTTGCTTTCTCTGATCTCTTCGGTCACCAACATCTTGCCTTAGCGATCATTTGCTTTTCTGATGCCTCCGGTCATGGTTTTTCTTGGTGGGGTCACCCTAAGTTGCATGCATGAGTGTGGTGCATGCATGGATGAGATCCTTTGGATATATGGCATGTTTAGCTTGACACCTAACCCCCTGTCTCTCTCTACAACCTTGTGCTATATAGCCCTCTCTCTTTGTAAGCAAACAACCTCTTTACACACCTAGTTCCCTCTCTTTCCTTTCTTTGGTTGCTCTTAGAACTCATTACCTCTATCTTGGTGGTGAAGGAGGAACTCAAGGTTGGAGAAGGTGGGTCGATCTTCCTTACATGCTAATTTAGAGTTTGGAGATACCCTTCTTGTGCTCGTTTGGTGCATCCTTGCTCTTCTTCTTGGTCTTGGTAAGTGAGATATCCCTCTTCATCTTAATTTTCCTTGCTTTTCTACCCTTCTTATTTCTCTTCTTGTCTGAACCCATGGTTTTCCATGGTGGTTCTTGAGTTAGAGCTTGAAGGACACCTCTTTCTTGCTTCCTTGACCTAGGGTTTGCTTCCTTCTTAGTGGCAGAGCTAGAGCTTGACTATGAAGAGCGTCAACCTAGAGTTTATTTCCCCTTTATTATTCAATCTAACTTGTTGTTTGGAGTTTCTACATCAACTACAAGGCGAGTTATATAACTTTCTCCAATGTTATTGCTAACTTCTACCTTGCATGCACCTAATTGTAAGGCCCCTAAACTTGCTTAATGAATTGAACAAGATTAATTATCATAATTTAATGCTTATAACCCTAATATAACCTTGTGATATGCTTTTAAATCATTATACAATCTTAATTTTCAAATTTGGTCCAATTTGGACACTGTTTGAGCAAGTTATGCAATTTTATGCACATTTTGACTTTTCTACAATTTACCTAATTGAGAGGTTTTCTTTGCAATTTATCCCTTGAAATGTGTTCCTTAAATATTCTATCATCATTATTGAGCTTTTTGATTCATAGTGAGGCTATTTAAACCTTAGTTTGAAGGTGTTTGCTCCAAGGGTATTTTAGGGTTTTCCCCTTCACGGATGAGCTACCTTTAGTAACTATCAACTAAGGAATTATGTGATTGGCTGGGAATTTCGACAAAGGAAATCTAATAAGGTCTAGAGGGACGGTGGGAGAGCTTCTTGTGTGTGTGCTTAGATATTCTTAATAATTTAAAGCCATGGACACTTGGATATATACTAGAATTTCAACTTTTTCTTTTTCTTAATATTAAAGTGTCATATACTTATCCCCAAGCACCAAAACGAGCCACTTTATCTCCACCACCTCTCTCCTTCTCCCAGATTTGTTCTTCCTCTATTCAACTGCGAATTTTTCTACCCAAGGAAGAAGAAAGTGGGGATCTTCTTGGAAAAAATTCTAGGGTTGCAATTGATTCCCTTTTTGGGTCTATAAAGCTTCTTCCTAGTGATCTTGACCTAAAAGTGTAATTTTTACCTTCTTTCCTCCGTCTATTTCTTTTTTATCCTTCCTCCTAGCTTTCTCCAGGTCGTAACCTTGGTGTTCCATGGTAGAAATTGCTCTAAATCCCTAAAACCCTACCTTTCTTGCTTCTTATGCTTAGGGTTTGCTCATTTGATGAAGGAAGGTGCTAGATGGATGATTTCATAGCTTATTCTTGGAATTTCTACCCTACCTGCTAGAGATTTCTTCTGTGTGGGGTTTCATATTCTCATTAGAGGCAAGTTTTATAACTTGCTCCACGTTTATTGCTTACCATAAGCTTTCTAGATCATGTTCTTGCTTGAAAATGATGATCCATGCACTAAAAAGCTATGCTTGACTTGGATTTCGACTTTTATAATGTTCCCTGTTCTGATTTCAGTTATATATGAACCTGTGATCATGTGTATGATATTCCTAAGGTAAGATATGACTTGGATCAGGTTGGTTTGACAACCTATGGTGCTAAGCACCTATCAAATAATGGTCAATTTTAGGGTATTAAGCTGATTTCTTCTATAAACCATGACCCGATGATGGTACCATTGCAAGAACCCTATGCTGTTGTATTCATAACAGCTGATGGTCGTGATCAAGGGTGTAAAATGATGGTGACAACCTATGTTCACCCCCTTAGTTCAGGTTTTGGATCAATTAGAAGTTTAATGATCAACCATTAAGTACCCTACTGATGTTATCAATCAATGTTGACATTAGCTTAATATTTGATGTTGATTAATGAATTAGTGTTGATCTAACAACCTATGGTGACTTAATGGTCACTAATGATGGTGTATCAGGTCTCTACAACCTATGGTGAGTCAAGCATTGTAGTTTTAGCATCAATTAAGCCTTAGGTCAATGGTTTCTTGGGTCACTTGATGCAATGGTCAGACCTATATTGTAATTGATGGTTTTAACATGTGAACTTGACCCAACGGTCGAGATCTACTGTTTATTCCTCCATTAAGGTGGAATGATGGCTAATGTAATATGTTGGTCCTAATAATGTGATTTAGATGGTTTCCTTTATATGATCAACTTAAGGAGCTTAATTGTTGACAATGGATGGCTTGTTTTAACCGAATAGTCAATTGTGGGTTTTACCCTACTCTCAATGGAACTTTTTGTATCGATTATCAAGGGATGTCTAGGGTTAGATGATGACTCTTTCTAGAGCACAAATCAAGGACTTCGTAGGTGATTTATCCAAGGTGTTTACTTATGTAAACAACCAATAGTCTTACCTTTTAAACATCCAATGGTTCTGGGTGACATTGTGGTATGGTGATATGGGTTGAATGATGATGGAACAAATGGAGGGTTACCCTTAATAAGTTATTCTTACCTATTCACTCATATGAATACAAGGGATGATAACCGTATTGTGTTGATATGTAACCCTAATTAGGTATAGCTTGTTATACCTAGCTTTAATATAACTAAATGATGGTAATATGGTATGAATAGTCCTTGAATGACTAATATAATCATGGAGTACTCTATTATTGTTGAAACCCTAGTATGCAATAACATGATGGTTACACCTTGATTTATGTTTGGATTCATACTTGAGAATAGTATGGAATGTGATGGTGATGCTTCACCTTATGCACCCATGATCCAATGGGGATGCCGTGAGTTAGGGTTTGGGTATGAGTGCTGATTAGTAACATTGATATAATTTATCATGTTGAACCTAACTCTAATGCAATTAGATGAATATTAGTATTCATGTTTAACATTCTTATATGATGGAATGATGGTGGAATAACCTCCTTAACATGTTCATAACCTTAATATGTTAATTAGTGGTTATCATAGCCACATGGTTGATACTTTCGTATGCTAAACATGTGCATTATGAATATGATGAGTGTTAATCATATCTAGATTCCTTGCATGTTGATGTAGTAAAGGAATGTTCTTAATGTTAATATAACCCTGCTATGATTGTTTATGAATACCACCTAGCTCATAAATGCAATATTGTGCTGATCTGGTGTATTATATATAATTGATGTTATTGAGCCTTGTTATAAGGCATGCAAAGATAAGGATGATCTTGCAGGGAATAATATGATGGTCTTAATGACATTTGGGCATGGTTGAGCCCTGAATGAGGTGTAATTCTCTTATGTTGATAAGGGTTGATACCCTATGATATTGTGAAAAGGATTTATATCTTGTGATAGTATGATGACTAGTGTGGTCTCATGAATGGAAAGTGAATAGTACCATGTGATGATGAGATGAAAAATTATGTTTCACACATTTTATATCTTTTCAAAGTTTTGATATTTATATGATTTCTAGAAGTGAATTAGGGTTTGTTTGTCTACTTGTTTGATGCAGCCTTAATTCACCCAATTGGCATAACTAATCAAGTGCAACTCTAATCATGTAGTGCACTGTGCCATAGAGCCATCTTTAGTGTCAGAACTTTATGGATGGTGAAATAAGTATTCCTAAGGGAAACTCGGAGCACATACTATTGAGTATGTGGGGGTGGTAGGTTGAGGATATATCCTTGTCATCCATAATGCAGATTGTATAGGTTTTCTTTGGACATGCCTCATACATTTATTGTGATTGAGAACGGCTACAGACGTGTCTCAGTGATTATAACATGATGTGATTAGAGGACAATTGTGGTTGAACCTCAGTGATTGGGTTTGAATACCCTAGTTTCTAGTGTTGTGACCTATACCAAGGTCGGACTAGTGGTTTTCAGCTTGACTATATGTCGCTGTAGTGGCAGCTTTGACTGATATGTTACTTCCTTTTTACTCGTACTGACTGAGGGGAAGAGATCTTAGGATACCAACACTACTAGATCTTGTACGTAATCGAATAGCCCTTCGCAGGGGTCGGTTGGACTTTGAATGGTACGGTTCAAATTCCCCAGGGCATAATAAAATATGTAATACAACCGTGTAACATATTTGTTTAGGGTTATACACAACGTTTCACATTGGATGATAACCCTTGTTTGTTCTCTTTACATAAAGATGATGCTTAGTGAAATTAAGAGATAGTAGATATACTTATGTTGTGGATATGTTTAAGATTGTAGATGCATACATACAGTAGCCATGATTATGTTTATAACTATATTGCTACTACTAATTATAATCATGATGCTAGCTATCTCATATTGTTAGTTATGTTTAGCATGCTAGCCATGCCTTTGTAACTAGAGATGCATATACTGCTAATCATGTTTATCCGAGTAGTTGTGCTTATGTTATTAGCTCTTCTTATGATGTTGATATGTTCAACCAATTAGACATGCTCATGTTGTTAGCTATGCTATGTTACTAGACTTGCTTATGATGCTAGAACTGCATATGCTACTGAATTGCTTATATTGTCAACAAGATAAAGGATGATAGTTTGGTTAATGATGATAGTTATTATCTTCTCCTTTATGTATTTTGTTAATCATCAGTACAGTTGATCTTATTTTTTATATCTGAATAAACTACTAAACTATTTAATTACTTAAAAATGTTGTAGTCAATAAACGTTGTTGGAGGTTATATCTCTTACTGGGACATGGGTCTCACCCTTGTGGTTCGCCACATTTTTTTAGGTAATCGGCAGTACTGACGACAACAAAATCATGGAAGTAAAGAGGAACTACAATAATGAATATTTGAGAAAGTTGATTAGATGTCTAGCGTGTCCAAGAGTCATCCCTATACTCTCAGGTTCAGGCATGAAAGGTTTGTATATGGTGTTTCAAATGAATCAAACTTTTGTTAGCATATTAATTCTTGTTTGTGTGGCATATACAAATATTATTCTCATGTGTATATATGTTGTGGCTAAGGCAATAGAACAATTTGTATCAAATTCTTAGCATAGTATGGATATAAAAGATGTTGGTTTCTCATGCAAATGTTTTTGAGTGAGTGTTGATGTTGGAATCGGTTTTAATTTACCCATATTTTTGGGTATGTGATTAATTAGTGATTGATTGTGTTTTATGTTTTGAGTAATCTTGTTTAGTGTAACGAGTTCTCACAGGTTAGTATCAGAGCTTTAGGTTCACTGAGTCTATAGGGACACTAGGACTTAGGACTAGAATGATGTCAAAATTAGGAATATGACATAAAAATATGGTGCATACTACCTAATCTCAGTATTTGGGTGCCCTGGCCAGGTATTCAATTATTGAAGAAGGGTAAGTATGAAACTCTTAGATTGTTATATTTTTGATTACTATGATCAAGTAGTCATTTTGAGACAACCTAAAGAGCATAACGAATAAGAAATCATGGTGTGAATATCTCAATCCTACCTTAAAGAAGATGAGAATTGCATCATTATCTATCAAAACTTGAATGTTTGGTTAATATAAGAGAATGATACAACACCATGAAATCTAAATCTGAATAAAATAAGGAAAAGAGGAGTTGTTGAAGATGTTATTCAAGAAAATAATAAAGTAAAAGACATATAAGTCTATGCTTATAAAGTGAATCAAGGTATGAAATCCACATAAGATAGAAAGAACTCCTATAATAAGTAAAAAATGAGAAGATAAATGGGAACAATGACAAAGGAATAAGGTGGAACCTGAGTTAATCTCAAACCAACCTATGTGTGTAAGAAAGTGTTAATATAAAATAAGCATAGCCTATGAAATAAACTAAGGTAGATGATCCATTTTTAATGAAGAAAATGTCGAATATGATGATTTACCTGTTGATTAGTGGTTGAAAAATATAATAAAATACGAGAACATACCCAAGTGTGATAAATAGTCATCAAGGAATGAGTAATGAGATATGTTAATTATGATGATTCCTATGCTAATGGCAAGGGACCAAAAATGAAAAAGGTAAAATGATACATAAGAAGTTGTAATATGCATAATGAAAATATAATTGGTTACCTTTTTGTTAGTGACCCTGAACAATGCTGCTATGATGTGGGAAGTATGTTTCCCTTTGTGTCTTTCCTTTCTAGGGAACAACTTTCAAGTGGACCATTGCCACTTGGTATGTGTTGATTCATTCTAAACATGAGGATGGATATCTTATTATAGAATAAGGTTGTTTGGACTATGGTTCCACGATCATAAAGTTTGTGATGATTTTTCTTTTGAGCCTTCCAATAATTAGGAAGACTCCTCTTATATGTCTTGATATTTGTTATGTTGGTAAAAGTAGATGAGATAAGGATGTGAGTTCCTTATAGAGCATGAGGTGGATACCAGGGTAATGAACCTAGTATCCAAGATGTATCAATAATATGAGAAATATGTGAAGGTTGGAGATATTTATTAAATGAACATTCCAAGTATTCCTCTCCCTTAGAGAGAGAGAGTTGATGATGACCCTCTAAATGTTGTTTAAAATAAGTGATTCTATAATGTTGTGTATGGTTCAGTGATATCTGGGAAAGACCACTATCAAGGATAGATGGTTTTTTGGTCAATAGATATGTGATACCGTGTTCCTTTAAGATAAACCTATGATCAAATATCAATGCATAAGAGTTATATTAGATGACATAATTCACATGACCATGATGAGTTTAGAGTTATGTCCTTTAAACTAACCAATGTATCAATAGAATTTATGAATAGGAGGAACAGAGTGTTCCAGTCATGTCATACAAGTTATATAAAGCTTTAAATGATGACATGTCAAAGTATTTCAAATATGGTCATATATATGATCAATATTTCTTTAAAAAACCTAAGGGTTGCTGAAGTAGCAATACCTATGAGACAAGTTGAACAAGAGTGAGATGGGGTTGATTAAGTGTCTTTATGGGACCATGATATGTCTTCTAAGTAGGTTGTGTAAATCCTAGTAAGGTGAAGATAGTGTTGTTGTTTCACCCCTAACAAGGTTGACTAGGAATGATGTTTCCTTGTATGGAATGATAGCTTCCAGCGTCAGCATTTCTTTTGATGCTGAAAAAGAACTGACAAGAGTTCTAGTGTCAGTGTAAAAAAAAGGGATGGATACATTACTTTTTTTGCTTTAAGGAATGGTATGGGACACATAACATGATTGGTAAAAAGCTAGCAAGTATGACTTTTGAGTAATATGTTGATATAATAGATATAATTTTAGGATGATAACTAGAATTTAAAGTTGAACATTACTATTAGCTTTGTACAGGGGGCACAACAAGTTTCTATGTTCCATATTTGCAAATGTCTTCTTATGTGGGGTTTTTTGTGCTGACCCAAGATGAGATATGTATGAATGATGTGACATAACCATGATATGTAGGTAACCATGTGAAGGTGATAGGATGAGGTGCAGAGGAAGTACCCATCTTTGTTTACCTTGGATTTCGGGGGCAAAATCCCTGTTAGGGGTTTATAGTTGTAAGGCCCCTAAACTTGCTTAATGAGTTGAACAAGCTTAATTATCATAATTTAATACTTATAACCCTAATATAACCTTGTGAATTGCTTTTAAATCATTATACAAGCTTAAGTTTCAAATTTGGTCCAATTTGGACACTGTTTGAGCAAGTTATGCAATTTTATGCACATTTTGGACTTTTCTACAATTTACCCAATTGAGAGGTTTTCTTTGCAATTTATCACTTGCAATATGTTCCTTAGATATTTTATCATAATTATTGAGCTTGTTGATCCAAGGGGCGCCTATTTAAACCTTGATTTGAAGGTGTTTGCTCCAAGGATATTTTAGGGTTTTCCCCTTCACGGATGAGCTACCCTTAGTAGCTATCAACTAAGGAATTATGTGATTGGCTGGGAATTTCGACAAAGGAAAGCTAAGCAGGTCTAGAGGGATGGTGGGAGAGCTGCTTGTGTGTGTGCTTAAATATTCTTAATAATTTAAAGCCATGGACACTTGGATATATACTAGAATTTCAACCTTTTCTTTTTCTTAATATTAAAGTGTCATATACTTATCCCCAAGCACCAAAACGAGCCACTTTCTCTCCACCACCTCTCTCCTTCTCCCAAATTCGTTCTCCCTCTGTTCAGCTACAAATTTTGCTGCCCAAGGAAGAAGAAAGTGGGGATCTTCTTGGAAAAAATCTAGGGTTGCAATTGATTCCCTTTTTGGGTCTATAAAGCTTCTTCCTAGTGATCTTGACCTAAAAGTGTAGTTTTACCTTCTTTACTCCATATATTTCTTTGTTATCATTCCTCCTAGTTTTCTCCAGGTTGTAACATTGGTGTTCCATGGTAGAAATTGCTCTAAATCCCTAAAACTCTACCTTTCTTGCTCCTTATGCTTAGGGTTTGCTCATTTGATGAAGAAAGGTGCTAGATGGACGAATTCATAGCTTATTCTTGGATTTTCTACCCTACCTGCTCGAGATTTCTTTTGTGTGGGGTTTCATCTTCTCATTAGAGGCAAGTTTTGATAAATGTGTTTTCATCACTTTTATTTGCATCTTTTAGATATCTTTTTATGATTGTTTTGTTGTTTATTTTCTTAGTTTTATAATTAATTACATTATATTATATTTTTCTCTTCAAGAAGAATTTTAATTATATTTTCTTGGATTTTGTAGGAAATGAGATAAATATTCTTGGAGTACAATTGCACAATTTGCAGCAGTCCTGTAATTATTGTATATCTGTCACCAAAAGTGCCATAACTCTTGCATCCAAAGTCCAAATTGAGTGTACAAGTATTCATTGGAAAGGAAATTTAATTTCCTAAAAGAATAACCTATTGTTTGGACCGTTTTTGTGCTTTTTACGGGAGTGAAATACGTTCTAATTCTCTGTTGTGGGAATCTATATTGAAGAGAGTGACATGGTCAAGACAATTAAAGTTTATCAAATTCCTATTGACCAAATCTTGAAAATTCAAAAGGATAGCTCCCTCTCTTCCCCCCTTTTTTGGATAGCCTACCCCTCCTTCTCCTATAAAAGGAAAGGCACTTCCTCCTCCCAAGCATCATCTTTTGTATCGGAATTCTGAGCATTTGTTCTCCTATTATTCAAGCAATAGAATTTCTTCTTAGTGTTCTTTAATTCTTACAATTTACATTCTTGCAATAGATCTAGTTGTTCTTCCTTTCTTCTTCTTTCTCTTCTGTGGATTGGAGTAAGGGTTGAAGAGATTGGCCATTTAATTGTCTCTAGCCTAAGGATTTTCCTTTAGTAAGACTAGACTATGGCCATTTCACTTCTCCCCTCCGCCTCCATGTTTTCCACAAGCATGTGTGAGTAGACTTCTATCGAGGCAAGGGGAATAACCCCTTAGCCATGGTTTTAAAGACTTTTTATTAAATGACTAGATGGTAATCGATTTTAATTAATGGTTGATCTTCGGATCCCACGTTAATCTGGATGGAAATGACTATAGAAATCCGGATTTAGAATAATAAAATCGATTGCATAGACGTTTTGATATGACCATAGATTTTTGTCTTTTAGAATGATAAACTAGGAAGCATGAGCACCAAGACCAATGGGATCATGTGGAGTTTATATCTTGTAAGTTTTTAAATTCGCAAACCTTCATCGAATCGTCGCTTAAGAATTAGTTGTTATCGCCTAGGCTAAGGTGGTGAAAACCCCTACGAGCCTCGATTCTCTCTCTTTGATTTCAACCTCCATTGATTTGCTTTCTTTAATTCTAGTCTTTTTCCATTCACAATAGTCTACTTGTGCTAACAATTGTTTCTTTTCCTTGTGACAGGGGCAAAATAAATTCTTGTTATTACATTGTTACTTTGTGTTTATTTCTTATTTTAGTGTAATCAATCAAACCCCCAACCCGACTTTTACTTTCCGTTCTAAATCTGAAAATACAAAAAAATAACAAAATAGTTCTTCAAAATAATTAGGATAAAAGAAACAATCTTAAAAAGTTATCCTGTGGGATCGACTCTATCTATACTAGCCTTAAACGGAAAGTTCAAAAAGGATTAAACTCTAAGATAATTATCTTAGTGATTGTAATTGCTAAGTGACACATTAACAATTTGGTGCCGCTGCCGGGGACAACGAATTTGTTTCTTCGAACCCCAAAATTTTTTTTTGAAAAACTTTTTTCCCCTTTTTTATGCCTTCCGAGTAACATTCTGGAAGTGCTACTCCTTCTGCCGAGTTTCCATTCCGGCAGTCTATTTTTTCTGCACACGATTAACTGCTTCATTTGTGCATGCGACGCCCGAACGCCGATTTTGATTGTTTGATCCAGAAATAGAAAGGACTTTTCATCATTTAAACCGTCAAAGTCAAATAAAAATGAACAAGGAAGAAGTAGCCATTAAAATCGAACAAGCCCTTACAGCTCAAAGAGAGCGAATTCAAGCTGAACAAGTGGAAAGAGAAGCCGCTTTATGCACAACCTATATGGCTGAACAAGAAAAGCTAGAGGTCAATAGGAGGGAAGCTGAAAGGCAAAAACAATTAAAAGATTTTTCTGTTCCCAAAACTTCCTACGCGCAACATCCTGTCATGCCTCCCGACCTCCTTGCCCCCCAATTTGAGATCCGAACTCAATGGATCACCATGCTCCAAGCCAATCCCTTCTCTGGCAACAATGGGGAAAGTTGCCAAGATCACCTACAAAGATTCATCGACCTTTGTTCTTTGAATAAGATTCCAGGTGTTTCAGGAGATGCAATCCGTCTTCGATTGTTCAAGTACCCCCTTATCGTCCAAGCTAGTAGCTGGTATTACACCATGGAATGTGAGTATCAAGTCACAACTTGGGAAGCCTTCCAAAACAAATTTCTTGAAAAGTTTTACCCCCCTCTCTCACATATAAAATCAGGGGTCAAATCACCCACTTCTCATGTCACCGGGTGAATCTCTAGGAGAAGCTTGGGAAAGGTTCAAAGACCTACTTAGGAAGTGTCCCCATCATGACATTATCCAAGCCCAACTCATTGAAATTTTCTATCGTGGCATTGACAATGAAACCAAGTTCTTTCTCGATTCCTCATATGGAGGAAATTTCATGCACCAAAGCCTGACTAGTGCATGGGAGGTTGTGAAATGAGCCTCCGAGACAAGAGCTAGATGAGGAGTAGGTGGTGTTCTTAGGGTAGCTAAGGCCGAAAGTGATCCTGACATCCAAAGCATAGCTGAAAGCCTTAAGTTGATCACCTTAAAACAAGATCGTTTGGAAGCATCCTTAAGCTATAGAGATCTACCTCAACAAATAAAATCCGTAGATTCTCTTTGTGGTATTTTCCAAGGTTATGACCACACCACACTTCATTTTCAAGATATTTACAACACTCCCATGCAACCTGAGTTTGAACAACAATTAGAAGACCTAAATTCAATTCACACCATTCCAGATCAAGCCTACTACAATCGAAATCAAACTCGGAACCACCCTGGTTTCCAATATGGGAATGCTTATGGGGCTGAAAATTTCAACCAACTCTAAAACCAACAAATACCTCCCTACCCTCAATCCAACAACCGACCACCACCCGGGTTTCCATACAACAACCAAAGAAATCTTGGGAGTCAAAACAATCATAGAAATAATTACCAAAATTGACAACCCTACCAACAATTCCAAAACTTAAACCTTCCACCCCAAAATCTAAACCAATCTCAACCTCCCCAACCGCCTCAAAATGCTCCCCCTCCTCCTCCCCCAAGTCATCCTAGCCTGGAAAACATAGAACAAACCCTCATGGCCATACAAGCCCATCAAAAGGCAACTGACACACAGTTGGCCAACCTATTTGCCCAACAAAAACCTCCCGCCGATTCCTTCTCTGGGCAGCCCGAAAATAACCCCAAGCACCCCGAACAGCTTAAAGTTGTCACCACTCATTCAGGAAAAGCACGCTCCACTCCTCCCACTGACACCACTCCCACCACACCACTAGAAGTTGAGGATGACGATTTTGTTGTTGTTGAACCCGAACCTATCGCTAAACAAGCCATCACCGAAACCCCACCGGTAGAAGAAGAGGAACCAATCTACAAACCACGATCTCCCTACCAAGCCCATCTAAAGAAAACAAGGCTAGATGTCCGGTTCATGAAATTTAGGGATGCCATGAAGAAGCTACACATTGACATTCCTTTTCTTGATGCTCTAGCTGACATGCCTACCTGGTCCAAATACATGAAATCTCTTTTGACTAGGAAGTATTCCACCGAGGAATATGAAACTATCAAACTTGCTAGGACCACCTACAACATAATCCAAAGTAAAATGCCTAAAAAACAAAAAGATCCCGGTTCCTTTGGAATAAGATGTTACTTAGGTGACAATGCTTGTAGGGAAGGCCTAGCTGTTCTAGGAGCCAGCATATCCATCATGCCTTATAGTCTATGCAAAATATTAGGATTCCATGATATGCTACCAACAACCATGACCATCTAGTTGGTGGACTCCTCCATGACCAAGCCCATGGGAATCATAGAAGACATTCCCGTCTGGGTTGGGAAAGATGCCAATGTTCCATGTGACTTTGTGATCATGGACATCAAGGAAGATTTATGTTACCCCCTCATCTTTGGCCGTCCCTTCCTAGCCACATCCAGAGCCTTGATTAATGTTGAGGCTGGAACCATTCTCTTAAGGTTAGGAAGGCAAACACTAGAATTCAGAGTCTTTGAGAGCATGAAAGGGCCTAGTTTCCAAGAAGAAATTTATCTCCTTGATTGCATTGACAAACCATCTCAGCTAAGACAAGAATGGGATCTAGTAGATGATCCTCTATACACAACCCTTACTAGCTCTCCTGATTGTAACTTTAGCAATGAACAATTTGACCAATGCATCACCCATCTAGACTGTTTTGAGGGGATCCCCAATGCTGAAATTGAGAGCCTTAAGATGATCTCCACAGTGGAGGGAGAACCTGAATCACCTAAAGTCCCAGAAATGAAGACTCTCCCCATAGGGATAAAATACGTGTTTCTTGATGAACAACAATTATGTCCTATCATTATCAATTCTGACCTCACCATTGAACAGGAAAACACACTTCTGGGAGAACTTAGGAAAAGAAAAATGGCTTTAGGGTACAAAATGACAGATTTAGTTGGGATTGATCAATCCATTTGCATTCATAAGATCCCTATGATTGAAGAAAACAAACCATCCCGAGACCCACAGAGGAAACTCAACCCAAACATGAAGGAGGTTGTTCGTCTTGCAGTTATTAAACTTTTGACTGCAGGAATCATGTACCCCATCTCTGACTCCCCTTGGGTTAGCCCTGTCCAAGTTGTCCCCAAAAAGGGAGGGACCACAATCATTAGGAATGAAAAGAATGAGCTCATCCCCACCCACACTGTCACAGGGTGGAGGATGTGTATTGACTATAGGAAACTCAACAAAGAAACTAGGAAAGACTACTTCCCACTTCCTTTTCTAGATCAAGTTCTTGAACGTTTAGCTCATCAACAATACTTTTGTTATCTAGATGGCTATTCAGGTTTTTATCAAATTCCCATTCACCCTGAAGATCAAGAGAAAACCACCTTCATATGCCCTTTTGGTACATACGCCTTTAGACGAATGCCCTTTGGCCTATGAAATGCACCGGCCACCTTTCAAAGATGTATGTCTGCCATTTTTTCAGGATTAATAGAAACTGTCATGGAAGTTTTCATGGATGACTTCTCCGTCTATGGAGATAGTTTCAATTCTTTCCTTAGAAACCTCTCCCTTGTTCTTGATAGATGCATTGAGTCACACTTAGTCCTTAATTGGGAGAAGTGTCACTTCATGGTTAAAGAAGGAATTGTTTTGGGCCACAAAGTAAGCAATCAAGGTGTTGAAGTGGACAAAGCTAAGATTGAGATCATCACCAAGCTCCCCCCTCCCTCCTCTGTCAAAGACATTCGGACCTTCTTAGGACACGCTGGGTTCTATCGATGATTCATTCGTGATTTCTCAAAAATCACCAAACCTCTCACCAACCTTCTTCAAAAGGAGGTCCCCTTTCATTTTGACCAAGCTTGCATGGACAACTTCCTATGCTTGAAAGATGTTCTCACCTCCACTCCCATCATCCGTGCTCCTGACTGGGCCCTACCTTTCAAAATCATGTGCGATGCTAGCGACTTTGCTGTAGGTACCATTTTAGGACAAAGAGTTGACAAAAAACATCATGTCATCTATTATGCATCTAAGACCCTAGATGAAGCTCAGTGAAATTACACTGTCACTGAAAAAGAAATGCTAGCCATTGTCTATGCATTTGACAAATTTCTCTCTTATCTTGTTGGTTCAAAGGTTATCATTTATACTGATCATGTAGCCATTCACTACCTTATGACCAAGAAAGATGCCAAGCCTAGACTCATAAGATGGTTTTTGTTATTGTAAGAATTTGATCTAGAAATCCTAGACAAAAAGGGATCAGAGAATGTTGTGGCTGACCACCTCAGTAGACTTAGTTATAGTCCTATTGATGAATATCCCATAAATGAATCCTTGCCCGATGACCAATTGCTTAAGGCAGACTCTCAATTTCCTTGGTTTGCTGATTTTGTGAATTATTTAGCTGCAGGTGTATTTCATCCCGAATACAAGGAACACTCTAAAGCTAAATTTTTACATGACGTCAAAAATTACTATTGGGATGAACCTTATCTTTTCATACTTTACGCCGAAAATTTGTATCGTCGTTGTGTTTCCCAAGAAGAAAGCATTGAAATCCTAGAGTAATGCCACTCTGGCCCATGTGATGGGCACATGAGTTCCCAAAAAACCCCTACAAAGGTCTTGCAATGCGGTTTCTATTGGCCCACCATTTTTAAGGATTCATATGACTATGTGCTTTCTTGTGATCAATGTCAAAGGAAGGGCAACATTTCTAAACGAGACCAAATGCCCCTAACATCTTGGCAAGAACTAGAAATTTTTGATGTTTGGGGAATCGATTATATGGGCCCATTTCCTTCTTCTTATGGGTTTTCTTACATCTTGGTTGCGGTAGATTACATGTCCAAATGGGTTGAAGTTGTTCCCACAAAAACTTGCGACTCTAAACCTGTTAAAAAACTTTTCAAAGATATTATCTTCCCTAGATTTGGGGTCCCGCGCACCGTTATTTTTGACGGGGGATCCCACTTTTTAGAAAAAAGTTTTAAAGCATTATTGAAAAAATATGGAGTTCACCACAAAGTCGCCACCCCTTACCATCCTCAGACTAGTGGGCAAGTAGAGGTCTCCAATAAAAAAATCAAATCCATTTTAGAAAAAATGGTGGGTCGCACTAGGAAAGATTGGGCGTTAAAAATTAATGACGCTCTGTGGGCATACAGAACAGCTTACAAAATGCCCATTGGCACTACACCCTTTAGACTGATCTACGACAAGTCATGTCACTTGCCAATTAAGTTAGAGCACAAGGCCAGTTGGGCTATCAAAAGCCTTAATTTTGACCTCTCTTCCGCAGGAGAAAACTGTCTTCTCCAATTGAATGAGCTTGATAAACTTAGGATGACCACCTATGAAAATGCCAGAATTTACAAGGACCGAACCAAAATATGGCATGATGGTCACATAAGGTGAAAGGACATTAGAGAAGGGGACCGAGTTTTAGTTTTCAATTCACGATTAAGACTTTTTCTAGGAAAACTCAAATTAAGATGGTACAACCCCTATATTATCAAATGTGCCCATCCTCATGGTACATTTCTACTGTGGGATAAAGTCTTAGGAGAATTTAAGGTCAATGGACACCGACTCAAAAGATACATTGCCGCTGAAGAGCTTGTCACTTTAGATTCAAATAAACAATCATCCCTACAAGATTTGACCTTGTCCGACCCCATGACTTCACCAAATCCCAATAACTGATCATTTTCTGTCAGGCCACGACGTTAAACACTACGCTAGTTGGGAGGCAACCCAACACTATCTTTCCTTCCATCTATTTCTTTCCTTGTTTTGCTTTCGTTCTGCTTTTTATCTGAACCACATATATCTCATGTAGCACTCGTAGGAGTCCTGACATGTAGATTGTGGCACTATGCTCCTAGCCGCCCATCATATGAGGAGTATGGGGGCCTGTAGGCTTACCCGGATCCCAACTCCCCTTACTAGGGGAAACTTCCACCTCTGCAGCAGTGATCTTCTTCTCTCCATCTCGGTCTAAGGGTTTCTCGGGATGAGCAAAACTCTAAGTCTGGGGTGGGGGTGGGTGGTACGTGATCCACCCCATTATCTTCCCTTTTTCCACATTTCTTTTTTGTACCTTTTATTATATTGCATGTACTTTTCTTTTTTTGGAAGTTTTGGCCTTTATCTAGTCGGCCCATTAATTAGACATATATTATTTTACCCCAAATTGAATTTTGTAAACTTTTTGCAAAGACTATTACAAATTGCCATGTCTGAAACCACCATGTCACCTAGGATCCTTAATAACATCACTCCTCAGAATAGTTGGCAAGTCATAAGGAATCGATCAGAACCAAACATAAATTTCCCTATATTTAAACAATGGATTATCTTGTTATAAAATTTGTATGATGTGATTTATAGGAATACTCTAACTAGAGAAATGACACTCTTTGACAAAAATATATGAAAAAAAATTGAAAGTTATAAGCACAAGAACATCTCTTCCTTCCCTCTATTTTTCTTCTAAAAAAGAGAAGCAAAGAATCACCACCAGAAAAAAATCAAGTCCGGGGTGGCATGCTTCCCAAAATGAAAACTCCATACCCCACAAAGGGGCGTACCATCAAAAGATGCCAAAAGTGCACATGAAAAAAAATTGTGACCAATGTAGCCACAACTCCATAAATTCATATCCCGAGTCGAATAGAGGAGGGATCACTATATTTTCATCACTTCTTTCTTTGTTTTCACACCCCCAAATTCATCATATTCTTGTGCAATAATTAAAAAAAAGTAATAAAAAATTGAGAGTGTCAAAGTGAAAGTAAGAGATTCCTATTTTTCTACAAATTCTTATTTTAGAAGCTAGATTTGACAATTGTTTTGATAGGGAATATAGAATTTTATGCTATGTGGTTCTAGGAGATCGGGTCACTTGGCCAAAATTTGGAGGTGAGGATTGTATTGATGTTATTAAGGTGAGGATGGCATATTGGGAGTATAAATTGGACTTTATTTGTGATTTTACTTGCTTGAGGACAAGCAAAGATTCAAGTCTGGGGTATTTTGATAAATGTGTTTTCATCACTTTTATTTGCATCTTTTAGATATCTTTTTATGATTATTTTCTTAGTTTTATAATTAATTACATTATATTATATTTTTCTCTTTAAGAAGAATTTTAATTATATTTTCTTGGATTTTGTAGGAAATGGGGTAAATATTCTTGGAGTATAATTGCACAATTTGCAACAGTCTTGTAATTATTGTATATCTGTCACCAAAAGTGCCATAACTCTTGGATCCAAAGTCCAAATCGAGTGTACAAGTATTCATTGGAAAGGAAATTTAATTTTATAAAAGAATATACTATTATTTGAACCACTTTTGTGCTTTTTATAGGATCGAAATACGTTTGAAATCGCTGCTATGGGAATCTACATTGAAGAGAGTTACATGGTCAAGACAATTTTTTTTGGTCAGTCAAAAAGCGTGTTACTGTATTACCAAAACTTTGGGCACAATGTACCCCATTACAGAAAGAACATAAAACCTTGATACCAACAGGCTGGTAATCAAGGCGAAAGGAACAAAAAAAACATGAAACTGTGCATAAGGCAAAGATCCTAAACAACTCGACCTGTGACATGAAGTCTTAAACAAAGCCAAGCCCTCAAAAGCATGAAAACCACCCACAAAGAATGAGAACAAGGACTCTGCAGACGAACCACATATCAACAGACCCAGGAATATAGGGTCTCAACAACAACACACAAAATCAAAGCTTCAATTAACCAGAACTCAGACTAGGTCCAAATCATCATCAGCTGGAAACGCGAACATAGCTGCAGCCAGTTCTTGGTTAGCTCCAGCATGATGCACAAAAGCTTACTCCACCATAGCACCCGAAAGGTGCTGTAGTAGCAGCCATCACCCTACCAAACCAGCCATCGTGAAGCAAACCAAGGACCCATTGCAATCAAAGGCAAAAACACCTACCACCAAACCTTCCTCACACATAGCATTACAACCATTCCCTAAAATAAGTGGGAAGAAGAAGGAAGTAGATATTACACCATTGGGAGTGAATCCAGGCATCTTGACGAGGTGGTTATATAGTAGGATGATTTGGTCGAACAACTTGTAGAAGCTCTTACAAGCATCATCAGAGGATGCCTAGAGATCTCTCGCTACTGATTGGCAGTAGCATATCATTAAACACCACGAGGGTGTTCCTTCACGCTGTACAGGCGGACCAGGAAGGAGAATCACCCCCTAGACCCAGCCCGCGCAACGCCAGAGGCCTAGATCATCTGCCAGCAGAGCAAGACCGGATGCTGCAACTTGACCACCACCACTCTGAGCTGAGTAGAGGATGAGGAGTACCCATCTCGAGTGGTGTCTCCGTCTGCCACTGGCCATCAAATCAACTAAGCCGCCCAAATCTGAAGAAGCGGGCCAGGCGTTGTGGTTGAGAGGGGAAACATCGTCACCCATCAAAGCTTTCTTTGGTGGCGGGGGAGGCATCGTCATCATCATCGGTCAGCCCGAGGCGAATCGCCCAATCTCGACAGCCGCCCAGTGCTTATCCTTCATCAAGTTCTTCATTAACCTGGACAGAAGAGCAAAGCCACTGTGAAGGAGAGCCCTAGTCTACCACCAGCCTCCGTAGCTTCCTAGAAGATTGAAGTCGATGTCGAAAGGGGCACCATCCACCAAGTAGGACCAGATCTCTCACGAGAGAAGAGGATGAGGGAGAAGGGGTACATACCCCCTTTCACCAGCGGTGATGCAGAACAACCCGCGAGAACCAAGACCAGGTGGGAGCGCTCATTCCGTCTGCCTCTCTTGGACAAGGTGGAAGTCAACCAAGTTGACAGTGCGAACCACAGATCCCGGCCTCATCCACACGATGCTACACGAAACCCATCCAGAACTATTGAGGAGAAGCCCCGACGAAACAGACAAAATGCTACTCTTCCACAAGGATCCAGACCACCCCTCACTAGGTTCACAGCCGTGGACGTTGGAGAGCCAGGGGGAGGAAGGCACCTAGGGCGCTCCCTCCCCCCAACAGCGACCGCCGGGAGGAGCTAGAGAGAAGGCAGAGTCGTCTCCCTCTGTAATTAGACGAGTCTTAAAGTCTATCAAATTCCTATTGACCAAATCTTGAAAATTCAAAAGGATAGCTCCCTCTCTCCCCCCCTCTTTTTTTGGATAGCCTACCCCTCCTTCACCTATAAAAGGAAAGGCACTTCCTCCTTCCAAGCATCATCTTTTGTATCATCTTTTGTACCAGAATTCTAAGCATTTGTTCTCCTATTATTCAAGCAATAGAATTTCTTCTTAGTGTTCTTTAATTCTTGCAATTTACATTCTTGCAATAGATCTAGTTGTTCTTCCTTTCTTCTTCTTTCTCTTCCATGGATTGGAGCAAGAATTGAAGAGATTGGCCATTTAATTTTCTCTAGCCTAAGGATTTTCCTTTAGTAAGACTAGACTATGGCCATTTCGCTTCTCCCCTCTGCCTCCATGTTTTCCACAAGCATGTGTGAGTAGATTTCTATCGAGGCAAGGGGAATAACCCCTTAGCCATGGTTTTAAAGACTTTTTCTTAAACGACTAGATGGTAATCGATTTTAATTAACGGTTGATCTTCAGATCCCACGTTAATCCGGATGGAAATGACCATGGAAATCTGGATTTAGAACAATAAAATCGATTGCATAGATGTTTTGATATGACCGTGGATTTTTGTCTTTTAGGATGATAAACTAGGAAGCATGAGCACCAAGACCAATGGGCTCATGTGGAGTTTATCTCTTGTGAGTTTTTAAATTCGCAAACCTTCATCGAATCGTCGCTTAAGAATTAGTTGTTATCGCCTAGGCTAAGGTGGTGAAAACCCCTAAGAGCCTCGATTCTCTCTCTTTGATTTCAACCTCCGTTGATTTGCTTTCTTTACTTCTAGTCTTTTTCCATCCACAATAGTCTACTTGTGCTAACAATTGTTTCTTTTCCTTGTGATAGGGGCAAAATAAATTCTTGTTATTACATTGTTACTTTATGTTTATTTATTATTTTAGTGTAATCAATCAAACCCCAACCCAACTTTTACTTTCCGTTCTAAATCTAAAAATACAAAAAAATAACAAAATAGTTCTTCAAAATAATTAGGATAAAAGAAACAATCTTAAAAAGTTGTCACGTGGGATTGACCCTTTCTATACTAGCCTTAAACGGAATGTTGAAAAAGGATTAAACTCTAGGATAATTATCTTAGTGATTGTAAGTGCTAAGTGATGCATTAACAAGTTTTATAAATTGCTCCACGTTTATTTCTTACCATACACTTTCTTGATCATGTTCTTGCTTGAAAATGATGATCCATGCACTAAAAAGCTATGCTTGACTTGGATTTCAATTTTTATAATGTTCCCTATTCTGATTTGAGTTATATATGAACCTATGATCATGTGTATGATATTACTAAGGTACGATATGACCTGGATCAGGTTGATTTGACAACCTATGGTGCTAAGCACCTATCAAACAATGGTCAATTTTAGGGTATTAAGTTGATTTCTTCTATAAACCATGACCCGATGATGGTACCATTGCAACAACCCTATGGTGTTGTATTCATAACAATTGATGGTCGTGATCAAGGGTGTCAAATGATGGTGACAACCTATGTTCACACCCTTAGTTCAGGTTTTGGATCAATTAGAAGTTTAATGATCAACCATTAAGTACCCTACTGATGTTATCAATCAATGTTGACATTAGCTTAATATTTGATGTTGATTAATGAATTAGTGTTGATCTAACAAACTATGGTGACTTAATGGTCACTAATGATGGTGGATCAGGTCTATACAACCTATGGTGAGTCAAGCATTGTAGTTTTAGCATCAATTAAGCCTTAGGTCAATGGTTTCTTGGGTCACTTGATGCAATGGTCAGACCTATATTGTAATTGATGGTTTTAACATGTGAACTTGACCCAACAGTCGAGATCTACTGTTTATTCCTCCATTAAGGTGGAATGATAGCTAATGTAATATTTTGGTCCTAATAATGTGATTTAGATGGTTTCCTTTATATGATCAACTTAAGGAGCTTAATTGTTGACAATGGATGGCTTGTTTTAACTGAATAGTCGATTGTGGGTTTTACCCTACTCTCAATGGAACTTTTTGTATCAATTATCAAGGGATGTCTAGGGTTAGATGGTGACTCTTTCTAGAGCACAAATCAAGGACTTTGTAGGTGGTTTATCCAAGATGTTTACTTATGTAAACAACCAATAATCTTACCTTTTAAACATCCAATGGTTCTGGGTGACATTGTGGTATGGTGATATGGGTTGAATGATGATGGAACAAATGGAGGGTTACCCTTAATAAGTTAGTCTTAACTATTCACTCATATGAATACAAGGGATGATAACTGTATTGTGTTGATATGTAACCCTAATTAGGTATAGCTTGTTACACCTAGATTTAATATAACTAAATGATGGTAATTGAGTATGAATAGTCCTTGAATGACTAATACAATCATGGAGTACTCTATTATTGTTGAAACCATAGTATGCTATAACCTAATGGTTACACCTTGATTTATGTGTGGATTCATACTTGAGAATAGTATGGAATGTGATGGTGATGCTTCACCTTATGCACCCATGATCCAATGGGGATGCCGTGAGTTAGGGTTTGGGTATGAGTGCTGATTAGTAACATTGATATAATTTATCATGTTGAACCTAACTCTAATGCAATTAGATGAATATGAGTATTCATGTTTAACATTCTTATATGATGGATGATGGTGGAATAACCTCCTTAACATGTTCATAACCTTAATGTGTTAATTGGTGGTTATCATAGCCACATGGTTGATACTTTCGTATGCTAAACATGTGCATTATGAATATGATGAGTGTTAATCATATCTAGATTCCTTGCATGTTGATGTAATAAAGGAATGTTCTTAATGTTAATATAACCCTGCTATGATTGTTTATGAATACCACCTAGCTCATAAATGCAATATTGTGCTGATCTAGTGTATTATATATAATTGATGTTGTTGAGCCTTGTTATAAGGCATGCAAAGATAAGGATGATCTTGCAGGGAATAATATGATGGTCTTAATGACCTTTGGGCATGGTTGAGCCCTGAATGAGGTGTAATCATATTATGTTGATAAGGGTTGATACCCTGTGATATTGTGAAAATGATTTATATCTTGTGATAGTATGATGACTAGTGTGGTCTCATGAATGGAAAGTGAATAGTACCATGTGATGATGTGATGAGAAATTATGTTTCACACATTTTATATCTTTTCAAAGTTTTGATATTTATATTCTTTCTAGAAGTGAATTAGGGTTTGTATGTTCACTTGTTTGATGCAGCCTTAATTCACCCAATTGGCATAACTAATCAAGTGCAACTCTAATCATGTAGTTCCCTGTGCCGTAGAGACATCTTCAGTGTCAAAACTTGCTGGATGGTGAAATGATTATTCCTAAGTGAAACTCAGAGCGCATACTTTTGAGTATGTAGGGGTGGCAGGTTGAGGATATATCCTTGTCATCCACAATGCAGATTGTGGAGGTTGGCTTTGGACATGCCTCATACATCTGATGTGATTGAGAACGGCTACAGTCGTGTCTCGGTGATTATAACATGATTTTATTAGAGGACAACTGCGGTTGTACCTCAGTGATTGGGTTTGAATACCCTGGTTTCTAGTGTCGTGACCTATACCAAGGTCGGACTAGTTGTTTTCATCTTGACTATATGTAGTTGTGGTGGCAACTTTGACTAATATGTCACTACCTTTTTACTCGTACTGACCAAGGGGAAGAGATATTAGGATACCAACACTCCTAGATCTTGTACGGAACTAAATAGCCCTTCGCAGGGGTCGGTTGGACTTTGAATGGTACAATTCAAATTCCCCAGGGCATAATAAAAGATGTAATACAGCCGTGTAACATATTTGTTTAGGGTTATACACAACGTTTCACATTGGATGATAACCCTTGTTTGTTCTCTTTACATAAAGATGATGCTTAGTGCAATTAAGAGATAGTAGATATACTTATGTTGTGGATATGCTTAAGATTGTAGATGTGTACATACAATAGCCATGATTATGTTGATAACTATACTGCTACTACTGATTATAATCATGATGCTAGCTATCTCATATTGTTAGTTATGTTTAGTATGCTAGCCATGCCTTTGTAACTAGAGATGCATATACTGCTAATCATGCTTATCCAAGTAGTTTTGCTTATGTTGTTATCTCTTCTTATGATGTTGATATGTTCAACCAATTAGACATGATCATGTTGTTACATATGCTATGTTACTAGACTTGCTTATGATGCTAGAACTGCATATGCTACTGAATTGATTATATTATCAACAAGATAAAGGATGATAGTTTGGTTAATGATAATAGTTATTATCCGCTCCTTCATGTATTTTGTTAATCATCAGATCTTATTTGTTATATCTGATTAAACTGATAAATTGTTTAATTACTTAAAAATGTTGTAATCAATAAACGTTGTTAGAGGTTATATCTCTTACTGGGACATGGGTCTCACCCTTGTGGTTCGCCACATTTTTTTAGGTAATCGGCAGTGACAAAAACAGAACCATGGAAGTAAAGTGGAACTACAATAATAAATCTTTGATAAAGTTGATTAGATGTCTAGTGTGTCCTAGAGTCATCCCTGTACTCTCAGGTCCGGGCAGGAAAAGTTTGTATATGGTGTTTCAAATGAATCAAACTTTTGTTAGCATATTAATGCTTGTTTGTGTGGCATATAAAAATATTGTTCTCATGTATATATATGTTGTGGCTAAGGCAATAGAACAATTTGTATCAAATTCTTAGCATAGTATGGATATAAAAGATGTTGGTCTCTCATGCAAATGTTTTTGAGTGAGTGTTGACATTGAAATCGGTTTTAATTTACCCATATTTTTGGGTATGTGATTAATTAGTGATTGATTGTGTTTTATGTTTTGAGTAATCTTGTTTAGTGTAATGAGTTCTCACACTAATCTTATTCTAAAACATGGTTACAAGTTGAAAGATAATATTTTGTACCTATGGATTGTGTTTACATGGTGATTTTGAGTAGATAATTCTTCTTGGATGTACCCTAATACTTGTGCATGAATCTCCTCTTGTTGATGGAAGTTTTGGTCCCTACATGCATGTGAAAATGATGGTTTTGTCCCTCTCGATTTTTGGTTGCTAAATTAGGGTTTTGAGTTAAATTTCTTCCTAGTGATGAAACTTGATGATCTTTCAGTTTCTTGATGACGATCAATCTATTTGGGCCCTTGTGGCCAATGAGTTCTAGGTCTCTCCGTGGTTACCAAGTTTCTCTCTTGATGGTTCTCTAGGTTTTGTATTTTATATGGTTGCCAAGAACTGATTTCCATAATGGTCGATGAAGGTTGCATCCATGATGGTCGCTAAGCTTGATTTTCCTTGCAGTCGATGAGGTTTGTTTTCCATGTTTGGTCGCTAAGCTTGATATTCCTTGTGGTTGATGAGGTTTGTTCTCCATGTTTGGTTTCCAAAAGGGTGAACCCTAATTTTCCTTTGGTCACCAATGCTTGTCTTTTCAGTGATGGATGATGTCACCTAACCATAGTGGATGCTGAAGTAATTAACCTTAGCGTATGTTGAAGTAGGTGAACCTAGTTTTCAATGGTCATCAATGCTTATGGTATTTGGTGGTCTCCAACCACTTTGTTTTAGCGGTCAATGACATCCCTAACTTAAGTGGTAGATGAAGATTGCTGACATGTATGGTTGTCATGTTGTGTTGACTCTATGATGATGGCGATTGACCTGGTAGCATTCATAATTGAGAAGATGATAAGAACTAGGGTTTACTTTGAATTGTTGTTTTGAAACCCTGATCCTCTCATCTTGTTGAACCTAACCCTAATCCAAGTAGGTGATGATAATACTTATCTTTCTTGAGTGATTATCATGATGATGAAATACTTTATCTCTCTATATTGATGTAACCCTAATTTGTTGCTATATGAACATTGCAACTCTTGAATGGAATAATATGATTGATATTATGAGTCACATGTATGGTGATGGTATGATGATACTTGATGAGGCATGGAAAGATAATGATGTTCTTACAGGGAACAATGTGAATGGTTTTATGACCTTGGATAGGGTTTTATGCCCTAATTTATGTGATATCATGTGATAAGGATTTGATCCTATGATGGTATGACGATGAGTATGGCTGCATGTATGCCAATAAAATAGTGCCATGTGATGATGTGATAAACTTTATACTTTATATGTTTTATATGTTCTGAGGTTGTAATCTACCCATGTTTTTTATAGAATTCTTTAAAGGCTTAAATTGATTGATGCAGTTAAAAGATACCCAATTGGTATTAACTAATCAAGTGAAACCCTAATCATGTAGTGCCCTATTCCATAGATCCATTCCAGTGTTAGAGCTTGCTAGATGGTGAAATGAGTATTCTTCTAATGGAAACTTAGAGCGCATACTATTGAGTATGCGGTATGATAGAGACTATGTGTCCTTGTCATCTTTATCCCAAGGTTTTGAGGATGGTTGCGGTCATAACTCAATAGGATAATGGTTGAGATTGTATGTCAGATACTTGTATATATGATGTGATTGAGGACAACTGTGGTTGTACCTTGTATGATAGGGTTTGCATACCCTGGTTTCACTAGTGTTGTGACCTATATACCAAGGGCGGACTAGGTTGTTTTACAACTGGACTTGCATATCACTGCAGCTGAATCGCACTGACCAAGGGCAGACTAGGCTATTTTGCAACTGGACTTGTATGTCACTGCGGCTGACTCACACTGACCAAGGGCAGATGAAATCGTAGCAATCCAACTCTCCTAAATCTTGTATGGAACTGATTTCAACTTACCATTGGTCAATTGGAGTTGAGTGGTATACCTCAACTCCTTAGGGCTTAATAAAAGACATAAAATAGCCATGTAGTATATTTTTTTAGGGTTAAACATGATTCACATTGGATGTTTACCCTTGCCTTGTTTCTTGTATTTCTTAGTTGTTATAATATGCCGTAAGAAAAAAAAACTATTTATAAATGATAGCATTATCTTCTCCTTTACATTGTTGGATCTAGAGCTCTAGGGCAGATGAATAGAGCTTCAAAATTCTCACAAGAATAGTTTGACCTTCAAATTATATCAATTGAAATCAAAAGCTAAAATTGAATTTGAAGTCCTATCTAAACAAGCATAGAAAGGATGAGAGAGATTGAAACAAACACTTGAACAAGGTGTTTAGAGTGGTTCCAATATCCAAACTAGGATACCATCAATCCACTACCTAGAGAGGTCAACCTCTAGGACTTTTCAACCCATGTAACATTATATACCATTATAAGAGATACAAGAGAACCACCTTACATCCAATGTCTTACCTATCTAAGACCAGATTCTTCCACCTACACAAGGACTTAACCACTTGATCAAGATTTCTTCAGCCTTCATCAAGGACTTACCCACACTTGCATAAAGTCTTTAGCCTTATAGGGATTACCCACTCTTCTTGGATCTTCTACCTTTCATTTGCCTTCACTTGGAGAAGATTTTCACACCTTATTCAACCTTGAAGAAGGACATCAACTCCTCCTTCACTCAGAGAAGATCACTTCAACCTTTTATCTTTGAGAAAAGGGGTTTGGGAATATGGAAAGATGGAGAGATTGACAAGATAACATGGAGGTATCTCTCTTACAACATACCTAACCCACTCATAATCATGAAATGCTTTGTAAATGAGAGAGAGAAAGGGGCTCAAAGGGTTGTAGCACACTCAACTATAGAAAGGACCAAGGATAACATGAATGAGAAAATTTGGAATGAACTCTAAGAGGTCCTATTTATAGCTGGGGGTGTTGCTTTGAGTGTGGGATCACTTAAGAATGAAAAATAACCATTTTACAACTTGCAACATATCTATTTTCATTTGTAACAACTCTCCAACAGCTAGAATCACTTTTTTTGTGTTTTCTGTACAATACATTTGGTCTAGTTTCAATAAAGGTAACTTGACCTATCCACTAACCGACAAAGCTAATTTTCAAGCTATCGGTTGAGTTTGTCCTAGGGTAACTCGACCGATAAAAAAATTGTAACATCCCTGACCTGGGTTATGTACTAACCCTAGGTGTTTTTCCTAATTAAGTTGATTAGATGCTTGCTCTTATACTTTGAAAAGTAATTAAGGATTTTTAGGAACTTATATTTCAATTTCAGTCCTTTTTGAATAATGTTGAAACATTGTTTTGTTACTTTTGGACTAAAGTGCAAACTACCCAAGTTGAGGGGTTAACCTGCAAAATGCACTTGATAAAATGTTCCTATGATGTTGATACATCATAAGAATGAATATGATGAAGTGGTAGGGATTCCACAAGCTTGGGCACCAAGATAAAGCTTGTAGGGCAATCCTTGTGCATTAAAACCTAGTTTTGGTGTAATATGCAATTTACCCAAAACCTAGGGTTCAATATGCAAAATACCACCTCTAGAGGGTCTCTCATGTTTCTTGGAATCAAGTAGAGAAAAGAAAATGAGAGGGGCGCCTCATTTGAATTGTCATGGAGGAGAGAGAATCTTGACATTTAAAATAATCAAGATTTAAGCACAAATGGCTCTTTAATATAATTTAATGCAAAAAGAAAGGAATTAATTGAGGAAACCTTCAATAAAAAGTTGAAGGATGTGTTTTAAATAGTTTGGACGAGCTTGTGCCATTCTTGGGCACAAAAAGATCTTGGTTGAGTTGAATCCATTCACATTAATATAATATAAAGCAATATCCAATAAAAGGATGGATATTAATATAAAACTAATAAAGGTGTTTAGTTCCTCTTCCATTAATCCTTGGATAATGGAGAGGCTTTTCTTGGATTTAAAAGGTGTCTACGTGGACAAGGAATGGAGGAAGCTTTGGTGGAAATTAGTTAGAATTAAAGATAAACAACTCTTTTTCTATTTTCTTAAAAACCCATATACATATCTCTTATGTATGTCTTTTCCAATACACATGAAAACCGTTTCCTTAGTTTCTTTTCTCATCACTTGCTTTGGCCGACCAAGGAAGAGCTCTGGAGCATAGGAAGGACGACCAAACCTGTAGGTGAGTTTTGATCATCATCTACCTCAGATTCATGATGGAAACCATAAAGCAATGGTTAATTATTGGTTTTCTTCACACGATTTCCATTTCTAGCCATCTTGTTTATCCAAAAGTTGAAGTATGGACCTTAGACAACTTTTGGAACTCCATCCACCATTAAATCCATGGAGTTTGGAGCTTGGGATCAGTTCTAGAGGCAGGTTTTATAACTCTAACCCTTAAGCATTAGTATTGCACTCTTTTCTATAAGAATCATTGGTTACTTTTCTTTCTTTGATACTCTTGTGAGCCTATAATTTCCGTGAAGAACAGTAGTAGTTCTTGGTACAACAGAGGAAGATGAAGGTGACATCATCCTAGATAAATACCCAAAAAGTTACTTTACCAAATGGTTTTCTTTTGTTGCTCAAACGGTTTCCCAAACTGTTTGGGAGCAAACGGTTTCAAACCGTTTGAATGCAAACAGTTTCACCCAAACTGCATAGAAGCAAACGGTCCAAGACCGTTTGGTGGCTTTGACCAAGCGTTGACCATTTGGAGACCTGTTGGGAATAATTTAGGTCAATTCTCCATCAATAATTATTAATTTATACAATTGGTTCACTAGTTGAAGGTCCAACAATCACCAAAACCCTAATCGGGTTAGGTGCTGATTTGATAATTGAATAAGTTTGAAACTTGGGTTGAGTGACCCAAATGGTTACAAAACCATTTGGGGATCACCCAAACGGTCTCAAGACCATTTGGTGATCACTCAAGACCATTTGGAGGTCTAGGGTTAAGCATGGTTGACCAATTGAAGATTCAAATGTATCAAGTTGATGTATAATCAATTGCTGATTTGGTGACCAATCCTAGGATCCAAAACCTAAATGAATGACATAGTTAATGATGATATGATGGACAAACGGTCTCAAGACCATTTGGAGAATATCCAAATGATCCCAAGACCGTTTGGGGGTAACCCAAGACCGTTTGGAGGTCTAGGGTTAACTATGGTTAAGAGTTTGAAGATCTAAAGGTATTAGGTTGAAGTATATTCAATTGTTGACTTAGTGATCAACTCAATGAGCCAAACCCTAATTGGTTGACTTGGTTTTTGATGTTGACTTTGGAAAACGGTCTCAAGACCGTTTGGAGGTCATCCAAATGACCTCAAGACCGTTTGGGGTCAGGTCATGTCCAATTTGGATGATGGCTCAATAGTTTCAAATCAACTAGACTCACATTGATTAATGTTGAAGGGTCATCAATTCCAAACCCTAATCCAATTGATTCAAGCCCTATTTGATGACTAATTGAGGGTCAAATCAGTTGAAGGTTGACCTAATTAACTCAATTGAAGCACGATGATAAGTTCAATTGATGATTGGTTACATGTATTCAATGTTGAAGGAACCAACATTGGAAACCCATTGAAGTGGTTGAGACCCTTTTTGGTCCTCGTGGTTTTGAGGGGGTATTTGGACCAAACGGTCTCAAGACCGTTTGGGACCAAACGATCCCAAACCGTTTGGGTTCATGCATTTTCAAAAGTCTACTTTAGCAAACGGTTTTGGGGGTCTACTTTAGTAAACGGTTTCAAGGGTTGCTTTTGCAAACAGTTTCAAGCGTACAACTTTAGTAAACAGTTTTATGTGACCACCTTTAGCAAACGAACTCAGAAGTTAACTTTGGAAAATGGTCTACACCACTAACTTTACTAAACGGTCTCAAGTGTGTAACTTTACTAAACGGTTTCAAGGGTTGCTTTTGCAAACGGTTTCAAGTGTACAACTTTAGTAAACGGTTTCAAAGGTAACTTTAGTAAATGGTTTCATTGGTTGACCAAGACCGTTTGAGGTCTAATTTGGTCAAGACTGTTTGAGGTCTATATGGCCAAGACCATTTGGTGGATAATTAACTAAAACCACATGGGTATTTAAAGTGGTCAAAGGACAAGTTGATCAATTAACTAACACATGATCTAATTAAAGGTGATTATAGTGTTGTATCATAATAAGATAGGATGATTAGTACCCTTTAAATAATCATGCATTAATGATCATGGTGATGAGGACATAACCCATGATGTCAATTCTCTTTCATGATTGGTCTGACTTAGCTTAATCAAAGCTTATGCAAGTATCATCCTATAAAGGATGAGAGAGAAAGGACTTCCTACATAAATGTTAATTATGTAATGGACTCTTATTATGAATAGATGTCTAATTAGGGTATGATCCATGATGGTGAGATCATGAAACCCTAATTATGAAGGTTAAATGAATTGTAACCCAAATTGAGGGTATTATTGGAAGTAATTCTAATACATGATGATGGTATGATCTTAATTCATAGGGATGACATGATAAACCTTAATTCAAGGTACTTTGATGATCACTCCTACTTGGGGTGAATAGTAAACCCTAATTGTTGGTTGTTGAACATGAACCCTAATCTAGGGTGATGTGATGTGAATAGTAAACCCTAATTGTTGGTTGTTGAACATGAACCCTAATATAGGGTGATGTGATGTGAATAGTAAACCCTAATTATGGGATGTTAAATATAAACCCTAATCTAGGGTGATGTGATATGAATAGTAAACCCTAATTCTAAGTAAAGTAAATGGAAGTGTGAAACCCTAATTCTGGGTTATGCTTTAAAGCATGAAGCTATATGATTGGATAATAAAATGAGGAGTCAATCCTAATTGAGTTAAGGGGGGTGATTACCCCTATTTGAATTGAAAAGGGAAACCCTAACCCTGGTAAGGGCATAGTGGTGAAACCCTTGAATAGTGATGTTATCATTGTTTTGCATTGTGCTGATATGAAATAGATGTATCTGTTATCATCTGTATTAATCATGTAGGTTTTATGTGATATTGAACATAGCCAGGTAAGAGCTATGATGATTTGTTTATTGAAAGTACGTAATGAGCTTTGTAAGCAATGGTATGTTATGTTGCCTAGTGAGAGGTAACAAAAGAGATTGACAGGCTGTATGAGCCTTGTGAAATACCTGCACTGCTATTATCATGTTTACACTGTCAGATGACTTGATGACAATAAGATACCTGTTTAAGTGGTAACAAGAGTTTTGTTGATCTAAGGGTTTTAACACCCATATTATTGAATCATGATGATGAGATGATAAGGGATTGAATTCCCAATGTTAATAAAGCTATGAAATGAATTTGATAAAATAATACCTTTTCCTTACAACTATTTGTTATAATGGATTATGTATGTAAACATGCCTGATGCTAAAAGAATGCTGTAATGTACTTAAATAATCAAGTGAAATGATATCATGTAGATCCCTGACCATAGATCCATCATCGTCAAAAGTTGGATGATGGTGAAACATGTTTTCCTAAGGGAATTCCTGGAGAGCATACTTTTAATTATGTGGGGGTTATGGACATGAATATCCTTACGTCCTAATGGAGGAATTGATGCGAGATAACCATCAAATCTCTCAATCCTTCATTATATATGCCAGAATGATGTAGCACAAATCTCCCGATGATGATGATAATGTCGAATCGATGCGAGATAAATAAGAAATCCCTCGATTACGAAGAGAGTACATCATGCCACTATAACTCTAATAGCAAAGTTTCCAGCATACCCTGGAAAGCTATTATGGCAGAGACACAAGATGTCCTGCATGTTGTTCCTCACACTGACTGAGGAGGATGAGGTCATAGAAATCTGGCTCTTCTAGTGACCTATGTATGGTACCGATTTCGACTTTGCAGTGGTCGGTTGGAGTATGAGCGGTATACCTCATCTCCTCAGGGCATAAAGTATGTTTGTAAAATGTAATCAGCCGTGTAGCATATTTTCTTAGGGTTGAACTATGATAAACAATGATTGATAATACATTATTTATTAAGTCCTGGTTAGTTAGATAATATACATGTTCTTCATACTTCTTATTGATTAAATGACTTGCTTCTTTATCAAGTTATAATTGAAATGATTGCATAAAGAATACTGCTTTATTTAGTTATTCAATGAATTACCTGCTGTTGAATATTTACAATTCTACTGGTCAGTGTTATTCTATTATCTGCAATAACAATGCTTCTGGCGGAGAGTTATAACTCTCGCTGGGACAATTTTCAATTGTCTCACCCCCATGGGATTCAACTTTTTAGGTAGATGCCGAGGAAGGAGAAACGCATCAGTGGGTGAGCAGCAACAACAGTCACAACAGCAACAACAACAACAGGGACAATAGTGATCTTCAGGTGGAGACACTGTCTTAGGTTCTGTATATACAAAGTCCTATGTGTCATCTCTGTACTCTCAGGTCCTAGGAGACAGTAGATGGTTTGTTTTAGATCTGAGATTTTTGGCTAGATGCCTCAAGATTTTTGTATACTGCTTTATACAGTATAACAGGGCAGTCAATGTTTATGACTTTCGAGATGTGATGATACAGAGATGTACTGTTAAATCAACTTGTAATTAACTTACCTTGTTTCTTTATGAAAGAGTTTTACAGTTTGTGGATCTCATTGCAAAATTTTTAAATTTTTAGTGATTTTCAGTAATTCTACTGCTATTAATTCACTTCCGCATTAGTTAATCTTGTTTTCACGAGACGGACGTCACAATTTAGTGGTATCAGAGCTCTAGGTTCACTGAGTCTACAGAGACATAGGACTAGGGTTGTTGAGTCTGTTCTAGTGTCTTCCAATATATCTGATAGTATCTTCTGCTCATATAGGAGGAGAAGAGAAAACTAAAGATGTCTGGATCACACGAGGAACATGTTGCAGAGAGTAGTGTCGCTGCACCCGGAGGAGCTGCAAGAGACCAAAGAAGGGAGGAACCTGTGCCTGAACCACCTCAGTTTGATCCAGCTGACATGGGGGAACCCAGCCTTCCAAGCCATGTTTGGGAAATTCATGACTGCCATGACACACATGACTGATAGGATGCCTATACATGTACCTAGGGCACCTACCCATCTAGAAGGACAAGGAGTCGGCAAGACGTTTGAATGACTATGCCGAGTTGGAGCCACGAAATATGTTGGAACAGCTGACCCAGCAGATGTTGACTTGTGACTAACCGAACTAGAGAATGCCTTTAGAATCCTGAACATCTCAGAAGCTGAGAAGGTTAGACATGCTGTGTACCTTTTCAAGGGGAGTGCTGGTCACTGGTGGACCATAGAGGAAGGGAAAAGGCCATGTGTGGAGATTGAATGGGAGGTTTTCTGACGAGAATTTGTCAACAAATACTTTCCTAAGACGTTTCTGGATGAGAAAATCTCTCAGTTTGAGAGATTAAGGCAAGGACCGATGAACATTAGCGAGTATGAGGCTAAGTTCATGGAGCTGTTGTGGTTTTATCCACATATGGCAACCACAAATGAAGAAAGGATTCAGCATTTTGAGAAGGGATTAAACGCTGAATTGACCACCCCTGTCTCTGCTCTGGAGAATAGGGAAAGATTTGCTACCTTTGTGGAGTCAGTCAAGAGGATAGAGAGGTCTGTGTCAGAGAAGAGACAGACCAAGAACAAGAAGATGTATCCCCAATTCCAAGGATCCTCATCCAAAGGTTTTAAGAAACTGAGGTTTTTTGTACCTACACCACCACCTAGATTCAGTACCCAAACGCAATGGATGTCAAATAGGGGTAGAGGACGAAGTTTACCACCAGAAGGAGCTCACAAGTCAACATCTTTGGCAGTCACAGGACCATCCAGACCACAACAGGGGATCAGAAGCTATTTCATATGTGGAAAGGTGGGGCATTTGATGAAGGATTGTAGAGCCTGAGAGGCAAGTGTGACTCAACCTCAAAGGTAGAGTCAACAAGGTTCTCAACAGAGATAGTTTCCTGGTGGCGCTAGAGGACGTGGACAAGCATCCCAAGATGGATCATCGACACCCAGTCATCAAGCACTGAATCAACCACAAGCGACGACAAGATTCTATGCGATGAATCCACCTGATGCAGTAATCAACCCTCGGGTTGTGACAGGTTAGATGAAGTTGTTCTGTTCTGATATGTATATATACTGCGTCATATCTTTTTTAATTGATCTGGGTGCTACACATTCCTTTATCACTCGAAGAGTGATTCTTGACTGCAACATGACTATAAGTCATAGGGCAGAGAGTTTGAAGTTAGAAACTCCTTTGATGGGATCTGCTGTGTTGCAGGAGGTGTGTTCTCCCTGCATTCTCTTCTTTTCTGAACATCACATTCAAGTGGATCTTATACCACTTGAGATGCATGGGTTTGATATAATCCTTGGGATGGATACCCTAGAAAGGTATAAGGTTGTCTTGGATTGTGAGTCCAAGCAAGCTTTGTTCACAGACGATAGTGACACATGGATCTTTCAGGGAGATAGAAATATTCTTTCGACCTGTCTTGTATCAGCTATGGTAGCTGAGAAGCTGTTGAGGCAAGGATGTTTTGCATTCTTGGCCCATGTGGTAGATACTACCATGGAGAGTTCTAATCCTGCTGAAGTTCCTGTAGTCAGGGAATTTGAAGATGTGTTTCCTGAAGAACTTCCAGGTGTACCTCCACCCCGAGAGATTGATTTTGAGATTAATCTAACCCCGAGCACGCAACCAATAACACAAACACCGTATAGGATGGCGCCTACCGAGATGGCAGAACTCAAGAAATAGCTGCAAGAGTTGCTTGAGAAGGGTTTCATCCGACCAAGCACTTCACCCTGGGTGCTCCGGTCCTCTTTGTTAAGAAGAAGGATGGATCAATGCGGTTGTACATTGATTATAGACAATTAAATAAAGTAACAATAAAGAATAAGTATCCTTTGCCGAGGATTGATGAACTCTTTGACCAGTTGTGTGGTGCAACAATCTTCTCAAAGATAGATCTGAGGTCCGGATATCATCAGCTGTGTATTAAGGAGGGTGACATATCTAAGTCTGCCTTTAAGACAAGGTATGGTCACTATGAGTTCACAGTTATGTCATTTGGACTAACTAATGCACCAACTACATTTATGGAACTCATGAATAGAATCTTTTGACCTTTTCTTGATCAATGTGTTGTCGTATTCATAGATGACATCTTGATCTACAGTAGAGATGCTCAGCAACATGAGCAACATCTTCGTCAGGCTCTAACTTTGCTAAGAGAGCATAAGTTATATGCTAAGTTTAGCAAATGTGAATTCTGGTTACCAGAAGTTTCTTTTCTTGGACACGCCATATCTGCTTCAAGTATACGTGTTGACCCTAAAAAGGTAGAATCTGTCCTGCAATGGGAGCAACCAAAGATGCCAACGGAAATTTGCGGTTTCTTAGGGTTGGCAGGCTATTACTGGAGGTTCATTAAGAACTTCTGTTCCATAGCTTTACCCTTGACTAAGTTGACCAGGAAAGATGTTCCTTTTGCCTGGAATGACAAGTGTCAACAATATTTCCAACTGTTGAAGGAAAGGTTGACAAGTGTACCAGTGCTGGTACTACCTGAGTAAGGGAAAGGGTATATAGTTTTCTGTGATGCCTCTAAGAATGGACTAGGATGTGTGTTAATGCAGGATAAACAAGTGATTTCTTTTGCTTCTCGACAACTTAAGAAACACAAGGAAAATAATCCGACACACTATCTAGAACTAGCTACTGTAGTGCATTCCTTGAAGATCTGGAGACATTATCTCTATGGAGATACATTCCATATTTTCACAGACCATAAGAACCTAAAGTATATCTTCTCTCATCATGAGCTAAACATGAGGCAACGCTGCTGAATGGAGTTAATCAAAGACTACGACTGTACGATTGATTATCACCTAGGGAAAGCCAATGTGGTTGCTAATGCTTTAAGTAGGAAGTCAGCAACACCATCCTTAGATAGAGCACAGCTAAATTCCTTGGTGTGCTCTAGGAGGGATATGCTTATCTCTTTGAGGCAAGACAATGTACAACTTAAGGTATCGTTGTTATCTGGGTTGTTAGCTGAGATGCACATAAAACCTACTCTGAGACAACAGATTAAGGAGGCACAACAAGCTGATGCTGTAGTTCAGCAGATTAGATCAGAGTATGGTAGTGAGAAACGAGATGGTTTCCATGACTCAGATGATCAAGTAGCATGTTATCATGGTAGAATGATAGTACCAGATGTGGACAACTTAAGGAAGTTAGTCTTGGAAGAATCTCATTCTTCAATGTATGCTATGCATCCAGGAAGAACCAAGATGTATCATAACTTGAAAGATATGTATTGGTGGCCTGGTTTGAAGAAGGACGTTGCTGAGTTTGTTATGCGGTGTCCAGTGTGTCAGCAAGTTAAAGCTAAACACCAGAAGCCCACAGGAACAATGCAACCTTTACCCATACCACAGTGGAAGTGGGATCATGTAACCATGGATTTTGTGGTTGGTTTACCCAGAATAACCAAAGGTCATGATTCCATCTGGGTAATAGTTGATAGGTTGACAAAGACAACACATTTCCTACCTATCAAAACAACCTATTCTACTGAAAATCTGGCACAGTTATATGTAGATGAAATAGTGCAGCTGCATGGGGTCCCAGTTACCATTGTTTCTGACAGAGGTCCCCATGTTTACGAGTCATTTTTGGGAGCGACTTCATAAAGCCTTAGGCACACAGTTAAGGTTTAGTACAACCTTTCATCCTCAGATAGATGGACAATCGGAAAGGACTATACAAACCTTGGAGGACTTGCTTAGAGCATGTGTCCTCTAGTTTACAGGAAGTTGGGATCTGCATCTAAGTTTGATAGAGTTTGCCTACAACAATAGCTATCAACACATTATTGATATGGCACCTTATGAAGCTTTTTATGGTAGACGTTGTAGATCTCCCGTGTGTTGGTATGAAACTGGTGAATATCAACTTTTGTGTCCTGATCTTGTGCAGCATACTACTGAGAATATTAAAATAATACAACAACAGTTAAAGACTGTACAGGATAGGCAGAAATCTTATGCTGATAAGCGTCGTAGACCTTTAGAATTATATTATTGAATGAGTTGAGAAAGTCGGGTGTCCGAGTGATCAACCTCTACTGAAGATAACCATACACATTCACATGTTGGAAATCACCAAATTGTACTCAGTCTGAGTGACTGTGGAAGGAGGTGGATCCTTTGATGTGTTCCTTACAATAAAAAACTCAACTTGGGCTTCTTATGTGGTGTGATCATCGTCATTGAATGAATATTACAGATTCTTTGGGATCAGATATAGTGGTTTCCTACGTATAAGGTAAATCAAGGTATCCATTATGTTTGTGGAAATATTGAGTGTACTTTTGATCATCATATGGATCCCTAAAAAGGATGTTAGAAGAGATAAGGAATTGTCAATCAACCTTTTTTCTCCCGGTAAGCCCCTTAATGCTTTGCAAAACAACCTTTATTTTAAATGTCAATTATGTGATAAAGCTCCCAATCATTATGTCTCATGTGCTACCTCTCTGAGTCTAAAAGAAAAGCTGAAGAAAAAAAAACCCAACATTGACCTTATAATTATGAAGCATAGCTCACAAGAAGAATATGTCATTCTTTCCTACCACTCTTTGAGTTTCCTTCTTGAAAAACAATATTGTGCTCAAAATCTTGTGAATATAGTCAACATAGGATCGTGTATATGAGAATCCCTAGATGATGGTGCCCTATAGACTCTCTCATTTATGATTTTGGTCTACAAATCATTAGGTGTGAAAGTGTTTGGAGGGACAATATATGCTACCACCATATGTGAAAGCACACAACATATGAAACTATTTGAATGTTGGTCGATAAGTTTTATTGATTCGTCTAAGATGAATGATACCAAATGTCTCATCAATGTCCCAGGGATAAACTTTAGTATTTGAGTATTGTTACAAATTCATAATTTACATGTGGGTATGGGTGGGCATGCCTACAGTAGTAGTTCAATGTTCCCAATGGTAAAACAAGCTCATTCCCTTCATCAAGGAAACCAAGATATTCCAAGACATTTGTGAAAGAAAATATTGTGATCAACACCCTAAGTGTGACCAATCATTGTTAAATAATGTGATCTTCTTTAGTGAGAGTAAAATGTGAGGAGGAGGTGAAGGTGTTGGCAGTAGCTGAAAATGACTCATCGCATGGGTGTTTGGGAATATGGTTGCAAGGCCCCATGGCAATAAAATGATGGATATGATAAAAAGGACTTGGAGCACAATGATTGGAGTGCAACATGTTATATGGCAATGGAGTGTGGACCCTGGTAGGAAAAGTACACAATATTAGTTTGACAAGAAGAAAAACATAGTGTGGATCCTTTACTACACGGAATGAGCAGAGTGCAACATGATGTGAAGAGATGTAGCACAATTTAAGAGCAGATGCCTTTTTGAGCAGCACTCTGTGGTTGGTATTGAGCTTGAAGATAGTTGATTGATGGGCACAAGTCTTTGCTTGATGGCAAGACAATGGTTGTGGGCTTGAAGTTGGCAGAGGCTAGAAGGGTGGAGAATCGCGTACTTAATGGTTGTGGCCCAAGGTTGTAGGAGTTGGGGGAGGGAATCAAGATCTCTCCATAGTTGGCAACAACAAGTGATGATAGATTGAGAGATTGAAGGTTTTAAGTCCTAACATGGAATGGAGATGAGGATATTTGAATTGTGCAAGTGAGTCTCAGAAGGGGTAAAACCTGTTCTCCTCCAATTACATGGATTGTAAGGAGATAACACAAAATGTAGAGTAAACACTATTAGAAATTTGGGCACAAGTTACATGCCATTTGTCTAGAACATACTCCATGTTGATGAATAGTTGTTCATTACTGATATGTTTTGAGGTCACAAGATACACATGGTGTACCTAGGCAATATGTCATGTAGCATTGTCCCTTTTCGAGTTTTCTTGAAGATGTATGCACATGTCGTGTATACAACCCACACACCATGTCTGTAATTGCCTATCAACTTTTAAATGTTGTAAAGATCACGATGCACACATTGTGTGAAATTCCACATGGGTTGTCAGTCATTTGTTGTATCTTTCTCTTGTTGATGTTGTAATGTTGTAATGTACATTCTATTTAAGTGAGAAACATAGTGTGTTTTATCAGTGCTATTGAAATGTGTTGTATATGTATGATACTTTAAATTTTATCAGTTGTATATGCAATGAAGATTCAAATATGATCATTAGGAGGCTTCAAATCAAAATTTTCACCATGATAAGGTTTATTTGAAAATAATAACTTCAAAAGAGACGACATGAAATAAAGCTAAAAAACTCAGTGGGGTTATCTTCAACAAAGTTATTCTATTTAGTACTCAAAGTAAGACTTCATCATTTCTAATTTGCATTAGAGAGGGAGTTGGAGACTCCCTTATCAATCAGCTCTCCTGGAGTACAAAGCTTGAGTCTTTGTTTGTTAACTTTGAAGGTCGATTGTTTTCCTTGTAATTCTACAACTCCAAGGGAATTTTTTTTGACAACTAGGAATAGCCCATACCACCTCGAATGTAGTTTTCCTAGAAGATTTAATATTGTATTGAATAGTAAGACTTTGTCACTTTATAAGAATTCCTTTTGTCTAATCCCCTTGTCATGCTAACTCTTTGTTCACTCATATGTTTTGATATGCGTCCAATTTGAGGTATTCCAATTGCTAGAATTGTAGAAGCCTTCTTTTTCAAGTTTCCTTCATGTCTTAGTTGATGAATTTAATTGCACAAAGTTCTTTACGTTCAAGTTCAAGAGGTAGATGAAAAGATTTTCCATAGATAAATCTTGTTCCAAATGTTGTCGTGTAAGCTATCATGTAGGCCATAATGCTTTATTTAACTTCAACACCCAACTTTTCCTTGATCTTGACACCATCTTATCTAATATTTCTTTTAGATGTCTATTGAAAATTTCAAGTTGTCCTACACTTTATGGATAGTATGACATTGAAATTTTGTGCTTGACTAGATACTTGCTTAATATGTTGTTGAAGTTTCTTTCACTGAAAATGACACTATCCATCTGATATTACTGACCTTGTAACACAAAATCTATGAAAGACAATATTTTGGAATAACTTGATCATGGAATTTACATCCAGAGCTAGTGTTAGGATGACATCTACCCATTTCAATACATATTCACAAGATCCAAGGATGAATTTATAACTACATGAAGAAGGAAAGGTTCCCATGCAGTCGACACCACATACATCAAAAACTTTGATATCCATAATTAAATTGAGTGGCATTTCTCCCCTCTTAGAAATTCTTCCCGGTCTTTGGTATCTATCACGTGCTTTAATAAAAACATGCATGGACAACTCGAAATAACATTTTCCAATAGAAACACGCATGAAGAATCTTAGCAATTTTTCTTCATCTCCAAAATGTCCTTCATAAGGAGAGGCGTGACATTCTAAAATCATACTTGGAATATCCTCATTTGGAATACAACTCCGGATAAACCCATATGTGCCTTTCTTTAACAAAAGAGGCTCATCTTGATACTAAAACTTTACATAATGAAGAAACTTCTTTTTCTGCCAGTCAGTAAGATCTAGAGGAACATCCTATGGCTAGGTAATTTACGAAATTTGAAAACTGAGGAATTATAAGCGAGTTCACATCATATACATTTCTAATTGGACAATAATAATTAGTAGGAATGTTATTTTATAGAGCTGTGTTGAGCATGATAGGTGATAAACAACATTGTTCTTCACTCCTTTCTTATCTTTGATCTCCAAATCAAATTCTTAGAGTAATGGTATCCAATAGAAAAGATGAGGTTTGTCATCCTTCTTATTTAGGAGATATCTGATTCCAATATGATCTGTGTAAACAAAAACTTTAGATTCGACCAAGTATTGTAGGAATGTATCAAATGCATAAACTACTACTAACATATTATTTTTTGTAGTTGCATCATCTATTTGTGCCCCATCCAAAGTCTTGCTTATGTAGTGATGTATATGAAGTTTGTTGTCTTTTATATCTACTAACATCGCCCACCACAAAATCATTGGCATCACATATTATTTTAATCAACAGACTATAATAAGGTGGTTGAATGGTAGGTGCAAGGATGAGAGATTTTTGAGTTTCTAAAAATCTACTTTGCATTCTTCATTTAAGTTGAAATCCACATCTTTTGATAATAGGGAGCACATTGGTTTTTCAATCTTGGAGAAGTCCCTTATAAAGCTTCTAGAAAAAAGTTTGTCCAAGAAAACTTCAAACTTATTTCACTATAGTTGACGTAGTCATCTTTTCATTTGCTTCGACCTTTGATCTGTCCACTTGAATGCCTTTTTTTGACACCACATGACCTAACACAACTCCAGATTGTACCATAAAATGGTACTTTTCTAGTTTATGTCAGCATTGACATGTTTACACCGCTTCTCTCTCCTCCATGATAATTCAAATGAGGTGCCCCTATCATTTTCTTTGCTCTACTTGATGCCAAGAAAAATGAGAGACCCTATAGAGGTGGTGTGGTATTTTGCATATTGAACCCTAGGTTTTGGGTAAATTGCATATTACACTAAAACTAGGTTTTAATGCACAAGGATTGCCCTACAAGCTTTATCTTGGTGCCCAAGCTTATGGAATCCCTGACACTTCATCATATTCATTCTTATAATGTCTCAACATCATAGGAACATTTTATCAAGTGCATTTTGCAAGTTAATCCCTCAACTTGGGTAATTTGCACTTTAGTCCAAAAGTAACAAAACAATGTTTCAACATTATTCAAAAGGGACTGAAATTGAAATATAAGTTCCTCAAAAGCCTTAATTACTTTTCAAAGTATAAGAGCAAGCATTTAATCAACTTAATTAGGCAAAAAACCTAGGGTTAGTACATAACCCAGGTCAGGGATGTTACAAATTATCCACCCCTTACAAGGATTTCGTCCCCGAAATCATTAATAAAACATTTTAAGAGAAAAGAGTAGGGTATTTCCTTCTCATCTCTTCCTCTAGTTCCCATGTAGCTTCTTCAACTCCACGGTGATTCCATAGGACTTTTACAAGACTTATGTCTTTCTTTTTCAGCTTCTTAATTCTTCTGTCAAGGATCGACATAGGTCCTTCAACATAAGATCTATCATCTTTCAATTCTACTTCCATAGGTTACAAAACTGATTCTATGTCAGGATGACATTTCCTTAGCATGGAAATGTGGAACACTGGGTGCAACTTTTGCAGCTCAGGTGGTAACTCCAACTTATAAGCTACCTTTCCAACCCGTTCAATGATTGAATAAGGTCCCATAAATCTAGGAGCTAACTTTCCTTTCCTTCCAAATCTAAGAACTCCTTTCCAGGGTGAGACCTTGAGGTTATCGAATTAAAAAGAAGAATTAATGGTTTGGATCGTATATCAACTCAACGGTCAATCCTTGTGAGAAGGTTCCATCGGAACATTTATTTATTTCAAACTACCGGATCTCTTTGTTTTTTCTTAGTGGTATGCAGACCGTAGTGTAGTAGATAGATGTGTGGTACATCGTGTCGGGGCACTACGCTATTTCCAGCTTAACCCACACCACCACTTTAGGAACCCTCCTCCTAGGAAATCAATGATAATGGAATTTGTTTGTTGCACATCAGGGCTCACCCCCTCCGCTTTGACATTCTCTTCCATGATGAGGTACCCAATTGATATTGTCTTTGTTTAATTTCTATAGTGAGGACATTGTAAATTTCAAGCTAAGGGGGAGCAATCAGCCGATAGTGTAGCATTTAGTTTTTGTTTCCTTTCCTTTCTTCTATAATAGGGTAATTATCTCGTGTAATTATAGGATTATTTCTCTCTTTTTTGGTTGAATTCCCTTTTGTTGATTCATTTGTCCTCTATTTTTGCAATGTCAGTGATACAAGTCTTGCACACGCCATGAATCAATTACATGATTTTGTTTGCCAACCACAAATTCTTCATTTTGGTTTCTTGCCTTTAGCCCACATATTCATCACTTCCACTCATGATTTCTAAGTGCATGTAATAGTCCAATATTTTTATTGACCAACACTATAGTGTTTTTTAGTGAAATGGATGCCTTTGCCAAATCTCTAGAGCATTTGTAATCGCCCTCTTGATGAAATTTTCTATCATTAGTGTGAAGTATGATTTTAGTACACAATTAGGTATAATTCTCTTGTGCTTTGGGGAAAATGAATTTGTCTAATTTCCACGTTCTTTCTTAGCATAAATTATTTCATATTATCATATCTTGGATTTCTTTCCACTTAATTACACTCATTCCCTGTAAAATATTGCTAAAATTCCCATGTAGCATGCCAATCTTGTGTAAGTCTAGTCTAGTCACGATGGTTGGGTGTAACATCATTAAGAGTGTAAATTAACCCCAACTAGCATTCCATGTTTCTATAAGCTTGTTTTAGCTGTTGAGTGCTAGAAAACATGCTTAATTTTTTCATACTTTATCTATAAGAAAAGAGATCATTGACGAATTCTTGATTTAAACCTAGATTTTTTCTTTTACTACCCTTATATTTGAGAGGTCTAGGCTGCAAATTAAGTATTTATTTGGTCTTGTGATCTATATCTCTACTCAATATTTGTTTGGTTGCTTTTTCTAGTTAGATTTAGACACCTCTTCTAAACTTTATTCCAAATCTTGGGTGTTTGAGTTGAACTAATTCCAAACCTCTTTGACTATGATTGGTTTGGCTTTAATTAATTATTCCATTTCATTTAAGTGATGCATGTTCTTGTGAGTTTCTTCAATTTCCTATCTATGTTTCTTTTTGATCGAGGACAAGCAACAAAATAATCTTGGATGGTTTTGATGTGCATGATTTATGTCACCTTTTTGCTGACTCTTTCACACACTTCTAAAATCCTTTCTATCTAAATTCAAATCTGATCCCGTGTTTTCAAAACTGAACCGAACCGACTGGTCCAACCGGTCTGACCGGTAAACCGGTGGCCGACTGGTCCGGAAGCCTAAAAAACAAATTATGTGTTCTGTTCCGGTCCAACCGGTTAGAAACACTGTCTGACCGGTCCAACCAGTTGACTGAACCGAACCGGATCGAACCAGAAGTTCAAATAGAAGAAAAAAATAAAAGGTATAATAAAAAAATAGTCATGCCTCACATAATAGATACCATATTCTGATTACATAAAAGAGAAAAATGCTTTATATGCTTAGTTGAAGGAGGAACTATGGATATATATGTATATATATATAATTACATGTATATATTTATGTATATATATGTATATATATATAAATGTATGTGTATATATATCTACATACATATACATATAAATATACTATACACACATATATACATATATATACACAGATATATACAAATATATATATACATATATGTATATATATAAATATATATTCATATATCAATATATATAAATCTATACATGTATATAGTATATGTATATATATGTATTAACATATGTGTCTAAATATGTACACCAATATATATACATACATGTATATATTGTACCCAATTCAACCGGTTCGACCAGTCCGACCGCTAATTGCCTTATATTGTAGTGACCAGTTCAGTTTTTCCAGTTCGATTTTTTTTTGACGTCATGCTGATATCATTTCCAGTCCAACCGGTTCAACCACTTTGGTTGAACCCAGTTCAACCCGGTCTGAGTCAACACCATTCTGACCACCAGTCCGGTTCTTAAATATTGACCTGATCATGTTAAAATCTCTACTATTTTGTAATGTTTACTTGTTTCATAGTTTTGATTGTAGGTACTACATTTGACATTAAAATGAGGAAGGAAAGATCTTCACATAACCCAAAAATTTGATCCTCAACTATCTACAATTTAGAAGTTTAAAATTGTAGAAACAGTCAAGAACACACTATGTTGGACATCCAAAGTGCAATGTACATTACATATGCTCAACCCAACAACAAGCAAGCAACACAGTCTATGGGAAACTTACACACCATGTCACATTTCATTGACATGTTCACAATGTTTGACCGAAACACCATGTCATTTAGCACTACAACTGCTAGGAATGCAAGCGACACACGTAGACCAACTAACATGTCGTGTCACCTGCAAATTTCACACAAATCTGGTTGTAACTGCCCCACTTCAATTTATGTGACTCTTAGTCATATAGGATGGTTAAAATAGATAATTTGGAGTCTAAAACAACTAGTAAGAGACATAAGTGAGGAGAGGCGATCAAGAATGACTAGAAGGACAAAATAGGTTTCCCTGAAGGGAATCTTAACCATTTTCCTCCTTCTTTATCCTTAGTTGTAGCAGAGCTTCTTTCCATTTGTTCATCCATCTCAGAGGAAAGTTCCTAGAGAGTGTTTTACCACTAAGGATGATGACTTAACTCTTGACAAAGGTTCTAGCTCCATTATTCTTCACCTGAAGTTTGGAGTTTGTTTATTTTTCATATGATTATGGGCTCTATTTTCCACTATATATACCTACTTTATTCATCCATGGATGAGTAGAACCTTCTTTCATGGGAATGGGGGAGTAACTCCCATGCCATGTCTTGTTGAACAAAAATTTTGTACTTAATGCTAGTATGATGCATCCGTATTGATTTCCACATATATGCTTGACTAGCAATCATGTGTGTATGTTTTATGCTTCATGTGTACGCTCAAAGGATATGCTTGAAGTAAGGAGGTGTCATCATATCCTCATTTTCTATTTGACTTAAGTGGCTAGGTAAAGTTGGGAATCTCAAGTTTTTTCATGGTTTTGATATGCATATATGCACGACAGTGCTACATAAAGTTACAATTGTTCTACATCATAGGAAGGGGTGGAAAAGGTCAGCCTCCCTTGTGATTAACCTTGCCAGTTTAGTGTTGGTTCTGCTTTAGTGAAATCCTAGATCCAATAGTTTCTAATCAAACTTGAATCCTTAAGTCAAGTGATCCATGTTTTCATTTATACTTTTCTTCATTTTCAAGTTAACTTGAATGAAAATGAACACTCTTTTGGTAACTAAATATAGATTGTTAGACATACTCTTGAGTCTAACAATTGTTTCTCCTCTAGAATACGATGATGAATACTACAAACCCATTTAGTTGTCGGGGAAAATGAGTCAAAACATAATTATTAATATTACAACTCCTTTAGAAACCAACCAACACCCAACTCTGAGTTTATCTCTCACATGTTTATTAGTAGATCTCTTTCTACACAACTCATAGAAAACATCTCTTTAGTTGATGTAAACTTCATGCTCAAAGAACCTACCATGGTGTTTGTCTTTCCATGATGGTAGTCCATGGTGACATCATATTGTTTAATTACATTCGACCACATTTCTATCTCAGATTGATTTTTTGGGTGAAAATGTAATTTAAGCTCTTATTATCTTTTAAGACCTAGAATGACTCACCATAAAGGTAACGATGCCATGTCTTTTAAGCATGCACCATTGCTTCCACATCAAGATCATGTGTACGGTAGTTCTCCTCATTCTCATATAATTTTCTATATGTGAGGACCATAACTTTACCTTCATGGATAAGAGCACAACCTAAGCCTCTCCTAAATGCACCATATAACACAACACATCCTTTGTCACCATCACTCAACAAATAAAGGTCATCCTTAGATTTCCTTCATGATGTTCTTCATCCCTAGTGTAAATTTTGATGTCATCTATGAACACTATAATACACTAATCCATGTAAGGCCTGAAGACACTATTTTTTTTTAAATGGCCATTCATTCATCCCAAGGTTGGGGGGTTTCAAACAGGTGACCTCTCGGAGTTACATCAGTACTTTTACCAATTGGGTGCCACATCTTTGGCCCTAAAGACATTGTTGATCATATATGTAAGATACATGAGAATTAATAAATTTAGAAGACATGACCAAAAATTTATAATGAATTTTTCTTGTTCAGAAAGATGGATAGGTACATATAAATTGTGATCATTAGTTGATTATATCCTGTTATGAGGTCTATCTCTGTTAAATGATTATGGATCCACATAATTGGTCAGAAAAATCATCATTTCTAGGCAAATGGTACCTATTATTGATGATGATCTTATTCAAATATATGTAGTCTATGCATACCACCATATTAATATCATTCTTCACAAATGTATTGAAACTCACCAAGATCAAGTAATAGGTAGATGAAACCCTTATCCAACAACTCTTGCAATTAGGTTTTTATTTCCTTGAACTCTGTTGGTGTCGTCCTATATACTGGTAATATATGGGTGGTACTTCAGTGTAATATTTGAATCTCAAACTTGACCTCTTACTCTGGGGTAAACCTACAACTTGTCTAGAGAGACATCTAGGAAATCACACACTACTGATACATCCTTCAAACAGACTATCCCCTTCCCCATGCTTACATCTATAATATGTACTAGAAAGGGCTCAAACCATTTCCTTATTATTATCTACACAAAATAAAATTATACATGTGGTTAATATTTTTCTATCTCTAGTGAAGACACAAGAAAAGACACCTCCTTTAAGGATAACCCCCTGCTTTCACCAATCTCACTAGACACAATATGTCTTAAGGCAATCATAAACAAGACAATTGGAAAAGAAATTGCATATAAAGGTATAATATTAACTATTATAGCATTGATCCTCAAAAGTCAAAGGGGAAACACCTCCACCAAAGTTGTAAGTTCTCATGATTGTACCCTTAACAGTAATTCATGTGTTAAATTGTGAGTTAACATGTTTAAGCTACTAACTACCATACATTATATAAAGATTATGTTATATATTAGATATATTAGGGATGTAATTGATATACTGTTAAAGAGAAACATATCATCTGTAATACCTCTTGGCAAGGATAGTTCCTCAGATGGGGTCAGAAAGAATAAATATCTTATGGCTCTCCCTTGTCATGATATCTTTGTGGTCCATTATTGTCATTATCTACACCCATCTAGACCTAAAGTCGTAGAAAAAAACTTGGCCCTCTAGCTGATTCCTACATTTGTAGTGTCTGTAATTGTGACTATGAACTCTGTGTTGGTGCCTGTAGGAGCTTAGGATAGTCCTTCTTCAAATGTCCCATGTATTAAGAATTGTAACATCCTTGGAGTTTTGTTTCCCATCATAACTAGGATATTCTATATCATATGTATTGCACAATGTTGTTTCCTTCCTTTATGGACATGCCATTGACTTTGATACTGAACACCTTTCTAGAGGTTTCCATTTAGGTGAAGTCCAATTTCTAGGACTGGATATGCACCTACTATCAAAAGATACAATATCACATGATCCATTTCCATGCCTTCCAAAACATGCAAGTCCTCTACCTATCTCAAAAAAGAAGCCAGATCATCCATGGGTTCCATCACTATTTTGCACTCCTCTATTAAAGTCTCTAGAACTCTTTATTCACTTAGAAAACCTTGTAGCATTAACTAAATCTTTAATATATCTTACATCCTCAACAAACTCTCTAAGGTCTCTCCATCCTATATATTGATTAGATACACGTAGTTCCTGATCTCAGGGTTCAAACCTACCTCAAATCTTGTGTACTTATGTATCTCATCAGAAATTAACTATAAGAAAAAGTAAAGACATTGAATGAAATGTGCCTTGTTTACATCAACTATAATGCTACCTTGGAGAATGTTCTCCAACTATCAGAATTTACAACTCAAGAAGTAAAAGTGGACTTCAGGTGGAATTCATCCACAAATTCCTTCCAAGTATGTGTAGTATCTCTCCTCTTATCCTTTAATCCACACCACCGTATCTCAACATCTCCTATGAGAAGATGGATGTCACGTTTCATTTGTTTCACCTCTAATATCTTGATAAGTCATAAAACATTCTCCATCTACTGAAGACATTCATCTGCCACTATTGCATTAGTTTTATCAAAAAACTTGGTCCCACCAAGCTTCTTCATTAGCTCATATGATCTCATTGGGTCCTTGTTAGATGAATAGTATATGTTCTGTATCTTATACTTCTCCTTGGTCTTCATAAAGATGTGATCTTCTAGTTGCATGTTCCCTATCTTTTCCTACACTTTAAAGCCATTGGTTGAGGGTCATATCCATAATGGAACTAAGCTTGCTTCTCACCCTAGCCATATCCTCTACCTTCCATCTACATATCTATATTAGAAACATATATATATATATATTTAATCACAAATACATGAGTAAAATAACATAGTAATGTTGGCCTCTTACCACCTATCTCCCAAAACCTTAGCTCTGGTTCCAAATTTGATGTCCCAAACTCACTGAGTAAGGTTTAAGACTATGAACATAAGACTAAAATGAGATTATCTTTTAAATACTATATGAAAATTAGTGTTCAATGTTTTTTAATTGCATGAAACTTCTAGGAACATCTTGAGATTGTCATAAACTAAAATTTACTTGACATTGAAGTAGAATCATGTTTTCTACTAAATTTGAATATTACATCATCATAGAAAGTGCAATTAAAAAGTATAATGGTCCTTTAATATAGATCATTTACAATATTATTAAAAAATGGTCTAATTCTTACTCATACATCCTCAGGATCAAAGAACAAGTAACATACCATCTAGACTATCTGTTTAATCATGTCCCCAAACACCTCTACAGATATACTCTTGCTAATAGCTTGACTCTAGATCTGTAGGTTGAGTTTTTCATTTACATGAAATATCATTCTAGTACAGTGTGAGTTGTGGGATTTGTGCATGCAAAGTATTCAAGTAGACATGATAGATAGATATGTTGATTTATATATATTACATGTTAGGAAATATAGAAATGGAAATTGAAATATGTAAATATACCACATTGCAAGTATACTAATAATACTACATCCACTAAATAAAAATATTAGGTTATTAAATACATAATTCACTTTATCATGTCCTAGACCCACATGAAGTGTGCCACACCATGTGGAAGTATAAAATAACCTACAATATAATTGTATGATACTTAGATAGACTCATTGTTCTAAGTCTATTAAACAAGATACACATCCTCTAATGGGTCTCACCATGTCTTCCCTTGGCAGCTATATCCTCTAGCTATATAAATTAGAGTTCTCCTCTAGACTCGGGTACTCTGGCAGAGAGTCAAGCACTAGGCTTAACTACCTACTTCATTGGTTCCACTAAGCCTGGCACACTAAGAAAAAGTGTGATCTATTTATAATACATTAATGATATCACTTTTGGTAATTTTTTTTAATTATGAATATTTGTATAATCAAATAGGAAAGTTGTTATATGTTTTAATCTTTTCTTAATCACACACCATCATTTAGTTACCAAGAGCAACAATTTCTTGTAAGTTGGCCAAACACACATTGTATTTGTAATTATGTGTATTAAAGAAATAAAGTAATGTGTGTGGGTTATTAATGAAACTAGTGAAAGAAATAAGAAAATGAGATAAGGAAACTATACTTGAAGTGTGTAGTATTTTTTTCTTTGTGTATTTGAAAGAAGTATTGTTTATAGATATTTACTTATTTGACTATAAAGAGAATCACATGAATAAAACTATATGTTAATATATAAATCGAAAAAGAAAAATAAATTAGAGGTTGAAAATATTATTTTATCGATATGAAGGGAAGAGGATATTGACTTTGTTTCAAAGGAAATTGCTTACAAGCTCTAGAATTTATGCTATGCAAACTATATTCATGATAAATTTCTATCTTTGAGATGTTAGTAATGAACTAGAGTTGTGAGTTATTGTTGATATGTTAGTAAGGAATTAAAGTTGTGAGCATAGTAATTACATAAGACCCTTTATTACTTCATCTATGTAGAGATTAGTTCTTGATTTCTCCTTTCCATATCTTTTATTTTTCCAAATTTTCTCTGATATCTTCTGCAATGCAACCTTTTGGAATTGTAAATGAACCTTCTTTTTTTTTTGAGTTTTATATGTCAACAAGAAAATGAGATACATCATAGAATTAGTTTTCATTCACCATGCATATCTATAAAGCCAACCCTCAACTTCAACACATCAACCTTGACCATCCTCATAACTTTTGGTCCACCACATGTACTCGAACATTGTAAACCTTCCTCATTCGTTCTTATCTATGAGTGAAGGAATAGTAGAGGATAGTCAATGAGACACAAATATATGATCATCATTCTTGTTTTGAAGAAAAAGAATTAGTCCTTTATTTCTAACCATAATATGAATAAATCTCTTGATATTGAAAAATTGTAGAAAAATCAACATTAGTCCATATATATAGAATAAGGAGACACTTTTGATGAGAGAAAACCAAAATTTCTATGAAATTATTTTTGGTGGGTATATCATACTCCACTTTCATGGATAATTTCAGTGACCATTATTTTTATTGAAATTTAATTAATGATCTAGTCTTATAATATGATTTCAAACTCTTAATCTTATCAGGATCACTAACTTCTATGAATCTTGAAACCTCATATTAGACTTTGCTAAATTTAGGTTAATGATGAATATAACTTTAGATGGTATATAATGAAAATATGAACTTGAGACCGGTTGCCTAATTTTTCCCAAATCCTATAATTTCCCCTACACATAGATCTACGGTGCATTATTTGAAGTACTTTTAGTAACCCAAAATTGTAACTTTGGCTTCAGTATACTTGATGATAATAAAGATGACATATATGATGATGGAGTTAGGTTTAGTTCCTAATATGACTTATGTCTAGAAGATTCATTTGATATTAATAATGGTGATGATAATGATATCAATCTCAAATACTTCAAATGTTGTAATGTAAAAATATGAATATATGATCAAAATTGGTTAATATAACCCATGTTGTTCTAATATCCTAAAAAATTGTTCCATATGTCCACACTTGCATGCCATGAATCGTTAACTTAGATCCTGACTCAAAATCTCCCTAGATCTATGCATACTCTAACAAAAGGTATGTTTACTCATATCTTGACAAGACTAGCAGTATTTGAAACATAATTTTTGATATATAATCCTTTTTTCTTGTGTTATTTTATCTTTGTATATTATGAGGTATTTTTCCTTTAAGAATAAAATTTCTATATGTATATTAATGAACCTTGTACATAGATAAAAACCCACTTCATTTATAGTTTTTTTCAATGTCCATCATGTATAGATGTTACATGCTTTAGAAAATTTTGATTGCCCTTATTTGGATAAGAATTATCCTTGTCTTCAGACACCATGGTTAACCTTCTTGGTTAAAAATGGGCCATGCCTTGAGCACCTTGATTTCCCTTTATGTGTTGAAAAGACCATGTCTAAGAACACCTATAATTTCTTCATGATTAGAAGTGGTCATGTCTTCAGACACGTAAAACATAATGGAAGAAGACACCTTATGATGAGAAGTTTTCTATGACAAGTGTACACAATGAGTTGTTTTACTTCCATCAAAAGTCCTGCCATGCACATAATGTTTTCATATACAAAATAACTATGTTGTTTTATCGCCAACAAACCATTTCATTTGCAATGATGACATCTTGCTTTTACAATTTTAGGTAATGACATGTGATTATTGAGAATGACAAATATGTTGCTTCTTCTCTTCTTTACATGCATCATATCTTTAACTAGTTTCACTAAATCAGATTTTCATGAGGGTTTTAATTTTTAAAAAACAAGATGTGGTTGTTGTTAGTTTAGTTTCATGTATCTTTCTTTTCATGGTCCATGTGTTGCCATGATGTAAAACCTTTGGTACATAATAAGAAAAGGGATATTATGTTTCTTTATTGATTTTTCATATGATCCTGGACACTTAAGATGACTATACTTATCCCTTTGACATTTCATACCAAGCTAGTAGGATCGAGATTGGTGAATAAAAAGTTTATGGCACATGATTACATCATCTTAGTCAAAATTGGTTTATGGATTTTTGTAAAGCATTTATGTGCATTTTTCTTATCATTAGTAGTAATACCTCTTGATGTGGTTGGCATTGATTGACCTTCAATGATGTTGCCATCCATATATTGTAGTGAATGGCACATTCATTGACCTTACCTTTTTGTGTTGAACTTATCCTAAGTGTCTATTCTAAGATACATGTGTAGAATTAAGTTTCCTCTCTATACATTAGTGAGGGTGTACCTTCTTGTAGAAGGATTGTCCATTCATTCTTGGTAGCATTCTGCATGGTTCGTTTTGATTTTGGTGAATTTCTACATGCAATCTTGAACCCAATATACCTTTAGGATGTTTTCTTCTTGAAGTTTTTATTATGAATGTAATTAAAGTTCTAATGGTGAAATGGATTCAATATAATAAGTAGCGTAGTATGCCATTGTGGATATTGATGTGAAAATTGATGTATGATATTCCCATAAGTCCATGGATAGTTTTTCATGATGGTATCTGTAGACACTATGGTCTTGTTGAGTATATTACTGAGATTCCTATTAGCAACTTTGTTGTAACATCATATGTAATTGATAAGGGGTGTCTTATGGTTCTTGATGTAGAAAGAATCAAGGTACTCTTATCCAATTTTGTGATGAAATTGGACCATAGTACCTTGATTATTTCTACATCAAGAACAATTGGTATTATAATCAGAATAATTTTGTTGAGGATCATATCTCATGATGATATTGTTACAAATAATTTGATAACATGGGACCAATGTGACAGAGATTGAGAGTTCTTCTAACAACTTAGTGAAGTACTCAATGGTGACTATTACACAAGAATGGTCAGTGGAGGCTTATATATGGATCTTGCCAATCATATCAACTCTTAATACCACAAATGACCAAGTATAATCTATGTCATATTGATGACTCAGAGGCATATGGAAGTGTTCATCATGAAACAAGTAAATTGAACATTTTTAATGTAAATTTGACATTTGTGGATGTATTGTGTACCATATGATTACATTGTTCTCTAGTAATAGCCAAGGAGTTGAATGCACTTTGAGATGGTGATATCATCCAAGCGATTGTCATAGATGCCTTCATGGACTTATCACATGGCATATTTGGCTTCAATGTCATTGGGCTACAAGAGTGTCTAACTGTCAGAGCATCAGTTAATGTATTAGTTAACTGTCATAAGACATAGTTGATTTCTAGGTGTGATAACATTTGTTAATCACATCTTCCTTTAGGGAAGTGGTTCCCTTTGAGGAATCACTTTTTTTCATGGAACCATGATTCCTCATTGATCAAATGGGCTTCTTAGTCTCACATATAATAGGCTGGATGAGGTAGAGTTTTTTTTATTTGATCACAAAGTTGTCTATGTCATGTATATTAATCCATGGATCCAAGGTTATTAGTGCATCGACATACACATTCTTATCTCTCTTGTATTGAGTTAACTTAACTCATCAAACCCCTAAGGTATCTTTAAGAGGAACTCATGGTATGGGATAAAGTTCTCTTTCTTTGTCTTTGACTCACAATGGACTTGTGACATGATGAGTCAGGAATCACTAAGGATTTTGAATTTTTAAATTCCCATATTTTTTGCTGCCTATAGGCCTAGATGAAGACGTTGTTGGTGGCATAACAATTGTAAGCTTTGATAAATTGGAATGTATTTTCATGTTGGGTTGATGAGGACCATACCTAAGTCATCACCATGTTGGCTTGAGATGTCATCAAAGAACACGGTCCACGTTTCATCGAGATTGGATGCAACAGATGTTGACGTGTCAATCATGTTGATGTCGCCATCTAGAAGGTCCAAATATTTGTCTACTAGAGAAGACATGGGATGTTACAACCCATATCTTGATTTACTAGTAAATTGAAGGTTTTACAGAATCTTGGATTTAATTACACCTTCATTATTACTTTCTGTTATTATTTTTTATTTATGTTTTATTTTATCTTAAAGTTATTCTTTGAAAACTAAAAAACATGGGCTGTGCATACTTTGAGACTTGAACCTTAGATTTTTTTAAGGTTGACGTAGATCTCATTTGACATTCAGATAAAAAGAAATACATTGTTGGATGAGATCAAGATGAGAAGCTAGATCTCAATTATAGAAGACTTGAACATTAGTTGATGTAGTAATAGTCCACACATGTATGTAGTAAGAGCTTTAAAGATACTTGAGGAATTAATAAATAAATGAATAATTATTTGACAATTTTATCATTTTTTTATATTTGTTGAAATTCAATTATGAATCCAAAATAGAAATAATGGATGAAATCAAAGTTCAAGTGTGAAAGTTATGACATTTTTTGTAATCTCATGGAAATGTCATTGGTTGTGACTCATCGTTGCGTGTGAGAAAAAATTGATGGAAGTAAGCGCATTGCTCAACAATGAAAGTGAGTGTTCTTCTCACCAATGAAAGTGAGTGTGTGACTCATCAATGAAAGTGAGTTGCACCACCATCCAACATAGTTAATCATGAAAAAGACCATAACTTTTGATATACATATCAAATTTGGTGAAATTTGTTTTGTGGGAATATTATTTCTTCAGATACACAATCAGAGCCCTAAAATCCAACAAAGACGAATTGAAAGGTGATTTTTGAGTGATGTCTTAAAGAACACAGAGTACATGGTTAGGGTAGAGTAGACCTAGCTACTAACTAGTCGTGGTAAGTTAGTTATAGTTGTTTCTTCCTCTCTCTTGCTCTTTTCCTTGGTTGAAGCCTAGTGTGAAGATAACCAGAGGTTTTATTCTTCTTCTTCTTATTCTAATGAGCTCCAAAAAACATTTCAATCAAGCAACAACCTACATGAGGTGGATCTTCATATTTCCAACCTTGATCCAAGCTTGGTTGGGTACAATTAGGCTGGTGCAAGCCTAGATTTAAGACTAGTAAGCTAGGATAAGATCCATGTGGGGGGGACAACCTTTAGTCCTGATTTTATAGAAATTAAGCCAAATATTACAAGGAACATGTAATGCCTTGTATGGTGATTACTTTTTTATATTTTTGGGCACAAAACATGAGATTTCGGTTGAGTGGTTGATTGTTTTATCATATTTCATATGTAACATAATTGTATTCAACTATGGAATAAATTAGCTACAAAATTATGGTGAATCTTAATGGTAGAACTAGAGGCACCAGAGCTCAGCAATCATCCTAATTTCTACACAATTAGTTGTATTATGAATTTGTGATCTAGTTTTTGGTTGTTGTCATTCATATACTTATGAAGTTCAAAGAATAGTTCATTCTAGTATTATTTCGTTTGCTTAGTTTATCGGTTCTAGCAGTTTACTTTATTGATTTCAGTGATTCAAATATTGTTCACAAAATATGAAAATAGAAGTGTTAAGTATACAATCAATCTAAGAACAATACAATAGTAATTATATTTGTAAACTAAAAAATCAACTAGACATTAGATTCCTTGAACATCATAAAACCCATCATGGAGGTCTGCACTGTGAAGGAGCAAACATGCTTACTGATTGGCAGAGTCCAGGATGAGATAGTCGAAGTGTACTAGAGAGGTATCAGGGACTAATACCAATGAGGACAGTCTCCTTAAGATAGTGAGGAATCCAAAATTAATGAAAATTCTAGTGGTACCCATTACAATTCAGTTTGTTTGAATACTTCTGGGTAGGTAATCCCATGTAGAACCATTGATGCAACTCTTTAAACCATGTTGTTTGACTCTCGACCTAAGTACAAAAGTTTACAAGCGGAGTCCATTTTATCCTGCCATTGAGGCCAGATGTGGCGAGTCCTCTTTGTAGGTTAGGGAAATGGTTTAATAGACTTAGAGTTTCAGGTATATTATAAATCTTATATGATGAGATTGTAGTTTGTTATGTTACTTCCACCTGAAGTAATACACTTCATTTGATTCTAGGGAATAAAATAAGGAGTAAGAGATAATGAATGGATTTTTTTGATTTACTTATAGTAGTTATTATCAGAATTCCTTCTATGTTGTATGTTTATAGATTTCAATTGTCTTAAATGTTATTTTGTATTTATTTCAGATAACAATGTGTATCTAGATTATCATGGTTTCTTGCTAACTTCCATGCACTTAGATAGTATCTCACACACTCTAATAAAACACATTTAGGTACGAATGCAACCTAACATGAGTAGCTAGAAGAAAGTTTTCATCATGAGTAGATTAGTTGAGGTCTCTAGCAGAGTAGCTAGTGAATTAGATGCTCTCTTATGCTTCAACCAGTCCTAGGAATGTGAGAGTGAGGACTGAGAGTAGGTTTCATAATAAGTTGTACTTAATGTCTATAAAATTTCCTTTAGTTTATTATGTTGTTAAAGTCAAACTCAATTGTTAAATCATGATCTTTATTCTTAAATCAGATTCTATCTACTAAGTTTGCAAGATGTTTTATTAATTTTGTACATTTAAAGAAAGAAAAGCTTAAGGCCCATTTTTTAGTTTGTGGTTAAAGTTGATGATTACTTTAATCCCACCTTGACGGGCTTAAACCTTGGTTAGTGAGTTTGGTTCATGTCATGGTATTTCCTAGCAATTGATCTTCTAGTGATTGGTCTTTGTCCATCTTCATGGGGGCATATATGATGTCAAATTATTAGAGTAAAATCTTCCATTTAGCACATCCTCTAAATAGGTTCAGGGGGTCAAATAGGTAGAATAGTGGATATGGAATGCTATTAAGAACATTAGATAAAATATTGGGTAATGTTGTAGTTTTGTGGTAGCATGAACAAAAGTAAGGTAGTGGTTCTCAATTAGGGTGTATTTGCCTTCTATTTTTGTAAACTTCTTAGATGTATAGTAGATAGTGTGTTTGTCAATTTTACATTCTACATATGGACTCCTCCCATTGATTCTTTTGGGACTTATAACCTCAAGATCAAAAAATTACCTGGTGATCCAAGCACAAGTGAGTTGGATAAGTTATGCTTGAACTTGTTAAACACACATTGACCTTGAACATATATCGTAAGAATTCTTATGCAAAATCTTTAGCATCAATTTACAATTTTTTTTCAGATTTTCGATGAATTAGTTGATGTGTTGTAGTCTTCCAAGCATGCCTCTAATCTATTTCTCCATATGATGAGAGGGAAACTCAATAATCCATTCAACTTTCCCGAGATTGACCTCTATACCTCACTAGATAATTATGTAGCCTAGTAGGTTTCTAGATGTGATGCTGAAGGTACACTATTTTGCATTCAATTACACACATAAATGTCAATCTTAGTAACAATTTATTTTAAATAGGCCCCACTTGGGTGTCTACTTGCTTGGACTTGGTGATCATATCATATATGCAAAATTCAATTTTTTATGCATAAAGTCATGGAAAAGGGCCACCATGGGCCGTTGATAAGTCACACCTGCATTGTTGAGTCCAAACAACACAACTTTGTAGTAGAAAATGTCCCACTCTACGGTGAAGGTGGGTTTCATCATGTCTAATGATGCCATTTTAATTTGATTGTATCCTAAGAATCCACCCATGGAGTTGAGGAGTTTCATGTGCAGTTGTGTTATCCATAAGAATGTACATATGTGGAAGTGGAAATTAATCCTCTGGGCTGTCTTAATTGACATCCATCTTTCTTTGGGAGTAAAATGATTTGGACCTGAACCAGGGAGTATGAAGCATGCATATTACTATTTTCAAGCTTCTTCACATACATTTATTCCCCATTATGGTCTCATGGGTTTAACATTCTATTTGATAGGATGCTCGCCGTGATCATGACTATATCTTCAACAATCAACTCATTGAGACATAACATGTCTGTATAGATCCAAGTGAATACATTGTTGTATTGATGAAGGAGATCAATCAAAGCTAATTTGACCAATGGTGGTGAGACGACACCATTTACACAAGACATGTTAGCGAGACCATTCCAATGTCAACAATCTTGATTTTTTCTATGATTTAGAATGGTTGTCATTCAATAATCATGTATTCCAAAATGGATATGTCTATGGGAGTCTTGTCGAAGAAGAATATGTCCAAATCTTATCATTTACCTTTTTTTTGGCATGTTTGTGATGGAATATTTCCAACTTTGTGTTACTAATCATTGGTGGACTTGACTAAAATGTTGATGTTGGACTGGACATGGGACATGAGCATGAGTCTATCAAAAGATATAGGATGAAACTTCCTCTTTTTTCATCACTCATTTTTTTACAAATCAGGTTTTTAGAGAGTACATGATGACTCACATGTTTGTGCAACATTTGTTGAGGATTTCACCATCTTGCATGTCGTTGATGGTAGATACAGTTGCTTAGAGTTTGTCATCAATGTTAAAGAAAACTCATTCATCATGGTATTCATGGAATACAGTCTTTAGGTTCTTCTCCTGGATTTTTGGCACTTTAGTGGGATGATATTTATAATTCATCTATCTGATTCCATGTCGTAATGTATGAATTCACCACAATTATGGTGTTTGAAATGTGTCATGGAGAAAGCCTAGGGTCTTTAGTTCTTTTGGAAGTCAAAGCACTCTTGGGTTGATCATGATGTGGTTGGATGGAAGTATGGAGACCAATAGGCAAAGAGGTTCCCATTCTAATACAAGGGTTTCTTTTTCACAGAGACATTTTTTATTGGGACCCATACACATTTAGTAATACCTTGTTTAGTTTTCCCAAGTTGTTTAGTTCAAGACCATGTAATGTTGGATGGCTTGAGTTAGCAGTCGCAGATATGCTAGATTGTAGCTAACAATCAAAATTTCTCATGTATATAATTGATCATCAACTCATCATGAATGGAAATGTAGATTTAGATCGCCAATGGGGGGCACTATTTTTGGTTGGAGGTATATGTTTATGCTGATGACCATGTTGAGTTTTCTGAACTTAAGGCTCTTGTAGCTGAGACCTATCATGTCATGTTTCCCTGGGACCTATATACATTCAATAATATCCTGACATAGTTTGCCCAAGTTGTGATCCAGTTCAAGGCACATATGCTTCAACATCTTCTAGTAGTGGTGAGTGATCATGCTGGATTGGAACAAAAAAATATAATTTCTTGGGTATATGATTGTTTGTCTTGACTGGACACAAATGGAAGTGTAGGTCCAAATCAAATTGCCCAATGGAACCCTATGTTTCCAAGAGGATATCTCCAATTGATGGTCATTACCATGTTGTCTTGTCTAAGCTTAAGGTGTTTATGGAGGGAAGAAGGTAAAAATAAGTTCTTGTGTATCCACTGGCTTCTGGATAACATTTTGAAGGGGACATTGATTACCATGACAATGAATGACTCTGAATGTAGCTTTTGGTCCACTTGAGTCGACATGTGGGCCTCACATTTGACTTCTGTTAGGGATCCATCATAGGTTGTTGTGTGGTGTTAGTAGTCTGGATTTTTCTAGAATCCATGATGAGTGAGACAAACCTATTAAATGTACATAGATTGAGACTAATGTTGTTGTTGACAAATATGAGGAATACCTTATGCCACCATACTTGATGATGATGTACAATGATGGGTTAGAATCGATACTTGATGGAATCTCATCTTATAAAAAGGTGATAATATTTGATATGACAATCAAGGAGATGGTATCTACCAACTTGTTACAGTAGATATCCATCAATACAAATGCACTCGAAGGTTTTCAGGATAGATGACCAATCTTGGTGAACTTCGGATTAGGTCCCACTTGGATATGTTTGTGTAGGTCTTCTTCATTTGTGCTAATATGTCATAGGATTGGTCAACTATAGCGATATTTGGTATTGATTCCAGTGGTATGATAATGTTCCTGTGTTAGTGAATATGAGAGCATAAGAATTCATGTGGCAGAGGCACTTGGTTGCATTTGAATTTCCCAAATATCTAAATATGCCTAATTGTAGTGACTATTATGGATTATTATTTCACAACATTGAGGTTGAAGTCATTCCTACATATTTTATGACCTTAGTATCCTTTGTTGGTGATTGATTTGGATGGCAACAAAATGCTAGATGATGCAGTTCTCAATACTAGATTTTTTAGAGGGCCTTGGTAGTGCCTCACCATTTCATATGTGCAGGGACCTAAAACTTGGGTCCCATACTTTGATGTAGATACTTCATGTGGATTTTGGTTGAGAAAAAGTTCCAATCAAAACCATTTAATGTGCAAATGGTGGCAATCTCATAACTTAGATCTAAATGTGAACATTGGTGGCATCCTTCATTGGGGTAGTTGGGGTGATTTCAAGTATCTAGATACATGTGGGAGGGCATTATTACTATTTAAAAATTTCATGGATTTTTATTGTTTGTCATGTTGATAAAGCCCTACTTTAACTAGGTACATTGATGTGCCCCATACATCTAGGGTGTCATATGAGAATGAATTCTCCGACCAGAGTAAGGTGTACAAATTACCCCCACCCTATCACAAGCGAATTCCCTTAGTAAGGCATTGCACTTATTTGTGTTCTGACCGTTGAGTCAATGTAAGTGATATAAGAATGGGGGTTCTAGTTCTTTAGCGGATGTTAGGAACCCTAATATTCATGATATTGCAATATTTCCAAAATTCAATGAGTATATCACTCTAAAATACTTTGAAGTCTTCAACTTTTCTTTGTGCATAGGTTTATGCGGAACCTTTAGTCGATATTGGACCACAACTACATCATGACTTCATGAGCTATTGTGTCAGGGGGTGTTTATTAGGGTGAGCTTCGATATATAGTTGTTTTTGGTATTTGTATGCATTTTGTATCTCTACCATTTGTTGTAAGTAGGATATAATGTAGACTAGGGCATTCTTTCCATTATATTGAGAATTCAAACTATGACATTCAGGAATCCCTGATATGATATAGGTATCATTCAAACCTCATGGGTATCCTATGTCTCTTGATATGATATGATTCAACATAAGTCTATCACCACCAATGAGGTATCAAACAACATGCATGAAGATCTAACGTCCATGTATGAGGTAACTCGGGGACTGCTGGTACTCACAACATGTTGTATTATAGAATTTTTTAGGAGAATATTAGTGAGTGGACACGACATTATAAGTTTATGCACATACTAAATCATGGGGGAAGATCATTGTATAGGTGCACCCAAGTAGAGTGAACCTTCATGGAACTTGCCGGGAAAAGTCGTATCAAATCATACCCTTGTTGGGTTTCTTATAGATGTTGTCAACTTTTGCTTGGTTGGCTGTGGGCTTGAGGTCATTGTAATTAGACCATTGGTTGTTTTATTTGTACCTAAAATGTAAGAGGATACCACAATCCATTGTAGTAACTCGACAGAGGGTAAGGCCATCCTTGTTGGGCTTGCACTAGTTCTTGTTGTTGTTGGTTTGGGATTGCCAACATTAGGGAGGTCACTATATTAGTTGTTTGTCATACCTTCATTGTTCTCATAGATCTTTAGGATGGAGACGGATACAGAACAACCATTTCTAGGTTTACCCCAACCTTGCTATTGAACTTGGTAGTGGTATTGAGGGTGAGCCTAATGTTTTTGTAAACCTTTTTATCGAATGTGGTCTATGTGTTCATACCATATAGAATGATATATATCAAAAACATATAGGAATAGGATGTTAGCATGGATGATGAGATTGGAGAGCCTGATTTTGATGAGCACACATTTGTGTTCCTTGATAGTTGGTTTATTGATCTACATTTCTATCTCCCTCCATCTTCTGACAAACTGGGTGAAGGATTATTATACTTTTTTCATGGGGGCTTGATATCATCCTTGGTTGTCATCTATTTGATGTTCTAGGCATACTTCCAGCTAATCTTAGAATTTCATCATATTCAAATTGTATCGGTTGTTCCAAGCTAAAGGTGATCCTTTGAGATACATTTGGAAGATGTTTCTTAGTATTTTTTCATCATCTTATACCTTGACCATGTCTAAGTAGTGAGTATAAATATGGATATGGAATACTCCACATCCTTTGTATTTTGATAACTTGGAGACCTTAAATTTCTTGGGTAGTTGTGTTTTAGGGAAGTAATAGAAGAATCTGAACTAGTTGAGTCCTACCTTTTGTCCTTGAATTTACTTTAATTTCTTTGCCAAAGAATTTAATGTGATATTTGTTGGTTATTGTATGTCATTAGAACCAAAATCAACACAGGAAACCTAGAATCTAGGTGGTATCCTCACCAATAATCTGAATTAAGGATGAGATTATAGGTATAACCAACATGGTATGTGTGTCAGTAGGCATGGAATATTTATAAGAAAGGAGCTTCCACTAATTTTAGATTTTTAGGGGGCTTAACCTTCTTCTTCTTGGGCATTTCATCTTCACATGTAGGGCCTTTGCTGGGTTCACCATCGACTTTTGGATTTTGAACCTTCCACTTGTTGGTTGAAAAATTAGTTTGTGGGTGGTGTTGGGAATGGATCACATATGCTTCATAGAGAGATAAGTTGTTTGTGCCATTGAGGATTCATGATGGGCATCTCAAACTGGTAATTGGGGAGATATAAACATCAGTGGTGGTAGATTTATGTGGCAAATGGGTGGTGATGGTGTCATCAACTTCTTCACTATAGAACTTTCTAAGTTAGCCTATGGTACTTGAGCATGTCCTTTTAATTTGTCTGTCATAAATTCAATGTAAGTACAATCATAGGGGTTGAAAATGCTCATGCTAGTTCATAAATAAGGAGTTTTTCACATAGGGGGACGTGGCATACACAATGACCTTGGTCATCCTAGATTTAACATCCCTAACATTCATATTAGATGATAGTGCCAACAATACCATGGGACAGGATCTGAGAGGTAGATCCAAACATTATGTTAGGATTTAACCTAGGCACACATGTGAATAGACCAAGTAAGGGCTTCATCTAGGCGCATACTTTTAGTTAAAGGCCCATGGTGGAAGTTCATGTAATGCCTCATTAGGCTCAAGGATTACCATCTTAAGTAATACTGAATACCAATAGGTGATGCAAATCATTTCTTTAGTACATCAAAAATTCCCCTTTCTAAAGTTGTGACTTAGGAATGGAGTGTAGAATATTTTAGAAATTACAAGTTCCCTCTTCATTGGAAAGAGGGACATAATACTACAATGACAAAAGGAAAGATATAAACAAGAAAAATCATGCTTGCATGGAAAGGGGTTGAGATTAGCATTCTTAGTAGTTCTCTTACAATGTGAAAAGTGATAGAAGGAAAAGAAAAGATCTCCCCTTGCTTCGAGAGTGGTGGGTTGGGATGAGGAGGTATCATCAAATGGTCCTGACATGATTTTGTGGACGAAGGAGATATGCCTCCTAGTGACCATGTTGATTTTTTTTCACTATAGGTTACCCCATGGGGACTTTTATTGCATTCGAATGATTATCTTTATGAAGTTGTAGTGGGGTGTAGTCCTCTTGTGTGTAGAAACCAGAATGATTTATAAATGAATCATCATATGAAAATGACTTAATTGTGGTATGAGGTTCACTTTTAGGAATCATATGCAATCTAATTCAATTCTCTATAATAAATAGTGACATGGGTGCATAGATATTCCCTTATTTCTCCATAGGCCTTGTTTCAGAAATATTATAGGTAAAAGTCATGATTATCGATCTTCCTCAACAAGAATTTTGAAAAGACATAAGGACAATATGTTCGTACTATTTTTTCATTATGAGAAAAGTCAAGCAATAATTCATATGCTATTCATTATAGGTAGCTTTTTACTCAGATGTGATATGAGGTTTTAAGCTCAGCTATTCCAACATGCTTAATGGCATCTAGGTTAATGTGCTCCTCAAAATTCAAAGGGATCATACTATTTCATCCCAGAGTTTGAAACTTTTTGTGGTCTAAGATCATTTAGGTGGGAATAACACCAAAAAAGGTCAAAAATTATGTACAATTCCACTGCCATGTTTTATGTTTTTAAAAATTAGGTATACTGAGATACATACCTTATGAAGGCTTGATGTTGCTCAACTTATTTTAGGAAAAATTTCAATAGAAGGCATAAATGAGAATATCCAACCTATTTGGTTTTGAAAATCTAGGTTTACTGAGATCGATACCTTACATAGCCTCTATGTGGTGTGAATTTTCAAAAGAGATCGTGTAACGAACTAAAATCTGGATATATTCTCTTTTTGGCCCTTTTCCTAAGATTTTTTCTTCATTTCTATCTTTTTTGTCCTTGATGTTGAATTAGTGGAATTAATAGTGATTTGGTATACATTTGTTCATTATTTATACCAATAAAAGGGTTTATGTACAAATACCTCAATAGATGTTTTAATCAGGGTCTAATATGCAAATTTACCACTTATGTGAGATAATGATAAAATAGATTTGTTCTAGAATATTTCTTAGCCTTATGGAGCAAGGAAGAGAAGGAATGAATAATAATTCTTCAAACATGTTAATGTGATATTGAATTATTTAATATGATAAATATTGGTAATATTGGATAATGGGCTAAAATTCATTAAAGTAAGACTAATTGGTTAAAGATAACTTGAGATTCATTTTCTTTGGGTTTTATTTGTCTTGGATGCCAAGTTTCATAATTTTGGAATAATAAGAACTACATCTATTTTATTTAGAAAAGAAAAGGTGATTTTTTCTCCAAAATATTAAATAAAATATTAAATGAGTCCAAAAGTGCAACTAAGCTTGGATTCGTAATCTACACATTAAAAATAGTCTTTGGGTGAATTTTCATGTAATTTGGATAATATTTAATATACATTTGTAGTTAGGAGAGAGGAAGTATGTAGAAGTCCAAAATATTAAATAATGTATTAAAAAATATCAATAGATAAAACTAATGGCCAATTTGTGTTTCATATATTTTATTTTGCTTGAGGGTGAAGATTTACATTATTTTCATAATAATAACTATTTTTATGTTAACTGGGAAAGAAAATAAGAATAAGAGTCAAATATATTAAATAAATTATTAAATGAATCCAAAAGAGAAAATAAATCTCAAATTTAAAATCTACATGTCAAAATTAGCCTCTGGGGAAATTTTCAACTAATTTGGACAAACTTAAATATTTTAGTTAATTTAGGAGAGAATATAGTTTAAAGAACAAAAATATTAAATATAATGTTGGAAAAACTAATTAATGGAAAATCATGTTATTCATGTTTTGTATTTCTTATAGGCCAAGTTGCATATTTTTTGAAAGTTTCTGGATGTCTCTAACTCATTAAAGGGATAAAATAAATGATAATATTTAAAAATATTGAATAAAATATTAGAAGTTCTCAAAAAATAGAATAATGCCAAAATCCGTTTGCTACCCCAAAATTATCCAACTTACCTAATTTGGATTTATTTGGACTTTTTTGTAACCTCAAATAATTATATAAAGTTTTATACATTAAATGCATTAAAAGAACAAAGTTGGAAAGTTGTATTAAATGACATTGATCGCAGCCCGCATGAACACTAATCGCAGACCAATGCCCGGTATTTTAGGCATCACTATCTTGTTTCTCAATGATATTTCATGAAACAAGTTGCATTAGATTGAAAATTTAATTTTATATCCATCCCTACTCGAGACCTATAATGGAGAATTTTAGAAACACCTAAACTTGTTCCTGAAGTCTTCCAAAGTAACTTCTTGCACACTCCTTGGCAAATGGAAAGCTGGCCAAGTCAAACTAAGCAAAATTTGAAGGTGGAATGTTTTTGAATTCAAAACCTTCTTTGTCAAATAGTCGATGACCCACCTTCCAAAACCTTTCTACAATCTTCTGATCCTGCAAACTTAATAAGGAAAAATTCTTCCCTCAAATTCATATAAATAGAACCCTCCTCTCATGTGAAATGCACACCCAAAGACTCCTCTGATTTCAATTTCACCTGACATCGTCATTTCATCCACCGCCAAATGTGGTTCTTGGTTTGAGTTTACAGAACCTCTCCCCGATATCTTTCTTCTTTGGAGTGTAATTGGACCTCAGGTAAACAACTTTGCCACATGTTCATTGAATGAAGTTTTCCCCAAACTCTTGGACAAGCTTCTCCTTGCCTAGTCAGCCATGGCGTGTGTAGCGAGGAAGGGGATGATCCCTTATGTTTTCTCCTTTTTTGCCCATTGATTCTCTTTTATTTTCTTTTTCTCATTATGGGTATTTTTATAAATTGTCATGTTTTAGTTCAATTTTTGTCACTTATCATGCCAGAACAAATAGTACATTTATACCTTTCATAGTGTAAAGTTTTGATTTTTCATTTAAGGTAAATTGGTTTCTTGCAATTTCATTTCACAAATAAATTAGTAAATAAAGTGAATCTTGTAAAAACTATATCTTTTTATTGGAAGCTCCAAAAATTATAAATAAATATGTTTTGGAATAAAAAAATGAGTGCTATCTAATAGAAATGGTTTTAGTGTCTTATTTCCATGTTTTTCGAAGAATGGTTTTTGGGAAATGAAATATATGCATAAAATTCATAAAATTGTAACTTAATCATATTGACTCCAAATTGAACATAAAAATATGTTTTCTTGATAAGAAGAATCTTATAAATCAATTAGTGAGGTTTTTAGGGTTAAAATATGAGTTTTTCTAAAAAGGTCTAATTTTGGGTATCCCTATATTAATATACAATATGGACTCTAATATATGTGAATAACTTGAAAATAGACAAAATTGAACTTGGCATTATCTAAAGTGGTAAAAGTTGGAACTCATAAAAAGAGGTATGTGCATTCTTACACCTTAAGTTGAGATATTTACAAACCAAACCCAATATTCCCTAATGAGGCTCTACATAAACCCTTTTCTTTCTATTCATGTTTCTTTTGCTATATTTGCCTCAAAATCAGTATTGATATTCTATTTCTTAGGCCTTATACCCCATTTTCATGTTTCAAATATATGATGCTACTACTTGCCATAGTTTCTGCTTGGCATGTTGATTTTATTAGACTATTTAGCTAATGTAGTGGTACTTTTGTACAACCACCCAAAGATAGGGCATGTTAATTCACCCTGGGGAATGTGTTACTCTCCCCCATTATATAATATTATGTAGGTGATTGGAATGTGTTACTCTCCCTCACCTATTTGTTGAGGTTAGGTAGGTGCCTCAACCCTACTTAATTAAGGTAGTCAATATTAGCCATGCATGCAAATCTTATAGTATTTTCTTGTTATAGAAAGCATCTATTTGATTATGCCTCATACTCTTGATCTCTTCATATTATGATGAAATCTTAGCCTTTTTATGTTATTTCTTATCTTTTATTCTTATTCCTTATTTGACACATACCTTGTTTCTTTCTCTTGTTGGGTGATGTCCCAACCACCCAGACCTAGTATCAAAGTGTGCAACAGGAGCATGGAGGACCATCCTGGGATTAGGATAAGGAGTGCATGGATTTCATCATGGACCCAACTCATGAAGTTTTTTCTTGGAGACAAACTTGTTATAGTCTAGATTTCCCTCTATCTAGATCCTTATGTTGTAATATCCATGTAAACCCTATATGGGAGATGACAATGCATCTTTGTAAAATTGAATATAGTCATTCCTTTTATTCCACTACTATACTTCGTCTTTTGTATACCATTATATAAGATTTGAAATTTTTACACTTGTTCCAGCATACCTTTTGAGTGTGTTTAGAATGTATGCTGTATTCTTCAAATTTTTAGTAAAGGGATGATTTCACTCCTTACAGCATGATATCAGATCCCATGGTAGTCAAAATTTATCTATTTCAATTTTGTCTCCCTAACTAAAACCCTTGCCTTACATAGTTCCCCTTTAAGTGACATGTTTGCCCTAGATTTGATCTATGCTACTCTTGTGATGATGAAAGGTTGTTTTAGGATCATAAGAGTTTCACACTAGAAACATGTTTAGTTAACCTTTATGTATTGAGTCTGTTAGGTTGCTATTAGGGCATAAGTTGAAAGCAAAGGTTTCTAGAAAGGATCAGGGTTCATGGGTTGGCAAGATTTTCCTCCGTGCCACTAGCTTGGTTTACGAGGACTCCCAGATCTGCATGATACATGCCTGGCCTGAGTTGATATTGACTGTCTAAAATAGCTTACCTTTAAGCAATAGTAGCCTTAGACATCTATGCTGGATACTCTTGGGAACCTTATATGTTGCAATGACTTGTATGAAGATGGATACCCAATATAATTCCCCTTTGTCCCATAGGACCACATGTTTGGGTAGACTATCCCTACAACTTAGAGGTTTGGTGATATTAATTAGTAATCAATCAAGTGATAGATCTTATATATGGTTTAGTTAGGTTAACCCTTTTACCTCTAGTTTTAGTTTGATTTGGTAGGTCAAACCTTTTAAGGAGTGGATGGGTAGTAGTAGTAGTAGTACCTTATAGAACACGGATATGCTGATTTCGAGGATGAAATCCTTTTAAGGGATGGAGTCCTTATCATGCCGAAATCTATATTCTCTAACTTTAGAAACCCTAACTCCATACATAAGAGGTTAGTGAGCTTAGATCATTAGAATTGACCAAAATAAGTTATAATTTGATAACCAGACATGTTTGTTTATAAAGTAACAAAAATATAGTAGTCATCTAATGAATAGTTCATATGTTTGAACCCTAATAAAGATTTAATGCACATAATAAGAGTAACTCACATATTACTACTATAAGTGGATGCATGATGTTGACCATGTCATCAACCAAATAAACCCTAATGATATGATGAGTAAAATAATTGGAACTTAACTATAGATTTAATGCATACTAAGAAGGTATAAGTAAAGTGTAATTATCATATTAATCTAAATCATAAGTTGTAATCATCTAAGTTTGATATACACACCCTTGATGTCTTTCACAATACATTAGTGACATTGTGTCATAATCAGATAACATAATTCGATACACATAAATGGTATATAATCACCTAATCATAGATTAATCAAGTCATAATATGAAATGCATATCACCATGTTCCCTAATGCACACCTAATGAATCATGACTTGGTATGTGAATCAATTCATTAATATGTAATATGTCCCACCTTGTTCATGAAAATCATATAGTGACTCAAATATGGATAAGAAGTAATTGGAGTTCTACACAAATGTGCATAATCAATAATAAGAAGTGAATAAACATGACAAAATGATTAATGATGACAGTAATGTGACTAAGAAAGGTAATGTGACAATGTGACAATGTTAAATATAAATATAAGTAATTAATGTGACATTTGTGAATTAATTTTAGACTTAATAACAAATTGATAAAATGTCTTATTTCATGCATAATAATATGATATTATTCAATGTGGTTATAACATGAGGATAATGGAGTCTAAATCCAAATTATTAAAGATAATGATCTAATATATTAATAGATATTAATATAATTGAGTAAACCCTAATTGTGCTAAAACTCTTAATGAGATAAATAAGAAATATATAGGGTGTCTTGCATAATAATGAAATGTAACTCTTTTGACAACAAAGTGAATATAATAGGACACACTTAAAAGAATAATAAGGCTGATGTAATATCATAATCAATATGATACTAATAAGTCAAGAATGTTAAGCATGTTACATCTAATAAAAAGGAAATTTCAAAAGTGGAACCCTAGGTGATCCATGAGAACCTGACATAAGAGGAGTTGCATGTGATAATTCTGAACTCCCAAGTTAAGTAGTTGAAGATTAATGAGTTTGAGTTAGTGAAAGTTTTGGTGGAAGTTTTATGGTTTGTTTAAAGATAAGATGTTACATACTCACCCTTCCCTCTTTGCTTGAGATTTTAGGGACAAAATCCTTTTAAGGGCTGGAGTGCTATAACGAATTGAAATCTTGATATATCCTCTTTTTGGCCCTTTTCCTAATTTTCCCTTCATTCTATCCTTTTTGTCCTTGATGTTGAATTAGTGGAATAAATAGTGGTTTGGTAGACATTTGTTTACTGTTTATACCAATAAAAGGGTTTATGCACAAATACCTCAGTGGATGTTTTAATCAGGGACTAATATGCAAATTTATCACTTATATGAGATAATGATTAAATAGATTCATTCTAGAATATTCCTTAGCCTTATGGACCAAGGAAGAGAAAAAGGAATGAATAATAATGCTTTAAACATGTTAATCCGATATTGAATTATTAAATATGAGAAATGGTGGTAATTTGGATAATGGGCTAAAATTCATTAACGGAAGACTATTTGATTGAAAATAACTCGAGATTTGTTTTCTTTGAATATTGTTTGGCTTGGAGGCCAAGCTTCATAATTTTGGGATAATAATAACTAGATCTATTTTATTTAGAAAAGAAAAGGTAAGTTTTTCTCCAAAATATGAAATAAAATATTTAATGACTCTAAAAGTGGCAAATATGCTTGGATTCATAATCTCCACATTAAAAATAGCCTTTGTGTGAATTTTCATGTAATTTGGATAATCAATATACATGTGTAGTTAGGAAAGATAAAGTATGTAAAAGTCCAAATTAAATAATATATTAAATAATATCAAGAGATAAAATTAGGGGCCAATTCGTGTTTCATATGTTTCAATTTTCTTGAGGGTGAAGTTTCACATTATTTGCATAGTAATAACTATTTTTATTTTAATTGGGAAAGAAAATAAGAATAAGAGTCAAAATTAAATAAATTATTAAATGACTCAAAAAGATAAAATAAATCTCAAATTCAAAATATGCATGCCAAAATTATCCTATGGGTAAATTTTCAACTAATTTGGATGACATTAAATATTTCAGTTAATTTAGGAGAGAGAATATAATTTAAAGAACAAAAATATTAAATCATATATTGAAAAAAATAATTAATAGAAAAATCATGTTCCACATGTTTAATATTTCTTATGGCCAAGTTTCATATTTTTTGAAAGTTTCTAGATGCCTCTAACTCATCAAAGGAATAAAATAAGTGATAATATTTAAAAATATTGAATAAAATATTAGAAGCTTAAAAAATAGAATAATGTCAAAAGTGGATTGCTAAACCCAAAATTAGCTAACTTACCAAATTTATATTTATTTTGACTTCGTTTGTACTCTCAAATAATTACATAAAGTTGTATACGTTAAATGCATTGAAAGAATAAAGTTGGAAAGTTGTATTAAATGACAGTCATCGCAACCCGCGTGAGCAGTAACCTCAGACCAAGGTACGGTATTTTAGGCATAACTACCTTATATCTCAATGAAACTTTAAGAAAAAGGTTGTATTGGATTAAAAATTTCATTTTGTATCCATCCCCTACTCGAGACCTATAATGGAGAATTCTAGAAATGCCAAAACTTGTTCCTCAAGTCTTCCGAAGCAACTTCTTACAAACCCCTTGAAACTCAAATTCATATAAATAAGGCCCTACCTTCAATGAAATGCACACCCAACGACTCTCATCTGCTTTTAATTTTACCTTGCATCGTAATTTCATCCATTGTCAAATATGGTTCTTGGTTTGAGTTTGCAGAACCTCTCAATGATGTCTTGCTTCTTCGTAGCGTATTTGAACCTTAGGTAAATAACTTTGGCATTTGTTCATCATGATCGGATAGTTAGTTTCACAAATGAGCGATGAATGAAGTTTTCCCCAAACTCTTAGAAAAGCTTCTCGTTTCCCATCTGACGATGGCGTGTGTAGCATAGAAGGGGGTGATCCCTTGTGTTTTCCCCTTTTTTGCCCCTCGATTCTCTTTTATTTTCTTTTTCTCATTATGGGTATTCTTATAAATTGCCATGTTTTAATTAGATTTTTTTCTCTTGTCACACCAACACAAATAGTACATTTATACGGTTTCATAGCATCAATTTTTTATTTTTTATTTAAGGGCAAATTGATTTCTTACAACTTAATTTTACAAATAAATTAGTAAATAAAGTGAATCTTGTAAAAACCATATCTTTTAATTGGAAGCTCCAAAATTTACAAATAAATATGTTTTGTAATAAAAAAATGAGCTCGAGCTAATAAAAATGGTTTCAGTGTGTGAATTTTTATGTTTTTTGAAGGATGATTTTTGCAAAATGAAATATATGCAGAAAATTCATAAAAAGTATAACTTAATTATATTGACTCCAAATTGAACATAAAAATATGTTTTCTTGATCAGGAAAATCTAATAAATTAATTAGAGAGGCTTTTAGGGTCAAATCTGAGTTTTTCTAAAAAATACCTAATTTTGGGTATCTCTACATTAATATACAGTATGGACTCTAATATATGTAAATAACTTGAAAATAGGTAAAGTTGAAATTGGAATCATCTAAAGTGGTAAAAGTTGATAATTGAACTTGGAAAAGGAGGTATGTGCTTTCTTACTCCTTAAGTTGGGATATTTACAAACCAAACATGATATTCTCTAATGAGGCTCTGCATAAACCCTATTCTCTCTATTAATGTTTCTTTTGATATATTTGTCTCAAAATTAGTATTGATATTCTATTTCTTGGGTCTTGTACCCATTACCATGTTTAAATATATGATGTTACTACTTGCCATAGTTTCTCTTTAATATGTTCATTTTTAGTTTCTCTTTAATATGTTGATTTTATTAGACTATTTAGCTAATGTGGTGGTACTTTTATACAACCACCCATAGGTACGACATGTGTTAATTCTCCCAGGGGAATGTGTTACTCTCCCAATATAAAATATTATGTAGGTGATTAGAATGTGTTACTCTCCCTCACCTATTGGTTGAGGTTAGGTAGGTGCCTCAATCCTACTTAGTTAAGGTAGTCAATATTAATTATGCATGCAAGTCTTTTATTATTTTTTTGTCACGACAAGCATCTATTTGATTATGCCTCATACTCTTGATCTCTTCATCTTATGATGAAATCTTAGCCTTTATTTCCATGCTATTTCTTATCTTTTGTTCTTATTCCTTATATGACACATACCTTGTTTCTTTCTCTTGTTGGGTGATGTCCCAACCACCCAGACCTAGTATCAGAGTGCGCAATAGGAGCATTGAGGACCAACCTAGGATTAGGATAAGGAGTACATGGATTTCAGCATGCACCCAACTCATGAAGTTGTTGCTTGGAGAGAAACGTGTTATGGTTTAGTTTTCCCTCTATCTAGATCCTTATGTTGTAATATCCATGTAAACCCTATATGTCAGATGACGATGTATCTTTGTAAATTTTAATATAGTAATTACTTTTATTTCGTTGCTATACTTGGTCTTTTGTATGACATTATATAAGATTTGAAAAAATTTCACATGTTCCAGCATACCTTTTGAGTGTGTATATAGAATGGATGTTTTATTATTCAAATTTTTAGTAAAGGGGTGATTTCACTCCTTTACAGGTCTTACTAAAAGGAAGACTTGGAATCTCCAACCTATTTGGGTTTTTTAAATATTATTTTACCAAGATCAAGTCCTCGCAAATGCTTAATCTGGCTCAATTACATTTTCACAAAATGTGAAAACTAGAATAGTTTGTATTATGGGATCTAACTTTACTTAGATCGATCCCTTACAAAGGCTTGATGTAGCTTGGGTTTTCCAAAAAGGTTTCTAGAAGAAAAAAAACATTTAGAATCTCCAACCTATTTAGATTTGAGAAGTTGTTTTCACCAAGAATTTAAAAGTTTTATAGCATTTGGATGCTATCTCGATTTAAAAAAAGCATTACAAAGGATCCAAAAGTTTGGCAACATTTTGAAACAATCTTGGGTTTTGAAAAAGAACAAGTGTTGATGTAACACCCCATTTTTCACAACATACAAATATCACTGAGTGGAAGCATTCTTACTCAAGGGGGGGTTCAAAAATGTTGATCATGCAATTAAAGTAAATGAAACACTTTGGATTGGTTTAAATGTGATGCATACATAGTTCTTGGAAAAAGGAAATTACAATATGATCATCTATGAAATTTAATCTACTTAGATAACATGATGAAGCATAATGTAAATGATATCTAAATCTATGAATCGGCTTGGTAATTGGCACTGACCAAGACAAACATGAGAATCTCCTAGTGTTTGGCTATCCTTTTTATCCTTAACTTGCTCCAAGTCCCGCAGACATCGCGTCTCCAGCCATGCAAAAAAAAACACCACACTAGTAAATGGCATTTGGCACTTTATCATATAGAAAAATAGTAAATAACTTGACATGAATAAAATTGACATCAACATGAACATGGATTTTCTTTAGTATTCATTGAATAACATTAAACATGATGAATTGTAAGAGTAGATATATTCCACCTCTCTTAATACCCCATAGGATCCATGATTGCTAGGAAAGCACATAATGACCTTTTGAGGTCCATGAACAAGGCACTTATAAAAACTTAGCAAATTCCATGGTTTTCATCATTAACTTAGTTCTTGACTCAAACATTATCTTTCCTTAATCTTAATCTTGATCATAAAGGGATTTCTCCCTCTTAATACCATTATGGAATTTATCCCTCATAAACCATAATAGTGAATTCTCCCTTGTTTAAAATGGCTCATTAATCATAGTCATAATCATAATTATAATCAGGATTTTATAATAGACCATATGTAAACAATGAATCAAACAATGATAACTATACATGATGTCTTTTGAGAAAGCATTCATAATTCATGAAGCATAATAATGTGCATAATCATAAATAAACATGCATTTAACCAAAATTATGCATGCCAAATATGCATGGCCCTCTTACCTATAGCAAACCACCTTAGGGTAAAGTCCTCTAACTTGATTGAGCATTTAGTTGCCTGTAATTTGATTAATATTATTACATGTAAATAATTTCAGAATCCTTGGTCCCTCACTTCTTTCATTGAATTATTGAAGAGATTTTGTGTGGATAAAATTGTTTGAAAACAAGTCAAATTGATAGAAAATCAAAAGAGCTTTTCAAAATGTATTTTTGCTAACTTTTATAAGGTCGTATGTAACTTCTATGAATATTACAATACAAACCAATCAGAGAGAAGAGAATTATATTTGACAATGATTTGAATCATATATAAATCAAATGTGAAATAATAGAAAGACTTTAGGCATGCGTGACACATTAATCACAAACATGGGGGCAAAAGCGACATTTAGAAATTGTTAAAAATCATGTTTATTAAAATAAATCAAAATCTAAAAATACCCATGTTGCCTTTGCTATATTAATAAAGCAATTAAAAATATGGGGTCACCAAGGTCATTCGGAGACTTGGTTTCTTACCAGTATGCTCCGTCATGAGCCATGGGTCAAAAATCTCACAGGAGCTTCTTGGTCTTGATCCATGGTTTTGGATACCTCCCTTCAGGGTACCACGACCTTCCAGTGAATTCCCCACACCTTGACAGAGCTAAAGAGAAAAACTCCACATCAAAGGTGCATTGAGGTGCCAAAGCTACATGGAACAAGCATGGGTGTCGGACATAGCCATTGGCATTGAAGGTCAACAGTTGATCAAAACAACATAAGGGAATCAAATAGGAAAGCCAAGTCCTACTGGAGTCAAGGAAACATTCATATAGTGGAAAGGACCATTGTGGCCCCAGTGGTCACCAGAAACCCAAAAAAACAAAGAAGAAGGTTGGAGACCCAACACTATAGAAAACCAGGTAAAATGTGCCAATGGAGAGCGAGAAAATGAACGTGGCGTCAAGGCGAGTTGATGAGAGGCGTTTTCGTGGCTGGAGGAGCATTGAAGTGACACGACAATGAATGTTGGAAAGAGTCAGAAAATGGACATATAGGATAGGGTGTTATGGGGACCAGCATAGAAAATCAACAATGTCAAGATGAAGAGGAGTCAGAATAGAAGCTGATGTGCACATTTAATATCTACTTTTTGCACACATTCACACACAAATTTAGTTCATTTTGCCTCCCATTAAGCCCCTAATCATACTTTATTTGCCATCCTTTAGTTATTTTACTTGTTGCATGATGTTGATCATAGGTAGAAGTCAAATAAAAAAATGAAGATAATCCAATCCAAATCTGACCTTAGTTGGATTTCCCATTGATCTGCAATTGATTCAGAGTTGATCTTAAAGAAACGACACTGAGCACACCGTGTCTTATTTATACATGGAGTGTAACTTTCCATAAAGGGATCACAAAGCAAAGAACATGTTGTGTTTTATTTAACACATGGGCGTGTAAGTTTCCAGAGGCCTTCATCCCCAAACTATAGAGCAAAAGACATGGTGTGTCCACACGTTCAAAGGCCAACTTTAACTTTCTGTTGATTGCACATGGCCATGTGTTTATTAGCGCACAACATGTGCCATGTGCCTAGGTTGACCCTACTAGAAGCTACACGGTGTGTCTCTAATTAGAACATTTCGTGTACTTATTGTGAGAAACCAATTTACCAACCAACTACACAATGCCACACGATGTGTCTTCACAAAGACATGTCGTGTCTTTATCAATTTTCTGTAGATTTTAGTAGCAACCGCCCCTCATTTCAAAAATGAGTGTAGCCACTTAGGATGGTTATCACTCATAATTTGAGACACTTTTTGACCAGAAGAAGTTCCAAAGTAGGAGGAGAGTGATTTTTGGGAGGAAGAAGAGGTTTCTTGGGAAATAACATCCATTCTTCACCATTTCTTCTCCAAAAGGTGCAACAAAGTTTCTCTTCTCATTCAAGCTTCTTGATAGGGAAGATTGTCTAAGTTGGAACAACTTCAAGGGTGAAATTTCATCCTCTAGATAGAGTTATACCCCTCTTGGCTTCACCTTTGGTTCTCTTTGCTTATTCTTTTCTTTAGCTATACAAAACTCTAAAAATTATGCAATTTACTTGTGTTTCTCCATTATGTGTGAGTAGAACCTTCTTCTTGGGCATGGGAGAGTAAATCCCATGCCATTACTCATGTGAACTCAGGATTTATACTCAATATTAGTTAATTTACTTCTCCACGAGTTCCTACAGTGTTTTATTGATTGTATGCTTGGATGGCCGCCTTTTATACATGTTTTATGCTTCCTTGTGCTGTTCGGGAGGATGTATGAGGGAGTAAGGAGTAGATCTCTTGGAAACATGCTCTAAACCATGGGAGTGGCTGGAGAATATTGAGGCTTCAAGGTTGTGTTTGGTTCTAAGCATAGACAAGGAAGTATTATGCTAAGATGAGAACCGTCTCATGTCATCAGGAGGTGCATGTTGATGGCAACCTCCTTGCAGATTAATAACATACTTTAATTTTGTAGTTACACATGATGTGATGGTATGGTAGTGAAATATTATGTCTAAGACTTTCTAAAGTCTAATTTGGACCATAAAATTTAAGTCCTTTTATTTTACTTGTCTTTTAGCTAATTGCAATCAAACTCTACTGTTGTAGTCCGACTTAGATTGTTGAACAGTAGTTCTTTTACACCTAGCTAGCCTACCTCTATGCAGTTTGGCCTCAACTAAAATTGATCTTGTACACTTGCATGTGATTAATGATGTTACGACCCATATCAGGGTTAGTCAATAAATACCTCGAATTACGTGAAACACCTCAATTAGTGCTAAGTTTTTGTTAAACATCATGAATAATCAAGATAAGACAACATGTGAATCAATAGTCAAGATTTAATCATCTGAGGTAATTAATGATAATAGTAATGATGATTGTTAAGTTAATTGAGTTGAGTTGAGTGCTGACTAATGCAATTAGTGTTGAGTATCAAATTAAATATCATGGTTAGTCAAATAAGTTAATATGTGAATCAATGGTTGAGATTGAAACCTCTGAGGCAATTAATGATAATTGCATTATTAATAATTAAGTTAATTAAGTTAAATTAAGTACACAGATGCAATTAGTGCTTTGGTCAAGTGTTACTAATTGATTAACATGATTTCTTGCACTGAGGGTGTAGAAGATCTTACACTTGAAAATTTGCAAGAGAAATCGTCTCAATCGGACACTTGAGGCAAAAGTTATCCCATTTTCTAGTTCTTTGGACCTTGGATGCAATTTACCCATTATCGGCTTATAAACCCTTTTCCCTTTCTTTTCTTTTTTCTCGGTCATCTTCACCCGATAGAACAGCAACCGCTTAAAGCGGCGCCAAGCAGCTGCAGGCCGATCAGAGAAAGGGGCGACCTTGGGGCGAATCTTTGAGCCCTAGAGCTCCGATCCAACAACAACTTCCTTTCACCTCCTTCCTTCCTCCTCATCTTGCCCAGGGCGGCGCCCCACCTGTAACTCGACCTGCCGCTAGGGCAGCGACACCGGCCGGCCGACCAACAGCTTGAGCTGCTGCGGTGCCGGCTAGAGGCCCCTTGGGCACACGAAACGACAAGCAAAGGTCAGCTTCGAGCTCGGCTAAGAGGATGGAGCAGGAATCCACAGCTAATAGTAACGAATAGGCATCCAATCGAGCCTCTTTCCAACCTGTGCGTGAAGCGAGTTCATGCCTGGGCAGTTCCATGGAGGAAGACGACCCAGCGGCACCTGGAAGAAGATTCTTTTGGGCGGAATCCAGTAGATTTTGGCTGCCACGTTTCTCTGTGAGTAGAAACTCACCCCTGTCATTGAATTCAACTCTAACAAACAAAAAAAATGGAATATCGATTGCATCTGTTGTTTTCTTGTAATGAAGCTGCTTGTTAGTAGCTCACGCTTGGGTTTTCCTGGCGTACGATTTGGAAGGAGTCAGGTGTATGTTTTTATCTTAAATTCATATGCACGATCTCAAGGGATAAAGGGAAATGCACAGTTTCACTGTTTGACTTGCACGATTTGAACGAATAATCCCAGCTGTAGTCCCAGCTACAGTGCACGGTTGCAAGGTTGAAGACAACCTGCTTGTATCCAATACAATCAATTAATTTCTGGGCTAACATTGTAGGCTCGAATTCTAAGAACAAGCGTTGAAGTTTAATCACAGCGAGTGATGGTAATAATCCAGCTATGTATTTAATCTAATCAAGTAAAAAGGCACACGACCAAGGGTTAAGAGTGATTTGCACATTTTATTTATTAATGTAGCATGACACTAATTAGTTAATTGGTGCGTGTGATTTAGACTTAGTTTTTGATCGAGTTCATCTTCAATGAATTTTCTGTTCTGCACAGGTTGCACGGCGTGCAAATCAATTTGCACGGCGTGCAAAGTTACAGATAGCGGAATGAGTTTCTGCCCAGGTGCACGGCGTGCAAATCAGTTTGCACGGCGTGCAAAGTTGCAGAAAAGTAGAACAGAAGTGCACTGAAGGTGCACGACGTACAGCCCAAGTGCACGGCGTGCACGCTGCTGTAAAGGGCAGAATTAGGCATGGTTGTGGACGTTTTTCGGTGTTTACGAACACACCGAAGTGGGTGAGTAGTAGTTCATTTATAAATCATTATTTAACTTAATTTAAATGTTTAATTGCTTCTGTATCAGTTAGTATAACTTCTAAACAGTTTAGTACATAAAATAGAGTATGTTAGTTTCATTGGAATTTGAAATACTTAATATGCTTAGTGAAAATGATGAAATTTCCTGTATTATAGTTGTAATGTATTTGCTGATTTAAAAATAGCTGTTTAGCATCGAAAGTGGATAAATGATACTGAATCATGTTTAATGATGATAAAAGATGTATATTTGCTCCATGTGTTATTCAGATTTGTGCAATATGCATGAAATGTGATATTCCTATTTAAATTCTTATTTAAGAATTTAATATGCATGAAATGTGATTTCCTGTTTAAATGTCTATTTGTTAATTAGTTAATAGACCTAGGTGCCCTAACACCGTAGAACCCCTAAAAGAAGGTCTGTTTCTTAGGGGTGAAACTCGTGTTGCAACATCATCCGTGCTTGTGTCACGGACAAACGAGGAAAGAGAGGCAGTGTCTAACAACAATTGTACGTGTGTCACGATGGCACTGGGAAAAAGAAAACTTGGTTATCTAACACCATTCATGCTTGTGTCACGAAGGTAACCCTGTGAGACCCTCCGCCGGTGTACTCAGGTTAAAGGAGGAGTCTGGAGCACACGTGGTTGTACATTGAGGCCGTAGAGCCTATGTTTCTGGCCGGAGAGCCAGGGGTCCTGTAGCAGAGCAGGGCTGGCGTCAGACTTAGCATTTCCCGGGTGTGTCGCTAAGTCTTGTACGGTGGGATCTTAGCTTGAACTTGCTGCAGATCTTTATATGCAGAGTACACTGCATATGATTAGGGCATAATAAAATAAATTATGAAATCATATAGGATCACAGTAAATTTAAAGTATTCGAACTTGTGTGCTATTTCTTTATATCTGATTATCTGTTCAAATTATGTGCTACTGCATGGAAATGTGATTATATTCTGCAAATCTGTTATGTTATTAGAACTGCCTTGATTAGTTCTGCATTTATGTTTAATTTCAAATTTATAAACCTGATGAGTTGTTTAGTGATAGCTAAGTGAAATGCTATTCACTGAGCGAGTAGGCTCATACCTCTACTCAAAACATTTTCAGGTTATCATCAGCAGCAGGGAATCTGAAGGATCCTTTCATCCTATCGCTTAGTCTGTAGAAGGTATACGTAGTTAGTAGTTAGAGGTTTCTTAGTCCTTTCCCCTCGATCTTTGGGACAAGGTGTGAGTGAGAGAGAGAATGTGTATAAAGATGTAAATTATCTGTTATGCTTTATTTTATGTCGGACAATGTAATATGCTGTAGACTCTGTTTATTTTGCTAGTCAGTTAATAAAGATGCTTCCGCAGTTTGTTTAGTTTCTTTTTACAGCATAATTCAGATTATCCTATTAATCTCTTTAAAAAGTTTTAAAAAGCGTAGAGTGGTTGGCTTTTGTGTAAATCCCATCCTGTCGCGTCCTAATCTCGTGGTTTGTGGTTAATGTGAGATCAGGGCGTGACAAATTTTGGTATCAGAGCTTTGGTTTGAGTACATAGTTACTCAAAGTCAGGGGACGATAAGAGACCAATAGGATTAAGGTTTAGGAGTCTTTCTTCTATCTGTAATTTTCTAACAGGAAGTGTTCTGTTATATTATTGCAGATAGTAGGAAGAGGATGTGGTCACGAGAATCAAGTAATGAGCTTAAGTTGAGTCGTTAAGAATCATTAAGGTCAAAAGATAAAGTTATAAGTAAGGCGAATAATAAATGATGTGTTTTAGCTCTGGGAGGTCTGAGTGTTTAGATACCCTGGCCAGGTGTCTGAATACTTAGATTGACCAGTATCAAGCTACTCTGTCTGTTCTTCTCTGAATGCCCTGGCCAGGTATGCAGAGGAAGGATAGGCTAGAGAGAAAACCCTAGAAATCTTAGGGTTAAGAGATAAGAAATTAATGTAGAAATAAGAGACTACATATAAGATGCGATTCAACTCTTGTCTATTATTGCTTATTTGATTTAAAGATCACTAGAAATGCTTTTATATGCATAAAATTAGAATTTTCAGTTTGTAAAGCAAATAAGATTCTTTTATGTTGTTGTGCCATGAAGTGAATTGTTTAATGTTTGTTTCCTTTGTATTAAAGTAGACCCGAAATTATGTTTAAATGAGTTTGCCATAAGTGGATACTCTTTCCACATGCTTAAGATTAATAGAGGTTGATTAATCTCGAGTAGCTCTTGGCTTCAGGACTACAGGTTCGGTCTGGTCCGGCTGGCAGGATGCGTTACTGGGATCTAATGACTCCTATTAACAGTAAAATAAGAATAGACTCTGGATGATTTAGACCCGTAATATAGTGAGAATGTATATACACTAGGATGTTTTAACTATGATAAGAAGTCTAAATATTCTTTAATCTTGAGAATTAGGGTTTGAGAAGCATAGACCCTAATCGGCCCAAAATAGAGTTTTGATGATACATAAATACAAATTTGATAAGTAAAGTGTCTCAGTAAATGATTTTTAGTATTTTATGTGTAATTCTGATTTGACTAAAATTGGGATATGAGTTGGATATATAAAATGTAAACAACATTGGGAAATATTAGAATTTTTGAAGAATGTTCTGACTTGTTTATCGGCCGAGTTTCAAACTCGACCGATCACATTTTCTGAATGATATAGCAGTGTGGTAATTGAATTTTATCTTTTTATTGGTACATCCAATTGATCTCAAATTTTAACTGTGCTTGAAAAATACAATTTTAGACACTCTTTTAAATTGCTGAAATTTTTGGATGACTTTTGACCCCTGCAGTAAGGGTGTCGGCCGAGTTTGTAACTCAGCCGAACCTGCTGCAGACTGCAATATAGCAGTGCACTGTTTCATTTTTAATTAATTATTGGTAACTTGAAATGATCTGAAATTTTTACTGGAGGTCTGAAACTTCATTAGGAACAACATATAAAATTTCTAGAATTTTTGGAGCTTCTGTTAGCCATTTAATAAACGAATTACAGAAACTATTATGAAAACTGAATTTTCAGCCAATATAATTAAAGTTGAGTGTTGGGTTAATATGTTATTGACCCAAGCAACTCAATTTGATCTATATGATCGATAACACATACACACAATAATTCTATGTTACTTTTATAGACCAAAACCCTAGAATGATTAAAGTTGTAGTAGTTTAAGGGATATCATTAGTGATGTAACCTTGAATACTAGTAACTTTGTAAAATAAGATCTTGAGATTTGTTCTATGAAAAGTAAACTGGCTTTGATAGTGATCTAGGGTTTTGAGGTAGATAAACTGATCGGTACATGAACAACATGAAATGACTTAGAGAAAAGAGTAAAACATAAACCTAAAATGTAACAATAAGTAAGTAGCATAGAAAGTGGATAATTACCCGATATATGATCTGCAGATAGTTGATGTAGTTCATGTTTTTAAGACATGGCGTTACTATCTTTATGATGTAACAATAGATAATCACCCTGGTAATGAGAATGTGGTGGCTGATGCATTCAGCAGAAAAACCAAGTTCAACAGCTAATGCATTCTCTATGACAGGTTTCAATAGAGACCTGTTAGTAGAAATGTGGAAGTTGAGCTTAGGCCTAGGGGTGACAACACAAAGTGATTTGATTGTATAGATGTAAGTTAAGCCTACTTCTTATGATCAGATCAAGGAACTACTATAGGATGATAGTGAGTTAAACCAGACCATGCATAACATGATAAAAGGAAAAGAGACTAAAGTTTAAGTTTTTAGATGATAAGGTGTTGTATTAGCATGACATGTTGTGTGTACCTTGAGATAGTGTAAAATTCTTTAAGGGGAAAAGGCTGAAAGAAAAGATTCTTATGGAAGTGTATGTATTAATGTATGCTATGTTTTCAGGAAACACTAAGATGTATATGAATCTCAAGTAGTTGAAACGAGTGGTCAGATATGCAGAAGGATGTAGCTAAGTATGTGGTTAAAAGTAGAGTGTACCAGTAGGTTAAGGCTGAACCCTAGAAATCTACAGCTACCTTGTAATCTTTTTCTATGCCTGAATGGGAATGGGAATTTATCACAATGGATTTTGTGGTAAGATTACCCAGGACACCTAGAGGTTGTGATTTGATATGAATGATTGTGAATAGACTAATTTAGTCTGCTCGCTTTCTTCATATTAAGTCAACCTTTGATGCCTCAAGACTTGACTAAGATATACATGGATAAAATAATTATGTTGCCTGGTAATCCAGTTTCAATCATATCATAATGAGTTTAGAAATGCACCACTGATAATGGTACGGTTTGAGAATGAACCCAGAAAACACAGATTTAGTAAACCATTAGATGTATGATTTCAAGATAGTAAGATAGCATTAAAATATGTAAATAAACCAAATTGCATGCTTCCTGTTATGTTAATGTGTATGACTTAAAATTTACATGAATCGTTTCTTTGAGATATTATCAGAAATTCTCAAGTACTAATAATTATTTGTGTTATGATACGAAAATAACTCTTAATTGAGTTATGTGATGCATAAACCAGGAATTTGGTTAATATGCACGTTCTTCGAGAAATTTCAGATAATTGAAAAATAGTACAGATGGTTTCTTATATGTGAAGTAAATAACTCCTATTGATATAATAAGATGTTCAATTACATGAATTCAGTATGTATGTGCCAAAATTGATTTGAGTTTGGAATATTTATGAATTTTTAATCTGCCTGCATGCATGATATAAAGATTACTCAGTAAATACAATGATTTTGAATATACTGCTCTGCCAGTTCTAGAATGATACCGTATTGTGAATTGAACTGCAATCAAACAGATGAGATAACGGAAACCCTAAGAGTAGGGTGTTGCCATGTGACTAGTGAATGAGATAACCCTAAGAGTAGGGTGTTGGCATGTGATGAATGAATAAGGCAAATGAAACCCTAAGGATAGGGTGTATGATGAATCAAGTATTTTGATATCAATTTTCATTATGAGATGTGATGATGTTTAACAGTTAAATTGCATGATTTTATTTTAGTACCAAGTTGACGTGCATTCTGTTTATTTAAGAATTTTAGTTTGTATGCATGTATAGTATGATAATTTCTCAGTAATTACCATAATTTGAGATACTGTTATAACAGTTCTACAAAGACAATGTTTTGTGGTTTGATCTGGAATCAGATCAGATGTGTCCTAGGTTGAAAGGACAATACAAATAGCTGATCTGAGGATAAAGAAACTTAAGAATCGTGAGATACCCTAGAGAAGGTTTTGTGTAGAAACTACAACCTAGAAGGAGCCACATAGGGAGTTTTGAGATAGATGTGCGTAACAAGTTTCCTTTTCTCTTTTAGGAATTTCGGGACGAAATTCTTATAAGGGAGGGAGATTGTTACGACCCATATCAGGGTTAGTCAATAAATACCTCAAATTACGTGAAACACCTCAATTAGTGCTAAGTTTTTGTTAAACATCATGAATAATCAAGATAAGACAACATGTGAATCAATAGTCAAGATTTAATCATCTGAGGTAATTAATGATAATAGTAATGATGATTGTTAAGTTAATTGAGTTGAGTTGAGTGCTGACTAATGCAATTAGTGTTGAGTATCAAATTAAATATCATGGTTAGTCAAATAAGTTAATATGTGAATCAATGGTTGAGATTGAAACCTATGAGGCAATTAATGATAATTGCAGTATTAATAATTAAGTTAATTAAGTTAAATTAAGTACACAGATGCAATTAGTGCTTTGGTCAAGTGTTACTAATTGATTAGCATGATTTCTTGCACTGAGGGTGTAGAAGATCTTACACTTGAAAATTTGCAAGAGAAATCGTCTCAATCGGACACTCGAGGCAAAAGTTATCCCATTTTCTAGTTCTTTGGACCTTGGCTGCAATTTACCCATTATTGGCTTATAAACCCTTTTCCCTTTCTTTTCTTTTTTCTCGGTCATCTTCACCCGATAGAACAACAACCGCTTAAAGCGGCGCCAAGCAGCTGCAGGCCGATCAGAGAAAGGGGCGACCTTGGGGCGAATCTTTGAGCCCTAGAGCTCCGATCCAACAACAACTTCCTTTCACCTCCTTCCTTCCTCCTCATCTTGCCCAGGGCGGCGCCCCACCTGTAACTCGACCTGCCGCTAGGGCAGCGACACCGGCCGGCCGGCCAACAACTGCAGCTGCTGCGGTGCCGGCTAGAGGCCCCTTGGGCACACGAAACGGCAAGCAAAGGTCAGCTTCGAGCTCGGCTAAGAGGATGGAGCAGGAATCCGCAGCTAATAGTAACGAATAGGCATCCAATCGAGCCTCTTTCCAACCTGTGCGTGAAGCGAGTTCGTGCCTGGGCAGTTCCATGGAGGAAGACGACCCAGCGGCACCTGGAAGCAGATTCTTTTGGGCGGAATCCAGTAGATTTTGGCTGCCACGTTTCTCTATGAGTAGAAACTCACCCCTGTCATTGAATTCAACTCTAACAAACAAAAAAATGGAATATCGATTGCATCTGTTGTTTTCTTGTAATGAAGCTGCTTGTTAGTAGCTCACGCTTGGGTTTTCCTGGCGTACGATTTGGAAGGAGTCAGGTGTATGTTTTTATCTTAAATTCATATGCACGATCTCAAGGGATAAAGGGAAATGCACAGTTTCACTGTTTGACTTGCACGATTCGAACGAATAATCCCAGCTGTAGTCCCAGCTACAGTGCACGGTTGCAAGGTTGAAGACAACCTGCTTGTATCCAATACAATCAATTAATTTCTGGGCTAACATTGTAGGCTCGAATTCCAAGAACAAGTGTTGAAGTTTAATCACAGCGAGTGATGGTAATAATCCAGCTATGTATTTAATCTAATCAAGTAAAAAGGCACACGACCAAGGGTTAAGAGTGATTTGCACATTTTATTTATTAATGTAGCATGCCACTAATTAGTTAATTGGTGCGTGTGATTTAGACTTAGTTTTTGATCGAGTTCATCTTCAATGAGTTTTCTGTTCTGCACTGGTTGCACGGCGTGCAAATCAATTTGCATGGCATGCAAAGTTACAGATAGCGGAACGAGTTTCTGCCCAGGTGCACGGCGTGAAAAGTTGCAGAAAAGTAGAACAGAAGTGCACTGAAGGTGCACGGCGTACAGCCCAAGTGCACGGCGTGCACGCTGCTGTAAAGGGTAGAATTAGGCATGGTTGTGGACGTTTTTCGGTGTTTATGAACACACCGAAGTGGGTGAGTAGTAGTTCATTTAGAAATCATTATTTAACTCAATTTAAATGTTTAATTGCTTCTGTATCAGTTAGTATAACTTCTAAATAGTGTAGTACATAAAATAGAGTATGTTCGTTTCATTGGAATTTGAAATACTTAATATGCTTAGTGAAAATGATGAAATTTCCTGTATTATAGTTGCAATGTATTTGCTGATTTAAAAATAGCTGTTTAGCATCGAAAGTGGATAAATGATACTGAATCATGTTTAATGATGATAAAAGATGTATATTTGCTCCATGTGTTATTCAGATTTGTGCAATATGCATGAAATGTGATATTCCTGTTTAAATGCTTATTTAAGAATTTAATATGCATGAAATGTGATTTCCTGTTTAAATGTCTATTTGTTAATTAGTTAATAGACCTAGGTGCCCTAACACCGTAGAACCCCTAAAAGAAGGTCTGTTTCTTAGGGGTGAAACTCGTGTTGCAACATCATCCGTGCTTGTGTCACGGACAAACGAGGAAAGAGAGGCAGTGTCTAACAACAATTGTGCGTGTGTCACGATGGCACTGGGAAAAAGAAAACTTGGTTATCTAACACCATTCGTGCTTGTGTCACAAAGGTAACCCTGTGAGACCCTCCGCCGGTGTACTCAGGTTAAAGGAGGAGTCTGGAGCACACGTGGTTGTGCATTGAGGCCGTAGAGCCTATGTTTCTGGCCGGAGAGCCAGGGGTCCTGTAGCAGAGCAGGGCTGGCGTCAGACTTAGCATTTCCCGGGTGTGTCGCTAAGTCTTGTACGGTGGGATCGTAGCATGAACTTGCTGTGGATCTTTATATGCAGAGTACACTGCATATGATTAGGGCATAATAAAATAAATTATGAAATCATATAGGATCACAGTAAATTTAAAGTATTCAAACTTGTGTGCTATTTCTTTATATCTGATTATCTATTCAAATTATGTGCTACTGCATGGAAATGTGATTATATTCTGCAAATCCGTTATGTTATTAGAACTTCCTTGCTTAGTTCTGCATTTATGTTTCATTTCAAATTTATAAACATGATGAGTTGTTTAGTGATAGCTAAGTGAAATGCTATTCACTGAGCGAGTAGGCTCATACCTCTACTCAAAACATTTTCAGGTTATCATTAGCAGTAGGGAATCTGAAGGATCCTTTCATCCTATCGCTTAGTCTGTAGAAGGTATATGTAGTTAGTAGTTAGAGGTCTCTTAGTCCTTTCCCCTCGATCTTTGGGACAAGGTGTGAGTGAGAGAGAGAATGTGTATAAAGATGTAAATTATCTGTTATGCTTTATTTTATGTCGGACAATGTAATATGCTGTAGACTCTATTTATTTTGCTAGTCAGTTAATAAAGATGCTTCCGCAGTTTGTTTAGTTTCTTTTTACAGCATAATTCAGATTATCCTATTAATCTCTTTAAAAAGTTTTAAAAAGCGTAGAGTGGTTGGCTTTTGTGTAAATCCCATCCTGTCGCGTCCTAATCTCGTGGTTTGTGGTTAATGTGAGATCGGGGCGTGACAAATGAGTTGGGATATAAAATTTTAAACTCATTTTTCCTTAGGGAGTCAACAAGTTTTTGGTGCCATTGTCGGGAAGCTACACTAATACATGTTGGAGTAAAAGTGCTAGTTAGTATTCAAGACTAAGTCATCATTTTCCATTTTTCATATTGTGACACCTTTTTAGTAGTGTGATTCTCACTTATCTATTGTTTTGTAGGTTGCATGCATTGCTCTAAGAGGGTTCTTGAGACATCAATCTTCCTAGACCTGGTAATTGAGTGAAATTTGTATAGTCGAAGGAGAGAAAGGAAAGGTGATAACTACATGAACTTGGAGGGATCACATCCATCATCACCTTATTCAACACCTTCACTACCGTCCTCACCTGATCGCTGTCAAGAATCGTATATGGAGGACAACCACCCACTAAAAGAGTTCGTTGTGTTGGTTGCCATCAACATTTGTGGATCCATTAATCATCCTACCATTGAAGCTAATAATTTCTCCATTAGTCCTCCCATAATGCAGATGATCCAGCAGAACTATTTTGGAGGAACACCTATGGAAGATCCAAATCTTCACATAGTCAAGTTCTTGCAGTACTTGAACACCTTTAAGATCAATGGTGCTCCAACTGAAGGAGTATGTCTACTCCTATTCTCATTCACTTTACGAGATCAATCCAAGGTGTGGCTCACATCTTTTCCAAAGTGGCCTATCAAGAGTTGGGATGAATTGTTGCATGCTTTCCTTACCAAGTACTTTCCTCCAAGAAAGATGACTCAACTAAGGAGCTAACACACCAACTTTAAACAATAGGAAGGTGAGACACTGTATGATACATGGGAGAGATTTAAGGATCTGCAATTCCTTTTGCCTCATCATGGTTTGACCAACTGGTTGTTACTTCAAACTTTCTATAATGGCTTATCCTACAACACCCATATGTGTATTGATGCTACTACAAATGGAGCTCTAATGAACAAGTCCTAAAGTGAAGCATATGCTATTATTGAAGATATGGCACTCAACCACAATCAGTGGAGCATTGAAAGGATCATCCAACCCTTCTCTTCCACTAGCTCAAGTGAGAAATCTTGTGAGAAGCACACTGTAGATGCAGTAGATCTCATTGTAGCCAAACTTGATGCCTTGACTCAAAAGTTTGAAAAGCTGACCACTCACTTTGTTCAAGCAGTTGAGCAAGTGTGTGAGGTGTGTGGAGTATCTAGTCACAACTCTTCTTCTTGTTTTTCACCACATATGAATGACACGAAGACGCCAGGGTAGGTCAATGCAGTAGGCAACTTCAACAACAGACATGCCTACAATCCTTTCTCAGAAACCTACAATCCAGGATGGAGGAACCATCCAAACTTTTCTTATAGGAGCAACAACTCTCAAAACCAACAGTAGCACGACCAATCTCAAGGTCAACAACCTATGAGAAATCTCTAGCTAATGAATGCCAACCATCAGGATATAGCAACAACAACAATAGGAATATTAACCAACTGCAACATATGAGTCAACCACAACAAAAGTCTGGCTTGGAGAGTCTTCTTGAGACTTTTATGACTACACAAATTCAGTAGAATGATGAGTTCTGGGCACACGACAATCTCTTAAAGGATGACATCACATAAATTCCTTCTAAAGTTTATGGGATTGTCACTTATACCAAGATGTTGGAGAACCAGATCCCACAAAAAGCTTTAGCCAACCAAGAAGCACCTTCAAGTTATTTACCTAGTAAACCGGTTATGAATCCCAAGTAAACTTGAAAATCTGTGACTCTAAGGAGTGGGGCAGTCATCTGCCTTCTAAGAGGCAGTCAGAAGAAGTTATTGGCACCACTGTGGAGGAGAATGTTGAAAACCAAAGAAAGAAATCTGTTCAAAATCTGCACCATGATGACTCTTCTTTTAAGCCTAATACTATGGTCCCTCAAAGGTTTTCTAATACCAAAGATGATATTAAGTTCAACACATTTATGGACATCTTGAATAAGCTATATGTGAATCTACATTTAGTTGAAGTCATAGCTGAAATGCCTTCTTATGCTAAGTTTTTAAAAGACATTCTAAGAAAGAAAATGAGATTCGGTCAAGTTGAAACTGTTATGTTATTTGAAAGGCTAAGATCTTTCATCCAAAACTGTATGCCTAAAAAACTAGATGATGAAGGTGCTTTCACTCTCCCTTGATAGATTGGATATTCAACTTTTGATAAAGGCTTAGTTCATCTTGGTTCTAACATCAGCTTGATTCCTATTTCTCTATGGTAAAAGCTTGATTTGGGAGATCTGAAACCAACATCAATGACAATTCAGTTAGCCGATCTCTCAATTAAATATCCTAGAGGGGTGATTGAAGATGTTCCTATATAGATAGGGAAGTTTTTCATTCCATGTGATTGTATATCCCTGGACATGCGAGAGGATCCAACAAACCCCATCCTCTTCGGAAGACCATTCCTCTGTACTACAGGCTGTCTTGTTGATGTTAGAGAAGGAAAATTGACTTCCAGAGTTGGAGATGAATAACTAGTGTTCTCTATTTATGATGTTATGAAAGCACCCAATGCTAAGGAGTATCTTTGTCTGATAAATACTATTGATACCCATTTTGAGGAAGAAAAGAATTTTGTTGAGACTGTTCTTGATGATTTTAAAAAAGAAGATAACAGAGAAGACACAAAAGCCACTTTCAATGAGGATATTTCTGAAGCCTTGAAGACTCTAATATGTGAGGAATAATCAAAGGAGAATAAGTAAAGCAACACTGTTGCTCCAAATGAATAGGTAGAATTAAACTCCTCCATCGGGGTTGAGGTATGCTTTCTTAGACCCAAATTCCACCTCTCCAGTTATTATAAATTCTTAATTGAATGGAGCATAAGAAGAAAAATTGTTGAATGGACTTAGAATCTATAAAGATGTAATAGGATACTCAATTGATGATGTTAAAGGAATTAACCCATCTATTTGTGTGCATAATATATCTTTAGAAGAAAATGCCAAACCTTGCATAGATCCTCCAAGAAGACTAAATCAAAATATGATGGAAGTTGTTAAAAAGGAATTTCAAACTTAAAGATGTAGGAGTTATATATCCCATCAGTAAAAGTCCTTGGGTGAGCCCTATACATGTTGTACCCAAGAAGGGAGTAACTACTATAATACAAGGGGAAATGACGAATTAATTCAAACAAGAATCGTTACTATATGGAGAATGTGTATTGATTATAGAAAATTAAATAAAGCCACTAGAAAGGACCATTTCCCCTTGCCTTTTATTGACTTGATGTTGGAAATACTTGCCCATCACTTTTACTTTTGATATCGTGATGAGTATAGTGGGTTCTTACAAATTCCTATCTACCCACCCGATCAAGAAAAGACCACTTTCACATGCACCTTTGGGATGTATTCTTATAGGTGGATGCCTTTTGGGCTTTGTGATGCACCTGCCACCTTTCGAAGGTGTACGATGGCAATATTCTCTGATTACATTGAAAAGACTATGGAAACATTTATGGACAACTTTAGTGTTTATGGCAGCTCTTTTGATGATTGCTTGTTGAATATAACTAAAGTTTTGCAGAGATGTCATCAAGTCAACCTCGTTCTTAATTGGGAAAAGTTCCATTTTATGGTGCAAACAAGGGTTGTACTAGGCCATGTCATTTCAAGCAGAGGAATTGAAGTGGATAAGGCAAAAGTAGATCCTATTGAAAAGATGTAGACTCCAATAAATGTGAAAGAAGTTCGTAGTTTCTTGGGACACATAGGGTTCTATAGAAGATTAATAAAGGATTTTTCCAAGATTTTCAAAGCCTATATGTTCCTTGCTAGCCAAAGACGCTGAGTTTGTATTTGATGATGACTACCAAACAACCTTTCAGACACTAAAGGATGCTCTAATTTTAGCATCTATTATCTAGCCACCAGATTGGAGTGCTCCTTTTGAAATAATGTGTGATGCAAGTGATTATGCTATAGGAGAAGTTTTGGGGCAAAGTAAAGATAACAAACTCCATGTCATTCACTATGCAAGTAAGACCTTAGACGATACACAAATCAATTATTCCACAACTGAGAAAGAGATGCTTGCTATAGTCTATACTTTTGACAAGTTTAGACAATACCTAGTGGGTTCCAAGGTCATTGTGTACACGAACCATGTTGCAATTAGGTACCTTATGAGCAATAAGGATGCCAAACCTCACCTCATTCACTGGGTGCTGCTAATACAGGAGTTTGACTTGGAAGTCAAAGATAAAAAAGGGATAGTTCACAATGTAGCTAATCACCTCTCACGTCTCCTAACAAGTGTTGAAGACAAGGTTCCAATCGATGACAGTTTGCCCATTGAGAAGTTGTATGTGGTAAACTCTCTTTCTATTCCATGGTTTGCTAATTTTGCAAATTATCTAGCCACTGGATGCCTTCCCCCTGATTTCACATACCAACAGATGAAAAAGTTCCTTCATGATATCAAATTCTATTATTGGGATGATCCCCTATTGTTTAAGCAATGTGCAAATGGGCTTATTAGGAGATGCATTCCCAATGAAGAGAATGCTATTGTGATTTCAGATTGTCATTCCTCTCCTTATTGTGGACATTTTGGAGTGGATAATACTGCAACCAAGATTCTTCAAGCAGGTTTATATTGGCCAACTCTATATTGTGATGCACATGCATTTGTTAAAGCTTGTGACAAGTGTCAAAGATCTAGAGGGATTTCAAAGGAGGGAGAGAGGCCATTGAATTCAATCCTGGAGATAGAAGTCTTTGATGTGTGGGGTATAGATTATATGGGCCCTTTTGCATCCTTATGCAGTTACAAGTTCATCCTAGTAGCATGTGACTATGTAACCTAGTGGGTAGAGGCCGTCCCCACTCAATCACCAAATGCCAAGTCTGTGATAAAAATATTTCAAAAGACCATTTTTCTAGGTTTAGAGTCCCTAGATAAATCATATATGATGGTGGAAACCATTTCAATGAAACAAACTTCAACAACCTTCCCAGTAAGTATGGAGTGAAGCATAAGGTTTCCACACCTTATCACCCTCAAATGTTAGGTCAGGTGGAAATCTCCAATAGGCAACTAAAATCTATATTAGAAAATACTATCTCCATCTCAAGAAAGGATTGGGCATTGAAACTAGATAATGCATTATGAGCATACATGACTGCTTTTAAGACTCTAATTGGCATGACTCCATTCAAGCTAGTTTATAGAAAATCTTGTCACTTAAGTGTAGAATTGGAGTATAGAGCACTATGGGTGATCAAAATCCTCAACTGTGATATGAAGAAAGTAGGGGAGTCAAATTGCTACAACTCCAGGAGCTCGAAGAAATCTGAATGGATGCATATGAGAACACAAAGATCTATAAAGAAAAGACAAAGATGTGGAATGATAAAAGAATCAAAGTCAAGGAATTCAAAGGAGACCAAGTTTTGTTGTTCAATTCTAACCTTAAATTCTTTCCATGGAAACTAAGATCTAAATAGTCTGGGCCATTCTTAGTCATGAAGGTCTATCCCTATGGGACAGTAGATCTGCAAGGTAAGAAATCAACATTCAAGGTTAATGGATAGAGATGCAAGTTGTACACTGACGGGGAAGAGATTGACAAAGGAGTCTCTTGCTCCCTCTAAGATGCATGATTGAAGACATGAAGAGTCTTACTCCAAACTTTAAATAGAGGAACTTGTGGGATTTGACCCCACATTAGGATAGATTTCTTTATTTAGTTTCAATCAGGAACATTTTTCATTTCTAAAAATAAGCTTGTCATGGATGGATGTAATAATGTAGACCCTCATAGACATATATTATCGTCTCTACAGGTGTTGACCAAAAGAAGACAAATTCTATATAAATTTAGGAAGACACGACGTGTCTTTATTTGAACATGTCATGTTCAACACTCACAAATGAATGAACTGAGTAAAACTCCAGAATACATAGTAAAACTCCAGAATACATGGTGTGTTTGATTTTTGACACGACGTGTATGGCCTCAATAGTCACTGGAAACTCGCACAACGTGTTTTTAATCAAACATGTCGTGTTCATTAGTTCATTTCGAAGGAAGGTCTTTTTGGAACAATACACGACATGTCTTTATCTACACACATCATGTCGATATCATGTTGAGAGGATCAAGCAAACATCTGGAAGTTGACACAACGTGTTTTAAATCAAACATGATGTGTACCATAATTCATTTTTAGCCTTCATTTTTTTTGGAAAAACACACCTCGTATCTTTATTTGTACATGACGTGTTGTTATCAGTTTGATGACTTCAAGCTAGGCTCTTGGAAACTTACACGATGTGTTTTAAATAGAACATGATGTGTCCTCTGTAGTTAAGGCAATTTCAAGAGAGCAAGCGATTTGTACATGGGAACATGTTGTGTCCTTAAAAAGACATGTCATGTCTAAAGATGAGAAGTTGAGTTTATAACCCTGATCTTCATCTTCCTCTCTCACAATCACTTTTGCAAGAAGTCGTGTGTGAGCCCCTTCATCCATGTGTGATGATCACAACCTCCAATTGATGGCAAGCACTACCACCTATGTAACCTATCAGATCTTGGACCCTACCCTAGAAGTTTGACTTTTTGGACTTAACCAAATAAGTTTGAGGATAGATCTAGATGAGGTTTAGAATAACCTTAATGAGTTAATGCATGTATAAATCACCCTAATGTAATCTAATGTTCTCACATTAGTCTTAAGCCAATGTGGATACATAAAATATGTCACATGGGGTAATAATGGATTATATGAAATTTCATGCAAATAATCACACACTATTCTTTTGGTGATGATACTAATCTAAATAGATAAGCAATAATGATAATAGTGAAATCATATGATAACCTAAGTAAAAATGTGATATAATAGCCATGATTATTAATTTTGTCATAACTCACTAAAGGAAACTCCAAAAGTGAAATCTAAGTTAAAAATCGTATTCCTTGGGTCCCAATTACCTTGGGAGTCGAGTTTCACATTATTCACTTAATAATTATTAATTTAATTCAAACTGGAAAGAAAAGATGTGAGTTTTCCCTAATAAATCAAATAAAATAATAACTATCTCCAAAAGAGGAAAATAATCTTGGATTCATAATCTACATAATAAATATATCCTTTGGGTGAATTTTCATCCAATTTGGAGAAAGTTTGCTTAAAAGGTAGATTCATGAGAGAGAAAGTGTGTAGAACCTTCAAAATATTAAATAAATATACAAACAACACCAAAATGTACAAATTCATATCCAGCACATTAAATATAACTTGTGGGTGAAGTTTCATAAAATTGGGTTAATCCTAACATCATTAATGCATGAGGAAAGACAAAAAAGTAATTGATTTATTTAACACATTAAAAGTTTCAAAAAGGCAAAATTAATTGTATTCGATTCCTCATATCAAAAATAGGTTGGTGTCAAATTTGACTTAATTTGGGATTCATTTGCACCCTCAAAAGAGGAGAGGGAAAAGCTAAATAATTGAATAAATAACTTTAGTCGGATTCGATTTATATTGTCACGCTTCTGATTCTATTTTTATCTTTGCATGCGAGATTTTCTGGCCGTTGGATTTGAATCGCACGGTCTCTGTAGCATCCCCTACCTCTGATCTTTTTCCCCGTGCAAACTGGGAAACTAGTTTCCCTACATTTTCCTTCTCTGATTTCTCTATCTTCACTCCTCCTTTGCCTCTATTTTCTACTCCCTCACCTTCCCTTCTCTCTCTCGAACCCAAACACCATATAAATTCTAGGATTTGAGGCACACATAATTCCGACCACTAATCCCTCCCCTCATCCCCTATTTCATCCCCTATTTTACCCCTCTATTCCTTCTAGTCATGGCTGCAAGCCATCAGACCTCTAGGGAGACGATCCCTGAGGTTGTTCGAGTTGGGTGGAACCTGTCCTCGGTCTGGGTTTTGCTTATCTCATTCTTGACCTTGTCCCCTACTCCTGTGACCTGCTCCAGCAAACTCGGGTTGGAGATGTAGTTTCTGACCTTTGAGCAGCCCAAAGAAGCCTTGTATCCTTTTCTCTCGTTCCCAAGAAGGTTTCTGAATCATTGATTTAGTCTCTTCTCACGGTATTTCCTACACTAACATGGTTTCTGGGTTCATTGTTTGTTTTTTGTGTTCTTCCTGTGATACTCAACAAAAAGGATGATTGATTTATGTTTCACAATTCTACCCCCTCTCTTTTTTTTTTTTTTGTTTTCTTGACAGAGGTATTTTAGTAATTTAACGTTTTATTATACCTCTTTGAAGCATTGAGTTCTTGCTCTATCTTGGGTTTGACTCATCCCAGTTGGCCTGTTCTCACTGGGCCAACTCAACATGGTCTACCCGCTGACTGGATGTATAACGTGGATTTCTTAGATTTTGTGATTGGTTGTTTTTGTAAAATCCATAGAAATTAATTCGTAAATGCAGAAAAATAAAATAAAAGATGTTTTGAAATCGAAAAAATAAGGGCTTTATAATGGCACTAATTTTTGTTGCCTAAATGTAATGTTTTATAAAGGGTGTTTTTCAATGGATTAATCTAATTAGATAATAACTTGTAAAATTCATGACTATATATAAGGCACAAAAATATAATAAAATATGTTTTGGACTCAGAAAAAGGTAGCCTAAAATATGGCATGGTTTTGATAACCTAAATCGCATATAAAGAAAAAGGTGATTTTTAGAGTTTATGAAATCAACGTAAATCTAACCCTAATTTCACATACATGATTAATAGGTGCTTTGGAGACCTAGACTTGGATCTAGATCTATCTTAGATTTGTTTAGACTCTTTTTTGAAGTATGATTGCATCCCACATTAGTTTTATATTGAGCAATTTCTAATTCTTCTCTCTTATTGTATGTTGTATCCCCTATTATTCTTATTGAGCAATTCACCTATTTTGTTCTTTCTCTTGGTCCTATGGACAATAGCCTATACACATTGCTCTTATCTTTTGATATCATGGTTCTTGGGAACAATCTTGTTTGTGGTAATCTTGGATATTCTCTTGACTCTTGTGTTGTGCCTTAGTGCATGTTGGTCTCATATAATGATATGTGTCCACTTTGAAGTGGATGTCTATATGTTTGTGTTGTCCACTGTGTGATGGCAACATTGTTGTCACGGAATTGGAATCCCAGTCCCATGAACCAAACGAATACCAAAGGTGACATGCGGAAGCGTAAAGCTTAGTACACATGAACAAATAACAAGATAAAGGCACCAACACAGTCTCAACATTCAACAAGTATAAATTATACAAAATGCATTATATTCATGAATTCAGTTACATATTTCTAGAGTCAAGGTACAAGTCATTCATGTGCACTAAATCTGGATCTTACAACAAGTACACCTAGCATAGCTCACTGATCCCATCAACCTTCTAGCCATCTCTGAACCTAAAAACAAAATACGAGAAATGGGTCAATACACGAGGTGTTGAGTATGGGGCAGAAAGATACATATATGTATAAGCTTTGCATAATTTGAAAATATTTCAAGACCAAACAAACAAGAATAAACATGTTAATTTTTTAACAAATGCGAAACCATATTTTATGTCATTTCACTCCATTATATTAACAATATCAAGCATGTTTAAGGCCTTTGACCAACTTCCCGTCGGAAGGGTCCGTAAGGGTTACAAAATTAGCTAACCCTTTTATACGAGAGGGACCTCAATGCCATAGCTAAGAGCTAACCCTTTATCAACAACATTATAATGGAGTTCTATATATATGTGTGTGTGTGTGTTCAAGTTATAAAACTGACAAGGCAAACATCGATTAAGACATAGAAATACTACATGGCAATATTTGAGCAAGTAAACAAACAAGCATACAATATATGTCTTTTCAAGCAAGAAAGCGATAGTCATATAAATAGATAAGGCCCATACCTGATTCAGAGATTTCATAACCTAACACGTCCATTACCATCTAGATCATAAGCCAATCTGATTAACAACAAGATTACATATATGCATTAGATTCTCATCATTAACCCTAATTAGATGCATTTTAGGGTTTTGGCCAAGATGGGTTCCAAGTTGCTTATTGGTTCATTATATGATCTTGTACTGATCTAGAGGTCATCATGATGGTGTGGTTCAAGTTTCATATCATTATGATGTTCCATTCATTATATAAGATCTTTTCAAGGTTTAGGTCCCCTAAATACATAACTAGGTCAAAAAACTCAACAGGGCACCCAAGATCAAGTATCATCAAGGAATAAGAGCCAATCATAAGAGATGGTTTAGATCAACAAGAATAGGATATAAGGAACATATTCAAAGTAAGGTGATGTCCACTAGGGTCTAGGCATCAAACCACCAACATGGGGTACTAACATTCACTCATACATGCAATTTTCATAAAAGCATACTTATGTCATCAAGAGTACAGGGAATGTTATAAGACTTCCCAAGGGTCCTAACAACGTAAAATACTAATCTCTTGATTAGGAGGGTGAAAGTTCATCAAAGTTCTGAGCTTGATCATAAAAGTGCATTAAAAGTATTCAACATGGCTAAAGTTGTTATTTTTAAGAAACCAGGGAAACAAATGTCGGATTTAGGGTCTGACACCAAGCCCAAAATGTAGGTCTCGTTGAGCTGATTGATTTGGTATATTGGTTCATATTATTTGGCCAAGGGGTTCAGAAGATATGACTTTTTGAAGATGTATTAAAACTATATTAGCTGGAAGAGGGAATATCACCTTTATTTATGCGATGTTCAGGACCATCGATGGCATGTCCTTCATGGACCACCTATGACCGAGTGGCTAAGATGGGGCATGCCCACTCACAACAGAAAGAGAGGGGGGAGTGATGGCCAGTAATGTGGCATGTGTGCATCCATCCGATCAGGGTCCAGAGTTGACCATGCTCTCGATCTGGCGGCTGTAATTGATCACGTCCTTGGGCCAGGATTCTTGTTGGGCCTCCGATCCAAGTGCCCTTTGTTCGTCCCTCTCCCCCGATGCTCTGGTCAGGCACCTCTGTTTCCCTGTGCGGGAATAGGGGAGAGATAGGGGACGGCGCCCCAGCCTCCCCGATGGTCCGTTGCACCCATGGCAGACCGTGAAGAAGCAGGTCGGAGATCGGTGTGGGGGCTTAGTGCTTGTTGGATGCGACTTTGGCGCTGAGGGCTCACAGCTGGCTGTTGGCATCTCCCCAAGGTGGTTTTTGGCAGAAGCAACAAGAAGGCAGGAGGGACGCCGACGCAAGAGGAAAAAGGAGGAAGCAAAAGATGGCTGGCGGCTGGGGCAACTGAGATCAAAAGGAAGATGAGAGTGGTGGGGTTATAAAGAAGAAGTGTTAGGGTTCTCAAGAACCCCATTTCCGGATCTGGCTTGAAACTAGAGAAATTCCCCCCAACCGCATACTCGTTTCTTAAAGGGGAAGGGAAAGAGTGAACAAAGAAACTGGGCTGTCAGATTAAAAGACCATGGTGGTCTTCTCAAGATCTGAGGGTGGTGAAGGTCCACGCCCATTTACCCCAGATATTTTGGGCAGATGGGTCGTGAGAAAAAGGGCCCAATAAGCTCAAAATCCAAATAAAATTGATCAAGACATATGTAAATCGAGCTAATTTCAAAAGATCATATCTTGGGCTAGGAGCCTTCGATTGAGGTGATTTTTGAGTCGTTGAATTTTTAATTGAGTCCACTACAATGTGGTACATATTAGAAAGATAAAAGATCATGGTGTTTAGGTTCAAAATTAGATGCAAGAAGGTGATATGATATAGCAAGATATTTAGTTTAAAAGTACACATTAAAGTCACATATTGCGAAATTGACCATTGTAATCACAAAATTGGAACATCCCAACTATCCAATTATGATGCTAATATCAAATTGAGTAAGATATAATTGATGAGAGAGGAGTACAATAGAGGAGAGAGAGAAAATCAAGGTTGTCACAATTGTATAATTCTGACTATACTATTTACTTGCCTCTACATTAAACATGATATGTGATTCAGTAGCATTGGAGTAGTGTAAATTACATTGGTTTTTGGGGCAGTATTCCCCTAATATTTATTGAGGAGAGTGGCAATATCCCATTCTCTATACCCGAGTTTGGAAGTATTCCATTCTCAATTTTATATATTTGGGAGATTGGCAATATTCCTTTCTTTTTCAGGTTTCACGTTTCACGTTTATGAGACTTGGTCACCTTTGTGTTTATATTGTTCTAGGGCTATGCTTATCTCACATGCATGCAGGTTATTGAGGATGATTGTGGGGTGTGTGCCCTACTTTCTTGATATGTGCTTGATTTCCCACCATGGTAGTGGATGTATATATGGCACAATCTTTTTATGTTGTTTTATGGCAAGTATCAGTTTGTTGTGATTCTTTCCTCTTGATATCTGTTTGGGTGGTACTTTCCTTTTCTATGGGAATCTTCATTTTATTTGATGTCCTTTACCCCATATATTTCTCAATTTCCTTTTTGGTATGCACATACCAGACTTTGTTGATGTCATCTATTTTACTCTTCTTGTTGGGGTATGCTTCCAACCCAAGGTGAAGAACATGGAGAACATGGCATAAATATGAGGACGTAGCTTAAGGAGTTAAATCTAGACAAAGTTTTTATAGTTTGGATTTCCCTCTATCTAAGATCCTTATGTTGTACCATACATGTAAACCCTTGTGGGAGATTGAGTTATAATTTTGAAATCTTTTGTGAAGAATTGATAATAGTCATGATTTATATTTCACTGCTATACTTTGGTTGTTTTGATTACCATTAATAAGATTTGAAAATTTTACACCCACTTCATATTACCTTTTGGGTGTGTTTGGACTGGAGGTTCTATTCTTCAAATTTTTAGTAGAGAGTTGGTTTCACTTCCTTACAAAATGATATCAGAGCACATGGTAGTTGAAATTTGACTATTTCAATTGTGTCTCCCTTATTAGAACCCTTGACTTAGATAGTAATCCTTTAGATGAGACGTTTTCCCTAGAATTGCCTAAGTTCACCCTTTTGAGATAAGGTTTTAGATGATCTACCATATATATTGTTTATGATTTGTAATTCTTGATGCTATGAGTATGACTTGAGGATACAATTAGGTTATGAGGAAGTAGTAGGTTAAGAATAGCTTGTTATGGATAAATTGTGACTTGGTTTCTGTATTGATTTTGTGCTCATCTTTGTTTCTTATCGCATGATTTTTTGAAGAAAAATATATTTTTAATTATACTATTATAAGTACAAAAAAAATAGATTTTATCAAAGTTTTCTTGAACTAAGTCACAATAAAGATTTTTAGAAGTTTTGGTAGAAAAACCTTAAACCTAGTGCTAACCCTAGATTGACTTTGTGATGTGACTAGGAATATGTGGAATGATATTAAGGTGTAGTTGACCGACCTTTATACCCTATGAATTTTTGGTTTTTTGTTAGGGTTGATAGGTTAGATACATAAGGACCTAAAACACAACCCTAGTTGGTTCTGACTCTTAGTTTGGATACATGAAGAACACAAATATCTAGAACTTTCACCACTAAAAGATATATGAGTAACCCTAAATGTTGATAAGTTTGACTTGTTAGGTTGAACCTTTTTAAGGGGTGTAGAGTAATTAGTTGTTGATGTTTGAATCAGTAGATTTCGAGGACGAAATTCTTTTAAGGGGTGGATTTATGTAACATACTGAATCTTGGACCCTACCCTAGAAGTTTGACTTTTTGGACTTAACCAAACAAGGTTGAGGATAGATCTAGACGAGATTTAGAATACCCTTAATGACTTAATGCATGTATAAATCACCCTAGTGTAATCTAATGTTCTCACATTTGTCTTAACCCAATATGGACACATAAGATATGTCACATGAGGTAATAATTGATTATATGAAATTTTGTGCAAATAATCACACAATTCTTTTGGTGATGATATTAACCTAAATAGATGAGCAATAATGATAATAGTGAAATAATATGATAACCTAAGTAAAAATGTGAATATAATGTCCACGATTATTAATATTTTCATAACTCATTGAAGGAAACTCCAAAAGTGAAATCTAAGTTAAAAATCGTGTTCCTTAGGTCTAATTACCTTGGAAGTCGAGTTTCACATTATTCACTTAATAATAATTAATTTAATTCAAATTGGAAAGATAAGATGTGAATTTTCCCTAATAAATAAAATAAAATAATAAATGTCGCCAAAAGAGGAAAATAATCTTAGATTCGTAATCTACATAATAAATATAGCCTTTGGGTGAATTTTCATCCAATTTGGAGAAAGATTGCTTAAAAGGTATATTCAGGAGAGAAAAAGTGTATAGAACCTTCAAAACACTAAATAAATACACAAACAACTCCAAAATGTAAAATTGATGGCAAACTCGTATCCAGCACATTAAATATGACTTGCGAGTGAAGTTTCATAAAATTTGGATAATCCTAATGTCATTAATGCATGAGGAAAGAAAAAATAGTAATTGATTTATTTAACACACTAGAAGTTCCCAAAAGGCAAAACTAAGTGCATATTCGAATTCTACATATGAAGAATAGGTTGGGTGTCAAATTTGACTTAATTTGAGATTCATTTGCACCCTCAAAAGAGGAGAGAGAAAAGCAAAATAATCAAAGAAATAACTTTAGTTGGATTTGATTTATGTTGTCACGCTATTGATTCTATTTTTGTCTTTGCATGTGAGCTTTTCTACGTTTGATTTGAATTACACGATCCCTATAGAATCCCCTACCTCCGATCTTTTTGTCCCCATGCAAACTAGGAAACCAATTTCCCTGCATTTTCCTTCTCCGAATTCTCTATCTTCACTCCTCCTTTGCCTCCGTTTTCTTTTCCCTCACCATCCCTTCTCTCTCCCAAACCCAAAAACCATATAAATTCTAGGGTTTGAGGTACACATCACTCTGACCATTGCCGCCTCCTCTCATCCCCTATTTCATCCCATGTTTTACCCCTCTCTCCCTTCTAGTCATGGTTGCAAGCCATCAGACCTCTAGGGAGAGGATCTATGAGGTTGTTCGAGTTGGGTGGAACCTGTCCCCAGTCTGGGTTTCACTTATCTCGTTCCCGACCTTGTCCCCCTGCTCGTGCGACCTCCTCCAATGAACTTGGGTTGGAGATGGAGTTTCTGACCTTTGAGCAGCCTGGAGAAGCCTTGGATCCTTTTCTCTCATGTCTGGGAAGGTTTATGAATCATCGATTCAGTCTCTTCTCACGATATTGCCTAAACTAACATGGTTTCTGGATTTGTTGTTCATTTTTTTTGTTCTTCCTGTGATACTCAACGAAGAGGATGATTGATTTCTATTTCACGATTCTACCCCCTCTCTTCTCTTTTTGTTTTGTTTTCTTGATAGGGGTATTTTAGTAATTTAACATTTTATTAGACCTCTTTGAAGCGTTGAGTTCTTGCTCTGACTTGGGTTTGACTCATCCCAGTTGGCCTGTTCTCACTGGGCCAACTCAACATGGTCTACCCGCTGACTGGATGTATAATGTGGATTTCTTAGATTTTGTGATTGGTTGTTTTTGTAAAATCCATAGAAATTAATTCTTAAATGCAAAAAAATAAAACAAAATATGTTTAGAAATTGGAAAATAAGGGCTTTCTAATGGAACTGATTTTGTCACTTGAATCTAATGTTTTATAAAGGGTGTTTTTCAATGGATTAATCTAATTAGATAATAACTTGTAAAATTCATAACTATATATAAGGCAAAAAAATATAATAAAATATGTTTTGGACTTAGAAAAAGGTAACCTAAAATATGGCATGGTTTTGATTACCTAAATCACATATATTTATGGTTTATGAAATCAACATAAATCTAACCCTAATTTCACATACATGATTAATAGGTGCTTTGGAGACCTATACTTGGATCTAGATCTATCTTGGATTTGTTTAGACTCTGGTTTGAGGTGTGATTGCATCCCACATTATTTCTATATTGAGAAATTTCTATTTCTTCTCTCTTATTGTATGTTGTATCCCCTATTATTCTTATTGAGCAATTCACCTATTTTGTTCTTTCTCTTGGTCCTATGGACAATAGACTATACACATATCTTTTGATATCATGGTTCTTGTGAACAATCTTATTTCTGGTAATCTTGGATATTCTCTTGACTCTTATCTTGTGTCTGAATGCATGTTGGTCTTATATAATGAGATGTGCACACTTTGAAGTGGATGTCTATATGTTTGTGTTTTCCATTGTGTGATGGAAATTTTGTATAATTATGACTATACTATTTACTTTCCTCTACATTAAACATGATATGTGATTCAGTAGCACTGGAGTAGTGTAAATTACATTAGTTTTTGGGGCAGTATTCCCCTATTATTTATTGAGGAGAGTGGCAATATCCTATTATCTATACCCAAGTTTGGCAGTATTCCATTCTCAAATTTATATATTTGGGAGATTGGTAGTATTCCTTTCTCTATCAGGTTTCAAGTTTATGAGACTTGGCCGCCTTTATGTTTATATTGTTCTAGGGCTATGCTTATCTCACATGCATGCATGTTATTAAGGATGATTGTGGGGTGTGCGCCCTACTTTCTTGATATGTGCTTAATTTTCCACCATGGTAGTGGATGTATATATGGCATAATCTTTTTATGTTGTTTTATGGCAAGTATCAGTTTATTGTGATTCTTTCCTCTTGATACCCATTTGGGTGGTACTTTCCTTTTCTATGGGAAGCTTCATTTTATTTGATGTCCTTTACCCCATATATTGCTCAATTTCCTTTTTAGTATGCACATACCAGCCTTTGTCAATGTCATCTATTTTACTCTTCTTGCTGGGGCATGCTTCCAACCCTAGGTGAAGAACATGGAGAACATGGCATAAAGATGAGGATGTAGCTTAAGGAGTTAAAGCTTGGAGACAAAGTTGTTATGGTTTTGATTTCCCTCTATCAAAGATCCTTATGTTGTACCTTACATGTAAACCCTTGTTGGAGATTGAGTTATACTTTTGAAATCTTTTGTGAAGAATTGATAATAGTCATGATTTATATTCCGCTGCTATACTTTGGTTGTTTTGATTACCATTAAATAAGATTTGAAAATTTTACACCCACTTCATCATACCTTTTGCGTGTGTTTGCACTGGAGGTTCTATTCTTCAAATTTTTAGTAGAGAGGTGGTTTCACTTCCTTACAATCACACTCTGCCACGTACGTAGTAGCTCTTCCATCACTTCCCCCAAGAAAGCAGTAGCTCTGAGCCATCCACAACCCACTCAACTTCACTCAAGCTTTGCCCTCCTCCCCAAGAGCAAGGAAACTTTGTTTCCACCTCCATCATTGGGCTCTACTTCATCACTGACAAGAGAAGACACAATGGAATAGTCGATGTCACCCCAAGCAAAGTAATCACCTTCCCCAACCTCCAGACACTACTAATCTTCAAGTACATGCTATGTCCTCCTAAAGACACGTCGTGTCCATCCATTCGTTCTTCAAAACTTCTGTCAAAAGTCACGTTGTGTCCCCAATTAGACATGTTGTGTCCCAGGTTGTTTCAGCAGTTCCCAGCAGCAATGGTCCCGGTCAATCAAGGATCAAACTGCAAGCATGGAGCAAGCTCATCCTCAACCCCCACTTATGTCTCCACAACTCAGTTTAGGGTGACTGCAAAGGAAGGCCCCACGTATCAATTCCTCATCTCTCATAGGGTCCTCCCTACACATTTCGCTTGTGATCATACCATGAGAGCTTTGGGATTTAAGAATGAAGTCAAAGAGCCTCTGAAGGAAGTGGGTCTCCAGTAGATATGCTTCATGGTAACCAACACATACCCTCACTCGTTTATGAACTTCTTCCTACTCTTAAGGTTGAGGATGATCCAAAGAATAGTCTTGAACCTTTTGCCATCATCACCTTCTGCTTGTTGGGGCAAAACTTCAAAATTACTTTCAAAAGATTCTAGGAGCTCTTAGAATGCCTTTACAAGGGTGCATTGTCTTACCCTCTAGCTTTTGAAAAAATGTCTTCTAGAGTGAGATCATTGATGAGGAGTACCATGAGGCAAGAAGGATAGGGAAATGGATATCTATAACCCAATATTTAGATATATCCATCACCTTCTTAGCACATGTGTCTTTATTAAGAAAGAAACCCAATGTGTGTGTGGGACAAAGGATTTATTCTTTCTGTGGTCTATGGTATATGATTTTCAAATCAATGCATGTTACTTCATTCTGAGTAGGTTCTTGGACATTAAGAAGATCAAAAAGAGAGAATATGGAGACATCATGTGTGGGGGATTAATCACCCACCTAGCCACAAAGCTTGGTGTTGACCTAACCGGTCTAGATGTTACACCAGGTAAGAACCTAGTGGATATCCAATATCTGATTTCTACAAGTCTGATTGCTAAGGTTCATAATGATGATGCAAAGTTCATATAGTATTTTGATAATGATCAGTACATTAAGATTCCAGACTTGGATATCATAACCATAACAAATAAAGACAACTAGAAATTTGACCTTAGTGGTCATAATGATAATGCAGATTCCCCTAAAGAACAAGTTGCTCCAAATGCACCAACCTCAAAAACTATAGCTCAGCCTCCACCTCCCTCTACTGGCACTCAAACTGAGTACACTTGGGATATGCCTGATGTTAGGCATCTCTACGGCTATTCTCAGTAGCATTTTGACCATATGGATAGCCGCCTCGATGCATGAGATGGTCTAGCGCATGGATATGTGGCATATCTCTCAATGACACTATCTAATGCCACAACTTGCACATAATCCGCCATAGCCTGAGCCCACTCCATAGCCAGTGCTAGTTGATATTCCTAATGATGACAACTTACTGAACAAGTACTTGCAATTTGGTCATGGGGGCACTGGCCCCTCTTGTTGATTTCCTCCATGACAGGTATCTGGTTTCTTCTACCTTAGGTTTGATTGATGCAGTGAGGACACTGCAAATTTCAAGCTTAGAGGGTGCAACCGTTCAGTAACGTAGATGTAGTTGTATAGTTGTTTTCATTATCTTTTCTTTAGTTCTTATTTTTAGTTTTTATTTTTCTCATGGCAAGTTAGTCTGATGTGAGGTTTATCTTGTGTAATGAATTGTTTTTCCTTTATTTTGAACTATCTTGTCCTCTCTTATGAGAATTATCATTTGAAGAAATTTTGAATGAGCATGCATGAATCAAATGAAACTTTATGGCCACCAACATGTGCTTAATTACAGATTTATGTTTGTAGCCTGAATTTTCATCTTTTTCATCATGGATTGCCTAATACATGTAATTGGTAACAAACTTTGTGAATATGTCAACTTTGCAACACTACTTAGAACACAGAATGCCTTTGCCAAACATTTAGTGATTTGACAACCAACCCTTTTTAGTGAATTTTTTTAAAATCAAATGAATGGAATCTAGCTAATGTTGCAATTTAGTTAACTCTCCTTTGTTTTGGGAAAGATAAGTGAAACCCAAGACCAATTAAAATTCCCTTTTGGTTTACTTCACCTTAGTTACCCCATAAAAAATGGCTAAAACTGCCCACATGTAATACTAACCTAATGTAAGTCTGATCTGGCCACGACAGTTAGGTGATATGTCCTAAAAAGAGGGTAAAATACCGCAAACGACACTCCTTGTGTGCATAATCCTACATTAGCAGCCAAGTATTGGAGCCCCTAATCGACTATCATATCTTTTGGGAAAACAAGGAGAGAAAGCAAAAAAAATTACAATAACTAAGATTCCATCTTTTGCATCCTTAATAGCTGAAAGTTTTCATTGTAGATTCACTAATTGTTTGGCTTAGTCATCCAAGTTCCATTTAGCATTTCCCATTTGACTTTTCATTTAATGCGTTACCACCCTTTCCAAACTTAAATTCTGTTTCTTGGATGTCTGAGTTGAAATCAAGGCTATGAATATGAACATGATGATTACAGTTGGTTTGGCCTCGTTTACATCTCTTATTTCTTCTGATCTATGCATGAACTTGGAAATTCCTTCATTTGTGTTTCTATGCTCTTTTTACTTGAGGACAAGCAATAGTTCAAGCTTAGGGGGGATTTGATGTGCACATTTCATATCTACTTTTTGCACATATTCACACACAAATTCAGTTCATTTTACCTCCCATTTAGCCTCAAATCATACTTAATTTTCCATCCTTTAGTTATTTTACTTGTTGCATGATTTTGATCATTGGAACACATAAAAAATTAAAAAATGGAGATAATCCAACGCAAATCTGACCTTAGTTGGATTTCCCATTGATCTGCAGTTGTTTCAGAGTTGATCTTGAAGAAAAAACACCGAACACGTCATGTCTTATTTGTACACGACGTGTAACTTTCCAGAAAGAGCTCACAAAGCAAAGAACACATTGTGTGTTATTTAACACATGGATATGTAAGTTTCCATAGGCCTTCATCCCCAAGCTGTAGAGAAAAAGACATGGCGTGTCTACACATTCAAAGGCCAACTTCAACTTTTTGCCAACAAACTCAGCTGTGTGTTTATTAACACACGACGTGTGCCATCTTCCACGGTCGACTCCAGTAGCATCTACACAGTGTGTCTCTATTAGAACATGTCATGTACTTATCTTGAGGAACCAATTCACCAGCTAGTTACCCAACACCACACGAAGTGTCTTCACAAAGACATGTCATATCTTTATCAGTTTTCTGCATATTTTAGTAGAAATCACACCCCCCATTTTAAAAATGAGTGCACCCACTTGGGGCAGTTATCACTCGTCATTTGAGACACTTTTAGACTAGAAGAAGTTCTAGAGCAAGAGGAGGGTGGTTTTGGGGAGGAAGAAGAGGTTTCTTAGGAAAGAACATCCATTCTTCACCATTTCTTCTTCAAAAGGTACTAAAAGAGCTACTCTTCTCATTCAAGCTTCTCATGAGGGATGATTTTCTGAGTTGGTGAAGCTTCAAGGGTGGAATTTCATCCTCTAGTCGGAGTTCCACTCCTCTTGACTTGACCTTTGGTCCCCTTTGCTCATTCTTCTCTTCAACTATGCAAAACTCTAAAAATTCTGCAATGTACTTGTATTTCTCCATTATGTGCGAGTAGAACCTTCTTCTTGGGCATGGGAGAGTAACTCCCATGCCATTTCTCATGTGTACTCAAAATTTATATTGAATGTTAGTTAATTTTTTTCTTCATCAGTTCCTATGGTGTTTTATTGATTGTATTCTTGGCTGGCCACCTTTTATACATGTTTTATGCTTCCTTGTGCTATTCGGGAGGATGTATGAGGGAGTAAGGAGTAGATCTCTTGGCAACATGCTCTAAACCATGGGAGTGGTTGGAGAATGTTGAGGCTTCAAGGTTGTGTTCGGTTCTAAGCATAGACAAGGAAGTGTTATGTGAAGATGAGAACCATCTCATGTCACCGGGAGGTGCATGATTATGGCAACCTACTTGCATATTAATGGCATGCTTTAATTTCATAGTTACACATGATGTGATGGTACAGTAGTGAAATATTATGTCCAAGACTTTCTAAAATCTGATTTTAATGGCAATCACTGCCTCCATACTCCGCCACATGCACAGCAGCTCTGACACTCAGAAGCAGCTCTGCCATCACTTCCCCCAAGCATGAAATAGCTCCAAGCCATCCACAACCCACTCAACTTTGCTCAAGATCCACCCTCATCCCCAAAGAGAAAGGCAACTCCTTCCCCACCTCCATCGTTGGGCTCTACTTCATCACTAGCAAGATAAGACACGTTGTGAACAACTGTGCAAAGAAATCACCTTCTCCAACCTCTGGATGTCGTTGATCTCCAAGTACACGTCATGTCCTCCTGAAGACATGTCATGTCCATTTCTTCATGCTTCAGCACTTTTGTCAGAAGACACGTCATGTCCCCAATTAGACAAATCGTGTCCCAGGCCGTTTAGTAGTTCCTAGAAGCAATGGCCCCGGTCAAGCAAGGATCAAACCGCAAGCATGGAGCAAGCTCATCCTTAACCCCCGCTTATGTCTCCACAACTCAATTTAGGGTGACTGCAGAGGAAGACCCCATGTATCAATTATTCATCTCTCATAGGGTCCTCCCTACATGTTTCTCGTGTGATTAGACTATGGGAGCTTTGGGATTCAAGAATGAAGTCAAAGAGCATTTGAAGGAAGTGGGTCCCCAATACACATGTTGCACGGTAACCAACACATATCCTCACCTTGTTTATGAATTTTTACTACTCTTAAGGTTGAGGATGACCCAAAGAATAGGCTTGAGCCTTTTTCCATCATCACCTTCAACTTGTTGGGGCAAAACTTCAAAATTATTTTCAAAAGATTCTATGAGCTCTTAGAATGCCATTATGAGGGTGCATTGTCTTACCCTCCAAATTTTGAAAGCAATGTCTTCTAGAGTGAGTTCTCTAATGAGGAGTACCATGAGGCCAAGAAGTACATGGCAACGGCTATCCATAACCCAATCTTTAGATATATCCATCACCTTCTTAGCACATGTGTCTTTACTAAGAAAGAAACTCAAGGTGTTTGCAGGAGGCATGATTTATTCTTTTTGTGGGTCATGGTATATGATTTTCAGATCAATGTAGGTTACTTCATTCTGAGTAGGTTCTTGGACATTAAGAAGATAAAAAAGAGAGAATATGGAGACATCATGTGTAGGGGATTAATCACCCACCTAGCCACAAAGCTTGGTGTAGACCTAACCGGTCTAGAGGTTTCACCATGTAAGAACCTCGTGGATATCCAATATCTGATTTCTACAGGTCTGATTGCTAAGGTCCACAATGATGATTCAAAGTTCAGATAGTATTTCAATAATGATCAATACATTGAGATGCCTGAATTGTATATCATAACCTTAACAAATAAAGACAACTGGAAGTTTGACTTCAGTGGCCAAGATGATAATGCAAATGCCCTTGAAGAACAAGTTGCTCCAAATGCACCTATCTCAGCAGCCACAACTCAGCCTCCACCTCCCTCCATCGGCACTCAGACTGAGTACACTTGGGCTATGCCTGATGTTAGGCATCTCTGTGGCTATGTTCAACAACATTTTGACCATCTAGATAGCTACCTTGATTGGATGGGTCAGCAATACTCAGTGATGCATGAGATGGTCCAACGCATGGATATGTGGCATATCTCTCAAGGCCAATATCCAATGTCATTGCCTGCACTTGCTCCACTAGATCCCGAACCCACTCCATAGTTGATGCCAGTTGATATTCCTTATGATGATGACTTTCTAAACTAGTACTTCCAATCTGGTCATGGGGGTGTTGGCCCCTCTTGCTAATTTCCTCCATGATAGGTAACTGGTTGCTTCTATCATAGGTTTGATTCATGTAGTGAGGACACTACATATTTCAAGATTAGGGGGGTGCAAACGGTTGGTAATGTAGATGTAGTTGTTTAGTTGTTTTCATCATCTTTTCTCTAGTTCTTGTTTTTCAATTTCTATTTTTCTCATGGCAAGTAGTATGATGTGAGGTTTATCTTATGTGCATAAGCCTAATTAGTTGTCGAGTGTCGAAACCCCTAATCCAATATTATATCTTTTAGGAAAACAAGGAGAGAAAGCAAAATTTTGTTAACATTAACTAAGACTCCATCTTTTGCATCCTTAATAGATGAAAGTTTTTGTTGCAGATTCACTAATTGTTTGGCTTAGTCATCCAAGTTCCATTTTGTGTTTCCCACTTGACTGTTTCATTTAATGTGTTACCACCCTTGCTAAACTTAAATTCTCTTTCTTAGATGTCTAAGTTAAAATCAAGGCTATGAATATGAACTTGATAATTACGGTTGGTTTGGCCTCATTTACATCTCTTATTTCATCTGACCCACGCATGAACTTGGCAATTCCTTCATTTGTGTTTCTATGCTCTTTTTGCTTGAGGATAATGTTGGATAAGGGCTATAGAGGGGGGTGAATAGATCTTCACAAATCTCACAAAATGGACCTTCAAATTATATTAAGTGCAAAAGCTGAAGCATATAGCCAATTTGAAGTCCTAACTAACAAGCATAGAAAGGATGAGAGACAAAGATAGCATACACTTGGACAAAGTGGTTTAGAGTGGTTCCACACTTCAAACTAGAAGTGAGTCAGTCCACTACCTAGAGGTGGTTAGTCTCTAGGTCTTTGCAATCTTGGTTCTCTTATATTCATTCATAAGATTACAAGACAAAAACCACATTCGTCCAAGGACTTAATACCTCAAGTAAGGATCTTCAACCTACCAAAGGAACTTACCCAATTGAGCAAAGGAGTCTTCAACATTCAATAAAGACTTACCCACTCCATCTTCAAGTCTTTGGCCTTCCAAGAATTATCTATCCTTCTTGAACGTCTGCCTTGCCTATCTCCTTCACTCGGAGATCTTGATCACCATGCTTTCTTCAACCTTGAAGAATAACAACTCCTTCTCCTTCACTTGGAGAAGATGTTCAAGCCTTTTCTTCAAAGAGGAAAGGGGGTAGGAAGATGGAGGTGGAGAGCTTTACATGGACACAAGGGATAACTCTCTTACAATGGATCTTAACTCACTCATATTCATGAAATTGAATTGAAAGTACAGAGTTAAAGGGGCTCAAAGGGGTGCAACACTCTCAACTAGGCAAGGACCAAGCTATGCAATGGAAGAGCAAACTTGAGACGAAGCCCAAGGGGTCCTATTTATAGTTGGGGGTGCCCCTTTGATAGTGGAAACACTTAGGGCCGAATTATAGCCATTTTTTCCCAAGGCAATGGATCTATTTTCGTCCAAATAAGTCACCAATGGTTAGAATCACTTTTTCTACATTTTCCGTATAGTGCATTTAGTCAAGATTCAATAAAGATAACTCGACCGATCAGCTAAAAGACAAACCCGATATTCAAACCATCGGTCGAGTTTGTCCTGGGGAAACTTGACCGACCAATGAAAATTGCATTTGGTCAATAATCCGATCGGTCAAGTTATGTGAATGCACAACTCGGTCGATGCACTCTTTAGAAAATTTAATCCAGTGGATCGGTCGAGATTGGAACTCGACCAATCAACAACCTATGATCGATTTTCCAAAGTGATTAAAAAGTGATTAAAACTTGGTATAAAGTGTCCCACATATTTTTTTCATCTTAGTTACAAGTCATATCATCAATACAAGTGATTACAAAAATATTATAAGGTCGTTTACATGGATTTCTTAATTAGCACACTTGCATTGCTTTTGACTTGAACTTTGACAATCTAGGGCTTGTGTAATTTGATTCTTTTCATGTACCTAACACCTAAAATCAATCTTGAATACACATATTAGATACATATGAATGGAATGGTTAAGTCATTATCAAAATATGGACAATGTATAACCTCTAGGTCAACAGATAAGAAATAGTTCAAGCTTAGGGGAATTTGAGGTGCACATTTCATATCTACTTTTTGCACACATTCTCACACAAATTTAGTTTACTTTTCCTCCCATTTAGCCTCTAATCATACTTAATTGCCATCCTTTCATTATTTTACTTATTGCATGATGTTGATCATAGGTACCCATCCAAAATGAAAAAATGAAGATAATCCAACCCAAATCCGACCTTAGTGGGATTTCCCATTGATCTCCAGCTGATTCAGAATCAATCTTGAAGAAATAGCACCGAACATGTTGTGTCTTATTTGTCCATGGCGTGTAACTCTCCATAAGGGGCAAACAAAGCAAAGAACACATTGTGTGTTATTTAACACATGGGAGTGTAAGTTTTCATAGGCCTTCATCTCCAAACTATAGAGCAAAAGACACGACATGTCATTATTAAGACATGATGTGTCTGCGTGTTCAAAGGACAACTTCAACTTTCTATCGACACACGTGGATGTGTGTTTATTAGCACATGATGTGTGCCATCTGCCCATATAGACTACAGTAGTAGCTACACAATGTGTCTCTATTGGAATATGTCGTGTACTTATCGTGAGGAACCAATTCACCAGCCAATTACATGACGCCATGCGACAAAGACACATTGTGTCTTTATCAACTTTTTGCATATTTTGGTGGCAACCATCCCTCGTATTAAAAATGAGTGCAGCCACTTGGAGCAGTTATCACTCATCATATGAGACACTTTTCAACCAGAAGAAGTTCCAGAGCAAGATGAGGGTGTTCTGGGGAGAGAGAAGAGGTTTTTTGGGAAAGAACTTCCATTCTTCACCATTTCTTCTCCAAAAGGTGCATCAAAGCTTCTCTTCTCATTCAAGCTTCTTGGGAGGAAATATTGTCTGAGTTGGAGCAGCTTCAAGGGTGGAATTTCATACTCTAGTTAGAGTTCTACTCCTCTTGACTTCACCTTTGGTTCCCTTTGCTCATTCTTCTCTTTAGCTATGCAAAACTCTGAAAATTTTGTAATGTACTTGTATTTCTCCATTATATGTGAGTAGAACCTTCTTCTTGGGCATGGGATAGTAAGTACCGTGCCATTATTCATGTGAACTTAGAATTTCTATTAAATTTTAGTTAATTTTCTTCTTCATGAGTTCCTATGGTGTTTTTACTTCTTGTATGCTTGGTTGGCCACCTTTTAAACATGTTTTATGATTTCTTGTGCTATTTGGGAGGATGTATGAGGGAGTAAGGAGTAGATCTCATGGAAACATGAAATTAACCATGGGAGTGTCTAGAGAATGTTGAGGGTTCAAGGTTGTGTTCGAATCTAAGCATAGACACAGAAGTGTTATGCAAAGATGAGAACTGTCTCATGTCGTCAGGAGGTGCATGATGATGAAAACCTCCTTGCACATTAATAGTGTTCTTTAATTTTGTAGTTGCACATGATGTGATGGTATGGTAGTGAAATCTTATGTCCAAGACTTTCTATAATTTGATTTCAACCTTAAAATTTAAGTCCTTTTGTTGTTTACTTTTCTTTGAGCTAATTATCATGAAACTCTATTGTTGTAATCCGACTTTGATTGTTGAACATTAGTTCTTTTATGCCTAGCTAGCCTATCTCTCTGTAATTTGACCTCGAATACAATTGATCTCATACACTTGTAGGTGAGTGATGAGTTGAGATATACAATTTAAGACTTATTTGCCCTTAGGCAGTCAAGAGAAGCTTACCATGCTCTCAATTGAACACGATGGCGCACTGAAGGCCGTGGAAAGGTGGAGGTCGTTGGAGAAGAAACGTGAGTAGGACATGGTGTTCAAGGGCATATGGAGGTCAATTGGTGGCGGAGGAGGCAAGTGTGGGGGCGGGTAGCTTCATGGATCCTTAACTTGGAAAGGGGAGTGTTATAACAGTGTGTCCAAAAGTAGCGTGAGAGGCAAGTGAATCCCTAAATTGGGAATTTCTTATATGGAGGGAGAGAGGAGATGAGTGAGGGTTCATTGGAATTGGGAAGATCTTATGAATCCATCGAATAAGAAAACTCATGAAGAGATGGTGAGATGAGAGAGATAGAGGATGAGAAAGAAAATGTGGCAATCCGGTTTTAGACCAGCGATGAAAGTGGGGTAGAAGATGATAGGTAGGACGTTTGATGAGAATCTGATAGTTACATTGGTGTCAAGAAAAAAGAGAGAAAGCATGTGTGTGACAGGAGATTAAATTTTAGAACTTCAGGTTTAAATTGGTGTGCTAAATGATTTCCTAATCAAATCCTAAGAAAATTATATAGAAACATTCTTAATTGACTTAGAGGGTCAAACAAAGTTAAAACTTCACCAAATGTGTACCACACATCCAATAAGTTTTCCAAAACCTTTCTAGCCAACTAGATCTGGGTTTTGTACAAATTTTGTCCATAGTTTCTTCATTGGTTAATTAACTTGATTATTATGCATTAAAGGATGAGTTAAATGGAAAATACCTTTCCTTTGTGATCCTCTGAGTCAAATTTCAAGATCATCATTAATTATCTCATATATCCATATCACATGTCTTGTATTCCTCTTTTTTAGAAACGTCCAATAGAGGAGAGAGAAAAAGAGGTGAGAATGTTATTTTCTTCATATATATATATAAAAGAAAAGGAGAAATCATTTATTATTTGTCAAAGTAAGTCAACTATCTCATATTTTTGAAATTTTTACATAGAGTCAGATTTGATTCCTTTTTCTAACCCAAAGAAGAGGAGAGAGAAAGTTGTTAATGATATTTTCTTTTTATGTTAAACACTATAAAAGAGATAAAGGAAAACTTTTTGCCCAAGTTAAGTTATTACATAAGCATATTTTCAAATTCCATTCCTTTTTATCTTCCTCTTTTATTTCTTTTTAAACACTTTCAAAGATAAGGGAAAGAGAAAAATAGGGAAACGAATATTCATAAATTTGATTTAATTGCAATGCATAATGCACATAAGTATAAGAGAAAGTGCATTCTTAATATTCTTTTGTTTTTCTCACTTTATTCTTCTACAAGAAGTATAATTTCATGGTATTTTACACAATCCCTTCAACTATTTTTATTTAATAAAATAATATTCTAAGTTTCAAAAATAATCCCAAAAAATTAGGGTGTTGACAATTCTACCCACCTTAAAATAAATTTCTTCCTTGAAATTTTCTTTAGGCTACTACCAAGCTTAGGGTTTTTATTACCTCTTCATTTAATGATAGCTAACATATCAAGGTTCATTTATGCTCAAAATTTTGCATGAAAAGAAATATATTTCATAAAAGGTTCATGCAGACATAAATTAACTATTACATTATTCATCTTCTTATTTTCTACTTCCATAGTAAATAGTCTAGCTTCTCTCTTAGCTGATGGATTTTGATCCTTATTCTGGCGTTGGCCCTTCTTCAAGATCTTAGAGAAATTTGGCTTGATATGCCCTATCTCTCCATAGTAGTAGCATGTTCCCATACCATGCCTGCATGGCCCTACATGATGCATCTTGCAAGTTGGACACCGGGGTCATTCAGTTTCTGCTTTAGGTGCCTTTCTCTTCACTACATGGTTGTTGGGAGTAGGGTGTTGGTTGTGTCTATGAGAACATCCTTCTTGTGCAATCTCCCAAGACGGTCTTCCAACTCTAATGTTGAATCCTGGGCTAATTGAAGAGTTTGAATGCCTCTTCCCGTCAAGGCAAAACTTAGGTCAAATTTGAGTCCTCGAATGAACTTCTTGGCCCTACGTCACTTATTATTGTCATACCCATACTTTTGTAGGCTCCTGGACTTCATGAGATATTGGGTTACACTCATGTCACCCACTTGAGCTAAGTTGTCAAACTCTATCTCCTTCTTCTCTATCATGGATTCAGACACATAATGCTCTTGAAAGGCTTCAATGAAACCCTCCCATGTGAGTGGAGGTGCATTTTCTATCCTTGAGTTGAGGAGGTTCTCCCACCATCTACGGGCTACTCCCTTCAACATGTGGGTTGCAAAATCAACCCTAGAGTGTTGAGGGAAGTCTAGTCATGAAATCAATGCTCTGTGCTTATAATCCACTCCTCATTTTTGGTGACTACACTAACTTCCCCTTCACTAGAGAAAGAGTCATGCCTTAACTTGAGGAAGTCCACTAGCGTCACGTCATGGTGCCTTGGAGGATGGTGCCTTTGTCCCAAAGCATTGGTGAGTGCTTGGACAATGTCTTATATGGTTGCTTTAGGGTTTCTCTCATGGTCACTCCCTTCACTAAAGGAACTAGCACCATCATCCATCTTATCTTTTCTCTTGTTGAAATCTCATAGAGGCCATCTGGAAAAGGACATATAACTAGGGTTAGAAGATATGAATCATGCTCTGCCTGGTGGGGTGCCATATACCAATCTGATCCAAAGATTTAGACATCATTTACATCATACTTGATCATGTTATCTAAGTAGATTAGATTTTATATATGAACATGTTCTAGTTTCCTTTTGCCAAGAACTATGTATGAATCTCTTTCAAATCAATGCAAACTATTTCATTTACTTCAATTGCATGATCAACATATTGTGACACCCCCCTTGAGTAAGAATGCTCCAGCTCACTGGTATTTGTATGTTGTGGGGGTGTTACAGTTGATACCCCATTTTTGGTCATTCAATCGACTATCAAGATTAAAATCCACTCTCTAGATAAATATGGAGTTCACTCCATTTATTCTGCATTTTACATACTTTCACCTATTTAGTCCACACATTTCAACCATTTATCATAGTTTAGGGGTCTCTAGACAATGAACATCTTTCTCTACACTAAAGATTAATTTGCCTTTTGGTTGAGATTTTACAATCCTTTCTCCATAAATTTCCCAGTTGGATTATCTTGAATTGATATTCATTTTTCAATCTCACATGATATTCAATTGTCGTTGTCTTCATAAAAATCCATACCTTGTTAATAAAAAGGATCTCTTGGCCCAACAATTTATCTGTTATCTTACTTCCTTTTTTTACTAACTTTTGTTCAACATGCAACCGAATTGCATGCACTAATTCCTTTTTATATAAGATCTCTCCATAACATTATTCAAAATCTAGAAATTCGGATTCATTTTTCTTAGTTAGGGACTCCTGACAGAATCTTGTATTTTTTCGAATGCCACATGGAAGAATCCTGTGTTCAACTATTTGGATGACTTCATTGATGGTAGGATCCAATCGCCATGTTCTAGAACCTTCCATGGACCATGAGCCTTAATTCCATACTATATATACCCTCCCATACCCACTATTCATGGTCTCCCCATTTGAATCTCCTAAATCCAGAGAGCCAAATATCTCCCTATATATAACCACTTGCTTGAGTGAGTAGATGTTCCTTCCTCTAGCACAACTAATTTCTGAATGCCGACATGTTACTAAAATGCTAACATCACACTATTTTGATCTAAAATTGCATCCTAAATGATTAAATTAAGTGTTTTAATGTAACTTCTCATTGTGATCTAATTGAAACTACTTAATTAGATGTTCATGATCAATTGCTCATAAATTGTCTATCTCATCGAAACTTAATCTTTAATCACTCTTCTCACTTTAATCTTCCTTAGGGTGGAACTAATAGGAGTTTTGAACATCATCTTCAATCACTCCTTTTGCTTTCACCTGCCTTAGGGTGGAGTCAACTTTCAACCTTTTGGGTTTGTTCTGTCAATTAAAAAAAATCATATTTTTCCTTATTATCCTTATAAAACATGGTGGTGGGTCCAGTCTTTGTTCTTCTTTATTATTTTCATGAGTTTTATGTGACCGCCAGTTAGCCTCTTATAGGATTTTATTTTCTCCCATGCAGAGTACTCTAGCGACTCTACTAGGGAGAGATAGATAGTCCTAGCTGTTTTCCTTTTGTCTGCTTGAGTTTTTTTAGTTGAGTCATGTTTCCTTTTTCCACTATTTTTTCAATTATGTTACTATACTGCACAAAAAAAATATTATGCCAACATGGAGCATTTTCACAATCTTCTATTTCTCCAGGATTAATAGTTTGTGCCATTCCTTTTTTCACTACAAGTTTTTGTCTAGCTAATCATGTTTCTAGTTTAGCTTCCTCTTTCTCTTTTAGGGTTAGCCATTGCTTCCTTTTTAGGATTTGTCATTTCTTTTCATTAGGGTGTAGCTTCCACTTTCCTTTTAGGTTTTGTCATTGGTTCTCATTTAGGGTTGTGATGTTTAGTTCTGTTTTAGGGTTCGCCACTACTTCCCATTTAGGTTTTTGTTTTCACTTTCCTTTTCATGTTTGCTTTTGACTTCCTTTTCCTTTTTCTTTTGTTTCTCAAGTTTTTAAAAAAAGGATAAGAAAAGTATATCATAATAGTTAAGGTCTTTCTTTACAAACATTTATATTATGTGTGTATGGTTTTGTGAAAGGGAAAAAGATTGCATGTTTGTATGGGGGTTTCCCACTTGTTTTTCATTGCCTTATCCTATTTATCATGGGCTTGATTCAAAAAGCATAAAAATATACACATGTAGTTTACATGCCTATTACCCATGCATATATGTAACAGGTTCCAACACTCATTTCAGATCCATGGTTGAGGCATGTGGGTGTTCTTATAGCTAGAAGTGCATTGAAATGTTGAATGTCCAAAGACCTTAAGGACATCCCCTCTCCTAGAACTAGCAACTGATTGTGATTGTCATAGTCACGAGGTGTATTAATATTTGTACCTAAATCCAATGAAAATGAGATATCCCCATGATGAGTGTCATCACACAATGAAGAAGCTAAGGACCAACCCCTCCCATATAGCTCATGCTTGAGTGAGGATGTAACCTACATTAAACTTCTGGGATAAAAAGGAGGTAGTTATATCTTCTATATAAACATACTAAGATTGTTGATTCCTTTACATGTCTCTTAATATGGTTTCTTGTTGTCTAGACTCTAAGATTGTTCCATATATATATTGTTTATGATTTTTAATGTCTTCATGTGTAGAATAATCTCAAAAAATCTCAAGCAAACTCAAATGATCTAGTTGAAACAATCTTTTTAAAATGAGGATATCCTAAAACAATCCTCTCAAAGTAATGGTTTCATCAAACATATTCTCAAAAAGCTTACCCTATGTCAGTAGGTTGTATGTATCCTATATAATCACCTTAGCAAAATTTAACAACCAACATTGTGTTGTTAGGATGTAGAATTTTACCCATGCACCTAGTTCATCTTGAGTGGTCAACCTTCATCCTTTTGGTGTCCTACTTTGTGCAAGAAATCTATTGGAATTATCCCTTGAGCATTATGCACTTTGGCAACTTTTTCAATAACTCATGACTTGATCCATTCCAAAAAAGATTCCCAATTTTGACTCATCTTATCATCCATCACTCATAGTTGAACTATTTTCTACCCACCCACAATTAATTTATTTTAGATGTATATTTATATATAGATAGATATATATAGAATAATATTCTAATCATATTGTATTTATGTTCTCAAATTGTTACTAGATTTGTACTTTTAAATGACATTTAATGTATAAATAAGTAGGAACTTTCATTTTTTTGCAATTACTACACACATGTTGTGCTCTTTGTATGATTACAAAACATAAATGTTACCCTAAGGCCTAGTTTGGGAGAAAAACTTGAAAACGCAACATTTATGTATAGAGCCTACAGTATCACGATTATTCGGTGGTAATCATAACAACCACACTGTTCAGATTTAGGAGCTAAACGTTGCATTTATAAAGCATGTCAAAACGGACAGCTTTTTTGATCACCACGTTTCTCTCGGGGGACGAGTCTCACCGGACGAGCTAGGACATGGCAACGCTGAGCAGGAGTATCTAATCAAGGAGCCCAATCACCACGCTCCACAAAATTCAAGTATTAAATACCAGAATTTAAAAAATCGGCGGCCAAACTAGGCCTAACATATGAAAATATTACCATTCACGTTTTACTATTATATATATTGCACTCCATATTTACGTGCATTTTACACACTTATAGAGTCATATGTATAATGGTGGTAGATAATTATTGTTGTTGGTGGAATCATTTAATGTATTGATGCAGATTTTATTGACTTGTTTCATGCTAATTAATCTCGAATAGAAACATGCAACAATTAGAAAAGGGATATAAATAATTAAGATAAGAATTTGCCTTATTACTGTAAATGAACTATTATCCATTAAATGATAGATGTAGTTACTAGTAGAAATAAAATAATGTTTAGAAAAATAAAAAGGTGAAAATAAAATAGAAAGACATAAAAGAGAGAAAGAGAGGGTCAATAAGAGATGATTTCATCCATTATTACTAGTTATCATTCTCCATAATTATTCAAATATTTTACCATCCTCCCACACATAAAGTTTTGACTTTTTCCTCTCCTAAAAATGTATTATTACACTTAATTATAGATATTATTTTATTTTATCTCATTAAAAATAAATATATAGAGGATGAAAAGAAATGTAAATTAGTGGAGGGGGCGTAATACATTTTAGAAGAGGGTGATGTTTGAGATTTGAATGGGAAAATATGTGTAGTTGGAAAGCTCTTTATTTATTTACTATTTTTAAAAATATATATATAATATGAAATTGATATTATTGATTCATATTTCTATATGGTGATGTTTATTGAAACATGGAAATCACCCCAGAAGGTGGGATCGTGATTAAGTGAGACCCCTGATAGTGTAAACCCCCAGTCCCCCCCTCACCTACCTGCACAATGGAGGGGACATGTAAATAACGCAGAAGTCGAGCTACACGATGGGGCTAAGGCTAGTTGAAGCACACCATGGTGAGGTTTTGAACCTGGGTCCCTACTCTGAGGAACTTGGGCGACCACCGAGCCACCACTATTTATTGTGTACATTTCTTAGAATTTTTTATGTACAATGTTATTAAGAGTAATAAAAAATTTATTCCTGATGTGGTGTAGTGTGGTATGGTATGGTTAACCTTAGTTTTTTGGTGGTGTGGATATGGTTTCTCATATCAAACACCACAGTGGATATGATGCAGATATGGTGTCTAATTTTTAACTGTGGTGTAGTTATGGTTTGATCATAAATACACCATATCCGTACCACTTCCATCCCTAGGTATGTTGCCTTTTAAATCCTTATCATACTTATTTTCATTCTACATTTGCCACGTCCTAAAAAGGCACCTCTTTTGTTTCTAATTTTCAAAGCCCTACCTTGAGTAGGCCACCCATTTTTTCCTTGCTAGAAGTCCTACCTCAACTAATGAAAACCTAGGAAACACACTCTGTTTATACATACTAACCATATCCTAAATTGTAATTGTACCTTTTAATGCTAACATTTGGTAGGAACTTTCAAGCAATCACATGTGTTTTCGTATCTATATTTGTTGGTCATGGCCTAAATCCTTATAGGGGGTGTACATCTTCATATTTCTAGAGAGACAATCAATTGGAATTATGATTGATATCACTTAAAAAATGAACCATCCCACTTTTCCCTAGTGGATATGTAGTTCAAGGGATGTTGATAAGGTCAAGTGAGAACTAGAACGGTGAAGAAAATGTCTTCGAAGGACATGTCGACACTCTTAGGGGTAGATGATTAACCAGTAAAAACACATGTGGTGGTGGATACCTTGTCTCTGGATAATTGTCTGGTGCCCAATTTTATTCTTTTCGCATGCCTCCGTGAACATGCCCCTGTAAAACAAGAAATTCTCTAAGGAACAAATGTTGAACTAAGTAAATTAACTTGCATTCAGTAAATGCTAACCATGTCATAATAATTTTATAGTGCTTGGTATTAATAACAAATCTCATGTGTGCTTTATTACAAAATCCTAAATCAAGTAGGTACCATCATTAGGGTCTTAGACATGACCTTAGATTGTGCCACATCTAAATCCATACCTTGTGTGGGAAACTTTCTATATGCAAACTCTTTAGGATTTTGATCCTAGCCCTAAATTTTGTTCACCCACCATGTCTTAGGATTTAGAAAGATGATAAATCTTCAAATCCTTTCAAATAAAGTACTTCCATGATTACAGACTCTAGATTCAATTGAATACATTCTAATGAACCTCAACCCTATCCAAATCACTTCATCTTCATCTAGTTGGAACATGAGTTGGTGAAAGAATTGGACATATTTTGATTAAGAAGTAGAACATTAGAGGATATGTCCTTGAGGATTCTAAAAGTAGGAACTCTTCAAACATCTTTCCTACACTCTAGGGTAACAAACGATCAACTAACTACAGTCATTATCCTCAATTTGGGCCACATAACCTTAGATAGTCATATTTACCCATCCATATACCTTTTGTGAGTGGTTATCCACCATTCCATCATTGGAAGGAAAACATACCGCTTGTGCTTTTTACCTCATCCTTTTTTCCAAAACGAATTCATTTTCACATGTTCGTCACTACAACATAAATCAATGAGAGAATCATACATATCTTGCATAAGAGCTAGAGTGTTAGAAATAGATGTCATCAAATATCATAAATGCGTCTAGAACTCTTCAAACAACTCACTCAAAGTTAGACAAACAATTACGCAAATTTCATCCCTAGCCATAGTTAGGATAACTTAACCCTAGATAATTGCCTAACTCAAACTCTTATCTTTTTATGAATGGTTGTCCCACTAACCCATAACCTATGCTTTCAACACTCACAAGGTTGATCCAAATGTCCTTGACAAGTTTACCTTCTTGGATTTCATGACACAAAATGGGGGTCAAATTGGCTCTAGCATGCGGTTCTCACTCATACCTTGAACATCATTCTGAGAGGGGGAAGTTGTGGACGTCTATTTTTGGGTCATTAATTCAACAATCAAGATCAAATCTACTCTATGGCTAAATATGGATTTCATCCCATTTATTTATTAACGTTTATCTAACTTATGACTTAATTCATTATTTAAACTATTTTTAACTGAGATATCTCTAAGACACCCACAAAATCCAAACGTTTGGATATTATCTTTTCCTTTTTTCCTTCCTGGGGAGACCTGACAGAATCTTGTGTTCCATCAGGTTCCACATGTCCAAATCTTGTGTATTTTTCATGTGGATGGCCCCATACAATATAATTTTTACCATCCCTAGTTTAAAACCTTTTATGCAACCTTTAACCCTAACTCTATTCTATACATACCCTCTCATATCCACCATTCATATTATCCCTTTTGGACTCTCCTAAAGCAAAAGATCCATCTATCTCCCTATTTACATTCAGGTTCTTGAGTGACTAGAGGATCCTTCCTCTAGCATAAAAGATTTCCAAATGCCAACATGCTACTAAAGTGATAACATCATATTATTCTGATCTAAAACTATTTCAAAAATTCTTATCTTAAATATTTTGATCTAAAATTCTGATCGCAATCTAATGTTCTGCTTTATAAGATGTTCATGATCAATTTCTCCAAAAATTGTCCATCTCAAATGCAAACTCCCTCATTAAATAGGCCAAATTTTCCTCTTTTACCAAATTATCAATCAAAACTACATGATTTAGATCTATTCAAATGTAGTATAGTAACTTTTCAAACATCTTGCTAGATTTAACCTAAGGAATTGAATATTTCTCACATCTACTCTCTTATCGTCCCTGTCATTTCCACCTACTTTCATTCCAGTTACCCAACATGGGTCTTCTTATTGAGAGATGTTGAGAGGGTTGGAATTCCACGACCTAAAGAATAGGGTCTTTAGGATATTATGGGAAAGACATGACATCTCTAACCCCAAAGATTTGCAAACTAAAAATTACATTTCACCTATTTTTAATCATTTCATTTTTTGTTAGTTAACTCAACTTTTTGCACGTCTACTAGAGTTTTGTGAAAACACAGTATCATTTTTATAAGATATGTGTGCCTTACACATTGCCCATTCATAATAGGATTTTCAAACTTCATTTTTGGCCACATTTTTTTGATTTCATATGCCCATTGATGGAGTCATTGGTCTTTTCATGTTTTCTCATCAATTTAAATGTTTGTCCTCATTTTCCTTAATTTTCATATAAAATACGGTGGTGATTCTGAGCTTTGTTATTTTTATTGTTTTATGGGTTTTATTCCACCGCCAAGTTAGCCTCTCATATGATTTTTTCCCTCATGGGCAAACACCAAGAATTCAAAAGTTTAGCAACATTTTGATGCTATATTGGGTTTTAAAGAATAAGGGTGATGGACCCTTTGTATGTGCTTCATAAAAGAAGAGTCTCCCCTACTTTAGCCATTATAATTTTACTAAAAATATCGCCAATCTATACACATGTTCTTGTAGTAAGTGAAATGGTTGTCTTTAGCTTGTTAGGGGTACAATTTAGCTCATCCTACATCAGTCTCCAGGTTCTCCAAGATAGGGTACTACTCGCAATGTTTCCCATGATCAAGGTGGTTAAAATCATTCATTCATATGAGGGAGAGGTTACCTTTGGTGCTAAGGATGACCCCCCTTGCATGGGTCCCTGTAACTACTGGTGCCATGGTGTTTTCTAGACTGGTCAGCGTGAGTGATGCACTTACCGACTTGACACCATAAGAGGAGGAGAGCATGAAGCTCGACATGTTTAATTTTAAAACCCAAAACATATTTACTGCAATGATAGCATAAGTGAGGGCGTGCATATGGAACTGTAGAATATTGGATGTAAAAGGAATAATGCAAAACATCATATGGTTTCTATGGAAATCTTATTAAAAATATTTTCATGTCAACCTTCCTAACTCATCAAAGCATTGGGCTCTCCACAAATTTTCCATAAGCATTATAATAATAATTCATGCCATTTTCATTAATTGATACATTGTACAAGTGGGGGCACCCTTGGTGAGTGCCCAAGATTTTTCTCTTTAAAGCTCTTTTTTTTCTATTTTAATATTTTATAAGGGTTAACAATGAAAAAAACAACAAAGGAAACAAGCAACACATATGGTTGAGAAATATGGTAATTTGAAGGTTTTAAGAGGGGAGACATGCACTGAGAAGGTTTCACTATTAAAATGTGATGAAATATGTCATAACCACCATGTTCTCTAGGAGAGAAGGTTCATAGAACTAGTCCCATTTTTCATGGATATATGATCATCTCAATTTACCTTTCTCTTCCATAATTTCCTAAAACATACAAAAAATATAACTTTAGGTTGTGGGACACCCCCTTTAATGATTAGATGGTCAAAGATCACTGGGGATAGGCCATAAAATCACAAAGTTGTAGTTCCAATCATGGGTCACATCACCCCTCCTGCATCATGATGTCATTCATTGTAAAAGACACATACAAAAATGCAACATCACTATCGACGAAGGGCCTAAATCAAAATAAAAACAAAAAACATTTTGTTGGAAATCTCAAAAGAATGGAAAATAGAAAAATGACACAGAAGCAAGAGACATGCATGAGTGATCCACCATGTCTCAAACTTTTGTTTTCTCTCAATAGAGGCATAATATAGTCACCACTATCGAAAAAACCCTCTCTGGTAGGCATGGCGCACAACCGTTCCACGCCCAAGGTTTCCTTGTTCTAAAAGCTTCAAGGATAGGTGGTTAGAATCATCATAGAGAAGCATGGCCTTGCAAGTCATGTGACACACCCATTTTCTAAGTCCAAAAAACCCATTCCTGACAAAGCGTAAATAACAAAAAATGACAGTTAAGGTCGATACATTGTGGGGTGTGGAGATTACATGTGCCATTTTCATGGGTCTAGAAAATCAATTTTGAAAAAAGGAGGATGAAGGAAATGATAGTTTAAGTTGAGACCTTATGGATCATGAAAATGAACCGTGTCCCATTTCCCAGATCTAGAAAATGTATCTTCTACAAGGATCATGTTGTAGAAAGTGATAGTTGAGGTTGGGACCTTGCACGGTGTGCAGATGAATCCACCTTGAACTAAAATTCTGGAAACACAAAACATGGACCTCTTGAATACCTCCAGTGATTATGATTTTATAATCCCCAATAAAGTAGCCACTATTTTTTGGTAGTTTTGAAAAAAAAGTGGGTTGGGCACTAATGTACGGGTCTTATAAACACAATTAGCACTGTTTTGTGAGAAAAATGAGAAAGACTCGTAAGAGCTTCAGAAAAGTAGGCAGATAAGGTAGAAGACCAACTAGAGATAAGGGTAAGGCATCAAGTTACGTTTGACAAAGGTCTTAAACACCCAATGATGCCCTTTGAGTGTCACAAACCCCTATAAGGTAAACTTAGTTTTGTTTTAAAAAATTTGAGTATATGCTTAAACATGATATACAGGCATACATGATAGAGGTTAGCACAAAAACATATTATGGGAGATTATCAATCCCAAGTGCTCATATCATCACACTAATGTGGAATTTGAAATGGATAAAAGAAAGTATTATACATTGCAGCTAAACAATTATACCCTTTTTAAGCACCAAAAGAGGGGAAGATGGATCTTTGTTATCTTTTTTCTCTTAGAAGGGATAAGATTATATCTAGGGTTTGGAGGTAAATGATAAAGTTTTTGTATCTTAAAATGATAGTATGTGGTCCTATATCTAATTTCCTAAATATATCCTCTCTAAATAGGTGATTAATGCATATTTACTTACTTTAGTCGCATATTTTGAATTTATCCATCATGTTTTATTCATTGTTTTAGCTTAATTAGGTTTTGATTGTGTTATTCTTGCTTTTCTAAGTTTTTTAATGAGTAACTCTTTCTTAATGTAGGGAACTTGAGAAGTCCAGTCCAAGGACCTCAATTGCATCAATCCACCCCTTCACCAAAGTTGTACATATCAATTTCCCCCTATCTCCAAGTAGTGGGAGATCATCTAGTATGATTTCACACAGATCAGCCTTCATAGTAGATCCCAATTAGGTGATTGGATTCCCAAATGGCATGTTGTGCTAAAGTTTCAAGCGGAAAATTTAGGACCAAGTGAACTATTTAGTTTGCATTCTCAACTGACCTACTCAAAAAGTAGAGAAAAAACATAGTGAAGTTCAACAAAATCTAATAACTAACAAGTCAAATGATCCATTTCTTAGTCAGGTGATTGGATGACTAAAACCTTCCCTGAGGTAGAAGAGAGTTTGCTATTTCACCAACCAGGTCAACTGATGAGAAATGTCTTTAAGGTGTCTTATCAATATCCAACCACCTAATTGGCCCAACAAATCAGGCAACTTGGAATTCTACTATGTGCAACATAAACTTCACAATTCCATCTCATTAGTAGACCCATTAAAGAGTCACCCAAGTGGGGGGCTTACCTTTGCTATGCCGAGTAGGCCAATCGCTTAACCCGAGGCCTTCCAAAGCATAAATAAAGAGCACCATCGAGTCAACCAAATAATGAATTGGTGGGCCCATTGGCACTTCTATATAAGGAATTTTGACCTAATGAGAAAGGTTCCAAACCTCATCACTCCAAACATGATTCTTTGAGGGATTAGGATAAGAAGAAGAAGATGAAGAACGAATGTCATCTTCCCTTGGAGTTTGTCAAACTATTGTTCTTGCCAGAGTGCTAATTGTTTCCAAAGACCACAACTGTGCCCCCATTACTCATGTGACATGGCTTCTTCTTCTCCTTTCTACTCTTCATTCTCAATTACTATCACAAGTGAGTAGACTTTTTCATAGAGTTGTGGGGAGTGGTTGTGTTTCCCATATCTTGTATTCTCATGTTATAAATTATTGTTCTTATAGAATGACTATTGATTGTTTTATTCCATACTTCTTAGCATGATCAACTAACTTGCATCAATGTTATAACCCTAGGCATAGAGACACTAAAATTTAAAATTAGAATACCAAGTGTTTTCATTGAACCCAATATTAGACCATGAAAGGGTGTCCTCTAGGATGATAGATTAAGAATCTATTGGTAAAAAGATTCAAGCCTACGGAAAAATTTGTCCATGTGAATTTCATACTCCAAAAGGATATGAAATTACTCGGTTCCAATATAAATATCGATAAGAGTGAGTAATTTAATATGACGAAGTGGTTAGATATGTAGGTGACATTAGTGAAACCCAATCCATCCACGTGTTTTTTCCATCAATTAATTCACACATATTTCAATTCTTATTTTTATTTTATTTATTTTATTTTTTTATAAAGGGTGCCCACCGTTTTATTAAGTAATCAAATCTGTTGCAGCTAGTACAAGGATCCAATCATCAAAACCATCTCCAACAAGGTGAGGGTCAACAAAATGACAGGCAGAGGAGGCCACGACATGCTCTACACAATTGTCTTGCCTTCTAACAAAAGAGAAATTAAAGGAAAGAAAACTATGGGAACACTCAACAATATATCGGACACAAACATCTTCATAACCCCTACCACCATGTCCCCACTTCACAACATCCACCTGCAACAAGCAGTCTGTCTCAATAAGGATGTCAAGGAATCCCATCCTAAAATCCAGTTGAATATCATGTAGAGCAGCCATACCCTCCGTACTAGGCACTGAGTACGGCTGCTCTAACCGGCATTGGTAAGTCCATAAGATCTGACCACTGTCGTCCCTAATGACCACTCCGCACCCACTTTCTCCATCAGCATTGAGAGAGGCATCTGTATTGATCTTTACACAGGCTTCAAGCAGGTGACACCAATTGGATTCCTCGAGCAGTGGCAGCTGAACGAATGATCTCCCAATAGTCATGTTATATCAAATGTAGTCAGCTACGAGGTTAAGGAACCCAACAACCAGGACTAAGACGAACAGAGGATGTTCATCGAAGAGAGCCTTGTTCCTCACCATCCATGCAACCCAGAGTAGTGTGGCCCCTTCGTCCTTGCATAGTCGGTTCCCTTCATGCAATAGGCCCTTCACAAAACTTCTCACGTCAGCTGCCTCCTATTGCCCATGCCAGGCAAACATCCCAATAGACCAAACCTACTTGGCTAAGTTGCAATGCAACAAGATGTGGGATATGTTCTCCCTCTGGTCGCAGTGTGGGTAGTTCTCCTCCTGTGTCATGTGTTTCCTAAGCAACTCTACTTTAGTAGAGATTATGTTTCGTAGAGCTCTCCAAATAAAGTGCTTGAGCTTAGGGGGAGATCTCTATTTACATACCTTCTTCCATACGTCTGTGTCCATGACATCTTCCAAATCCTCCCCCACACGGATGAAGAAGTAAGCACTCCGGACTGAGAAAGTACCATTACTTTCTTTATTTCAGAAGAGTGTATCCTCCTCGACACATAAAGAGAGTGGGATATTAAGTACCCGTCTGGAAATATGTGGGGGAAATAAGACTCCACCACTTCCCTGTTCCAACATTCCGACCCCATGCAAATCAAGTCACTAACCATCATGTATTCCACTGTCCCATGTATCAAGTAGTGTTGAACCAGCCCATCGAGTTATGGGATCCATCTCTCTTTGTAGATGTGGATGCTTATGCCATTCCCCATCCTCCAGAGGAATCCATTTTTCACCAGCTGTACCACCCCCCAAATACTTCTCCATGTGTAGCTAGGTGCCCCACCCAATTCAACCTACAAAATGGAAGAGGTCCTGTAATATTTTGCCTTCGAAATCCAAGATACTAAAGTATCATCATGTACGGATAGCCTCCATCCCTGCTTTGTTAGAAGTACCTGGTTGAAAGCTTTTAAATCTCTAAAACCCATTCCCCCACTTTCTTTGGGCATGCATAATCTCTCCCAACTCATCCAGTGAATCTTCCTTTCACCCTCCTTAGATCCCCACCAGAACTGTGCTATCATAGCATGGATCTCATCAATAAGGACCTCAGGTAGCTTGAATATACTCATTAAGTAAGTAGGGATAGCATGGATCACCGCTTTAATCAACACCTCCTTCCCCGGTCTAGACAACAGTTGTTCTTACCACCCTTGTAGTTTCTTCCATACTTTGTCCTTGATTGTCGCAAACACCCATTTCTTTGACCTTCCAACTACTGTAGGGAGCCCTAAATATTTCTCATGCATGTCCACCTATCTAACTTGCTGCCAGTTCTTGATGAGATCATGCCTTTCGCCCGTGACATTAGCACTAAAGGAAACCTTCGTCTTCTCATAATTTATTTTCGATCCTGATGCCCTCTCGTATTGGCTGAAAATATCAACTAAAGCAGAGCATTCTTCTGAGGTAGCCCTTGTGAACACTATGTTGTCATCTGCAAAGAAAAGATGGGTGACTTTTGGTGCCTATCTGTATATCCTTGTCTCGTGAATTTGTTTGTCCTTGGCTGCTTTAGTAAGAGAAATAGAAAGTGCTTCAGCACAAAAAAGAAAGAGGTAGGGAGAGATAGGATCACCTTAGTGTAGCCCTCTAGATGAATTTGAAGATCCCCTCCATCTGCAATTGACAAAGAACTTGTGGGAGACACTAGTCACGCATTCCATCACCTTGGACCTCTAAATATCCAGCAGTCCCATCTTCACCAATACTTTCTCCAAAAACGACCATTCCACCCTATTATATGCTTTGCTCATATCCAGTTTTAAAGCCATCAGACCTTCCCTGCCATTCTTCCAGTGTTTCGTGGTGTTGAAAAGTTCATAAGCAACCAGAGCATTATATGTTATTATTCTTCCTCCTATAAAAGCATTTTGGTTCTCTAATATTATCTCATTCATCAGGGGCTTGATTCTATTAGCCAGCACCTTTGTAATAATTTTGTAGGAAACATTACACAGGTTGATAGGGCTGATAACCTCCAATTTTGGGATGTTATCTTAATCTTTTCTTTAGTTTTCCACACTCTTTCTCAATTAAAATTAGACATAATCCCTAAATATCCTCTCTTATTGCAAATATACTGTTAGACTAACTTTTCCCCCTTTTTACGTGCAGAAAAAGACACAAAAAATCATAAAAACTCAACCCGTCCCAAGACCGCATGAAGCCAATCGGTCTCAAGACCGTATGGACTCACACGGTCCCAAGACCGCATGAAGCCAATCGATCTCAAGACCGCATGGGCTCACACGGTCCCAAAACCGCATGAAGCCAATCGGTCTCAAGACCGCATGGAGTCACACGGTCCCGAGACCGCATGGAGTCACACGGTCTCAAGACCGCATGAAGCCAATCGGTCCCGAGACCGCATAGAGTCACACGGTCTCAAGACCGCATGAAGCCAATCGGTCCTGAGATCGCATGGAGTCACACGGTCTTAAGACCGCATGAAGCCAATTGGTCCTAAAACCGCATGGACTCACACGGTCTCAAGACCGCATGAAGCCAATCGGTCCCGAGACCGCATGGAGTCACACAGTCTCAAGACCGCACGAGGCCAATCGGTCCCGAGACCGCATGGAGTCACACGGTCCCAAGACCGCATGAGCCACACGGTCTCAAGACCGCATGGAGCCACACAGTCTCAAGACCGCATGAAGCCAAACGGTCTCGAGGTCCAAACAATATCGAGGTCCAAATGGACTTGAGGTCCAAACGGTCTTGAGGTCCAAACGGTCTTGAGGACCAAACGGTCTTGGGGTCTAAACGGTTTTCAAAATCGTTTGGACTCCACTTAAGGCCTATAAATAAGACCCCAAGGGTCCTCCAAAAGACATCAAGTTTCAGACGCTCAGAGGCTGCCTCTCCTACTCCAAAGCTATTCCATCCTCCATCCTCCGCCCAAAGGCTGCCGGTCTGAGATCCACACTCCGTTCCAAAGCTAATTTCTCTCTCATCGCCAAAGAAGGTGGGAAGAGGAGTCCTCATCATCGACCAACCTGCAAAGTGTGAATATCGTCCTTCTTTCTCTCCAAGGGGTTGACTTTCCTCTCTCCTTCGTGGGGATGACGTTCTCTCTCTCTCTTCTCGCCTCCTTCTTTGTCCTTGTCATGAGCGAGTAGTCTCATTTCACTAGGGTGCGGGGAGTAGCCCCGCTACCCATGTTTTCATTTCATGTAATGTAATCCATAGTTTGCAATATAGAGATACCTTCTGCTCAGTTCGACATCAATCGTTTAATGAATGCTTGTTTCCTGATCACCAACTTGCGTTATCTTTTATCTTTTAGTATGAATTGTCTATGTTTGTACTATTAGATTCGAAACTTGATTATATGTTGGTTCTTGGTGCATGTATCCACCATGCATCTGTTTCGGTATCTAGGAGTGATCTCCAAGAGGTGAAGTAAACTCACTTACATCGTTGCACTTGCATGCTATGAAATGGAATCAGTTGACGTATGAAAGTACAACCTTGATAAGTCGAGGAACACACTTTACAGAGGGAATGTTGTAAAGTAAGTGACCATTCCTATAAGGATGGCTGGCGTTACAACATTCCCACACTCCTCATAGTTAGTTCTCCAAAGGAAGCTAAGTCTACGACGATACTAACTGATTTAACTCTTATTGCAGGTTATGCTTTTATGGTTGCATGTTTGATCCATGCGTAGTGGTGGTGAAAACCGATCACATCCTAGTGATTCCTTATCATTTTTAACTACCTAAGTTTACTTTCTTGCTTTTAATTTACTTGCATTTAGTTTAAAACAACCAAACCAAACTTTCGATCTAAGTACCTACTATTAAGAGATTAAGTGAAGTTCTAACGTTTTTCATCTTGTTGTTCACAACAAGACCGTTGTCCCATGAATTCGACCCTTAACTATACTACGATAAGACTTCCACGTATCTTAGCATACGTGGGTGGAGTTCTCAATCTAGTATAAGAAAGGCTAAACTTAAAGACTTACCATCTTTAGGATTTTTAGTTGGTGCACGCAATTCCACGTAAGTGGAAGCTCCATCAAAAAAATTGGCGCCATTGTCGGGGACAACGGAATGTTTTAATTTCATTTAGTATCTTGCTAGTTGGTTAGGGTTTTACACTTTCTTTTAATCATTAATCCATATCTTCTTGAATTCACTATATCTTTGGCATCATCTAAAAGGTGTATTCTTTTCTCTACTCAGGTAGAAAACGTGTATGCGATCATCGCATAACCTCAGATTCTCCCCTGATCTAGAGTACGACTCTAAGGTAGAGAGAAGCTTCCATCACCGCATCAGAATCAATCGCCAAAGAGCCAGGAAAATGGCTGAAGATCAACGCCAGGCTGCATTGGTGATGGAGAGGGTCAACGCCGCCATCGCTGCTCAAAGAGCACAACTCATTGCTGATACTCGTGCTCAGATTCAAGCGGAGATTCGTGCGGAAGAACTGTCACACCCCGATCTCACACTAACTACTAATCACGAGATTAGGGTGCGACGGAGGGATTATCACATAAACAAATCACTGAGAACTTTTTCTTTTTAAAACCTCGTAATGATATCCGGATTATTGCTGTGAACTAAAACATAACAAACTATTGCGGAAGCATTTCAATTAAACTGGCTAGAGAACATAAACAGAGTTTACAACATGTAACATTGTTTAACAGAAAGTAAAACATAACAGTTAATTTACATCTTCTACTCATTCGCCATACATACTCTCTCTCACCCACACCATGTCCCAAGGACCGAGGGGAAAGGATTAAGAGACCTCTAACTAAACTAACTACATATACCTTCTACTGCCAAAAACTAGGATGGAAAGATCCTTCAGATTCCTGGAACTGTTGCTGACCTGAAAATGTTTGAGTAGAGGAGTGAGCCTACTCGCTCAGTGAATAGTTTTTCATTTAACTATCACTAAACAACTCGTCAAGTTTATTATTCAGATTAATATACAAGAAATACTACACTGAGCAGTTCTAAAACAATATAATTGAAATAACAAAGAATGTAAATATTGCATCCAAAGAAAAACTACTAGAAGACTATGCTCTAGTCTTCCTTAACTCTTTCATTTATAAGGAACTCTGTGAACCTATATGATCATATTTTAGCTTATGCCCTAATCTATGCAGTGTACTCTGCATAGAGACTCGCAGTGCACTACGACCACACCGTACAAGACTTAGCGACACACCCGGGAAATGCTAAGTCTGACTTCTCGTCCTGGTCTGCACAGGACTCTCAGGCGCTCAAGGGCCTCACTGTACTCTCAAAAGAGTGTACTCTAGACTCCTCCTCTAACCTGAGTACACAGGCGCAGGGAGTCAACACTGGGTTACCACCAGAATTACTCAACTGGTTGGTGTTGGATAACCCTTCTGTCCTCGTGCCACCATAATTACTCAACCGGTTGATGTTGGACACGAGTTTCACCCCTAAGGTGCAGACCTCTCAAAGGGGTTCTACGGTGTTCAGGGAACCTAAGTTTAACATTAACATTATGGTACATTTTAAACAGAAATCATAACTCATTTAACATTTCTCACAAGGCTCACACGGCCTGCCATATCATATCATAAGAAACATCTTAACTCATGTATTCAACATATATCATGTCTCAGTAACATCCCTTTCTAGGGCATGTCATATCTCATCACCTGCAATTTACGAGATATGTATTGAAAATAAGAAGCCCTGCAGTATGTAGATATCAACTCAGAGAGAACAAGCATATAAAGTTAAATGCACTAGAAACATACAATTCAACAGTTAAGTATCACCACATCTCATATCGAGACCTTTCATATTACCATAACATGATTCATTGAACACCCTATCCTTAGGGTTTCAGTTACCTCATTCACTTATCACATGGCAACACCCTATCCTTATATCATTCATGCAGGCAGATTTAAAATTCATAAATATCCCAAATTCAAGTCAATTTGGCACGTGCATATTGAATTCATTCAATTGAACATCTTAGTGCACTGCTAAGAGTAATTTACTTCACATATAAGAAATCATATGTAGTATTTCTATTCCAGTAATTGTATTAAGCACTTCTGGTTTCCATTGCACCAAATAAAATCATTGAACTGTTCTACACTGATCAGAAGTTGTTCTAGATCATGTATAATCATACAAAAGCAATTTATAAAATAAAATCCAAGTTTCATCAAATACTGATAAAATGCCTGATAACCATTGATATCAGTGCAAAAATGCATAGTTTACCGAAAAATTCCAAACGAACGAGTTAAATGATGATAACTAAATGAACTCCTACTCACCGCGTTTCGAACTGTCCGCGTTCGTCCGAAATTGCGTTCAAGGCCAGATTTTGGGCGATTTCGGATCGTCTTCTTCCTTTGATTTATTGGTTTACTGTTCCTGCAACTCAACAGCAGAACAACAGAATAACTTCTTCACGAACAAAGTCTGAAATTGGTTCAATTGATAGCTAACTCTTGAGCTAGGGCTGCGGATCCGTACCTGGGCCTTAAGGCCGAACTCCATGGCACCGTTTCGAGGTGCTAGCCACGCCCAAGGCACTCCTGGACGGACCTGCTATAAGCAAGCAACCGTTTCCCCCATGAACAGGTTGAAGGGGAGCTCAGCTATGGCTGAATCGAAGGCTAACAGCTACGAATTCCTGCTTAGGAACCCCGGACGAGCTCAAGGGCACCGATTTGGTGCTGCTCCTCACGCCCAGGAAGGCTCCTGGCCGCTACTCAGCTGCTGGCCGACGCAGCACCTGCAAGGGGGTGCCACCCTAGGCGTTGGGGCTGTGATTTGGAGGTTAGGGTGAAGAAGACGGCCACGAATGGATAGTTGATCATTGGCCGAACTCAAAGCTAGCTTTTACTTGCCATTTCGTGGGCTCAAGATGGCGCTTGGCCGGCCGTAGCAGCTACTGATCGCAGCTCTGTAGGTCGGCGCCTGCTAGGTTAGGGCGGAATAGAAGAGGAAGGGAGGAAGGAGAAGGGTAGAGGAAGGTGAACGGAGGTGAAAAACTGCTCGAGACAAACTACCAGGCTCAAACGGCCACCCCCTCCTCTGCCCTAGCTGCAGGTCGGGCGAGGTACAGAGCGCCGCTTGCGGCTGCTCCTGTTCTAATGATCGGGAAGGAGATGAAAAAAATATATATAAGGTAGCCGGCCCACTTAAAGGGGTAAAGATCAAATAAAATGGAAAATTTGCAAAATCAGCCCAAAAGACTTAAAAACGTCATATCTAGTACATCGGATGTCTGATTTGGATGATTTCTCTTGCAACTTTTCAAGAACGGGATTCTCTACAACCTTGAAGCGGGAAAACATACTAATTGGACTGTCTCACCTGATAAAAGCACTAAATGCATCAGTGAGTACTTAATCCAACTTAATTAACCTAACAATCATCGTTGCTATTATCATTAATTGCCTCAAATGATTCAATCTCAACTATTGATTCATCACGTAGCTTATATTGATTAACCATGTTGTTTAACAGAGTGCTTAGCACTAATCAAGGTACTTACTGATTAATCACAGAGTGGGTCATAACAATCTCCCTCCCTTATAAGAATTTCGTCCCGAAATTCCTAAAAGAGAAAAGGAAACTTGTTACGCATCTCAGATTCAATCTCCCACGTAGCTTCCTCTAGATTATGATTCCTCCACAGAACTTTCACTAAAGGTATCTCACGATTCTTGAGTTTCTTGATCCTTCGATCAACTATCTGAATTGGTCCTTCAACGTAGGACACATCTGTTCTCATCTGTTCAGGTTCTGGATCCACTATCCTCTCTATACTAGGATAACATTTCTTCAACATCGATACATAAAATACATCATGTAGATTATCCAACTCGTATGGCAAATCTAACTTATAGGCTATAGGTCCAATCCTTTCAACAACAGGATATGGCCCATGGACCTAGAAGTTAGTTTGTCTATTATACCAAACCTCAACACTTCTTTCCATGGTGAATCCCTCAGATATACTTCATCACCAACCTCAAACTCTAAGAGGTTAACGCCTCTTCTCAGCATAACTCTTATGCCTATCCTGAACAACTATCAACTGCTCTCAGCATGTCCTCAAGAGTCTGAATGGTCCTCTCTGACTGACCATCCGTCTGTGGGTGAAAAGTTGTACTGAACCTCAACTTTGTGCCCAAGGCACGATGCAACTGATTCAAAAACCTAGATGTGAGCTTAGGATCTCTACCTGATATAATTGAAATTGGGATACCATACAATCTGACTATTTCATCCACGTATATCTTAGCCAACTTCAAGACAACAAAGGTTGACTTAATATGAAGAAAGTGAGCAGACTAAATTAATCTATCCACAATCATTCATATAGAGTTACAACCTCTAGGTGTCCTGGGCAACCCTATCACAAAATCCATTGTGATATGTTCCCACTTCCACTCAGGTATAGGAAGAGATTGCAAGGTACCTGTAGGTTTCTGGTGCTCATCCTTTACCTGCTGATACACACTGCACCTAGTCACATACTCAGCTACATTCTTTGTCATATCAGGTCACCAGTACAATTCCTTGAGATTCATGTACATCTTAGTGTTACCTGGATACATGGCATACATCGATGCATGTGCTTCCTCAAGACTCTATTCTTCCAAATTATTATCTCGAGGTACATGCAACTTGTCATGCTAATACAACAATCCATCAACTGAAAACCTAAACTCTGGTCTTTTCCCCCTGACATGTCATGCACGATCTGCTGCAACCCACTGTCACCCTACTGTAGTTCCTTGATTTGATCATAAAAAGTAGGCTTGACTTGCATCTATGCAATCAAATCATTATGTTAGGTCACCCTTAAGTCTAAGTTCAACTTTCACATTTCTACTAGCATGTCTCCCTCAAAACATGTCATAGAGAATGCATCAGTTGTTGAACTTAACTTCCTGCTGAGGGCATCAGCTACTACATTCATCTTTCCAGGATGATAATCTATCATTATATCATAATCCTTAATCAATTCTAATCATCTCCGCTGTCTAAGATTCATATCCTTCTGGGTAAAGATATATTTCAAGCTCTTATGATCTATAAACACCTGGCACACTTCACCATAAAGATAGTAACATCATGTCTTATGAGCATGAACTACAACAACTAATTCCTGATCATGTGACGAGTAATACTCCTCATTCTATGCTACTAACTTCTTATTACTACTGTAAGAATTTATTTCAAAAATTATATCTTACTCTATCTCCAAGTTATTTTCATATTGTTTATCTACCTTTAAACCCTAGATTTTATTAATGTTAGTTTACCTTTCATAGAACAAATCTCATGATCTTATTTTATAGAGATGCTAGTATTCAAGTTCAAATCACTAGCAACGTTCCTTGAACTACTTCAACTCGAAACATTCTAGGGTTTGGTCCTTATCAGTAACATAGCACTATTGTGGTGTGACTTTGCTTCCTTAGTTTGAAATCAAACTTTAGATCTCATAAGTTCATCCGTCTACTTGTAATGAATACAACTGATATGAATAATCATTAATGAACTATAGATATATAACAAAAATGTAACATCAACCAAGTTCTCTAGCATAACTTATTAACACAAATGCTACAAATAAACATGATACTTGTTACCCAAGCATCACACATGGCTCACAGGGCCATTCATATCTTGTCGCCTCTCACTAGGCAACAACTTATTCACATGACTCATAAAATCCGTACACATTATTACTTTTATCAAGCAACAACAACATCAACACACAAAAAGCCAATCAATCATTTATTATATAAATGTCACAGCCCAAACTTGGCTATATTCATCATCTCATCATACATGCATGGTTATTAGGCATGATAACAGTCATACAAGATATTCATCACATCATGTGATACAATAGTAATACCATCATTCCTTGACCAGGAATTAGGGTTCACTATCAAACAGGGCTTATCATTCCCTTTTCCCCAAATTAGGGTTAGGGTTCCCCATTTCTCATTAATTCAGACCCTCTTGAGTTAACCAACTTTATCTTGTATTAAGGTATCTCCCCTCTTAATGCATTCCATCACAGAATACTCACCTTTAGCATATAATGCATAGGCCACACATTAGAATTGTCCAGCTATCTCACATGATATGGACTTATCTTAGTTTAAAGCATAACTTATAAAGTTGCCTATAAACAATCGCAATGATACACCCTCAACTAGGGTTTCACAAGGATATACCCTCAACCAGGGTTTATAAGGATACACCCTCAACTAGGGTTTACTAATCATGTATTGGATCCATGCATTTGTTATGCATTATTGATTAGTACCATTAAGGGTATTTCTCACCTAACCATTAAGTTTAATCTGAACCTTATTGTGTTCCTTTATTTCTAATTAAGGATTGCTCATATGAGGTCCCAATGTTGGGTCTCCAATATCAGTTCCAACTAATTCTTAGTTGTTCTAATCTTTCCCTTATATCTCAACATCTTAGTGTATGTACATTTTTCACCAGGATTCGGGTCTAAATTATCCAGGATCTACTTTTATTATATTATTAATAGGAGTCATTAGATCTCAGTAACGCATCCTGCCAGCCGGACCAGGCCAAACCTGTAGTCCTGAAGCCAAGAGCTACTCAGGATTAACCAACTCCTATTAATCTCAAACATGTGGAATGAATATCCACTTAGGGCAAACTGATTTAAACATAACTCCTGGTCTACTTACTACAAGGAATTTAAACAATAAATAAATCATTTCATGACATACAACAACATAAAAGAATCATATTTATTCTACAGACTGGAAATCTAAATTCATACATATAAGAGAATTTCTAGTGATTTCCAAACAAATAAGCAATATAAGGCAAGAGTTGCATCGCATCCTATGTTTAATCTCTTATTCCTGTATTAATTTCCGATTTCTTAACCCTAAGATTTCTAAGGTTTGTCTCTAGCCTATCCTTCCTCTGCATACCTGGCCAGGGCATCCAGAGAAGAATAGACAGAGTAGCTTGATACTGGTCAATCTAAGTATTCAGACACCTGGCCAGGGTATCTAAACACTCAGACCTCCCAAAGCTAAAGACATATCACTTCTTATTTTCCTCACTTATAACTTTATCTTTTAATCCTAATGATTCTTGATGACTCAGCCTAAGCTCTCTACTTGGTTCTCGTGACCACATCCTCTTCCTGCCATCTGCAATAGTATAACAGAATACTTCCTGTTAGAAAATTGCAGTTAGAAGGAAGACACCTAAGTCCTAATCCTATTGGTCTCTTATCGTCCCCTGACCTTGACTTAGAGTATTCATATACTCAACCTATGCTCTGATACCAAGATGTCACACCCCGATCTCACACTAACCACTAATCACGAGATTAGGGCGCGACGGAGGGATTATCACATAAACAAATCACTGAGAACTTTTTCTTTTTATAACCTCATAATGATATCCGGATTATTGCTGTAAACTAAAACATAACAAACTATTGCGGAAGCATTTCAATTAAACTGGCTAGAGAACATAAACAGAGTTTACAACATGTAACATTGTTTAACAGAAAGTAAAACATAATAGTTAATTTACATCTTTTACTCATTCGCCATACATACTCTCTCTCACCCACACCATGTCCCAAGGACCGAGGGGAAAGGATTAAGAGACCTCTAACTAAACTAACTACATATACCTTCTACTGCCAAAAACTAGGATGGAAAGATCCTTCAGATTCCTGGAACTGTTGCTGACCTGAAAATGTTTGAGTAGAGGAGTGAGCCTACTCGCTTAGTGAATAGTTTTTCATTTAACTATCACTAAACAACTCGTCAAGTTTATTATTCAGATTAATATACAAGAAATGCTACACTGAGCAGTTCTAAAACAATATAATTGAAATAACAAAGAATGTAAATATTGCATCCAAAGAAAAACTACTAGAAGACTGTGCTCTAGTCTTCCTTAACTCTTTCATTTATAAGGAACTCTGTGAACCTATATGATCATATTTTAGCTTATGCCCTGATCTATGCAGTGTACTCTGCATAGAGACTCGCAGTGCACTACGACCACACCGTATAAGACTTAGCGACACACCCGGGAAATGCTAAGTCTGACTTCTCATCCTGGTCTGCACAGGACTCTCAGGCGCTCAAGGGCCTCAGGCTCACAAGGGCCTCACTGCACTCTCAAAAGAGTGTACTCTAGACTCCTCCTCTAACCTGAGTACACAGGCACAGGGAGTCAACACTGGGTTACCACCAGAATTACTCAACCGGTTGGTGTTGGATAACCCTTCTATCCTCGTGCCACCAGAATTACTCAACCGGTTGATGTTGGACACGAGTTTCACCCCTAAGGTGCAGACCTCTCAAAGGGGTTCTACGGTGTTCAGGGCACCTAAGTTTAACATTAACATTATGGTACATTTTAAACATAAATCATAACTCATTTAACATTTCTCACAAGGCTCACACGGCCTTCCATATCATATCATAAGAAACATCTTAACTCATGTATTCAACATATATCATTTCTCAGTAACATCCCTTTCTAGGGCATGTCATATCTCATCACCTGCAATTTACGAGATATGTATTGAAAATAAGAAGCCCTGCAGTATGTAGATATCAACTCAGAGAGAACAAGCATATAAAGTTAAATGCACTAGAAACATACAATTCAACAGTTAAGTATCACCACATCTCATATCGAGACCTTTCATATTACCATAACATGATTCATTGAACACCCTATCCTTAGGGTTTCAGTTACCTCATTCACTTATCACATGGCAACACCCTATCCTTATATCATGCATGCAGGCAGATTTAAAATTCATAAATATCCCAAATTCAAGTCAATTTGGCACGTGCATATTGAATTCATTCAATTGAACATCTTAGTGCACTGCTAAGAGTAATTTACTTCACATATAAGAAATCATCTGTAGTATTTCTATTCCAGTAATTGTATTAAGCACTTTTGGTTTCCATTGCACCAAATAAAATCATTGAACTGTTCTACACTGATCAGAAGCTGTTCTAGATCATGTATAATCATACAGAAGCAATTTATAAAATAAAATTCAAGTTTCATCAAATACTGATAAAACACCTGATAACCACTGATATCAGTGCAAAAATGCACAGTTTACCGAAAAATTCCAAACGAAGGAGTTAAATGATGATAACTAAATGAACTCCTACTCACCGCATTTCGAACTGTCTGCGTTCGTCTGGAATTGCGTTCAAGGCCGGATTTTGGGCGATTTCGGATCGTCTTCTTCCTTTGATTTATTGGTTTACTGTTCCTGCAACTCAGCAACAGAACACCAGAATAACTTCTTCACGAACAAAGTCTGAAATTGGTTCAATTGATAGCTAACTCTTGAGCTAGGGCTGCGGATCCGTACCTGGGCCTTAAGGCCGAACTCCATGGCACCGTTTCGAGGTGCTGGCCACGCCCAAGGCACTCCTGGACGGACCTACTGTAAGCAAGCAACCGTTTCTCCCATGAACAGGTTGAAGGGGAGCTCAGCTACGGCTGAATCGAAGGCTAACAGCTACGAATTCCTGCTTAGGAACCCCGGACGAGCTCAAGGGCACCGATTTGGTGCTTCTCCTCGCACCCAGGAAGGCTCCTGGCCGCTACTCAGCTGCTGGCCGACGGAGCACCTGCAAGGGGGTGCCACCCTAGGCGTTGGGGCCGTGATTTGGAGGTTAGGGTGAAGAAGACGGCCACCAATGGATAGTTGATCATTGGCCGAACTCAAAGCTAGCTTTTACTTGCCATTTTGTGGGCTCAAGATGGTGCTTGGCCAGCCGTAGCAGCTACTGATCGCAGCTCCGTAGGTCAGAGCCTGCTAGGTTAGGGCGGGATAGAAGAGGAAGGGAGGAAGGAGAAGGGTAGAGGAAGGTGAACGGAGGTGAAAAACTGCTCGAGACAAACTACCAGGCTCAAACGGCCACCCCCTCCTCTGCCCTAGCTGCAGGTCGGGCGAGGTACAGAGCGCCACTTGCGGCTGCTCCTGTTCTAATGATCGGGAAGGAGATGAAAAATATATATATAAGGTAGTCGACCCACTTAAAGGGGTAAAGATCAAATAAAATGGAAAATTTGCAAAATCAGCCCAAAAGACTTAAAAACGTCATATCTAGTACATCGGATGTCCGATTTGGATGATTTCTCTTGCAACTTTTCAAGAACGGGATTCTCTACAACCTTGAAGCGGGAAAACATACTAATTGGACTGTCTCACCTGATCAAAGCACTAAATGCATCAGTGAGTACTTAATCCAACTTAATTAACCGAACGATCATCATTTCTATTATCATTAATTGCCTCAAATGATTCAATCTCAACTATTGATTCATCACGTAGCTTATATTGATTAACCATGTTGTTTAACAGAGTGCTTAGCACTAATCAAGGTACTTACTGATTAATCACAGAGTGGTTCATAACAAGAACAGGCGTGCATCTGAGATGAAAATGAGGCAGCAAACCAAGCTGCTCAGTTGGAACTAAGGAACAAGCACTTTAGGGATTATGCTGTCCCCAAGAACTACGAAGACAACCATCCGGTTCGACCTCCGATCATCAACATACCCAACTTTGAGATCCGAACCCAATGGATTCAGATCATGCAGGGCATCTCATTCTCTGGAGGTTTTGGAGATGACTGTATGGATCATCTGAAGAGGTTCAAGGCACTATGTCGACTGGTTCCACAAGCCAGAGTTGCCTTTGATGCAATAATGTTGCATCTGTTTCACTTCACTCTATCTGGGAGAGCTCTAAGCTGGTACAACTCGCTTGACAGGGAGCCAATAATCACCACATGGGCTCCCCTGGAAGAAAAGTTCCTGGAGAAGTTTTTCCCCCTTCACTAACTTACGAGATTAGGGGGAAGATTAATCACTTTTCCCAACTTCCCGAAGAATCACTTGCGGAAGCATGGGAAAGGTTCAAAGAACTTCTGCAAAAGTGTCCTCATCATGGCATCTCCCAAAACCAATTAATAGAAACATTCTACAGGGGAGTGAGTGATGACATCAAGAAATTTCTGGATTCCTCATCTAGAGGAAATTTTATGAGAAAGAACTACGAGGATGCCTAGAAAATAGTCACACTTGGAGCTGAGAATCAGTCCAACTGGGGACGATCAGCTGGAAAAGGACTCCTCAAGGTCTATAAAGCCGAAGAATCAATGGAAATGAAGGCTATTGATGAAGCCTTAAAGACCATAGCTCATAATCAACAAGCTCTTGAAACTTCTCTTGGAGAATTTGACAAGAAGAAAAACCCTCAGGTTCAACAAGTCAAAGCAACCACAGGAACCTATGAAGCTTGTCATGCATCTGATCATCCAACTCTTTCATGTGGTTTGCTTTACAATGTGATGATGGATATGCATCCACCACCACAACAGTATGAACCAATCATTGACCAGTCTAAAGAGCAATTGCCAGAACAAGTCAATTCTATTCATTCCATTCCCGGACATGTTTATTATAATCCTAATCAACCAAGGAACCACCCAGGATTTCAATACGGGAACCCTGTCGGGACCGCAAATCCACAACACCAGACGCATGGTGGATCCTCTAGTAGGTTGTCACCAGGATTCCCAAGCAACTTCAATCAAAATTAGGGGAACCCCAGAAATAACTTCCCGAGATCCAACTACCCCAGGAATCCATCTGCCTACTATCAGTATACTCATCCTCCTCTACACCCACAGCTGCACCCTCAGTTGCAGCAACCTCAGTTAGCGCTGCCTCCGCAACAACCACAACACAAAGACTAAACGCAAGTTGACATGAGAAGATTTCCGCAACATCCTGCGACCACGGTCCACGATACCAATGGCAATCTTCCGTGTCCTACTTTCCAACTGTATAGAAGTTTACAGAAGCTCTAAGAGGCAGCAACCAGTTTTCAACACCTCACCTGCTCTGTCTATAGGCTTGTTATACAAAGATATACAAGAAAAGTCAATCGAGCGGCTGCGTGCTGGTTTAGCACGGAGGGCACGTTATCTTACCGTGTCTTTTCAAGTTTCAGATCACTGGTTATTCATGATTGTGGACACCGAGGCTCGGGATGCCAAGGTATATAATTTTTGTGGCACTGAGCTACCTGCCAATACAATAAATTTTGTTGGAGAAGAAGCAGGAGAAGCAAGATGTATACCCTTACGGCTTCTCAAGTTAATTTGGGTCGCACACCCATCCCTCCATCAAGACTGGAGCCAACCCTGGTTCCAAATAATTAACCCACAAGTCCAAGCTGCTAAGGGATCTGGGGACTGCGCTTTTTGCACCATCTGTCACATTCAAGCGCTAAACTAAAAAATCCCCTTCACTGATCTAGTCGCCGAAGATTTTCACTCCCTGTGAGGGCGTTACGCCATGGAGCTCAATTGTGATAGAAGGTTCTTCAAGGACATGACAATGGCACCAGATGACGTCCCCCGTTACTTTTTTTCAGCAATCCAACGTCCGCAGAGGTGACCTTTCAGACAAACTTTGAAAGAATTGGAGAAAACCAAGCAGCCAGCCATAGCACCCGAGCCAAGAAAAGGAGACATAGATCTTTTGTCAGGGGCAACCATTAGGAGATCGCCATCGCAAATGGTGCCCCTATCTGCCATAGAACCAAATGTCCCAGACTTCGACCTCAGTGCTTGCAACGGTCTCTTCGACATTGAGCTACATCTCATCATGTTGAGGCTTTCCGCTGAGAAAGATGAACTCGTATTCATGTCCGGTGACATTCTAATCATGACAGACACGCTTCGAGAGACTTTACAGTTCAAAGGCTCTCTCTCTGTAAGCTTAATGGCCGCTTATCAATTTCTCCTCGGCAAAAATCACCCTACAACATACATGGAATCCCCGTACATGAAGGATGATCTTTTAAAGCTAAAGAACTTCGAAACAACTGAAGCGCTAATCTCCTTCCTATAACACACAAAACCGAAGTTTATCATGCTACCCTTCCTTTATCATGAGCACTGGATGCTACTGGCAACAAACCTACCCGAAGGAACAACCACCATCTATAACAGTTCTGACAGCCAGTTCAATCCCCGACAGAAGAATTATGTAGTGACACCAAAGACGCCCACGGAAGTCGTGGCGAAGGAATGCGCAGACAAATTAATCGTTTTTTTAAGCCAGCATACAAGGGCTTACGGCAAAGACCATTTTCATCGCCCTTCCTTCAACCACAAATGTTCCCAACAAATTCGGGAATCAAATGACTACGGCTTCCACATCCTCTATTAGATGTACACCATCATGGTCCTTCAAAGACCAGTAGAGGATATGACCGACGTGGATTACCACGCCTTACACAGAGAATTTGTAGCTAATCTACTCAGAACACCAGGGGCAAACGCAGGATTAACATAAACCTGACGCCCTTGTCTTTGTACTTCTCAACCTATCACTTTGACACTCTGAGGACAGAGTGCATGATAAGTTAGGGGGGTTACATTAGACAAGGGCGAGGTATCATTTCTATATCCCTCTTTTTCCACCTTCTCCTTCATTTTTGTACAAATTTTCTTAGTTTCCTTTACACATTTAGCTTCCATTTTAAATAACTCATCCAACAATAAATCTTTGCAATAAAGTCACCCTCAGTTAACTTTAGAATCATGTTAGTCCTCAAAAGTAAATAGCACTTAGACATATAATGGCGACTTAATAATGTCTCTCCACTATTGATTTTCATGCTTTTGTTTCACTTCTACATCTGACTCTCCACAGCTCAGTATCAAGGCAGAAATAAGCCATGCTCTCAAGGATGAGAGGGGCATCAGGCGACTTCCAAATCAAGAAGTCTTGCAAGTGGACCACAAAAAGAAACCAAATAAGTGCATGTTGAAAAACTCTAAGAACAACTTTCCTCTCTTCAAATAAAAGAGGCTTGGCCGCCCAAAACAATTTCCCGAAAAACCCCAAATCCTAAGCCTGCAAGTCTACGAATAAAAGCCAGAGAGTTGAATAAAATTATGAGAGTTTTGCCATAAATAAGGATCTATATAAAGAACCGATGAAGGTCTCACCCGGATGGTACATTCAACTTCCCTCACGAAGGCAGATGTGTCATGCCCGGTAGTGAAACCCTAAGGTATCTAAATATATGAAAGGCTTATAAAGGATTCACCCGGCCGGTACATTCATATACCCTCACAAAGGCAGATGTGTCGTGCCCGGTAGTGAGATTCTAAAAGCATAGAAAACCCCTCCCCCACTTGAAGAGGGAGTTACACTTCAAGCCTTTAGCCAACCCTCATACCCACTCTAGCTTCCAGTAGGTTTTTCAGAGAGGTATAAAGCTGATTGGAGTCAACAACATGCACAGAAAGAAAAAAAGTGGTCCCGATGCAAGCTACGAGATACGGAAGGAACCTGAGACACAAGAAACTCTCAAAACCTGAAACGGTCAAGGCAAGCAATAAGACCCGATATGACCTTAGGAGAACTCAGGTTGAGAATTGAAGCAAGAGTATGGAAATCTTAACTAAATAAAATCGCCTCGCCATTACATGCCCCGGCTCTATCTAACTTGAGGACAAGCTAGACTCTAAGTTAGGGGGGGGGTGATAACCTCCAATTTTGGGATGTTATCTTAATCTTTTCTTCAGTTTTCCACACTCTTTCTCAATTAAAATTAGACATAATCCCTAAATATCCTCTCTTATTGCAAATATATTATTAGACTAACTTTTCCCCTTTTTACGTGTAGAAAAAGACACAAAAAAATCATAAAAGACTCAACCGGTCCCAAGACCGCATGAAGCCAATCGGTCTCAAGACCGCATGGACTCACACAGTCCCAAGACCGCATGAAGCCAATCGGTCTCAAGACCGCATGGGCTCACACGGTCCCAAGACCGCATGAAGCCAATCAGTCTCAAGACCGCATGGAGTCACACGGTCTCAAGACCGCATGAAGCCAATCGATCCCGAGATCGCATGGAGTCACACGGTCTCAAGACCGCATGAAGCCAATCGGTCCCGAGACCGCATGGAGTCACACGGTCTCAAGACCGCATGAAGCCAATCGGTCCTGAGACCGCATGGAGTCACACGGTCTCAGGACCGCATGAAGCCAATCAGTCCCGAGACCGCATGGAGTCACACAGTCTCAAGACCGCATGAAGCCAATCGGTCCTGAGACCGCATGGAGTCACACGGTCTCAAGACCGCACGAAGCCAATCGGTCCCGAGACTGCATGGAGTCACGCGGTCCCAAGACCGCATGAGCCACACGGTCACAAGACCGCATGGAGCCACACGGTCTCAAGACCGCATGAAGCCAAATGGTCTCGAGGTCCAAACAGTCTAGAGGTCCAAACGGTCTTGAGGTCCAAACAGTCTTGGGGTCCAAACGGTTTTCAAAACTGTTTGGACTCCACTTAAGGCCTATAAATAAGACCCCAAGGGTCCTCCAAAAGACATCAAGTTTCATACGCCCAGAGGTTGCCTCTCCTACTCCAGAGCTATTCCATCCTCCATCCTCCACCCAAAGGCTACCGGTCTGAGATCCACACTCCGTTCCAAAGCTGCTTTCTCTCTCATTACCAAAGAAGGTGGGAAGAGGAGTCCTCATCATCGAGCAACCTATGAAGTGTGAAGATCGTCCTTCTCTCTCTCTCTCTAAGGGGTTGACTTTCCTCTCTCCTTCGTGGGGATGACGTTCTCTCTCTCTCTCTTCTCGCCTCCTTCTTTGTCCTTGTCATGAGCGAGCAGTCTCATTTCACTAGGGTGCGGGGAGTAGCCCCGCTACCCATGTTTTCATTTCATGTAATGTAATCCATAGTTTGCAATATAGAGATACCTTCTGCTCAGTTCGACATCAATCGTTTAATGAATGCTTGTTGCCTGATCACCAACTTGCGTTATCTTTTATCTTTTAGTATGAATTGTCTATGTTTGTACTATTAGATTCGAAACTCGATTATATGTTGGTTCTTGGTGCATGTATCCACCATGCATCTGTTTTGGTATCTAGGAGTGCTCTCCAAGAGGTGAAGTAAACTCACTTACATCGTTGCACTTGCATGCTATGAAATGGAATCAGTTGACGTATAAAAGTACAACCTTGATAAGTCAAGGAACACACTTTGCGGAGGGAATGTTGTAAAGTAAGTGACTATTCCTATAAGGATGGATGGTGTTACAACATTCCCACACTCCTCGTAGTTAGTTCTCCGAAAGTAAGCTAAGTCTACGAAGATACTAACTGATCTAACTCTTATTGCAGGTTATGCTTTTATGGTTGCATGTTTTGATCCATGCCTAGTGGTGGTTAAAACTGATCACATCCTAGTGATTCCTTATCATTGTTAACTACCTAAGTTTACTTTCTTGCTTTTACTTTACTTGAATTTAGTTTAAAACAACCAAACCAAACTTTCGATCTAAGTACCTACTATTAAGAGATTAAGTGAAGTTCTAACGTTTTTCATCTTGTTGTTCACAACAAGACTGTTGTCCCATGGATTCGACCCTTAACTATACTATGATAAGACTTCCATGTATCTTAGCATATGTGGGTGGAGTTCTCAATCTAGTATAAGCAAGGCTAAACTTAAATACTTACCATCTTTAGGATTTTTAGTTGGTGCACGCAATTCCACATAAGTGGAAGCTCCATCAATGGCGGTATTCAATAATCTGGGCCGGGTTGTACATCTTGGGGATGAGAACTATATCAGTGTCATTTATATCTGTCAGGCACACCTCCCCTCACCACCATTTGGAAATAAAAAATAGCAAACTGTGCTTCACTACACCCTAGAATTTTTGGTAGAAGACTGCTTTCATACCGTCCGGTCCTAGAGCTTTGTTCGAATGCATTTGTTGTAGAGCATGCCATACCTCCACATCTGTGGGAAAACAGTCATGGACGACATGTGTTGTCACCAGTAGGACCCTTGGCATATCTTCCAGAAAACCCTCAATGTCCATCAGATGGGAACGGGAGAAGATGCAATTGTAATATGACGAGATAATATCAGCTATAGTGTCTGGGTCTATATGCCATCTGTCATCCTCCTTGTAAAGGCCCTCTATAGTATTACATCTCTTCCTTTGACTAGCCTTATGGTGGAAGTATTTTTTGTTCTTATCCCCATATTTCATCTCATTGGTTCTTGCCAGTGCCAACTAGAAGCTTTCTTCTAGCCGTTGAAGCTCGTGTAGCTCGTCTACCAAAGACTTGCATTCTTGTAGCCTGTCATGTGAAGGTGGCCAGTTCTGGGCTCTACACAACTCTTTTTCATTCTTTTGAATTCTCTTCTTGATGTTGCCAAATTTTTTCTCCACCCAACCAACTAACTTCTCTGCACATTTTTTAGTCTGCCCGTGTAAACCCAAGACCTGGTTGTTGCTCCATGCCTAAGTAACCATATCCCCTGGGATGACAACCAAAAAGTTTTGAACCTAAACCATTTCTCAAACTGTTCCCCTCCCTATCTTCTACTTTCTACCCACAAAAGAATTTGTCCATGGTCTGAATTAAGAATTGGGAAGTTTTTAACCTTCCTTATATTGAAGATATCTCACCATCTCCTATCTTCCATGAAGCGGTCCAGTCTTTCTAGGATCAGATTATCTGCGTGTAAGCCTCTTTTCTAGGTGAATTTATTGCCTGTGAAACCCAAGTCAACTAGCTGGCATCTGTCAATAACTTCCCAGAAATTGTGCATCTACCACTCACTTCTAGGTTGTCCCCCTTGTTTCTCTGTGGCAGCCGTGATTTCATTGAAGTCCCCACCGAACACCATAGGCCATCTGGATTGAGCTCAAAGATCCTCCATCAACTGCCATGTGTTCCCTCTATCCTGGATTTTTGCCCAGCCATAAATACCCATGAAATAGAAGCGCTCATGACTGTCTGCATTCCCCACCTCTACGCAAATGTGATGGTTTGAGTAGGATTTCACCATGACATCATTTCATCTCCACCACAAACCCAAACCCCCTGATCTTCCCCTACGGTCAACTCCAAAACCCGAGTTGAAACCACATCTCCTCACCACTTCCTGATCTCCACTCCTACACATAGTTTCCATGATGAAAACTATGTCGGGAAACCCTCTCCAACATCTTCTTCAGAGAGAATCTACCGTCCTAGGCCAGCCCAGACCCTGGACGTTCCAGCATAATGTTTTCATTGTCCTTCACGGGCCTGGTCCTCCCTAGTGCCCACTACTTTTGCAAAAACTACTTCTAACTGGAACCCGCCTCTCAAACATTTCCCCCCACCTCCAGGGACCCTCCTTCCTCTTCTTGCCCTCCCTCAGCTACATCTCTTTTTCTTTTCCCACCCAACAGCCCCATCGTCTTCCCCTTACCCTTCCCTTCCACTCCCGCCTGCCTTGTCCCCACCCTCATAAACCTCCTTTCCTTTCTCTCCCTCCCATCTCCTTTATTCTTGCTATCATTCCCAGGATTGATTGTGGATAGCTTCTGCATTGGACTTATCCTCTCCGCGGCTGAGACTACTGATGCCTCCATGTTCATGCCTTGCATGGTGAGTATCTCGGCTCCCTCCTGATTGCTATGCACCTACTGAGCATGTGCTTGGATGGACCACGAGTCTGCAGAAGCCTCCCCTAGTGTCGATCTCTGTTGTATTGATGGTTTCCTTGGCTTCCCCCGGTTAACACTGGCCTCTGCAACTTTGGCCATCTTTTTCCCTTCCGTCGACCTATACTCACCTCCCTCCGCGTCTGCCCTCTTGGCAAAGATGTTCCCCAGGTCCTGGAGCATTGTTGAGTGAGTTGAATCACCTTCCTCCTCTATTCCTTTCTGTCCGCCATTGAGGTCACCAGGTACCTCTCTTACCACTCAGGTCCTGAACACCTGGCTTTCGGACACTGAGCGTGAAGAGGCGGGCTTGGTGGTGAATTGTAGTTCCCTACTAGCACTTTCCCTCCTGAAAAGTTCTTCCCTGATCGACACGTTCCACCTTTTCGTAGGCGAGGCCTTAATCCAAGGACCCCAAAGCCTCGGGTTCAAGTCCTTATTCTCCTCCTCCTCATCTTCTCTACAGTCCTTCTCTAGATGCCCAATGATGCTGCATAGGTAGCAGAAGGTAGGTAACCGTTCATACCTAATCTCAACCACCACCACACTTCCTTCTTTGTCCCGGATTTTTTGTTTCTAGCGAATAGGTTTCGTCACGTCCATCTCCACACGAGCCCAATAAGATGAACCCCACCCTAGGTCACGTCTATCCACTGTGCATATGCATCTGATTTTTCCTGCCACCATCTTGATCGCCTCCTCGGATCTATAACCCAGTGGCATGTTGTAGAGCCTGATCCAGAATTGACATAGATTAAGGGTGATCTACGCAGGGATGTCCTCCGCCTTTATATCCCTAACCACTAGTAAGTGATTGTCGAAATTCCAAGGGCCTTCTGTGGTGACCTTCTCCTTATCTCTCCAATGGAGGAACTGAATTACAAACAGGTTGTTCGATATTTGGCAGAAACTTGCTTCTTGCCATAGAGACCAAGCATTGGTCATCGTCTGCTTGAAGGCTGAGAAGTTATATGGTCTACACATCGTCAGCCGTCCTACCAAAGCAAGATCAATATGTCCATTGTCGTCTCTGATCTCCGTATCCTTTAGGTCCAAGATATCATTTTCCTCCTCCTCCTGGACTCTGAGTGATGTGTATCTCTCCACAAGATCACCCACCATAGCATGGAGGGTACCTGCAAAGACAAGATAGGGTGATAATTGCACACATGCTAGGTAAAATATAGGATTAATATCTTAGAGAATTTTGTGAGATTAAAAAATACATTAATTTTGATGTTGTTATTGGGGTCCAAACCCGTGTCACCTGTGTGACTGGAGAAACTATGCACCACTATAATGAAATGACATAATAAGTCCATGAAGCCCCAAATGGAGCAACTTTCTTTAAACCTATGCCCACTGTACAAGTTCATCATAAGTCCATGGAGTTCCAAATGGTTCAACTTGCTTACAACCTACACCCATTTGAATGTTCTTTTGTGGGGCAGCTCGAGAGAAATCCAAAGTACCAGAGCAACTAAAAGTTTTGGCACACATTTTGGAAAGGTTTTCTCAGAGCCCAAACATGTACCCACAATTCCTATAATGGTTTGTTGAATCTGAATATGACTTTGTGATTATGCCAGAGGTAGTGATATTGGAAGTAGAGAATTAGGACACAACTGAGATCAGTAGTGTGTGGGAAGACAATATGGTGATACACTTAATCAATAACATGATATAATCGACTCAAGCACACCAATGTACATACCCCACCCCCTTACCAAAATTTCCCTAAGAAGAAAAGGTTGGACACTTGATTCATGAAATACAAGGAAGATATGTAGTATCTCCATTTTGAAATTTCCTTCCTAGATGATTTAGCCAAGTGCATGTTCAAAATATCCCAATATGCTCCTGGAAATCAAATACACAACAAAGGAATCAAAATAGTAAATCTAGCTAGGATCACCTCATACATTGTTTTGAACAAGATGCCAAATAAGTAGAAGGATCATGTTCCTTTGGGATCGAGTGTTGTATTGGGGACAACACTTGCAAGAAGGAACTATCTAATTTTAGAACTAGCATCTCTATCATACTGTTTAGTACATTTTAGATATTGGGATTCACACATCCACTACCAACGATCATGATGATTCATCTTACAAATTCATCCATGATGAATCCTATGGGGCTCAATAAAGATGTCCTAGTTAGAGTTGGTAAGGATTCTTGTGTTCCATGTGACCTTTTTCACAATAACAAGGAAGATATCAGGTACCCCCCATATTTGGTTGACATGTCCTAGACATGAAAAACACAAATGTCAAGGAAGGGATGTTGCTTTTGAGATTGGGAAAGGAGAAGCTAGAATTCAAAGTTTTTGATAGTTTGAAGGAACACGACATCATGAAGAAGTTTTCCTACCAGATTGTATTGAGAATATGTATTAACTTAGGAAAAACAACCCCATCCTTGATGACCCCTTAGAAACAACCATTATTGATATTGGGGAAGTTGAATCTAGAAATGCATAGGTTGACCAATGCCTTATACATTTTAATACCTTTGAAGAAGACCCACAAGCTGAATTCAAAGAACTCAAAGCTATATCTAATGTTAAAGAATTGATAGAATCTCCCAAAGCATTGGAGATGAAACCCTTGCCTAAATGCTTGAAATATGCATTTATTCATGAGTTACAAGTTATTTCAATAATAATAAGTGTTGATCTCACTGTGGATCTATAAGACAAGCTTTTGACTAAGTTAAGGAAAGGGTAGAAGGCCTTACGCTACAAGATGAAAGATCTCACTGGGGTTAGACGGGATATATACATGCAAAATATTCCTATGTTGGATGAGTAAAGGAGTTGTAGAGACCTCAGAGAAGGTTAAATCCCAACTTGAAAGAAGTAGTTTGGCTTGAAGATATAAAATTGTTTTGCATTGGAATATCTATCGTAGTTCTTAATTTTCAACAATGAGTCAGGTACATGTGGTTTCAATTAAGGGAGATACCATAATGGAGTTATATGTAATGAATGAATTAATGCCTACACATACAACTACATGTTTGAGAATAGACTACAAGAATATGAACAAAGTCACACGTAAGGACCACTTCCCTCTCCCCTTCCTACATCAAGTTCTAAAACAGATTTCTCAACATGAATGTTTTTTCTATCTTGACGGTCACTCTAGCTTCTATAAAATTCCCATTCATATAGTTGACCAAGAAAACCACATGCATATGTCCCTTTGGGTCCTACGACTTCATATAAATGTCATTTGGGCTATGTAGTACACCAACCACTTTTCAGTGGTGTATGATGACCATCTACTTAGGAAATATAGAACCATTATGGAGGGTGTTTATGGATGACTTAAACAATTATGGAGATTATTTTGATTTATTATTTCATCATCTCTCTCTTGAACTAGCTCAATACAAAGAAATACGTATAGTTCTCATTTGGGAAAATGTTGGTGATCGAGTAAGTAGCATGGGCATTGAAGTGGATCATCTTTCATAGACAAATAGGTTATGGCCTTGTAAGGTCATGTATGATTTTATTATATATTTATCAACTATATTGCAAAGCCTCTCATTGATTTTATTTTTTAAGACTCAAAATTTCAACCCAATTCAGCATGCATTAAGAGCTTCAAAAAAAACTAAAAACTACTCTCTTTTTCACATTTTATTGTGGGCACCAGACTTGTCTCAACCATCTGAGATCATATATGATGCTAGTGAATATGTAGTGGGGGGGGTTTGTGGAAACACATTTCCAAGAAACATCATGTAATCTATTATGCTTCCAAGACATGGAATGAATCTCAATAGAACTATGAAAAAACTAAGAAGAAGTTGCTTGGTATCATCTATGCATTTGATGAATTCTTATCTTATCTTGTTGGATCCCAAGTTTTCATGTATACAGATCATATCACCATATGTTATATGCTGACCAAGAAAGATGCTAAGTTGTGGTTGATCAACTGGATTCCATTCTTGTAGGAGTTTGATATAAAAATTAGGGACAAGAAGGGAAATGTAAAATTTGTAATAGATCACTTGAGCTGCACTCACATTATTGACATTGAAATTTTCACCATAAATGACCCCTTACCTGATGACTACTTAATGAAGTTATCTACAACCATCCCTTAGTTTGCTAATTTTGTAAAATATCTTGTTGTAGGTGTCTTGCATCCGAATTGCATGAGGAATGCTAATAAGAAATCCATACATTATGTTAGACGTTACTTTTGGGATGAGGCATACCTTTTCTATCTATGTGTAGATGTCCTATAGTGCAGGTGTATCACTAAGAAAACATCTCCTCAAAACCTCAAGCAATGGTTGTAACATATTGAAACTTTGACATATACCCTTTTTGGCCCTTTCCCAATATTTTCCTATTATGTCTATCCTTTTTGGCCTTGATGCTTAAATTGTGGAATTTATAGTTGTTTGGTGAACATTTGTTCAATAATTATACCAATGGAAGTTTTTATAAACAAATACCTTGGTGAAATCTTATTTAAGGATCTAAAATGTAAAATCACTGCTTAAGTGGAACAATGGTAAATAAATCCATGTTAGAAGTGTAAGGCCCCAAACCTTAATGTATTTAACAAGCTTAACTACTATAATTCAGTACTCTAAACCTTAATCTAACCTTGTGAGGTGTTTTGAAATCGTGAGACAAGATTAAGTTTCAAGTTTGGTCCAATTTGGATGTTGTTTGTGCAAGTTATGCAATTATATGCACATTTTGGACTTTTATGCAATTTACCCAATTCAGAGGTTTTCCTTGAAAATTGTCACATGCATTATAATCCTTATATGTTTCCTTACCATTCTCGAGTTTTTCAACCATAGGGTGCCTAGTTGCACCTTGGTTTGCAGGTGTTTCTTTCTAAGGGCATTTTAGGGATTACTCTCTTTATAAATGAGCTTATCTTTAGAAGATATGAACCAATGGAGTTATTTCTTTTATTAGAGGTCGGTTAGGATGGACTATAAGTTTTAATAAACTAAAGTTTTATATTCAAGAAGCCTCTATGAGTTGTCCTCTTGCATGGCCATGAAATCCTTAGGCTAAGGACACATGGAAAGCTCCATGGACACCTCATGCTTGACTTCTTCCTTATCCATAAAGGTTTGCATGTCTAGAGGCACCCTTAGCATTGGACACATGGAAAAGTAACTTGACACCTCATTCTTGACTTCTTCCATATCCATAAAGGCTTGCATGTCCATGGACACCCTTATACATGACACATGGAAAGTCTCATAGACACCTTATACTTAACCTCTTTCTTTATATAGCCATATCTACCCCTTCCCAACTCCCAATTTGAAAAATCTTGCTCTCCTTTATTTCCTCTAGCTTAGAGCATCATTCCTACTCTATTTTTCCACGAAGTGTTGTCCCAAGGTAAAAGGTGGTGCTACCTTGGTGAATAAGGCACCTAGGGTTCCAAAATTCTCTATTTAGGATTTCTTAAGCTCCTCCTTGTTGATTTTGACCAAAACTAGTAAGTATCCTCCTTTCCTTCCCTATTTTGATGTTGTTAGTCTTCATTCCACCTTCCTCTAGGTCAAAACCATGTCCTTCCATGGTGAAACCCCACCTAGACCCCATAAACACCTCATCTCCATGTTTTCTTGTTAGGGTTTTTCATCTCTAAAGTGGAGAAGGTGCTTCTTACTTGAGATAGGAGCTTTGTTGGAGAAACCAGCCTCTCTAAGCTTGGGAACCTAACTTATTAGACATGTCCACCTTCCCTAGAGGTTCTTTTTAGGCCTAGTCTTGGATCTAGGATTGACTTGGAATGTTTAGACTCTGAAGTTGAGGTATGATGTATCCCTTGTTCTTCTATGTTGAGCAATTCACCTATGCTTATTCATTCTCTTTGTCCTATAGACATTAGCATATACACAATGTCTTTTCTTTTGAAAATCATGGTTCATGTGAATTGCCTTATTTGATATTGATCATGTGATCATGGATATTCTTTTGAACTCTTATCTTATGCTTTGTTCATGATGGAACTCTAAAAGATGACATGTGATGTCTTTTGCCCACTTATGACATGGATGTATATGTTGGACACTTATGTGGTGACTAGTTTATATATTCTGACTATACTTTCTACTTTCCTCTACATTTAACATGCTATGTGATTCAGTAGCACTAAACTAGTGTAATTGCATTGGTTTTTATGGGAGATGTGTTATTTCCTGCCGAGCAGATGTGATATTTCCTACTCTTTTGGGATGGAAAGGAACCTCATACCCAGGGCAAGATGTGTGAATCTTGGCCCATGTTTTATATATTTGGTAGATTGGTAGTATTCCTTTCTCTACCAGGTTTCAAGTTTATGAGACTTGGCCGCCTTTGTGTTTATATTGTTATAGGGCTATGTTTATCTCAAATGCATGTAGGTTGATGATATGGGGTGTGTACCCTACTTTCTTTACATGTGCTAGTATGGCACAACTTTATTGTTTTAATTATGGAAAGTATCTCTTTTGTTATTGAAAATCATTTCTCTTGATACCCACTTGTGTTGTCCTTATCCTTTCTATGGGAAGCCTTTTATATTTGATGTCCTTTATTCCATATATTGCTCAATTTCCTATTTAGTATGCACAAACCAACCTTTTCTGATGCCATCTATTTTCTCTTCTTATTGGGGTATGCTTCCAACCCTAGGTGAAGGACTTAGATGATAAGGCATGAATTTTAGGACTAGCTTAAGGAGTTAAATCTTGGATACAAAAAGTTGTTATGGTTTAGATTTCCCTCTACTTAGATCCTTAAGTTGTAGCATACATGTAAACCCTTATGGGATTTATGATGTACTTTTGTAATCTTTTGTGAAAATTGAATATAGTCAACATTTTTATTCCGCTGTTATACTTTGGTTGTTTTGAATACCATTTATTGAAATTTGAAAATGTTACACCTATTCAAACATACCTTTGAGTGTGTTTGGAATGGATGTTTTATTCTTCAAATTTTATTTTTAGTAAGGGGGTGATCCCACCTCCTTACAACATGGTATCAGAGCCCATGGTAGTCAAAATATGACTATTTCAATTTTGTCTCCCTAGTTAGAATACTCGCCTTACCTTTAAGTGACATGTTTTCCCTAGAGTTGATCAATAGATGATGAAGGGTTGGTTTAAGATCCTATAATTTCACATTAGAATACTGATGAATAGATCCCAAAAATACTTACAACTAAAAGATGCATAAGTAACCATAGTAACTTGAGGATGTTTAGCTTGGCCTTTAGGCAGCTACTAAGACATTAAGTTGAAAGAAAAGGTGTCTAGAAAGGATCAAGGTTCGGGGGCTGGAAAGATTTTCCTCCGCACCACTAGCTTTGTTTATAAGGACTCCTGAATCCATATGATAGTGGCCTGACCTGATTTGATATGAATTGTCTGAAATAGCATGCTTTTAAACAATAGTAGCCTTAGACACCTATATGATTTATCTTTAGGGACCCTAATATGTTGAACTAGTCTCCCAGGTGTAATGACTTGTTTGAGGATGGATACCCAATATAGTTCCCTTATGACCCATAGATACACATGTTTGGATAGTTATCCCTAGAACTTAGACTCTGAAGTTTGGTGGGGTTTAGTAAGCAATCAGAGTGCATATTGAAGTGTGATGAATCTTGTATATGGTTTAGTTAGACTCACCCTTTTACCTCTTGATTATTTTGGCTTGGTAGGTCAAACCTTTTAAGGGGATGGAGTCATATAATATACTGAAATCTAGCTACTATGACTTTATAAACCCTAACTCCCTAATTAGGAAGTTAGTGTGCTTGAATCCTTAGTTTTGACCAAACAAGTTATAGTTGTAACCACATGTTTCTTGGTATCCAAAAGAATATATAATGATCATCTAATGAATATTTCATATGTTTGAACCCTAATGAATATCCAATGCGCATAATAAGAGTAACTCACATTTTAATACTAATAGTGGATAAGCATGATGTTGCTCATGTCATAAACCAATAAACCCTAATGATATGATGGGCAAGATAATTGTAATCTAACCTTGGACTTAATGCATCCTAAGAAGGTATAGGTGAAGAATAATGATCATGTTAACCTAAACCCTAAGTTTTAATCATCTAACCTTAACATATACATCCTTAATGACATTCATGATACATTAGTGTCACTAGGTTTCATAATCAGATAACATACTTTAATACACATAAATCACAGATTAATAAGGTATCAATATGAAATGTTTATCACCTTGTTCTCTAATACACACCTAATTAATCACCTAATGACTTACTATGTGAATCAAATCATTAATATGTAATACGTCCCACCTTTATCATTAAAATATATATACTGAATTCAATATGGATAAGAAGTAATTGATTCACACACATGTTCATAATCAATAATAAGAAGTGAATAAATACGACATAATGATTAATGATGGCATTAATGTGAGAAAGAATGGTAAAGTGACAATGTCTAATAAGTAATTAATGTGACATTATTTGGATTAATTGTAACAAATTGAATAAAGTGTCCTATTTCATACAAAATAATCTGATACAATTGATAATGGAGTCTAAATCCAAATTATTAAGGATAATGGTTAGATATAATAATGCATATTAAGATAATTTAGTATAACTCTAGTTGTGCTAAAATTCCTAATGAGATAAATAAGAAATATATTGGGTTTGTGCATAATAATGAAATAGAACTCTTTTGTAAACAAAGTAAATATGACATGACACAAGTAAAAGAATAATAATTGATAATGTAATATCCTAATGAATATAATTCTAATAAGCCAAAAAAATAAAAAGAAATTGGAAAAGTGGAACCCTTAGGTGATCCATGAGAACCTGACCTATGTGTATTTTCTTGAGAAGATTCTAAACTCCCAAGTTAAGCAATTGAAAAACAAGGAGTTTAAGTTAGTAATAGTTTTGGTGGAAGTTTAATGGAAACAACCTGGGAGTTTAGTGGTGAGATGTTACATACTCACCCTTCTCACTTTGCTTTATATTTTGAGGATGCAATCCTCTTTAAGGGGTGGAGTATTGTAACATACCAAAACTTCAACATATTCTCTTTTTGGCCCTTTCCCAATATTTTCCTATTATTTCTATCCTTTTGGGCCTTGATGATTAAATTGTGGAATTTATAGTGGTTTGGTGAACATTTGTTCAATAATTATACCAATGGAAGGTTTTATGAACAAATACCTTGGTGAAATCTTATTTAAGGATCTAAATGTAAAATCACCGCTTAAGTGGAACAACGGTAAATAAATCCATGTTAGAAGTGTAAGGCCCCAAACCTTACTTAATATATTGAACAAGCTTAACTACCATAATTAAGTACTCTAAACCTTAATATAACCTTGTGAGGTGTTTTGAAATCATGAGACAAGATTAAGTTTCAAGTTTGGTCCAATTTGGATGTTGTTTGTGCAAGTTATGTAATTATATGCACATTTTGAACTTTTATGCAATTTACACAATTTAGAGGTTTTCTTTGAATATTGTCCCATGCATTATAATCCTTATATATTACCTTACCATTCTCGAGTTTTTGAACCATAGGGTGCCTAGTTGCACCTTAGTTTGAAGGTGTTTCTTTCCAAGGGCATTTTAAGGATTACTCTCTTTATTTTTGAGGAAGGGTAGTGTTATATATTAAAAAGCACATCAAGCAAGAGAAACCTGCTTATGTGGAAATCCTACAAAATGTTTGAAATCGGCAGCAGAAAGTAGAAAGCTGAAATGGAAAATAAAGCAGATGAGAGTATTGTTTGCTAACGTGGGGGAGGAACCCCTTAAACAAGCCCCTTGGAGATTAAAAAAAAAAGTTAAGCATCCTAGAGATTTTGTTGTTTGAGCTGCCCTTGAACCAAAAAGATAAGTCACAGTTGTTGCTGAACTAAGCTGACACCAGTCTCATCATCCACCATAGCTTTAAGGTCACAAAGAAACGTAGCTTCTGATTCTCCTTCCTCTGAATCATCCTGCCTCCCTTCAGCTAAGTTTCTTGCAGTTTTGTAAGGATGTGAAGATCGACATCTATTTGAGTTATAACATTTTTTGCCAAATTTTTCTTGTCGTTGAAAGTTCTATTGTTCCTCTCTTTCCAAAGATTCCAGCAGATTGTGGTGAAAAGATCACTGCTCTTGAAATTTTTGTAAAGTCTTAAAGGTGTTGTTTGGATGGGGAAAGTGACTTCCTGGAGATCAGGAAGGCAAAATCTCATGAAATGTGAAAAGATAGTTCAAGAAAAAGAGCATTTAAAGAAGATGTGGTTGACCGAGTCACTATTTTTTTCACATAGAGCACATCTAAACGGGCCAATGAAACCTTTTTTTGTGATGTTTTCACCTGAAAGAAGTTTGTTATGTAAAAGAAGCCATAATAAAGTTTTGTATTTTTGTGGCCATTTTTGTTTCCAAATCTTTGATGATGAAGGGGAGATACCTCTGAAAGAGAGAAAATTGTAAGCAAGTTTAACCGAATAATCTTTCCCCCATTTCCAAGTGATAGTATTTGAGGTGTTGTTTTCCAAAGAACTTGAAAGATGTCTGAATTCATTTTGACTTACGTGGGAAAGGATACATCTTTTAAAGGAATTTGATCTGTTACTGGTAATAAGCGAAAGGGCTTTATCAATCCTTAGGTTGTGGAGATTATTTGGAATAGACCATGATGGTTTGAGATTTAAAACAGAGTTGTTTTCAAATCATGGATCAAACTAGAAGGAGATAATTTTTTGTGAATGAGGAGGAGTGTTTAAGATTTGTGAAATCGTTTGTATATTTTTATTGATGAATTTCCAAAGCAGAGAGGCTGTTTTTTGATGGATTTGGTGCCATGGTGGTGAGTTTTGGTAATATTTGTGATTGATGAGATTGGTCCAGATTTTCTTTTTGTTTTGAATTAGGCAATCAATGATTTTGGCTATGAGGCAGAGCGAGTGCGTTTCAATGTTTATTATTCCCCAACCTCCTTGATCTAGAGGAGCAGAAATCGTTTTCCAATTAACTAGATGGTAATGTTTCCCTGGTTTATATAGTTTGTGGTAGTTGTTACAAAGGAAATTTCTTCGAATTTCATTTAGAATGGACTTAGTTTTTTAGGGTAAGGGAATGTAGCTCAAGTAGTGGGTTGTTATTGGAGTAATGACACTGTTTAGAAGGGTGAGCCTGCCCGAGAGGTTGAGGAAGTTGTTTGCCCAGTTTGTGAGTTTAGAGTTTATTTTTGAAATTATGGGATTCCAAATAGAATTTGTAATGTTATAAGGGGTGATGGGGAGACCCAAGTATTTGATTGGGAAATCTTCAGTCTTGCATTTTAGGAAGGCTTTGAGATGCTCCAAAGAAGATTGATGAATGTTTACCCCGAAGATGGAGGATTTTTGTACATTTACTTTTAGCCCAAAGATATATGAGAAGATACCTATGATCCTAAATATATTCTGAACTGAGGATTTTTCTAGAGAGGAGAAGATGATGGTGTCATCTGCAAATTGAATGATGTTTTCCTTATAGACATCAGGAGCAGAGATAAGCCCATTTTGTTTTCCCATCTGAATCATGTGAGAGAGAATAGTGGTTAGTATGATAAAGAGGTATGGAGAGAGAGGGTCCCCTTGTCTAAGTCCATTAGAATTATGGAAATAGCCAAAAGGAACACCATTTATGATAGTGGAGAAATGATTTGTTGAGATACAAGCATGGATCCAAGAAATCCATCTTTCAGGAAAATCAAAGCCCTTGAGAGTATTCAATAGGCATTTCCAGTTAACAAGGTCAAAAGCTTTTTCAAAGTCGAGTTTGATGGCTAGGAGAGGGATTTTTTATGGCATAGATGGATCATTTAATTGACCATTAAAAAGGCATCTTGTATACTTCTGTTTTTGAGGAAGGCAGATTGGTTAAGAGGAATGATGTCATCCATGAGAGGTTTGATCCTGTTAGCTAAAGTTTTTGCGATGATTTTGTATGAGGTGTTTATGAGACTGATAGGTCTGAAGTGAGAAATGATTTCAGACTGGCTATTTTTTTTATCAGAGTGATGTAAGTTTTATTAATGTATTCGATGATGCTTTTTGGGTTTGAACTGGTGTGGAAGGCAGATAGAAAGACAAGAAAATCATGGTTATAATGGTTCCAGTTAACCAAATAGAATTCCACATTAAGGCCATCAGGTCCTGGGGATTTATTTTTACCTAGGTCAGAGATAGCAGATTGTAATTCATCAAGGGTAAAGGGATGGATGAGATCTTGAGGGTTTTTTATTTTATTTTGATAGATGGTGTTCCATTGAAGGTTATTTAGACAAATTGGGTTGTGGTTGTTATTGAAGATTTTTTTGAAATGGTTTTTTATATGTGTTATGATGGATTGTTTATGAGTGGTGAGTCTGCCATTTATCATTAGATGAGTTATGCCGTTATTTCTAAAGTTTTGGTTACAAATTTTGTGGAAAAATTTTGTATTTTTGTCTCCTTCTTTTGCCCAAGAGATCTTAGCCCTTTGTCTCCATCTTGTATCAATGCTGGTGTTTATGTGGTCAAGATCAACTTTTATTGAAAGGACCAAAGCAGGATCAGTAGATGGGTCTTTTTCAACAAAGAGAAGCTGGTCTTCAAGATTTTTTTGGATTTCAGATAAGGTCGAGGGATTTTGTAGTTTCCATTTTTTATGTGATTTTTGATATATTTTGTGTTGTTTAGGATATGAAGACCCATGTTTGTAGTTTGTGGGTTGGCAAGCGTCCAGGCTTCAAGATAGGATCTGGAGAAATTTTCCATGGAGAGCCAGTTGTTTTCAAATTTGAAGGGTCGAGAACCCCAAGAGTAAGAAGCAGTTTCAATAATTAATGGAAAGTGGTTGATAACACCAAATTTTATGATATTTTAGGCTGTTTTTCTGTTATCAAAACTGCCCTTTTCTTCTATTTTCCTCTCTTTTATAAGCACTTTTGCAATAATTGGCCAAGCAATGCTCTTAATCCAATTTTCCTATCTTTTGTAGAGTTTTCCTCATTTTTGGGCAATAAGGCCGCTCCGGCCCATGAATAAGTCCAAGCCTGTCTCGGCCTCCCTGACGCCCGATACAACCCCTACCCGACAGGGGTTGGGCGACACAAAGACGCTCGACAAAGAGGTGCCATGCGAGAAGAAGCTGACGGACGACACACCTTCTACCCGACAGGGAGCCCGGCTCGCCCCGACAACCCAGCTTGTCGGGCGACACAGCCACCCACCGGCAGGCGCGCCGCCCGTCACGACCGATAGCCGACACCATCTACGTCGAGCGACACCTCCGTATCGGCCCGTCCAACGACTGGCGCATAAGGGGGGCACGTGGCGCTTTGAGCACCAAGTCTTCTCCCCAACCAGCTGACTATAAATAGCAGCTACATGGAGCCGAAAAGATAGCTTGGTCAGTTCGGAGTTTTAGAACTCGAACAGTAGGGAGTTGAGCCATCTTCCGAGGAGTCTGTGAGAGCATATGTGTCGTTCCCTAGTGCTTATCTCGGGCGACACTAGGTGAGCTTCTCCTCATCCCGAGAGGGAGGGGACAGTTCACTTAGGACCGTCCCGGGCGACACTGCGGGCTGATATCGGCCGACGTAGATGAGCGACACAAGTGCCCGACATCAGCAATGCGTAGCTCTTAGCCCGACACGATATCAACCCGATACGCTTAGCTTGTCGAGTGTGCCGCCCGACATGAGCGTATCGGCCACGGTCCTTGAGCAATACGGTCGACAGTTGGTGCGTGTCGCCCGAGAGGGTGTGCCACCCAACACCTCTGTATCGGGCTAGGCCTCTGACCAATATCGGGCAGGGGAGCTATAGCACCTTGTCGTCCTTCAACATCAAGGAGGCAACACATATCTTTACTTTCTGTCATTTAATTCCTTACTTATGCATTGTAATTAAGACCCTTTATTTGTTTATGGAAATAGAAGATGCTTAATTACTTGTTGCTCTATGCTTGGTGCACAATGTTGGATGACTGCTATGTTTGATATCCGAACTCTAGCTTGCATGTTTGGATCGCGTTTCGCTTAGCTAACAAATCGTGTTTTCCCGTCGCAACAACTTCGAGAGTTGTGTTGTGGCTCTAGTTTTTGGTCCGATTTTGGAGTACGAGAGTGCCTGGAATGGAGTTTCTTTAGTGACCTTTCCACTCTAATTTTAGTCCAGTGACCTCGAGAGGGGCGCTGATGCCTTGTTAGAGGTACCCGCTTCGAGAGGAGGGGTACATGACTGGTTCTACCGCCTCTTGTTTTAATGGAGTTTTATCCTTTGTACCTCACTTTAGCTCGAGCAATATCTTTCTGTTTCTGTTGCATGAAAACCCCTAAAAACTACTAAATGATTAAAACCTTAAATCTCTCTTGTAACTCCACTTGGAGATAGTTTTCTTTGTTTTATTTGTGACATCTTACTGCTTCCCTTTTTGGGAATTTATCTCTCTTTATATACCTGCCGGAGTGTAGCGTGTCGATTCTGTGTTCTCAACACTACCCCCTTGTCCCTGTGTTCGACCCCGTATTTCTACTTCGACCCCGTAAACAAAGTTGCGGGGGCCTAGAAGGGTTCGGGTTTATAAATGTAAGAGCTCGACTACCTCAAATATGCCTCCAATTTTAGGACGCGCGATTTAGGCCGGTCAACTTTTTGGCGCCATTGCCGGGGACAAGCCAAAAGTGGTACTGTTGATGAATCCGAATCCACTAACTACAGTCCAGTGCCTCAAGCTTAGAAATGAGCTTGACAACACTCTTTTTCTTTTTCTTTTTCTTTTTCTTGTAGTCATTCTTGCACAAAAGTAATAATTCAATTTTCTAACTTGGTTTTTCGTGTCGTTTCAGGTACCTCAGAAGTAAGGGGCATCCCATTCCACTGAGCACCTACTCCAGCCGTCATTCCACCTCGCATTGAACCACCCCATTCTGAAGGCGAACGCCAAGGGAGGAGGTCTGACTCGCCCCCACCTGAAGAAAACGACAGGTATGACGGTGACCATCAACAAGAAGACCCAGACTCAGGAGAGTATGAAGAGGGCCATCACCGACACAGACGCCGTCACCGTCAGAGGCAAAGAAGAAATCGGAACGATCCGGAACAACGCCGGGGAGAGAGTGACAGTGACGACTCGGAAGAGGAGGAAAAGACGCTTAGGGAGTTGGCATCCTCAAAAGACAATAACTCCAGGTGTCTTGTCGTCACTCCGCGGTTCAATGCGTTCAACTTCGAGCTTAAGCCTTCTGTCATTTCTATGATCCAAAATAAGAGTTTTAGAGGGAGCTCCAAGAATGACAATCCCTATCATCACCTGGATGCTTTTAAGAATATCTGTGACACGATTAAGATGAGAGGTGTTCCCCAGGAGGTGATATATTGCAAGGGCTTCATCTTTTCACTGGAAGACAAGGCCATGTCTTGGTATCTTGGGTTACCCCACCAGTCTTTGAACCGATGGGGAGCTTTGGCCGATGCGTTCGTAAACAAGTTCTACCCCACCGAAAGAACAGTCAGGAATCGACAGAAGATAACATCCTTCATGCAAAATCCGAATGAAAGCCTCCATGACGCCTGGGAGCGATTCCAGGAGTACCTGAGGGATTGCCCCCATCACAATTACAAGAAGGGTTTCCTCATCACCACCTTCTATAGTGGCTTGACTCCCAAAGACAGGGTGTCGTTGAACGCGGCCGCGGGCAGTGACTTCCTGGGGAAGAAGGCGAAGAAGTCCGAAAAGATTATCAAGAATATGGCCGAGTTGATGTCAGGTGCTGAGTTCGACCGATCCGATAGAGGACAAATAAAGAAGGTAGGAGAAGGGTCCACCCTTGAATCTAAGGCGCTGGAGGCAATCGCCTCGCAGATCCAGAGGATTGCTATGGATGTAAAATAGTTGCGAGAAGCTGGTGGTAAGGGGAAGAAGCAGGTAGTAAAAGTAATGAAATGTGTAACATGCGGAGAAGGCGGACATGGGGTAGATAACTGCATATACACCCGGCCAGAAGCATCAAGCGATACTGAGTCTGAGGCAGAAGAGACTGAAAATGTCTCTTTTGTAAACTTCAGAAGACCGGACCACCCTCGTTTCAGCTATGGGAACAAGGATGCAGCTGAGAATTCTCATCAGCTGCATAACTCCGCTAAGCCACCGCAAGATTTCGAAAAGAGGGGAGGAACCAGTCAGAATGCTAGAAATGCCCCCTTCCAGCAGAACAAAGGTAATTTCCAAGGTCAAGGAAAGTACCAGGGATCAGCTAAAGAACAAGGACAGAACCAGGCTTCGAACCAAGCAGATGTGGTGGGACAGTTGTTTGATTTTGCGAAAAAGCAGGACACTATCAACAATCAATTCGCACAGAGTGCGCTATCAAATTTGGGTGTGTTGAACTCATTACAGGTCCAGCTGGCGGATATGCTGACACATCAACGCCAAATTGACCAACAATTAGCTCAAATGGCCGAACTGATGAAGAACCCCTTAGGAAAGATACCGTCAAACACCGAACCTGCGAAGAGGCCAGGGCTGTGACAGATGGAAGGCCGAGATCAAGTTGCGGAAAAGGGATGATGCTGGCAGATAAGGAGTAAACCGGAGCCGTAAAGCTGGAGACGATAACTGCAACGCTTCTTGGGAGGCAACCCGAGCTTTACTTTATTTTATTTCTTAGAATAGGATTGCAATTTACTTTCCTACAGAACAAACATTATGAACATTTGGTATGTAATAAGGCTCGAGGCAGTGCATGCGCTACATGCACTGACTCTTATGTTTTGTGGGCCACCGCCTTAGTTTTATTAACCGGGATGGGTAATACCATCTGAGGCTGGGAGCTTAGTCCTAGGCCAATGATGTTTTACTCATCAGCCGCAACTTAACCCATTTTGTTTTCACGGGGGGGGGGGGGGGGGGGGGCAACCCAACCAGCGCTTTGAGTGCACCCTTATCAGGCGGAGGGGCTTCGTGGAGCACGACAGCCGTGCCGACGGTTGGGCTTGTCGGCTTTCCGAGTTTTACTGTTTAGTCACTATAAAAGGAAAGCGAGTTTTACCGTGTCTGGTTCCTTACCTTGTTGTTTTTACACTCACGTGTCGAGCAAGAGAACTTGTGCTTCTTCTCCCTTGTCGCGCGAGACTGCAATTCTCTTGTGTCGCCTGATAGCCTAGATCACAGCAAGGTATAGCCCGACAGATCGTGTCAGCCGACACGCTTCTTTTTACAAGTAGTTATCGGTCTCAAGGTTCCTTCGTTGAGCAGTGGTGTCGCCCGATATGGGTGTCGTGCAGGGTATCTTTGATTCACGTTGCCCGATACCCAATATAGGGCGATAGCCTTATCGCCCGATGTTGCACCGCATTGCCTGTTTTTGTTATCGTACGACACACTGCTTTTCTTTAATAAGAATGTATCGGGCACCTCGTCTTATTGCCCTCGTATCGCCCATCATGCCTTTCTTTTTGAGCAACAGACCTGACGCGCGTTCACCGCCTTTCCGACCTATCTTTATCGCGCGAATGAATCTTTCGACGTATCGGGAAATACCAATCTCTTGTATCGGGCACAGGGCTTCGCTGCTGAAACCAGTGTGTCGCTCGATACAGGAGTGTCGGGCAGTTCTTTTATAGGATAATACAGGGTCACACGTCTATTCTTTATTATATTTCTTCCAAAGGCCAACATATTTAATCAAGATATTTCTTTTGTTGACTTACAAAGATGGCCCGCATTAAGATAATTGATGTCCCAGTCGACGAGCAAGGTAGGAGGGTCTACCCTCAGACTGTTGTGGAAGGGCAGGCTGCCAGACCCAAGCGCCTGAACCCAGGACAGGCTGGGACGTCGGGGACAAAGAAGAAGGCAAGGGTTGGAGAAGCTGCGACTCCAGTACCAGCACTAACACCACTTTATGCAGCACCAACACCAGCAACAGAACTCCCGGAATCCTTTTCGGGGAGTTTCGAGCCAAGAGACGACGAGCATGCTTGCCGCTATGCTGAGTTGGTACCCAAGATGTACAAGCCAAGCAGGTTCTGCCATAGAGCCTCGTTTGATGAGCTTGGGATCGTGAAGAGGCTGAAGAGCGTCCTTGTGGCAGTAGGACTAAAGAAGATCTGCTTCATCCGGACTTCTTCGTACACCAAGCTGACCATGGAGTTCATGTCCTCTCTCCGCCGGGTGAGGAATCATCCACAGAGAAAGAAAAATTTAGCGGGCCAGACAGACTACAGGCCCGGCTGTACAATTCAGAGCACGCCATCTCTGAGAAGCTCTTAAACGAGATCTTCTCTTCCAGCGAGGAAGAGAAGAATCAGATGGACAACGGTGAAAGGATCACCGAGGAAGAAGGGTTCAATCCTGTGGAGTTTTGGGGCAGGCTTACCGGCGAATCTTCATTTAAGCCGGGAGCAAAGGTCGTGCACAAGCTGGTGGCATGCTTGCTGTTCAGCAAGAACGAATCCAGCAACATCTACACGGAGGAGCTCCACGTCATGTGGCATATTATGGAGGGCCGAGTGATCAACCTCGGTCGGTTCTTGCTGAACAGGTTGCATCTAATGAAGGAGGCCACTAAGGAGTACTGCATGGGCGGCGTTGTCAACCTCATCGCAGCAGGACTCGGGTACCCATTCGAGCCGCACAGCCATACTAGAACGCAAGGCGATGAGGTGTTTGACACCAAATATCTAATGAGGACCAACATCATCAGGAAGGAAAGGGGAAGTTTCTTCTACAAGTTTTCAAGGACGCACATACTCCTTCCCCTTCCTCGCTGCGCCAACTACGACAAGGAGAAGTTGGTATTCACCACCACCGAGATCGAAGCTATAGCTAATAACACGACTACCACCACCACGATCAGGGCCATAGAGAGGCCAGCCCCAGAACTACCGGCGACAACTGCTGATCAAGCTGTCGTCGCTCCAACCATACCAGCCACCGCACCAGCAACGACAGTGGTGGCTGAGAAAAAACTGGTGATTGTTGAGGTCACCGGACGGAAACTACAGCATCTGCCACGGAAGGGACGGCCGCAGTTCCCATCTGTGTTTCTAAAATTGCAGAGGCAGGAGAGGAGCTTCAGCGGGGCAACAACAATGAGATGTTCGACGAGATCATGAAGGAACTCGAAAGAACACCATCCCTACCACTGAAGTCCCCACCTGCAGTAGTCGAGGAGATCACCGACAGTGCAGAGGTGGAGCAAAGTCCGCCCTCACCGCAGCCATCCCCAATCAGAAGAGAAGGCAAGGAGGCAGCACCTGAAAAAGCGCTGACTCCCCCCTGGAGGAATCTAGTTCGCGAACGATTTTTATAGATTCTAACTCTCCGGGTGGACCTTCACGTGGGCTAGATGTCGCGAGGATGGAAGGGAGATCCACTGGACCCCCTCCATCACTCGGAAAGATGCTCAGAAACGAACTCAACGATCTGCGAGAGGTAACAACAATCAACTCTGCTACTTGTACTTCCCTGACCTGAAAACTTGCATCTTTTCAAGACAAGCAGGACAACCACGAGATCAGGCTGAACAGCCAAGAGGGCGAGCTGCTGGCTCTAGCGAGCATACCCGGTGGACTAGAAGCCTTAAATGCAACAATGCAGCAAGTTCTCCAATGGCTTGACAGGCTCGAGGAGAGGATGGACAGAAGTGACGACCATCTGCGCCGAAGGCAGTCGAGACAGTCGCCGTCACCTCCCAGCCGGAGCCCTAGTCCCTCTCCTTCAGGTTCCCCCTCAGGAACGGCGTCCCCATCCTCCTCCTCTAGCGGGCGATCATCAACGCCCGAGGACGGGACACAATAAGGATCTGCTGAAGGGTCTCCTAGCAGACAGGAGAGCTCTTTGGGTTTGAGAGATGCTAACGTCTCCGTCCCCCTGAATGAAGTTGAAGATGATGGCGCAGACATCAGCATCGGGGAAGACTCGTCTGATGAGTCCGAGGGAGAGGTGGGGGATGTCTACACAGTGAATAACAGACATTCACCCCGAGGAAAATGCTCGTTTGCGGACAAATTTCGTGAGCCGTCCGAGATACCCTCCTTCAAGATGGCCGACTTCGATAGAAGAGCCGTCGGGAACCTGACGATCAGAGACCAGAAGCTGCTGAATAAGGTCTTGAGGTCGCAGGCCAATGAAGAAGACGTCGTCTGGAGCGACTGCTACATCTCCCTACGACGGGGAGATTTTCGGAAGATGTTCCGCACGCCGGCTGTCGTCGGTAAACGAGTGTTCAGGGTCTTGGAGAACGCCATAATAGAGAATATCGACAGCAGGACAGGTCGGACACAAATATACACGGCCACCCCGACCTTGGCAAGAAGGCTGATGAAGGGAGATCTAGACTCCCGTGCGGTGGTCGACATGCTGCAATACGTTGAAGAGCATTGACCAAATCTGGTGTTGGCCCCGTACAAGCATCACAACGTGTGGTTTCTCTGTGTGGTGGACATCAGAAACCGTGATGTCCAACTGCTGCGTTGTAGCAAGAATGAAGTACCACACTCTGGGGGTATTTTCTACCGCCCGAAGGACGGATAGTTGAAACACCTGCCAATACGCCTACTACGAGCTTTAAAGCAAGGAATCCAACGTTTTCAAGGACCTTGGAACTACTTCGCTATCAGAGACCTCCCCGAATAGGCAGAAGAGGGGAGCGAAAACAGTGCTATCGCCATCTTAGGTGCCATTGAAGTGCTCAACTCATTCGGAAACTTAGGAGTCCTCAGAGATATGTCCTTTTATCAGTGCAGGGGCATATACGCCATGCTCCTAATCAAGGACAAGCGCTATTTCTGGAACGCAGGTGTGCCGGAGCAGCTGCTGGACAGTGGTGTAGAGGAAGATTCTTCTCGATCCAGCAGCCCAGAAGGAAAAGAAGAAGAGATAGCAACCGAAATTCATGGGGCGGGCAAACAGCTAGAAATTCTGAAGAAAGTGCATAGGGAGGAAAACACTGCTTTGCCCGAATCTTCTGAAGGGCAGATCAAAAATTTCGACCGCTTTTCGTGTTCAAATCTCACACAGGAGCAGGTCAACATCATCCAGAAGAAGCTTGCTGACTCAACCCCATCAGATGTTGCTTTTCAGACAGGAGATGTCGTAGTCCTGGCAGATGAGCTAAGGGACATGGTGAAGGAAGGAGGGTGCTTGACTGTAACAGTTGCAGCCACTTACATCCAATATATACAGCCAAAGGTAGAACATGCATTTATAGCCCATCCTTTGCTTTTCAACGATATCTGCCTCACCGACATCAGCAATGCGTAGCTCTTAGTTCGAGGCAGAAGAGACTGAAAATGTTTCTTTTGTAAACTTCAGAAGACAGAACCACCCTGGTTTCAGCTATGGGAACAAGGATGCAGCTGAGAATTCTCATCAGCTGCATAACTCTGCTAAGCCACCCCAAGCTTTCGAAAAGAGGGGAGGAACCGGTCAGAATGCTAGAAATGCCCCCTTCCAGCAGAACAAAGGTAATTTCCAAGGTCAAGGAAAGTACCAGGGATCAACTAAAGAACAAGGACAGAACCAGGCTTCGAACCAAGCAGATGTGGTGGGACAGTTGTTTGATTTTGTGAAAAATCAGGACACTATCAACAATCAATTGGCGCAGAGTGCGCTATCAAATTTGGGTGTGTTGAACTCATTACAGGTCCAGCTGGCGGATATGCAGACACATCAACGCTAGATTGACCAACAATTAGCTCAAATGGCCGAACTGATGAAGAACCCCTCAGGAAAGATACCGTCAAATACCGAACCTGCGAAGAGGCCAGGGCTGTGACAGATGGAAGGTCGAGATCAAGTTGCGGAAAAGGGATGATGCTGGCAGATAAGGAGTAAACTGGAGCCGTCAAGCTGGAGACGATAACTACAACGCTTCTCGGGAGGCAACCCGAGCTTTACTTTATTTTATTTCTTAGAATAGGATTGCAATTTACTTTCCTACAGAACAAACATTACGAACATTTGGTATGTAATAAGGCCCGAGGCAGTGCATGCACCACATGCACTGACTCTTATGTTTTGTGGGCCACCGCCTTAGTTTTATTAACCGGGATGGGTAATACCATCTGAGGCCGGGAGCTTAGTCCTAGTACAATGATGTTTTACTCATCAGCCGCATCTTAACCCATTTTGTTTTCACGAGGGGGGGGGGCAACCCAACCAGCACTTTGAGTGCACCCTTATCATGTGGAGGGGCTTCGTGGAGCGCGACAGCCGTGCCAACGGTTGGGCTTGTCAGCTGTCCGAGTTTTACTGTTTAGTCGCTATAAAAGGAAAGCGAGTTTTACCATGTTGGGTTCCTTACCTTGCTGTTTTTACACTCCCGTGTCGAGCAAGAGAACTTGTGCTTCTGCTCCCTTGTCGTGCGAGACTGCCATTCTCTTGTGTCGCCCGATAGCCTAGATCACATCAAGGTATAGCCCGACAGATCGTGTCGGCCGACATGCTTCTGTTTACAAGTAGTTATCGGTCTCAAGGTTCCTTCGTTGAGCAGTGGTGTCACCCGATATGGGTGTCGTGCGGGGTATCTTTGACTCACGTTGCCCGATACCCAATATCGGGCGATAGCCGTGTTGCCCGATGTTGCACCGCATCGCCTGTTTTTTGTTATCGGACGACACACTGCTTTTCTTTAATAAGAATGTATCGGGCACCTCGTCTTATTGCCCTCGTATCGTCCGTCACGCCTTTCTTTTTGAGCGACAGACCTGACGCACGTTCACCACCTTTCCGACCTATCTTTATCGCGCGAATGAATCTTTCGACGTATCGGGCGATACCAATCTCTTGTAATAGGCACAGGGCTTCGCTGCTGAAACAAGTGTGTCGCCCGATACAGGAGTGTCGGGCAGTTCTTGTATAGGATAATACAGGGTCACGCGTCTATTCTTTATTATATTTCTTCCAAAGGCCAACATATTTAATCAAGATATTTCTTTTGTTGACTTACAAAGATGGCCCGCATTAAGATAATCACTGTCCCAGTCGACGAGCAAGGCAGGAGGGTCTACCCTCAGACTGCTGCGGAAGGGCAGGCTGACAGACCAAAGTGCCCGAACCCAGGACAGGTTGGGACGTCGGGGACAAAGAAGAAGGCAAGGGTTGGAGAAGCTGCGACTCCAGTACCAGCACCAACACCACTTGCTGCAGTGCCAACACCAGCAGCAGAACTCCCGGAATCCTTTCGGGGAGTTTCGAGCCAAGAGACGATGAGCATGCTCGCCGCTATGCTGAGCTGGTATCCAAGATGTACAAGCCAAGCAGGTTCTTCCATAAAGCCTCGTTTGATGAGCTTGGGATCGTGAAGAGGCTGAAGAGCGTCCTTGCGGCAGCAGGACCAAAGAAGATCTGCTTCATTCGGACTTATTCGTACACCAAGCTGACCATGGAGTTCATGTCCTCTCTCCGCCAGGTGAAGAATTCAGCTGCAGAGAAAGAAAAATTCGGTGGGCCAGACAGACTACAGGCCCGGCTGTACAATTCGGAGCACGTCATCTCCGAGAAGCTCTTAAACGAGATCTTCTCATCCAGCGAGGAAGAGAAGAATCAGATGGACAACGGTGAAAGGATCACCGAGGAAGACGGGTTCAATCCCGTGGAGTTTTGGGGCAGGCTTACCGGCGAATCTTCGTTTAAGCCAGGAGCAAAGGTCGTGGCAGTGCACTCCTACTTCTGGAGGATCGTGCACAAGCTGGTGGCATGCTTGCTGTTCAGCAAGAATGAATCCAGCAGCATCTACACGGAGGAGCTCCACGTCATGTGGCATATTATGGAGGGCCGAGTGATCAACCTCGGTCGGTTCTTGCTGAACAGGTTGCATCCAATGAAGGAGGCCACTAAGGAGTACTGCATGGGCGGCATTGTCAACCTCATCGCAGCAGGACTCGGGTACCCATTCGAGCCGCGCAGCCATACTAGAACGCAAGGTGATGAGGTGTTTGACACCAAATATCTGATGAGGACCAACATCATCAGGAAGGAGAGGGGAAGTTTCTTCTACAAGTTTTCAAGGACGCACATACTCCTTCCCCTTCCTCACTGCGCCAACTACGACAAGGAGAAGTTGGTATTCACCACCACCGAGATCGAAGCTATAGCTAATAACACGACTACCACCACCACGATCAGGGCCACAGAGAGGCCAGCCCCAGAACTACCGGCGACAACTGCTGATCAAGTTGTCGTCGCTCCAACCATACCAACCACCGCACCAGGAACGACAGTGGTGGCTGAGAAAAAACCGGTGATTGTTGAGGTCACCAGGACGGAAACTTCAGGATCTGCTGCGGAAGAGACAACCGTAGTTCCCATCTGTGTTTCTAAAACTGCAGAGGCGGGAGAGGAGCTTCAGCGGGGCAACAACAACGAGATGTTCGACAAGATCATGAGGGAACTCGAAAGAACACCATCCCTACCACCGAAGTCCCCACCTACAGCAGTCGAGGAGATCACCAACAGTGCAGAGGTGGAGAAAAGTCTGCCCTCACCGTGGCCATCCCCAATCAGAAGAGAAGGCAAGGCTGCAGCACCTGAAAAAGCACTGACTCCCCGCCTGGCGGCATCTGGTTCGCAAATGATTTTTATAGATTCTACCTCTCCGGGTGGACCTTCACGCAGGCTAGATGTCGCAAGGATGGAAGGGAGATCCACCGGACCCCCTCCGTCACTTGGAAAGATGCTCAGAAACAAACTCGACGATCTGCGGGAGGTAACAACCATCAACTCTGCTACTTGTACTTCCCTGACCTGAAAACTTGCATCTTTTCAAGACAAGCAGGACAACCACGAGATCAGGCTGAACAGCCAAGAGGGCGAGCTGCTGGCTCTAGCGAGCATACCTGGTGGACTAGAAGCCTTAAATGCAACAATGCAGCAAGTTCTCCAACGGCTTGACAGGCTCGAGGAGAGGATGGACAGAAGTGACGACCATCTGCGCCGAAGGCAGCCGAGACGGTCGCCGTCACCTCCCAGCCGGAGCCCTAGTCCCTCTCCTTCAGGTTCCCCCTCGGGAACGGCGTCCCCATCCTCCTCCTCTAGCGGGCGATCATCAATGCCCGAGGACGGGACACAACAAGGATCTGCCGAAGGGTCTCCCAGCAGACAGGAGAGCTCTTTGGGTTTGAGAGATGCTAACGTCTCCGTCCCCCTGAATGAAGTTGAAGATGATGGCACAGACATCAGCATCGGGGAAGACTCGTATGATGAGTCCGAGGGAGAGGTGGGGGATGTCTACACAGTGAATAACAGACATCCACCCCGAGGAAAACGCTCGTTTGCGGACAAATTTCGTGAGCCGTCTGAGATACCCTCCTTCGAGATGGCCGACTTCGATAGAAGAGCCGTCGGATGCCTGACGATCAGAAACCAGAAGTTGTTGAATAAGGTCTTGAGGTCGCAGGCCAATGAAGAAGACGCCGTCTGGAGCGACTGCTACATCTCCCTATGACGGGGAGATTTTCAGAAGATGTTCCGCACGCTGGCTGTCGTCGGTAAACGAGTGTTCAGGGTCTTGGAGAACGCCATAATAGAGAATATCGACAGCAGGACAGGTCGGACACAAATATACACGGCCACCCCGACCTTGGCAAGAAGGCTGATGAAGGGAGATCTAGACTCCCGTGTGGTGGTCGACATGCTGCAATACGTTGAAGAGCATAGACCAAATCTGGTGTTGGCCCTGTACAAGCATCCCAACGTGTGGTTTCTCTGTGTGGCGGACATCAGAAACCGCGACGTCCAACTGCTGTGTTGCAGCAAGAATGAAGTACCACGCTCTGGGGGTATTTTCTACCGCCCGGAGGACGGACAGTTGAAACACCTGCCAATACACCTACTACAAGCTTTAAAGCAAGGAATCCAACGTCTTCAAGGACCTTGGAACTACTTCGCTATCAGAGACCTCCCCGAACAGGCAGAAGAGGGGAGCGGAAACAGTGCTATCGCCATCTTGGGTGCCATTGAAGCGCTCAACTCATTCGGAAACTTAGGAGTCCTCAGAGGCATGTCCTTTTATCAGCGCAGGGGCATATATGCCATGCTCCTAATCAAGGACAAGTGCTATTTCCGGGACACAGGTGTGCCGGAGCAGCTGCTGGACAGTGGTGTAGAGGAAGATTCTTCTCGATCCAGCAGCCCAGAAGGAAAAGAAGAAGAGATAGCAACCGAAATTCATGGGGCGGGAAAACAGCTAGCAATTCTGAAGAAAGTGCATGGGGAGGAAAACACTGCTTTGCCCGAAGCTTCTGAAGGGCAGATCAAAAATTTCGACCACTTTTCGTGTTCAAATCTCACACAGGAGCAGGTCAACATCATCCAGAAGAAGCTTGCTGACTTAACCCCATCAGATGTTGCTTTTCAGACAGGAGATGTCGTAGTCCTGGCAGATGAGCTAAGGGACATGGTGAAGGAAGGAGGGTGCTTGACTGTAACAGTTGCAGCCGCTTACATCCAATATATACAGCCAAAGCTAGAACATGCATTTATAGCCCATCCTTTGCTTTTCAACGATATCTGCCTCGCCGACGAAACAGGAGCGAAGAAGATGTTCCTGCAAGAATTGAAGGACAGCGTCGCAGGCACTATCTTCTTACCTATTGTGCATTACAATCATTGGACGCTTCTAGCGATGTATACTCGGCAACGAGCAGGCATTTTCTACAACAGCTCGGACAACAACAAGAACCATCTCGTGCCGTGTACATCGGAACCCTTGACACCCGTCGAACGCTTAGTTAGAAAATATTACGACGAAGTGGCAAAGATGATTGAACCGTTCCTGGACATACAAGGAGGCAAATGGCACGAACTCCAGTTCTGCCACCGTAGTCCGCAGCAAATTCCTTTATCCAACGACTGCGGCATCTTCGTCCTGGAATGGATGGCAAGTGAAGCAACGCCTGACCAGCTCCACCACACGGGATATCACAGCGAATGAGGAGAATATGTGTGGGAACTCCTATCTAATGCAGGCACAACCTCACTGGATTAAACATTACCTCACCTTATTTACTTCACAACTCTGGGGACAGAGTGTGGAGTAAGTTTGGGGGGGGTACCATGTACCAGTGAGGGAGGTACAAAAATCTCCCGATCTCTCTGACTTAAATTCCTTATCTTTTTTCCTTATCTTTTTGTTCTTTCCTATTTTTTTATCTTTTTTGTTCTGTCCTATATCATGTGTACATATATATGTTTATACCAAAATCTTTGAAAATTTTTGAAAATTTTACAAATTTTTGTCCCTATGTATATGTACAAAGTTGCTGTAATAATAATAAAAACCAGTTGTGACTTCTTGCAAAGTTTTTTTTCTTTATGTTTAACGAGTTACAGGTTTTGTTATATCTTTTTGATAATGCTGCTTCAAACGAACAAAAGAATGTGTTTTTGATAATGCTGCCCAAACAGTAGAAATCTCTTTTGTTCCCCCTTACCCAACAAAAATCCCAAAAAGAGAGAAAAGCCTTATGAGTGTGAATAAAAGCATGAGAGTTGTGCCCAATAAAAGAAAAAGAAAAAAATATATACACACTTATCTTCTAAAAGTACCCATCTTTAGGCATGGTAGATCCGGGGCAGTGGTATGTAGGATGTGAAATCACTGCTCTAAAGCCAACTGTCTTTGACTGCAGGGACCACTTGCTCGCTAACAAACCCTTACCTGGATGGACTGATGGGAGACAAGAATGAAAAAAACCCAAAAAGCCTTAGCCTACCCTATACACAACTTTCTGCCCCAAAAATAAAGCTGTTTGGTGTGTAAGCTAACTTCGGAATCATACAACTAAGTCTCACCGAAGCTGTAGAGAAAATTCTTACTTAAACAATAAGGCAGGGAAAACTAAGTCTTTTGTTCGTATTGAGACAGCATTATCTTTAAGGCATTACGATCTTTGTTTCACTTTTTGAACAATAAGCTTTCCCAAGCAAGAAGAAGCATCACAAAATATAGTTTAAATATTGATTGAGGACAATCAAAATGCTAAGTTTGGGGGAGTTGATAACACCAAATTTTGTGATATTTTAGTCTGTTTTACTGTTATCAAAACTGCCCTTTTCTGCTATTTTCCTCTCTTTTATAAGCACATTCGCAATAATTGGCCAAGCAATGCTCTTAATCCAATTTTCCTATCTTTTGCAGAGTTTTCCTCATTTTTGGGCAATAAGGCCGCTCCGGCCCATGAATAAGTCCAAGCCTGTCTCAGCCTCCCTGACGCCCGATACAACCCCTGCCATACAGGGGTTGGGCGACACAAAGATGCTCGACGAAGAGGTGCCACGTGAGAAGAAGCTGACGTACGACACACCTTCTACCCGACAGGGAGCCCGGCTCGCCCTGACAACCCAGCTTGTCGGGCGACACAGCCACCCACCGGCAGGCGCGCCGCCCGTCACGACCGATAGCCGACACCATCTACGTCGAGCGACACCTCTGTATCGTCCCGTCTAACGACCGTCGCATAAGGGGACCACATGGCGCTTCGAGCACCAAGTCTTCTCCCCAACCAGCTGACTATAAATAGCAGCTAGATGGAGCCGAAAAGACAGCTTGGTCAGTTCGGAGTTTTAGAACTCGAACAGTTGGGAGTTGAGCCATCTTCTGAGGAGTCTGCGAGAGCATACGTGTCGTGCCCCAATGTTTGTCTCGGGCGACACTAGGTGAGCTTCTCCTCATCCTGAGAGGGAGGGGACAGTTCACTTAGGACCGTCTCGGGCGACACTGTGGGCCGATATCGGCCGACGTAGATGAGTGACACAAGTGCCCGACATCAGCAATGCGTAGCTCTTAGCCCGACACGATATCAACCCGATACGCTTAGCTTGGCGAGTGTGCCGCCCGAGAGGGTGTGCCGCCTGACATGAGCGTATTGGCCAGGGTCCTTGAGCGATACGGTCGACAGTCGGTGTGTGTCGCCCGAGAGGGTGTGCCGCCCGACACCCCTGTATCGGGCTAGGCCTCTGACTGATATCGGGCAGGGGAGCTACATCACCTTGTCATCCTTCTACATCAAGGAGGCGACACCTATCTTTACTTTCTGTCATTTAATTCCTTACTTATGCATTCTAATTAAGACCCTTTATTTGTTTATAGAAATAGAAGATGCTTAATTACTTGTTGCTCTATGCTTGGTGCATAATGTTGGATGACTGCTATCTTTGATATCCGAACTCTAGCTTGCATGTTTGGATCGCGTTTCGCTTAGCTAACGAATCGTGTTTTCCCGTCGCAACAACTTCGAGAGTTGTGTTGTGGCTCTAGTATTTGGTCCGATTCTGGAGTACGAGAGTGCCTAGAACGGAGTTGCTTTAGTGACCTTTCCACTCTAATTTTAGTCCAGTGACCTCGAGAGGGGCGCTGATGCCTTATTAGAGGTACCCGCTTCGAGAGGAGGGGTACAGTACTGGTTCTACCGCCGCTTGTTTTAATGGAGTTTTATCCTTCGTACCTCGCTTTAGCTCGAGCAATATCTTTCTATTTTTGTTGCATGAAAACCCCTAAAAACTGCTAAATGATTAAAACCTTAAATCTCTCTTGTAGCTCCACTTGGAGATAGTTTTCTTTGTTTTATTTGTGACAACTTACTGCTTCCCTTTTTGGGAATTTATCTCTCTTTATATACATGTCGGAGTGTAGTGTGTCAATTCCGTGTTCTCAACACTACCCCCTTGTCCCTATGTTCGACCTCGTATTTCTACTTCGACCCCGTAAACAAAGTTGCGGGGGCCTAAAAGGATTTGGGTTTATAAATGTAAAAGCTCGACTACCTCAAATCCGCCTCCAATTTTAGGACGCACGATTTAGGCCGGTCAGTGGTCTGAAATAGTTCTATGGGAGATAAAGACGGATGAGAGAGGGTTCTTGTCTTCCCAAAGATTTGAACAAATGAAATGATCAAGCCTAGCAAAAGACTGATTTCTTGACCACGTATATAAGGCATTTGAGGGTACAAGGTCAATAAGAGAGTGGTTTAAAAGCATTTGACTGAACTTTTTATCAGCTACTGACATCGATGAAGAAGAAGGATTTGAATTTTTCCTATCTGAGATCTGGGTGATAAGATTAAATTCACCACCAAGAACGCAGGGGGAAAGGTGATAATTTGTAATGAGGTTTTTTAGTTCCTCAAGGAAGAGGTATTTATTATACCCTGGTTCCCCATAGATACCAGAGAAGGACCAAAGATAACCGTCAGAGAGATTTTTAAAATCAATAGTTATGGAGAAGTTTAGAATTGAAGAGTTTTGCAAGATTAGATCCTAGTTATTATAACCGACAATGATACCACCTTTGAAGCCCTTAGGAGGTAGTTGGATCCAATTTGTGATTCTATTTCCATCGATAGTTTTGAGGGCAAAAGGGGTGAGAAAGGTTTTTGTTTCTTGGATGGAAATGAGGTCGATATTATTTTTATAGATGTGGGAGCGTATTTTTTTTCTTCTTTGAAGATTTGCAGCACCACAAATATTCCAAGATGAAATTTTCATGACGAAGAGATGACAAAAAGCTAAAATAGAAAGACACGGTTAAGGTGCTAGCCGGTTAACACCTTTTCTACGACCAACCCATGAAAGATTCAAGGTTGTTGAGAAAATTGTGTGCATCATCGTCCTCTTCAAAATGAATGCCTATCTCATTTGCAAAAGATGTGAAACTTTTTATATTAGACCAAGAAGCTAGATCTTCTATTGTAGCGAAATCTTTATTTGTTTTTTTTTAATAAGAAGGAGATGTAGAAAAAGTAGACGCAGAGGAAACATAACTAAAAGAGCAAGGAGGGGTGTTACCTTTCTTTGACCTATTTATGATGCTGGAGCCTTTGGAATCGAAATGATTTGGATGTAGGATCTTTTGGAGGTAGCTGGAGTTGGGCTTCTGCTGAGGGATCTCCTGATCCGAACTCTGCAGAGAGTTTTCATTCTTATGCTGAGATGAGTCTTGAAACAAAGTTGTTTGATTGTTTTTGTTTGGTGAATGCCAACTTTCCTTCGAGGAAGATAGTGATGGGAAAGTGTTGCTTCTAGGTTTGATATTGTTTGCAGGGAGAGAGGGCTCTGGAGATCGGGTTCTTTTCTTATTTGGGAGGTGATAGGAGTTTTCAGAATGGGTTGAGGATTTCCTAGTCCAGACATGGCTTCTGTCGGGTGGGGCTCTGGAATGCGAGATAGGGTTTTTATCTTTGTTAGGGCTAAACCAGGATGGTGGATGAGAGGTAAGATCAGAGAAGGCAGAGTTGTTTATTGTTGGGTGTTCAGCAGCAAGCTTAAGATGATAGATGGACTCGCCAATTCTAATGTTGATGGATGGCGGTAGGGATATGGCGGCTTTGACTGAGAAGAGGCAGTAAGATTTGATGAATTGAGTGGGGTGAAGTGTTTCTGGGCTGATGTATTGGAGCGTAGCCCCGATAGAATGAGCAATGCCTCTAAAAATCTCAATCTCCCACAAATGGGGAGGAAGATTTGAAATGGCAACCCAGTCTGATCCGCCTGCTGGGGCAGGGAAAGAACCAGAGTCAGCAGACCATTTAGATAGTCTCACCATGATAAAGCTCGATCCACAAGGAATGGTGAGCACTTGATTGAAAAGATGGTTTATCTTCGTTCCTTCAAGAACAGAGTAAATGAGCTGGGTGGGCGAGAAGATTTTAGGTTTGAGGATTGTGTGGCCAGGAAGAAGAAGAGCCAAAGCTCGTGTGATGTCTAGGACGTTGATTTGGTTGTTGTCCAAGTTATTTTCAATAGAAACTAGGATGCTTCTAAGAGAAAAGACTTTGAGCAAGCGCATAGAGTTTGTAGGGAGATCTAGGGCAATAGCATATTCTAGGTGGTCGGGAACCTTCATGGTTGGTAAGGAGGTAGGATGATTTTCACAGAGGGTTTTTGCAGACGGGGTCTTTGGGGGAGGGTTTTTTCGTTGAGGGCATCGCTTGGCAAGGTTTCTTGGCGAGTGATAGGTTTTTGATATAGGAGGGATCCTAGTGTTTGAGATCAAGTGACAAGGGGGGGTAACTTCTGCATGTTCAGGCGGGAGACTTGCGAGGCATGCAAAAGGGTTTTTTGAAAGGTAATGATGATGGGTGGGTGCAGCGTTGTGCCAGGAGTTAGAAGAATGCATTTTTGTGGCAGTAGAACTTCTTTGGAAAGGAGAGATTTGGGTCGAGCGAGAGTGCATGTAGGAGGAGTGGGGATTTGGCTGGTATTTGTCCCTGTTAGGGTGAAGATGGCCCTTACAAAACCTTTTTATGTGCCCTAGGCAACCGCAGCCGAAGCAAGAGCGTTGAGAGTAACATCTGGTAGTAGAGTGGTTGTTTCTGTAGCAGAGAGAGCAAAAAAGGGCTCGAAAAGGTCTTTTTGGGGGGACTGTAGTCCAGTTTTGGGCGGTGGGGGATTTTTCTAGAGTATTGTTTATGAGATGGGAAGATTTTGCATGGCCCAGGATGGGAAAAGAGAGGTTTAGGCGAGTAATGTCCTTAGGGATGATGTCCTCAAGCGGGGGAGATTTGGGAAGGAGGGTTTTATATAAGGACGATAATTTTGGCTTGTAATTTTTACCTTTAAAAGATGGAGAAGGAAAAAGCTTATACCTTTTAGCGATGGAACAATGTTGTTGAACCGGGGGAGATGTGACATCGTCTTCTTCATCCTCTGACCCTGAAGAGATGGAGATGGGCCAGGATTTTTCTCCCATAGGGGGTTGATGTTCAGCTCTGACAAAGAGTTGGTCCGTGGAGTTGGAGGAAGATGGACTATCTTGATCTTATTTTTTGTATAGGTGGGCAAGTGTTGGGCGAGTGTCGTGGATGAAATCCCGAACCCACGCACTAAAGGTGCGATTTTCTATCAGTTGTAGGAGCAAAGACCACTCTGGTTGAAGGTTCAGTTCCTTGTGCATATCACTCCAGCGTTCCGAGATGAGGAGGAAGGGGGCTTTTTTTCCCCAGGTTGTTTCTGAGGAGGTAGACCATGTAATCTGGACCTGGAAAGAGCGGTGTCCGATATTGATCATACTGGTGCCAGGAGATACTTCGTGCTTGTGGTAGATCCAGGTTCTTGGAAGAGGGATGCTTGATGAGAAAGAAGGGTCGTCGAGATGGATTTTGATGAAGGGAAAGTGGGAGTTCATGTTGTTCAGAGATGTTAGGGTTTCTGTGTTGTTGCTGGACACCGAGGGTTTATGCTGCTTCAAAGCACGGCGGAAGGTTGATATCTTGCCTGATTTATGCATGCATAGTGTTTTTATGCATGAGGCGAGGGTGAGGACACCTCCTGTTCTCATGTTGTTATCAGATCGTTTGATGGGGCTTTTATTGCAGATGTCTGGCCAAAAGTAAAGCTGATTTGATCTGATAGCCAGTGAAAATATAGTGAAGGGTTTGTAGACGACAGAGAGAATGGAAAGGGTGAAAAGGGGTAATCAATGAGATGTTTTTTGCATGCACCTAGGGCTGTTTGGGATACACGAGGTGAGTTGCAAAGGATGTGGATAATCTCAAAATTTATTGCACACTGGTTTTGAAGGGGTCTAAAGATGGAACGGGGTTTCGCCGCCAAGAACGAAGAGAGGATAGGAGGTGATGGAACTTGATCGGAGAAGCCTAGGAGCTTAAGGTTGAGAAGAACAGAGATGCTGATGCTGCTTAAATCGGATGTTGCATGTTCAAATTTTAACAAGCACAGAAGCTTCTCAATTGGTTGGAACCATCAACATGCAAAGAGAAAAAAAACGGAGAAAGAAGATACCTGGGAATGGATTCTCTAATGGCCCATGTGAGGTAGATGCTGATTCCCGAAGAGAGAAAGATGGATTTTGCTACCATTGACACGGTGGAGTAGGAGACAGTAGGAGCTCGTCGGGAGAGAAGGAAGAAAACCCAGAGAGGGGAACCTGATTTGGTAGAAGTGGATTCCCAAAAAGCGGAGAAAGGACATCTCCACCGCTAAGAAGATGGAGCAAGCGGCATCAGGATCATGCCAGGGAGGGGCGAAACCTACCAAGGATGACGATGAACTGGATGGAGAGTTCTAGAGAGAAGTTGGAGCTTTCTCCCTCTAACTTACCGTTGGTTTGTTTTTGGATTACTCTCTTTATAAATGAGCTTATCTTTAGAAGCTATCAACCAATGGGGTTATTTCTTTGATTGGAGGTCTGTAGGGATGGCCTATAAGTGTCCATAAACTGACATTTGATATTCAAGAAGCCTCTATGAGCTGTCCTCTTGCATGGACATGAAATTCCTAGGCTATGGACACATGGAAAGCTCCATGGACACCTCATGCTTGACTTCTTCCTTATCCATAAAGGTTTGCATGTCCATAGACACCTTTAGCATTGGAAACATGGAAAAGTAACTTGAAACCTCATGCTTGACTTCTTCCTTATCCATAAAGGCTTGAATGTCCATGGACACCCTTATACATGACACATGGAAAGTCTCATAGACAACTCATACTTGACCTCTTTCTTTATGTAGCCATATCTACCCCTTCCCAACTCCCAATTCAAAAACTCTTGCTCTCCTTTATTTGCTCTAGCTTAGAGCATCATTCCTACTCTATTTTTCCATGAAGGTTCTGTCCCAAGGTAAAAGGAGGTGCCTACCTTGGTGAAGAAGGCTCCTAGGGTTCCAAATTTCTCTATTTAGGATTTCTTAAGCTCCTCCTTGGTGATTTTGACCAAAACTAGTAAGTATCCTCCTTTCCTTCCCTATTTTCATGGTTTTAGTCATCCTTCCACCTTCCTCTAGGTCAGAACCATGGCCTTACATGGTGAAACCCCACCTAGAACCCATAAACACCTCATCTCCATGTTCTTTTGTTAGGGTTTTTCACCTCTAAAGTGGAGAAGGTGCTTCTTGTTCGAGATAGGAGCGTTGTTGGAGAAACCAACCTCTCTAAGCTTGGGAACCTTACTTATTGGACCTGTCCACCTTCCGTAGAGGTTCTTTGGATGCCTAGGCTTGGATCTAGGATTGACTTGGACTATTTAGACTCTGAAGGTATGATGTATCCCCTATTCTTCTTTGTTGAGAAATTCACCTATTCTTATTCATTATCTTTGTCCTAGGGGTATATCTTTCACCTATGAAAATTTGTGAGTTCATATAAAAGGTATGATGTATCCCCTATTTAGACTCTGGAGGTATATCTTTCACATTCTTTCTTACAAATTTTCAAGATGGGTGGAATGCTAGGGGTTATCACATATACCAACATATGTTGTCTATGGTGCATATTAAATGAGGATTGTGTCAAATGGATAAGTACATTGATTGAACATTCACATCTCGTCATCACTTGGAACACCAACTCTCAGCTATCATAAGGGGGATTGGTCATTTCCATTGCCATTCAAGGCTACATGCACACTCCCTATGAAGTAGTGACTCAAAAAATGGAGTAGTGATTGATATGAAGTTTTTGTAGGATTTTGCTTTCCTTCACCCATCCTTGAACCAAGGTATTTACTTACTATTATTCAAGGAAAACCCAAGCTAGATTTCTCTTCCCACTCATGCCCCCTTTATAGTCATGAACCTTTTATATGAACTCACAAATTTTCATAGATACAACACTACTTGCATGAGCATGCCTCCATGCAAGACGAGGTTCCACAACCTCTTTTAGGTTGATGTATTGTCTCTATGGAGGTGAATGATGAGGAGACCATTCATTCCAAAACTCATTCTAGACATAGCACAAAGTGATGAGTTCCTAATAACACCACACCAGATGGTCCATATGACATTGCTGACTTGAAGCAATAGCTTGGGCACATCAACGGTGTGAAGAGTGCAGACCCACATGTATTAGGAGCAGCAACAATAAGAGTATCAACTTGATAATATGTATAAGATATAGTACACCCATGACCAGTGGCATGCGCAACATGGTGACTACTTGTCTTTAAGGTCTTTGGGACATAAAGGCCCATCCCAATAATGCTTCCACTTAATTCAAACACAACTATTTAAATCCACCAACTTAGTATGAGGCCTCTTCCAAGACGAGCCACCATAATTGGGGAAATTGATATCTTGGATCTTCATACCACAACCAATTCTATCCACCTCAACAATAGTAGCAATAATATCATGTGCATCAGGGAAACCATGGTAGTTGGTGGCCATGGCAACTTGGTTTTTCCCTCCATTTTGAGTTTAGTGTTTTCTTGGGGGCAAGCAAACCAAATTTATTTTTATTCAACAATTTGTTTTAGCATTCAATTCATTCTCATGCATTACATCATTGCAATTTTTTTTCTTTTAGCATAATATTTAAAATTTCCTCAGTAGGATGAAGCCAATACCTAGCTCGCATGTTTTGTTTATCCTTGCATGCATGCATATGTGTATGGACCTAAACCTTGTTTTATACAAAAACATAATTATTTGACTTAATTGGATGCTTAGTTTTGGAATCAAACTTTGGATTATGATTTAAAATTAGTTGAAAAACCTATGTTCAAAATTTGGGCCAAATATTGGCTTCATTTTCTCAAGTTAGGAAATTGTATGCAAGTTGTAGACTTCTGTGTGATTTACCCATTTTGGGGGTCTAAAAATAATTTTAACTTTTACATAATTTGTTTCATTGTATTCTTAAGAATCTTACAATTTTACATTTTCTTTGGATGCTTTTGAACCTTACTTTCATGTGGTTATGTGATTTTTTATGAGGTAGTAGTGTAGTGTTTCCATCGGGCCAATGGATTTTCAGTTCCTAATGAGTTCTTGGTGCTAGATGAGTTTTTGGTGCCCAACGAGTTCTTAGTGACTGATGATATTTTGGTTCCCGACCAATGGGTTTCTATGTCCAAGGAGTTTTCAGTGTTGATGAGTTTTTGGTGCCCAATGAGTTTTTAGTGTCAAATGAGTTTTTGGTGCTCAATAAGTTCTCAGTGTCCAATGAGTTTTCATTGACCAATGACTTCTTAGTGTCCATTGAGTCTTCAATGTCCAATGGGAAATTTGATTAACCAGCCAAGAGTTAACCAATTCACAGAGATTTGGGGTGTGTGCATGTGTGTTTGTGCTTGACCAATGAGACATGGGTCGACATGATCTTTGCTCGATGACGGGACTGAACTGTACAAACATCCACCCACCTAAAAATACCCCCCTCTCTTATCTTATCTTCTCTTTCTCTCTTTTCTTTCATCCCTTATTATCTGTTATTGTGATATAAAGGCTGACAAAAATACATCGAGGTCGGCAATTGTGGGATTTTGTGGATGCATGTTTGAGTTTGAGTTCTTCTTGGACTGATCTAATGCCATAGATTGTGTTCCTTGCTTGATTGATGTAAGATTCTTACTTACTACCTATTTCTCTTATTGTTATTCATCCTCTTTCTTCCTACCCTTAGTTCCATGGTGTCTTCTTATTAGAAACTTGCACATAAGGGTTGAGAACTCTTCTTTCTTCCTTCCTTACTCTAGAACCACCCTATTCGTGAAAAGAGGGGGCGTTCTTGGAAATCTGATGGGCCGAGCTCAATGTTGTATTGCTTATTTCAAAGATTTCCATCTTACATTTTAGTTTTCCTCTCTTTTTAGGGGGAGTGATATAACTTATAATATGTTTCTTGCTTACTCATAGTCAACTTTGTGTAAATCTTGTTCCGGAAAATTCGTAAAATGAGAAAAGATGGCCTTTTGGGTACCGTATGACATGAAAATGATGAAAATACAAGTTCTTAAGCCTTACTTAGACCTTATAAATGTTTTTCTTATGTAAAATAAGCATTTCTTAAACATGTAAGGTCTAAAATTTAAAATATAGGTGTAATGGCCCCTAAATATCATATATTTTTATTTTCATACCTAATGATTAGAAATCCAACCCACACGTTAAATTTTGTTGTATAGTGGTTAGCCTATATTGGCTATTATACTTTTGTCTATTGTTGTATTGCTGAAATGATGACTGGACGAAACATTGTACTGAAAGTAGTTCATCCAAAGGGTTCAGACATATAAAAATACCATAACTTTTACGTTCGATAAACTCTTATGCTGAAATTCTAGGTGATACCTTATATATGAGTTGTTAGACTCTCTACATAATTTTTAAGGATAATCATGTTCTTAAAAAAGTTATTAGTAATTTTGTCTATGTGACTTTGTGGGTTGTTATGCATCTTAGTTTGATGTTTAGGCCTATACACAGTCAAGGTTGGTTGAATATACCAGGATGGAATAACATGGAACATGTTTCATACATTTTACATCTTTTGAACTTGCAACAATAATTTATTTTACAAATATTATTTATAAGCTTATATGTAACTTGATTGATGCAGTCAAAAGTTCTTAATTAGTATAATTAATTAGGTTTAACCTCAATCATTTAGTGTCGTGTGACTGTAGAACTATCTTAGTGTCAGAACTTGCTAGATAATGAAACAAATAATCCCAAAATGAGCTCGAAGTCATATATTGTTGAGTATATACATGTGTTGGATATGTATCCTTGTCATCCAGATTTTAAGGTTTAGAGAGTGGTTGAGTTTGTGTCTATAATTATGTGTAATTGAGAGAGACTGCGATCGTAACTCAAACTTGAGGATTTATACCCTTGTATCTAGTGTCATGGTCTATGTACTTAGGACATACTAGGCTATTTTAGTAGTTGGGCCAATGTGCCACTACGGATGTTACTTGTACTTACCAAGGGAAAGAGATCATTGGGATTTTGGTCATCTTAGATACGGGGCTGATTGGAGCTTCACAATGGTTATCTAGTAGTCTGATACGTAAGCCTCAAACTACTAGGGATTAATAAAATATGTAATTTGGTTGTGTAATATTACTATTTGGATTGTCTAGTAAACCACATTGGATGACGATCTTTCTATGTTTTTATATAATAGAATATGTGATTATAATGTGTTAAGAAAAATAACTACATTTGTGAATTGTGTCTGATCTCTTATATAAGTTACATGGTCTTTCAACTTTATAAAACTATCTGCTTTAACTTCTTAAATCCACAGTCTTCCTTTAAGCAATATATGTTATTAGATGTTAAATCATATTGTTGGGACATGGGTCTCGCCTCATGGGTTTCCACTCCTTCTTTAGGTGATCAGCAGTGTGGTCAGATATGTGGCAGCAAGGAGGCACATTTTGGAGAACAATAGAGCTAAAGAGGTTGGTGTGGTTGAGTAGAGTTCTAGAGTCATCCATGTACTCTCAGGTCTAGGCAGGGGGATTTGTACATCATGTATATTGACTCGAGTTTTTAGTTGTAAGAATTGGATCATGTATAATTTGAATGTTATAACAATGTAGATAACATCTTTTGTATACATGTTATGGCTAAGACCATGGAACTCATGTAAAGGTACCTACTATGAATACATGTAACATAGGACCTTTGTGTAAATGTTTTCTTTGATATGTTTGGGAAATTTTATTTGGTTTTATTTTTATACCTTTTGATTAAATGATTAATTAGAGTTTAATTGGTGTTTTGGTTTTGAGTAATCTCATTTGGCGTGGTGGATTTCCACAATATGCATCTTGTCTTGCAATACATTCTTAATGATGTAAACCTTTACTGTACGCTTAACTATGAGAAATTGTCAATGTTTAGAACTCACTCCATTTTCCAGTAGATCCTAATTATTATGCTCCTTGGAAATGATGGCAATTTGTATGGAACTCATAATGACCAAATGCAATGCACTCTGCTCAAATTAGAGTATCTTTCTTGTGGAATTGTCATTATGCCTTTTTTTATAAGTTTGAATGAAGTCATTGAGAAGTTCAACCTAATGCACTAAAAGTCACCGAAAGAGATGCATATATTCAAACCCTCTTATACACTTCTTCCATCTGCATACCTTCCATCCACTGAAAACAAGATAAAAGGACAAGATGCACTGAACCCTCATTTCATGGTGGTACACTACTCCTCCCTCTATATATATGCTTCTTCCATACCCTTCCTATCTAATTGGGGTGTACCACCACAAATAAAGAAAATACATCAATGTGCATAAAAACAAAAATTAAAACAAAATAGAAAATGATTCCAATGCATGTTTTGTACAAAATAATGCCCGTCCTTCCATATATCCCTCCACTCCAATTTCCGCCAAGGGTTGTGTTACATACTCCATCTCCATACCCCAATGTTGGATGTTGTGCATTCTCTTGGATTGTATAGGAGTCTTCAATTTCATGAAATTCTTATTTACTCATTATGATAGAAATTTTGATGGGGAACAAGTTTGGAATGAAGGTAGAAAAAGTTGCATTTTATGATTCCAAGAAGATAGGGTGCTTAGACATGCTTGTATGGGTTAAGCATAATTGAGAGAGAGCAGGAATAACAGTAAATCTTAATGACCACAGATTCAACTGATCCATTTCCCATTCGACTGACATGATGAGTGAAACCTCCCCCAAGCTACAGGTGATTCGCCTTGTTTGTCTACCAAGTCAAACGATCATAAATGTCTTTTGAATGACTTATCAGTATCCAAACACCCAGTTCACCTATTGAATCTTTCAAATCAGAATTGTCATTTACACAATAGGAACTTTACACCCTTTTCAGTCAGATGACTTATCAATGAGCCTCCCAGTTGGGGGACTTACCTTTACCACGACCAGCAAGCCAATTTCTTGAATCAAAGCCTTCCAGTGCAAAAGCAAATAGCAGCTTCAAGATAATTAACTAATGAATCATCGGCCATGTGACACATCTATATCAAGGATTTCAATCTCATGAGCAAGCGTTTGACCCTCATAAGTCCTAAAATAATTCTTATAGGCTTTGGGACACAAAGAAGAAGAAAGAACGATGTCTTCTCAAGGAGTTTTCTGGACTATTGTTCCTTCCTAAGTGTTATTCATTATTGAAGACTGTGTCTACACCCCCATCCTTCTGTTTCATGGCTTCTTCTTCTTGTTTCTACTCTTTAATCTCAATTACTATCATGAGTTAGTAGACTTCCTTGCCCATTACTTGTATCTTTTATTCTCATGTTATGACTATTGTTCATATGGATATTTAGAATGAATGTAGATTATTTAATTTCATGATTCTTAGCCCGATCAACTAAGTTTCATGAATCTTATAATCCTAGGCGTAGAGACATCTAAACCTAGGATTAGAATACTAATAGTTGTCATTGAACACTAATTAAGACCACATAAGGGTGTTCTTTGGGGCAACAGTTTAAGGATATGTAGGCGATGAGACCTTGAACCCATGGGGAAATATGTCCTTCTGAATTTCACACTTTGAAAGGATATGAGATCCCTAAAACATAATATACATAATAGTAAGAGTGAGTAATGTAATGTGAGATAGTTAATATGTAGGAAACAATGATGAAACCCAATTCATCCCATTATTTTTCTCATAAAATTATTTTACAGCACTTTTCATGATCATTTAATTTCCATCGGTTAATAACTCAATCAATTCTTGGTTCTAAATATTGATCAAAACATGAATTGGATTAAATCAAGACTCTTAATAAGGTTGTACATAGTGTCCTATCCTAACACTATATTGCAATAAGACATGTCTGCTTACGTGTGGTGATTACACATAGGCTAGGTAAAATCTAGGATATCTTAGAGAATTTTTCAGTGATGAAATCTCCACATAGGTTTCCAACCAAAGTCTTTGGTGGGTATACTTTGTAAATAGGGTTATAGATGCATGGATAGGCTCTAACAAAGTCACAACCCTTATATATGGTGACTACATGTCTATATCTAGAGGGTTACCTAGGGTTAGGGTTTTAGTAGTGCCTTCCCCAAGCCAATAGGTGACTAGGTGGTGGTGAGTCATGCGTCAAGTGGGCGCTCTATGTTGAAGATTCTTGTAGGTCATGTTTGATTGGTATTTTTCATGAAAATTCAAAGTAGGAAGGTCGGACACATGCTTGGTGCTTGCCTCTCTTTTATCGGGAATATTGGGCGTGTTGGATTGGTGTTTCATTGACTAGTTAAAGAGAGGAGGATATGATACATGTTCGATATGTGCCTTTCATTTTTGGGCCTCATGTTAGATTAAACAACCACATTGAGGTTGATTCATGATGCAAAGTGATCCCTCAAAGTGGGGCGCAATGCTAGTACATGTCACATTTGATCTTAGTCCTCAAAGGAGATCTTGAGGTTGCAGTGGCATGTGATATTGGATATGACCAACGATCACGAAAAGGTGCATGTTTTGGATACACCCATGGCTTTGAGATGAATAACTTGTCATGAGCGATTGTGACCATATTATGGAACCATATCAGGTCAGGGACTAAGTGACAATGTCTAAGAAAGGTAGTCTGGCATAGAAAATTCCATAATTTTGACATCCATTCTGACATGAAAGCTTCCACTCATGGGAGTTTTATGTCTAAACTTATGCAAATATGACCCCTAATAATGAGAGATTTAGGATCAATTTGATTTATTCATCTAGTGACTACTCTTTTAGTTATTGTTGAATTAGATTTCCATAATCCGTCATGGATCTAGTTATAATTCAAATGGTCATTTGATTTTGTCAAGTTATCACATTGAATCATCTTCAAGCATCATGATCCCCCCTTAGGATGTCACTCATGGACCTAATATGTGTGTATTTCTTCCACTCACTCAGGGTTGACCTTTAGAACCTTTCGTCCAAATTTTAGGGATTATAGCTACGACCAGAGTTTGTCACAAATTTTATTCGAATTTTGAACTTTGTTCATATATCTCAATTTGATGTGTTAATCATTTATTATTGACATTTATCACGATCTTACCCATTTGACAACCAAATTACGTAGATGATGCATGGGTTTTTAGTCATTTTCTCAGGCATATTTTCCCTGATTTAATGTGTTGATTTGTCATTTATTTGATTAATTATGCATGAAATGCTATCAATGGAATATTCTATCTAAATGTATCAAATTATATGATTTTTACTATTTAAGATTGTTTGTTATTTATCCCAAGCATTTATCGATGTTCTTGTGTATTTTTAGGTACAATCAAACTTTACAAACTCTGTGCTACTGACATCAAAAGTCAACCAGAAAAGACTCGCACGGACTCGATACTACCGACACTCTAAGTCGATAGTACCGAAACCTCTTCAGTAAAGCATAAGGATGAATTGCAGAAACTCAGTACCATCGAGTTTACAAACTCAGTACTACCGAGATGGCATCAATAAAGTAGTGCTCGAGCGACCTAAAGACTCGGTGCTATTGAGACAAGTTGATAGTACTGACATTGTTATGAATCACGGCTACCATAGGAACTCAGTACTACTGACTACCAAGTCAGTACTACTGAGTCTACCCGATCAAGTAAATCTGAAGATAGCAATCTAATCCAACGGTTGGCGTTATTTCATACCTTAAGTGATTCCTATGACTTGAGGGGAGTTCGGCCAAACCAAAGGAGGTAGTTGTTTTCTATTGTATGATACTGGAGAGAGAGAAGAGAATATCAAGGAATTGAATGCTTCACCCGGGACGATCTGAGCACCTCCGGAAGGTGAATCTACAGTCAAAAGACAGCAGATTGCACGCATGACGTAGGGGATCATCTGGATCAGCTATTCTCTAGGGGTTACTTAGTTTTTCTAATGTTACCCACGTTTTTCTCTTTCTCTATCATGTATTCGTCAATGAAAACTATGTGGGGCTAAACCCCTTAATTTTTTAGGACCCGAGAGTGCTCAGATATGCATTGTAATTGATTTTCATGCATTAATATCATCTTTGTCCCTATTTTCTAGATATAAATATATGAAGTTGTCTTGTTCTATTTATGCTTGATCAACATAGATAGATTATCAGACCCTGAATCATTTTGGGAGAGAAGTTAAGGGTTGGAAAGCATAGATTTACCTATTTATTGCACCTCCTTGGGAAGGTGGAGAATAAACGGGAGGAGAAACCCAGAGATTAATCATAAAGCACCTAATTAATCAACCAATTGCTATGGAAATGGGATTGGCACTAGAATAGGTAGTGAACTACGATGCGGGAGTGGGTGGTTCTGACTACATGCTCTTTATCCAGGGATAGGGGTAATAGCTATTGGTGTGTGGAATAAATTGCAATGTTATCTGTGGTGAAACCATAGTCCTGAGGAATTCCCTAAAATCTGAGTAATTTAATTGTTAAGATTGTTTTATTATACAATCATTTCTATTCAATCAAACCAATTCACTTTCACTGGCCTAGCTAATTAGACCATAGTTAGTAGTAGTATTCTACAGAGAGTGTTTCCTTGTGTTCGAATTGGGCCTCAAAAAGGCCTACATTACTTCGATACATTCTCATGCATATAATGCACGGTAAACACGTGTCGGGACCCACACTTTTGATCAGCACAAATACCAACCATTAGAGGTAGTCCTAAAACCTAAACCCAGATTATGAAATAAAATAATGAATTCTCGACAAAGGCAATTAAACAATATATGAAAAAGACAGATAAATTTTTCCTTTTTCTTTCTTCACAAACTGATAAATCAACGTCACATCAAGGACATCACATTCATATATCACAAATCATATTCAACTCCATTAAATCCAGAATCAAATCTTGTTCTCATATGCGGTTCAGTTTACATCACATACATGTACATTGATGAACAAACTTAATCTACAACCCATCCCGAGAAAGAGAGAGTACATGGACATTCTAATCTATCTAGATTATGCTATTTATATCTTCCTCTTCGTGACCTCTCTGCTAGATAGCTTTATACCTAAAAACATTTGAAACAACCTCATGAGACTCATATAGAGCCTCAGTGAGTGGATACCTCCCACTCAAGCTAGGTACATGCATCAGCATTAGATTAAGTATAATAAATTTAACAGAAACATGCAGATAGTGAAAATTCTAGCATATAGATCTATCATAAGTCATTTCTAACTTGCAATGATAATCTAATCCAATAGATAAGGTAATCACTTAAACCAATTATAACTTTGAAACAACTTTTAAAGCATGTCTATGAACCAATCAACAGATACTTCTGAGTTCAGATTAAGAATCATAATGCATGAGTAATAAGTCAAGTTCTAAGCATTTTGAATCAATACATAACAATAACATTAACTTTGTGACACTCAACCAGCCGAACCAAGAACACATCCTATAGTCCTGAAGCTGAGGTACACATAATACATATCTACTAAGCAATACTATCAAATAGCAAGCAATCCAACTCATTCAGAATGGATATAAATCCCAACATTTATAACTTGTCAGCATGACATATCATAATATGAAATAGAAACTGTCCATAGCAACATGATTACTTTCCTCAACAAGAAGCATAATCAACAATAACAAATCATCAAGTAGCAGTACAAAGAATGTAACAACAATTCAAATCATGTTCTACACGGCTTATCAACTTTTATTCATTTGCCTTGAAACTACTTGGCTTGTACCTCACCAAGTAGAAGTCACCACACCTGATTCTCCTATCAATGACTCACTGTCACTATCTTAGGGTTTAGCCGGCCACCCTAAGATATCAACAACAGACCCTAGCCACCTCAGGGTTGCCTAAAGAGGCTCACGTCCTCATCTCAGGTACACGAGATAGGAACCAGCAAAACAGTATATCACATATCACAGTATTTCACATATTTTTCATTTCACATTTCACATATTTCATTTCATCAGAGTCTATTCCATCTGGACATAGACTTTCACAACAAGGATTTAGGGCCAGAGCCACTCCAGATGACTCACTCCTAAATCCTGGTGGTCTAACCTTTAAGGTCTCGATCCACACTCTGGAAATCCTTCTCATAATTCATCGATTACTACAAGGAGATCTGTTTTGTTTCCCCATTGTGGTCCTCGGGGGAAACTCACGGTGTTCAGGGAACCTAACTAGATATTCCATCATTTCACTTATTATTAATCTCTTTTACTCATCTTACTGGAATTCAAAACATCATATATCGTATCTGTGTGTTCTCGCATAACTATAATAACATGAAACAGATCAACTTTATCAATAAGGACAATGATCAAAACAAGAAGCACAATAACTCTGTATATTGTAACACATATGATTATTTCTATCTTCTACTTGATCTCATAGCAATCATCAATAGTGGGCCTTCAGCCTGAGACATAATCTTATTGTCCATCATTTACCCCATCAGGGTTTTATCATCATCAGTGGGCTTTCAGCCCTAAACATAATCTCATTATGCAACATTTACCCTTATCAGGGTTTCTCAATGTAAGGAGTGCATATTAAATTCCATTTCAACATATTCCTCATCAGTTCATTGTATACCATAGTTCTTAACAAATATTAGTAGAGGCATTAGAACTAGCAATAGTAAAAACATATAGACATACTAAAAATCATTTAGTGAGACACTATATTTATCAAATTCTGTATTCATATGTGATCAAAACCCTAATTTGGGCCGATTAGGGTTTATGAAATGTTAACCCTAATTAGGTAGATCAAAGTATGATTAAAACTTCTCATTATATTTAAAACATGAAAATTTAACTACCATCACTAATCAAGCTTTAAACAATGATCATCTTAATTAAGCATACAATCATCCAAGTAAACCCTAATTAGATGACTAATTTGAAAACGGGTCATTACAAATTCTCCCCTCCTTTTATGATTTCGTCCCAAAATCCAAGAAAAGATATGGAAGAATAGCATACCATCTATTCGTTCACCTCTCCGAGCTTCAAACTATAAAGACTTTCATTTTGTCTTTCTTTCATATGACATTTTCTTTTTGCATTAAATGAATATTTCATCCCTTATAATCATCATATCTCTCCTTGAGTATTATAAACATTTGAATCACTAATATCAGTAATACATCATTTATCAAGATCTTATTCACATCACCTTTCACATACATTTTTTTTAATTTGATTGTGTATCTCATGGATTAAGATTATGACTCATTCACATATTATCATCTGCATTCATCAATTTCCTTTATAAAGAAGATCATCTAGTGTGCATCTTAGTTCATAGCTTTTTCTCACAATTTCAGATTTCATACTCAAACTCAAACTCATTAGAGATTATGTTCATAATCCATTAAGCTTTCATCTTTCTTATATGAAATTTTATGTTTTCTGTAGGTTCCATATTGAATTATAAAATCCTTTTCTTTTTCACCATTTTATCATCATGCATCTTTTTATACTACCAATTGTGTTCATCTGGATACTTGGTCAGGGCATCCAGAAGAAGTACAGTTATAAGATCCATACTAGCATAGCTCAATACCCAAATACTTGACCAGAGTATCTGGATACTAAATTCAATCAGTATGCACATCATTCAGGTTATATTCAACATCAACATTATCAATTAGTCCTAGATCATATTGTCCCTGTAGACTCATCTAATCTAGGCTCTAATACCACGTCTGTCGGGACCCACTCTTTTGATCAGCACAAATACCAACCATTAGAGGTAATCCCAAAACCTAAACCCAGATTATGAAATAAACCAATGAATTCTCGACAAAGGCGATTAAACAATATACGAAAAAGACAGATAAATTTTTCCTTTTTCTTTCTTCACAAACTCATAAATCAACGTCACATCAAAGACATCACATTCATATATTACAAATCATATTCAACTCCATTAAATCTAGAATCAAATCTTGTTCTCATATGCAGTTCAGTTTACATCAGATACATGTACATCGATGAAGAAACTTAATCTACAACCCATCCCGGGAAAGAGAGAGTACATGGACATTCTAATCTATCTAGATTATGCTATTTATATCTTCCTCATCGTGACCTCTCCTATGGATAGCATTATACCTAAAAATATTTGAAACAACCTCATGAGACTCATATAGAGTCCCAGTGAGTGGATACCTCCCACTCAAGCTAGGTACATGCATCAACATTAGATTAAGTATAATAAACTTAACATAAACATGCATATATTGAAAAGTCTAGCATATAAATCTATCATAAGTCATTTCTAACTTGCAATGATAATCTAATCCAATAGATAAGGTAATCACTTAAACCCATTATAACTTTGAAACAACTTTTAAAGCATGTCTATGAACCAATCAACAGATACTTTTGAGTTCAGATCAAGAACCCTAATTCATGAGTAATAAGTCAAGTTCTAACCATTTTGAATAAATACATAACAATAACATTAACTTTGTGACACTCCACCAGCCGGACAAGGAACACATCCTGTAGTCCTGAAGTTGAGAGACACATAATACATATCTACCAAACAATACTATCAAATAGCAAGAAATCCAACTCATATTCAGAATGGATATAAATCCCAACATTTATAACTTTTCAGCATGACATATCATAATATGAAATAGAAACTGTCCTCAGCAACATGATTACTTTCCTCAACAAGAAGCATAATCAACAATAACAAATCATCAAGTAGCAGTACAAAGAATGTAACAACAATTAAAATCATGTTCTACACGGCTTATCATCTTTTATTCATTTTCCCTGAAACTACTTGACTTGTACCTCACCAAGTAGAAGTCGCCACACCTAATTCTCGTGTCAACGACTCACCGTCACTATTTTAGGGTTTAGCCGGCCACCCTAAGATATCAAACAACAGACCCTGGCCACCTCAGGGTTGCCTAAAGAGGCTCACGTCCTCATCTCAGGTACACGAGATAGGAACTAGCAAAATAGTATATCACATATCATAGTATTTCACATATTTTTCATTTCACATTTCACATATTTCATTTCATTAGAGTCTATTCCATCTGGACATAGACTTTCACAGCAAGGATTTAGGTCCAGAGCCACTCCAGATGACTCACTCCTAAATCCTGGTGGTCTAACCTTTAAGGTCTCGATCCACACTCTGGAAATCCTTCTCATAATTCATCGATTACTACAAGGAGATCTGTTTTGTTTCCCCAGTGTGGTCCTCGGGGGAAACTCACGGTGTTCAGGGCACCTAAATAGATGTTCCATCATTTCACTTATTATTAATCTCTTTTAGTCATCTTACAGGAATTCAAAATATCATATATCGTATATGTGTGTTCTCGCATAACTGTAATAACGTGAAACGGATCAAGTTTATTGATATGGACAATGATCAAAACAAGAAGCACAATAACTCTATATATTACAACACATATGATTATTTCTATCTTCTACTTGATCTCATAGCAATCATCAATAGTGGGCCTTCAGCCTAAGACATAATCTTATTTTCCATCATTTACCCCATCAGGGTTTTATCATCATCAGTGGGCTTTCATCCCTAGACATGATCTCATTATGCAACATTTACCCTTATCAGGGTTTCTCAATGTAATGAGTGCATATTAAATTCCATTTCAACATATTCCTCACTAGTTCATTGTATACCACAGTTCTTAACAAATATTAGTAGAGGCATTAGAACTAGTAATAGTAAAAGCATATAGAAATCATGTATCATTACTCATACTCAGAATAGATTTATCATACAACATATGCTTGTTCCATCTAATCTCAATAGATGTAAATAAATTTCATGCATATACATGCATAACAGACTTAGTTCTCTTCTTCTTTTATTTCACATTCTTCATATGGGGTTACTAATCAACACATGTTGATTATAATTTGAATTCCCTCAAAACATTTCATTCTCATAGTACAAGTATTCTATCAAACAATCACAATACAAGAACACATACTTGTAAATCAATTCAAATACTTGAGTTTCATCATTTAGTTGAATTCAACTACGGTAATGTACATATCGTAATCACCCATTTGAGATTTTCATTCATTAGCATCATCAAACTCATCATTTTAGGGTAAGAGTTGCATTCTTAGAATCATCTACTAATTCCTATCTTTTTCCATCATTTTATACTCAGTAATCTCAACTTCTTTCATTTCATGTTCATTACATTATCTGGACCAATCTTTCTTGATTGACTTTACATACAATGCTTCTCTTCTACATAACATTTATCAAATTACAATTCTTAGTATATTTTATTTAATTTGGGTTAATCCACATGTAATTTAATAAAAGATAAAATACTTCATCATATTATCTTCGTTAATTTCATCTTTATCTTGCAATCACCATGAAGTACATATTGTTCATGTTGTCTCTTATATTCAGATAAGTGTACCTTGACATTGACTACTAATGTCATTCCCATAATCAACAATGATCATTCTTTATTATACTAAAACAAATGCATTAGACTTAGATGATATAGTAAGACTCATCATATTCAGAAGTATCAATACTTTCAACTTCAGCATTTGATCACATTTACCACATCATATACAAGTTCTAGCTTTATCACTCATAATCATCTTAATAATAAGCTTTTAGGGTTTTCAAGAAGTCATACCTTAGTTCAACATATCATAATAATCATATCATTCAGTAATCTAATCATGACCCAATGGTTCATTAGGGTTATTCACAAACATGGAAACCCTAGTTTCCATTTTCACACATTTCATTCATCAATCATAAGTATACATTGATTAATTGACTCATTTTATTCACTTCCTCAACACAAATCCTAATCAGGATATGTTGTCATTCAACTCCATTAACATTCAATAATGCACTTGTATAATACAATCTAATACAATTCAAATATGACTTTATACATGTCAATTAAATTCCAAGCATATCGACCATTGGGCTGATTTTTATGAAAAATCCACATGAAATACCATATTCATCTACCCATAAGAATAACCATGCATCCTCAATCAATATAACAGGAAGTAATCAAGTTTCAATTAATGAGAAATAATCAAAATCAGTAAAATTAGATTCCCTAATATCTTTCCCAAATCAAATCCAATCACATACATATACAAACAAGGTTTTTGATTGTTTTAGCCGGATAGAATTAGGCTTTAAACATGAATACAAAACTTAGGAGGGAAAAACACTCACCTCATGTGCCAAGCACCTTAAAAACGGAGGTCAACCTCTGAATTTTTGGAAACCCAAACAAACTCTCGCAAAAGAATCCAATTCTTTCTCCTCTCAACTCGGAAACCCTAGAAATGGGGATTAGAAGAGAAAGAGTGAGAAAAGGGGGAGATTTAATGTGATTTCGAATAAAATTAGAGGAGGAACGTAATATTGACATGCAAGAGAAGATTCACCATGAAATTCTATGCAAAGAAGCTAAACTTACTTGATTTCATCATATCTTGGATAGAGAAACTCTAGGTCATCATCTCCTCCACTTTCTCTACTCAAAACCCTAGCTCTCCTCTTTCTCAAGAATTTCATTTCTTTGACAGGAAGGACGAGTTATGAGAGCTCCTTGTGTATTAGTGTAGTGATATAGATGAATTGACGTGCTTAAAACATTTGCAAACAAGCCCCTCAATGTATTTTTATTTGCTTAAACTGGTTGGTCGGCTGAGTTATAAACTCGACCGAAACCACATGTTTCAGAACTCAAACCTCATCAAAAAATTATGAAACTTTAATACAATGTCTAAAATTGATTTTATAAGATAACGTAAAAACATTAGATCATTTTGAGTTACCAATAAATAATGAAAAATTAAATACTACACTATTATATTGCAATCAGCAGCATGGTCGGTCGAGTTTGTCCTTCACAGAACTCGACCGACACCCTCTCTGTAGAGAACAAAAGTCATCCAAAAATTACTTCAATTTAAAAAAGTGTCTATAATTGAGTTTATCAAGTAAATTTAAAATTTGAGATCAATTAGATATACCAATAAAAAGATAAAATTCAATTACCACACTGCTATATCAATCTAAAAATATGATCAGTTGAGTTTGAAACTAGGTCGATAAATAGGTCATAACATTATTAAAAAATTCTGATATTTTTCAATATTGTTCACATTTTATATATACAAAGCATTTCCAAATTTTATATAAATAGGAGTTACATATAAAATACTAAAAATAATTTAGTGAGACACTATATTTATCAAATTTTGTATTCATATGTCATCAAAACCCTAATTTGGGCCGATTAGGGTTTCTAAAATGTTAACCATAATTACGTAGAACAAAGTATGATTAAAACTTATCGTTATATTTAAAACATGAAAATTTAACTACCATCACTCATCAAGCTTTAAACAATGATCATCTTAATTAAGCATACAATCATCCAAGTAAACCCTAATTAGATGACTAATTTGAAAATGAGTCATTACAAATTCTCCGCTCCTTTTAGGATTTCATCCCAAAATCCAAGAAAAGATATGGAAAAATATCATACCATCTAATCATTCACCTCTCTGAGCATCAAACTATAAAGACTTTCATTTTTTCTTTCTTTCATATGACATTTTCTTTTTGCATTAAATGAATATTTCATCCCTTGTAATCATCATATCTCTCCTTGAGTATTATAAACATTTGAATCACTAATATTAGTAATACATCATTTATCAAGATCTTATTCACATCACCTTTCACATCCCTTTATTTTAATTTGATTGTGTATCTCATGGATTAAGATTATGACTCATTCACATATTATCATCTGCATTCATCAATTTCCTTTATCAAGAAGATCATCTAGTGTGCATCTTAGTTCATAGATTTTTCTCACAATTTCAGATTTCATACTCAAACTCAAACTCATTAGAGATTATGTTCATAATCCATTAAGCTTTCATCTTTCTTATATGAAATTTTATGTTTTCCATAGGTTCCATATTGAATTATAAAATCCTTTTCTTTTTCACCATTTTATCATCATGCATCTTTTTATACTACCAACTGTGTTCATCTGGATACTTGGTCAGGGCATCCAGAAGAAGTAAAGTTAGCAGATCCATACTAGCTTAGCTCAATACCCAAATACTTGACCAGAGTATCTGGATACTAAATTCAGTCAATATGCACATCATTCAGGTTATATTCAACATCGACATTATCAATTAGTCCTAGATCCTATTGTCCCTATACACTCATCTAACCTAGGCTCTGATACCACGTCTGTCGGGACCCACTCTTTTGATCAGCACAAATACCAACCATTAGAGGTAATCCCAAAACCTAAACCTAGATTATGAAATAAAACAATGAATTCTCGACAAAGGTGATTAAACAATATACGAAAAAGACAGATAAATTTTTCCTTTTTCTTTCTTCACAAACTCATAAATCAACGTCACATCAAGGACATCACATTCATATATCAGAAATCATATTCAACTCCATTAAATCTAGAATCAAATCTTGTTCTCATATGAGGTTTAGTTTACATCAGATACATGTACATCGATGAACAAACTTAATCTACAACCCATCCGGGGAAAGAGAGAGTACTTGGACATTCTAATCTATCTAGATTATGCTATTTATATCTTCCTCATTGTGACCTCTCCGCTGGATAGCATTATACCTAAAAACATTTGAAACAACCTCATGAAACTCATATCGAGCCCCAGTGAGTGGATACCTCCCACTCAAGCTAGATACATGTATTAGCATTAGATTAAGTATAATAAACTTAACAGAAACATGCAGATATTGAAAAGTCTAGCATATAGATCTATCATAATTCATTTCTAACTTGCAATGACAATCTAATCCAATATATACAGTAATCACTTAAACCAATTATAACTTTGAAACAACTTTTAAAGCATCTCTATGAACCAATCAACAGATACTTTTGAGTTCAAATTAAGAATCCTAATGCATGAGTAATAAGTCAAGTTCTAAGCATTTTGAATGAATACATAACAATAACATTAACTTTGTGACACTCCACCAGCCATACCAGGAACACATCCTGTAGTCCTGAAGTTGTGGTACACATAATACATATCTACCAAACAATACTATCAAATAGCAAGAAATCCAACTCATATTCAGAATGGATATAAATCCCAACATTTATAACTTGTCAGCATGACATATCATAATATGAAATAGAAATTGTCCATAGCAACATTATTACTTTCCTCAACAAGAAGCATAATCAACAATAACAAATCATCAAGTAATAGTACAAAGAATGTAACAACAATTCAAATCATGTTCTACACGGCTTATCATATTTTATTCATTTGCCCTAAAACTACTTGGCTTGTACCTCACCAAGTAGAAGTCGCCACACCTGATTCTCGTGTCAATGACTCACCGTTACTATCTTAGGGTTTAGCCGGCCGCCCTAAGATATCAACAACAGACCCTGGCCACCTCAGGGTTTCCTAAAGAGGCTCACGTCCTCATCTCAGGTACATGAGATAGGAACTAGCAAAATAGTATATCACATATCATAGTATTTCACATATTTTTCATTTCACATTTCACATATTTCATTTCATTAGAGTCTATTCCATCTGGACATAGACTTTCACAGCAAGGATTTAGGTCCAGAGCCACTCCAGATGACTCACTCCTAAATCCTGGTGGTCTAACCTTTAAGGTCTCGATCCACACTCTGGAAATCCTTCTCATAATTCATCGATTACTACGAGGAGATCTGTTTTGTTTCCCCAGTGTGGTCCTCGGGGGAAACTCACTGTGTTCAAGGCACCTAACTAGATGTTCCATCATTTCACTTATTATTAATCTCTTTTACTCATATTATAGGAATTCAAAACATCATATATTGTATATGTCGCATAACTATAATAACATGAAACAGATCAAGTTTATCAATAAAGACAATGATCAAAACAAGAAGCACAATAACTCTATATATTGCAACACATATGATTATTTCTATCTTCTACTTGATCTCATAGAAATCATCAATAGTGGGCCTTCAGCCCGAGACATAATCTTATTGTCCATCATTTACCCCATCAGGGTTTTATCATAATCAGTGGGCTTTCATCCCTAGACATAATCTCATTATGCAACATTTACCCTTATCAGGGTTTCTCAATGTAAGGAGTGCATATTAAATTCCATTTCAACATATTCCTCAATAGTTCATTGTATACTACAGTTCTTAACAAATATTAGTAGAGGCATTAGAACTAGCAATATTAAAATCATATAGACATCATGTATCATTCCTCATACTCAGAATAGATTTATCATACAACATATGCTTGTTCCATCTAATCTCAATAGATGTAAATAAATTTCATGCATATACATGCATAACAAACTTAGTTCTCTTCTTCTTTTATTTCACATTCTTCATATGGGGTTACTAATCAACACATGTTGATTATAATTTGAATTCCCTCAAAACATTTCATTCTCATAGTACAAGTATTCTATCAAACAATCACAATACAAGAACACATTCTTGTAAATCAATTCAAATACTTGAGTTTCATCATTTAGTTGAATTCAACTACGGTTATGTACATCTCTTAATCACCCATTTGAGATTTTCATTCATTAGCATCATCAAACTCATCATTTTAGGGTAAGAGTTACATTCTTATAATCATCTGCTAATTCCTATCTTTTTCCATCATTTTATACTCAGTAGTCTCAACTTCTTTCATTTCATGTTCATTACATTATCTGGATCAATCTTTCTTGATTGACTTTACATACAATGATTCTCTTCTACATAACATTTATCAAAGTACAATTCTTAGTATATTTTATTTAATTTGGGTTAATCCACATGTAATTAAATAAAAGATAAAATACTTCATCATATTATCTTCATTAATTTCATATTTATCTTACAATCACCATGCAGTACATCTTGTTCATATTGTCTCTTATATTCAGATAAGTGTACATTGACATTGACTACTAATTTCATTCCCATAATAAAAAATGATCATTCTTTATTATACTAAAACAAATGCATTAGACTTACATGATATAGTAAGACTCATCATATTCAATTGAAGTATCAATACTTTCAACTTCAGCATTTGATCACATTTACCACATCATATACAAGTTCTAGCTTTATCACTCATAATCATCTTAATAATAAACTTTTAGGGTTTTCAAGAAGTCATTCCTTAGTTCAACATATCATAAGAATCATATCATTCAGTAATCTAATCATGACCCAACAGTTCATTAGGGTTATTCACAAACATGGAAACCCTAGTTTCCATTTTCACACATTTCATTCATCAATCATAAGTATAGATTGATTAATTGACTCATTTGATTCAATTCCTCAACACAAATCCTAATCAGGATATGTTGTCATTCAACTCCAATAACATTCAATAATGCACTTGTATAATACAATCTAATACGATTCAAATATGACTTTATACATGTCTATTAAATTCCAAGCATATCGACCATTGGGCTGATTTTTAGGAAAAATCCACATGAAATACCATAGTCATCTACCCATAATAATAACCATGCATCCTCAATCAATATAAAAGGAAGTAATCAAGTTTCAATTAATGAGAAATAATCAAAATTAGTAAAATTGGATTCCCCAATATCTTTCCCAAATCAAATCCAATCACATACATATACAAACAAGGTTTTTGATTGTTGTAGCCGGATAGAATTAGGCTTTCAACATGAATACAAAGCTTAGGAGGGATAAAAACACTCACCTCAGGTGCCAAGCACCTTAAAAATGGAGGTCAAACTCTGAATTTTTGGAAACCCAAACAAACTCTCCCAAAAGAATCCAATTCTTTCTCCTCTCAACTCGGAAACCCTAGAAATGGGGATTAGAAGAGAAAGAGTGAGAAAAGGGGGAGATTTGATGTGATTTAAAATAAAATCATAGGAGGAACTTAATATTGACATGTGAGAGAAGATTCACCATGAAATGCTATGCAAAGAAGCTAAACTTACTTGATTTCATCATATCTTGGATAGAGAAACCCTAGGTCATCATCTCCTCCACTTTCTTTACTCAAAACCCTAGCTCTCCTCTCTCTCAAGAATTTCATTTATTTGACAGGAAGGATGAGTTATGAGAGCTCCTTGTGTGTTAGTTTAGTGATATAGATGAATTGAGGTGCTTAGAACATTTGCAAACAAGCCCCTCAATGTATTTTTATTTTGCTTAAACTGGTTGGTCGGATGAGTTATAAACTCGACCAAAACTAGATGTTTCAGAACTCAAACCTCATACAAAATTATGAAACTTTAACCCAATGTTTTAAATTGTTTTTTTAAGATAATTTAAAAATTTTAGATTATTTGGAGTTACCAATAAATAATTAAAAACCAAATACTACACTATTATATTGCAGTCAGCAGCATGGTCGGTCGAGTTTTCCCTTCACAGAACTCGACCGACACCCTCTTTGTAAAGAACAAAAGTCATCCAAAAATTACTCCAATTTAAAAAAGAGTCTATAATTGAGTTTATCAAGTACTGTTAAAATTTGAGATCAATTAGATATATCAATAAAAAGATAAAATTAAATTACCACACTTCTATATCAATCTGAAAATATGATCGGTCGAGTTTGAAACTCGACCGATAAACAGGTCATAAAATTCTTCAAAAATTCTGATATTTTTCAATATTGTTCAAATTTTATATAGACAAATCATATCCAAATTTTTTATAAATCGGAGTTACTCATAATATACTAAAAATCATTCAGTGAGACACTATATTTATCAAATTATGTATTCATATGTCATCAAAACCCTAATTTGGGCTGATTAGGGTTTCTAAAATGTTAACCCTAATTAGGTAGATCAAAATATGATTAAAACTTATCATTATATTTAAAACATGAAAATTTAACTACCATCACTAATCAAGCTTTAAACAATGATCATATTAATTAAGCATACAATCATCCAAGTAAACCCTAATTAGATGACTAATTTGAAAACGGGTCATTACAACACGTGTCAAGTTTTAGGTGTTGTTGTTGGGGAAATGGCAATATCTAGCACTACGAGTGTTTTGGTCGGCCACTCTAGGCCAACCCTTTTTATTTTTTTATTTTTTATCACTTTAACCTGAATCATAACATCATTATTGCTTCTATCTCCACTATTGTACTCTGACAATTATTTCACTACTTTCAGGTACTGGTGTATGGTGCATACTCGAGCCCATGATTATAGAGAGTCATCTTTGCCAAGTTTTGGGAAAGTAGAACTCCTTCATAGAGAGAGGGAACTTGGAAGGTTTGTGGATAGATTCAACCTAGCTCCACTACTGATACCCCTGCCTAAAGAACATGTAACACCAGAAGAACCTAAGTCAGCAGAATTGGGGATGGAGCAGAAGAACAAACGATATGGGAGAGGATCAAAGCCTCTTCCTCAATAGCTCAAAAAGGACCAATCAAAAGACAAGCCATCAATGTGGGTAGCTACAAGATTGACCCAGGGCTGATCTCTCTAGTCAAATCCCAAGTTGTTCATGGCCATAGTTCTGAAGACCCGATGGTGCACATCAATAACTTTGTTGAGAACTGTGATATGGTAAAAATAGATAGAGTACCGGTGACTGTCATATATCTGAATCTTTTCTCATCATCTCTGGAAGACAGTGTAAAGTCGTGGCTTCACAATCTTGATGATGAGTGTATCGATACGTGGGATCAGATGATCGACACCTTTTTCGAGCAATACTTTCCCCCACAAAAGACAAATTACTTGGTGAAGAATATCCATAATTTCAGACAGCACACGGATGAATCTTATTCTGAAGTGTGGGAGAGATTCCAGAATATGCTATAGAAAGTACCTCATCATGGTATTGATCTGTTGGGATAGGCAAAGATCTTCTATTACGGTCTATACAAGGGAGAAGGAACTACACTTGACAGTGCAGGAGAAGGGTTCTTCCTCAACAACAAACTTGCCCGCTGTCATGAGATAGTAAAGAATATGTCCAAAAATCAGTCATGGGGTGATGAGAGATAGCTTCCGCCAACTGTCAAAAGCATCATTGGGTCTAAGGTCATCTCTGCATTAAATGAGAAGCTAGACCTGATTGCTAAAAAGTTATGTGCTAACGATGTACCACCTTCAGAAGAAGAAGATGAAGAGTGTAAGTTTATGTGCCAACAATGGCAATATAGGATCAATGGTTATGCATGGAGGAAGGATCCTAACAATTTCCAACAAGACCCATCTCAAATGCAACAACCCAAGCCACAACAGTTCGGTGGCTAGGCACAATATCAATAAGAACAAAAGAAGATTGATTGTATTGAAGAAATGCTTGGAAAGTTGGTCAGTCAGAATGAAGTGCTTATAGGTCAAACCCAGAGAGAACTCCAAAACCAAGGGCCATGGATCCGTAGTATAGAAACTCTGATTTCTCAAATAGCAGTAGATGTGGGTACTTTGAAGTTGCCAAACCAATAGGGGTTCCCAACAAATACTAGCATGCCTTCTGGAAATCAACACATCAAGGTAGTCCTACTCTGTAGTGGTAAGATGTTGTTGAATAAGGAACCAACAACCTCAGAGGCAGGTGAAGTTATAGGAACAATAACTCGGACTATGACAGTGGATGCAGTTGAGCCAGACATGTTGGTATAGGAGAAAACAATTGAGGAGCACATTGATGAGGTGGAGGATAGTAGATCAAAAGCATATGTCCTGCCTCACCAGAGGACACAGTAAATCCAGTGCCCTTTCCAAACATCTTGAAGGCAACCAAAGAAGACCAGCAGTTATAGAAATTCTTAGAGGGCTTTAAGAAATTATTTGTCAATATTCCACTAATTGATGCAATTGAGCAGATACCATCATATGGAAAGTTCTTGAAATACATAATCAACAAGAAGAGAAGGATACTTGAGACTGATGTGGTGGTGCTAAAAGAGCAGGTGAGTGCTTTTATTCTGGGAACATTACCTCCTAAAATCCAAAATCTTGGTTGTTTCAGTATCACGTGCTCCATAGGAAAGACCAAGTTCGGCGAAGCTCTATGTGATTCAGGGGCTAGTATAAACCTCATGCCTTTGTCAAATTTCAATAAGCTATGTCTTAAGGAGATGAGATAAAGTGATATGACTATTGAATTGGTAGTCAACTCTATGGTCAGGCCATATGGCATTTGTGAATATGTCCTAGTGAAAGTGGATAGATTTGTTTTTCCTACGGATTTCATGGTAATGGAAATGTGGGAGGATAAAGGCAACAAACTCTTGCTAGGTAGGCCATTCCAAGCCACTGTTGATATCATTCTTGAAATGGGCAGAGGACGTCTGACCATGGGCACTCGTGATGACCGATTTGAAATTAAGATGCCTGAACACTCAAAAGAAATAGGGGATACAACACCGTGTAACATGTTGCAACACATGGAGGGAAATATTTCTATGTGTTTGGGGAAGCCATTCCTTGACATGCCTCATGTGATGACCAAGGTGGAAAAAGACACTATAGAAGTTGATATAATTAAAAATACTAAGGTGATCTCACTAAAAGAAGCAATGTGTTACCCAGATGATAGAGAAGAAGACTATGATCTGACTACCATTGAGGAGGTCACTATTGATTCCCTGATGCAAACATATCCACAATTACCTTTGGAAGCATGCTTGATGAATAAAATAGATGACAAAACATGCAACCACTCTTTAGAGGAGTGTGTATTGATGCTAAAGGTGGTACCTTGCTATTATACAAGATATTTTGAATAATTGGGACCACCTCCTCCACCAATGGTTCCATCTCTGTTGAGCCCACTTGATTTGGAATTAAAGTCGTTGTCGCCACATCTGAAGTATGTCTTCCTAGCTGCATAAGAGAAAATCTCAGTGATCATATCACTGTCCTTGAGCAGTGGAGAAGAGGGGTAGTTGCTTGTTGTGTTGAAGAACCACCGAGCTGCTTTTAGGTGGTCTACAGAGGACATCAAAGGAATCTCTCCGAGTTTGTGCCAACATAAAATATGGCTAGAAGAAGGAGCTAAAGCAATAGTTCAACCTCAGTAGTGACTCAACCTGATCATGACTGAGGTAGTGAAGAAAGAAGTGGGCAAGCTCCTATTGACAAGTATCATTTATGTAATTTCAGATTCTATGTGGGTTATCCCAACTCAGTAGTTCCTTAGAAAGGGGGGATCAATGTCACAACTAATGCAACTAATGAGTTGATTTCATCTATGTTGGTGATGGGGTGGCGTGTATGCATAGACTATCGATGTTTGAATGTCGTCACTTTAAAAGATCATTTTTCGTTACCTTTCATTGATCAGATCTTGGAATGACTCACCGGCCATTCACACTTTTCTTCCTTGATGGGTATTCCAGTTATAATAAAATTTTGATCGAGTCAAGGGATCAGGAGAAATCTACTTTCACATGTCCTTATGGCATGTTTGCATATAGACAGATGCCATTCGGCCTTTATAACACCCCTACCACCTTCCAACGTTGTATGCTTGACATCTTCTCTAATATGGTAGAGTGGTGCTTGGATGTGTTTATGGATGATTTTTCTATGTGTGGGGAGTCATTTAGTGATTTCCTATACAATTTGGATAAGGTTTTACAAAGGTGTGAGGACACTCACTTAGTCTTGAATTGGGAGAAGTGTCATATGATGGTTTGAGGGCATAGTTCTTGGATACAAGGTGTCCAACAAGGGTATGGAAGTAGATCCAGTCAAGATAGAAGTCATCTCCAAGCTACCTTCATCGACATCAGTGAGGGGAGTAAGGAGCTTTCTGGGACATGTTGGGTTTTGTCGTTGTTTTATCAAAGATTTTTCAAAAATTGTTAAACCCTTGTCGGAACTATTGAAAAAAGACACTAAATTTTCTTTTGATGATTGATGCTTGAATGCATTTAAAGTACTAAAGGAGAAGCTTAGCTCTGCACCTATTGTGCAGGCTCCTGATTGGAGCCTACCATTTGAGCTAATGTGTGATGCATCAGACTATGATGTGGGAGCTGTGTTGGGTCAATAGTGGGAGTTGTGTTGGGTCAACACAAAGTTAAATCTCCTGTAGTCATATATTATGCGTCCAAAACCTTAAATGATGCGCAACTCAATTATACAATCATATAAAAAGAATTCTTAGCAGTTTTTTTTGCATTTTAGAAGTTATGCCAATACCTAGTTGGGTTGAGGGTGATTGTTTGGACCAACCATTCTGCCATCAAATACTTGTAACAAAAGAAAAATACATTAGGTGGACTTTACAATTACATGAATTTGACATAGAAATCAAAGACAAGGCAGGGGTGGAAAATGTGGTAGCTGATCACCTATCTAGGCTGGAAAGAGTGAATGAAAAAGATGTAGACATCCCTATTGTTGAGGATTTTCCAGATGAAAAACTTTTTGCTATCAAGACTAAGGATCCCTAGTTTGTAGATATTGTTAATTATTTGGCCTGCAAAGAGATGCCTACAGATTGGGGGTATCAAGAAAAGAAGAGATTTTTCCACTCATTGAGGTTTCACATCTGGGATGACCCAATTCTTCTTAAACAATGTAGGGATGGACTTTTGAGGAAGTGTGTACCTATATGTGAGGTTGAGAGCATTTTGTCACACTGCCATTCTTTACCTACATGAGGGCATCACTCTAGCTCTATGACTTTGGCCAAAGTTTTAGAGAGTGGGTTTTATTGGCCAACATTGTTTAAAGATGCACATGATTTTGTTCATCGTCGTGATGCATTTCAACACACAGGTAACATTTCTAAGAAACATGAGATTTCATTAAATGTGTTTCAAGAGGAAGTGTTTGATCTTTGGGGCATTGATTTCATGGGCCCATTCATGTCATCTAATAATAATATCTACATATTTCTTGCAGTTGACTATGTATGTAAGTGGGTGGAAGCAGTTCCAACCTGCACCAATGCTGCTCAAGTTGTGTGCAGATTTGTGAAGGATAACATTTTCTGTAGATTTGGTGTCCCCCGACTGATCATTAGTGATGGTGGATCACATTTCATCAATAGGTAAATCGGAGCCTTACTGAATAAATATGGGGTGAAACACTGAGTGGGTACTGCTTACCACCCACAAACATAAGGCCAGGTTGAGTGAGAGAAGTGAAGAAGATCTTGGAAAGGACAGTCTCGACTAATAGGACAAATTGGAGTTTTGTGCCTAATGACGCTCTGTGGGCATATAGGACGGCCTATAAATCACCTATAGGGATGACACATTTTAGGTTAGTTTATGGACGTGCTTGCCATTTATCAATAGAGCTTGAGCATAAGGTGAAGTGGGCATTGAGAAAGCAAACTTTTGATTGGATGAAGCAGGTAGGAAAAGACTTTTAGAGCTGAATGAACTAGATGAGCTTAGTATGGATTCTTATAAAAGTTCTAGGATTTATAAGGATAGGACAAAGAAGACTCATGATAGGCACATCTTGAATAGGGTGTTTCTTCCAGGATAAAAGGTTCTCCTTTTTAATTCTTGACTTAGTTTACATCTAGGAAAATTGAGGTCCAAATGGAGTGGACCATTTATGATTGAGCAGGTTTTTCCCCATGGTATTGTGAAGATTTTAGATGGGACTAGGTCATTCCTTGTTAATGGACAAAGATTGAAGCACTACTATGATGGGGAAGTGGAGCAGATAATAGAAGAAGTGTAACGTATGGAAATTCATTAGATTCTTGCTCTTAGGAACGTCTAGTCTAGGACGTTAAACAATGATGCTTGTTGGGAGGCAACCCAACCTTATTTTCTTTTTATTCATGTTCATTTTAGCACTGTAGTTGCTTTTTATTCTTATTTATTGAAAAAAAAGTACCTTGACTCATTTGTGGAGTTTGTAGATTTTTATCAGGTCGGTACTACCGAGTCCCCAAGTCAGTAGTATCGAGATTACATCAGAAAGTCACCCGCACAAGAAAGACAGACTTGGTACTATCGACTCTCCTAGTCAGTACTACCAAGTTTCTGAAGATTTTCAAGTGCTTCACAGATAAGCACTCAGTAGTATCGACATCTGAGTCGGTGCTACCAACTTTTTGGTGCTCCCAAGATCGAAATAATGAGATGAAAATTTGAAATTACTGAGCCAGAACTTCCAACTCGGTACTACTGATAGTCTAGTCGATAGTACCAACACATGACATCAGCAATTTGTGGGCACTCGATTCAACGACAGATGTGGTCTTCATTGCATGGTCAATAGAAATGATCTACAAATCAAGTCGGTACTATAGACTTGGACTCGATACCACTGACTCTGATCGATCTGCACTCAAGAAATCATCAAACATCAGCAGTCGATACATCCGAGTCAAGGATTTGTACTTGCAACTCAGTACTACCGACACAAAAGTCAGTAGTGCTGACTCTGCCTGACTCAGCTATATAAGGAGGGGTGGTGAATCTATTTTTTCCACACCACTTCCTCCACTCCTCCTATCACTCAGAGTAGAGATGCACCAGGCACCGATGATATTCATCGAGCCTCTCTTTCCTCATCCTCCTTCTTGCATTATCATCATGGCACCAAGGAGATGCCCTTCTACATCGACAGAGCGTGGAGAGTTGGTCCCTTGACAAACACACATCTAACATCCATCCTCAGAGATCAAGAAAGTTTAATAAGAGTTGCATACGAGGCTGATAATGCCAACGTGATATGGAGATTGTGCTTTGATTTAGTGAGCAAGCTTCACCAACAACATGTGATGGGTGTGTCAAAAGCAACTAATGGAGGGAGACAATCCTTTCTTCAGTGATTGGAAGACTTACCCAGAACTCATCCTTGAGTTCTTGGCATTGCTGGAGGTTCTTGTCGCCCCCGAGAAATAGTTAGGAGGCAAATGGCGGGAAGGAAAAGTTAGTTTCTGCCTCTTCAACAACAACTATTCCATCACTCTGCGGACCTTCAACCACATCTTCAACTGGGCTCACATCCCAGAATGTTCAGCCCCTTCTGATTTTGACTAAGACATGGATTGGGAGTAGCTGACTGAGGTTCTACAGGGCTTCCACATTAGCTGGCATGTCAACTCTATTACTGACATCGAGCACCCCTTTGCTCGAAATCTTCACCATCTCTACACCAACACCATCTTTACTCATTCTGGTCAAGCTCAAGGGAAGGTTCAAAAGGAGGACCTCTACTTCCTCTATAGGCTATTGGAGGGAGAGACTTGTCAACTTTGGGGCCTTCCTTCTCCTCCACATGATATCAATTTAGCGCAACGTGATGAGGAAGGTGTCGATTGTTTTTGGGGGTCTCATCACCCCTATTGCGTTGCATCTCCACCTTGACTTGTCTACCCTCACGTCAATGTAAAATACAAAGAAGTTGGACCTCCAGCACATCCACAAGGTGACCCTCCTCGACTTACACCATAACACGGTGTATGCAAGCTGCACACATCATGGAAAGTTTCGGGAGTGTAGCCTCCCCAACCCCATCTTCAACCTATGAGGAGTAGCCCATCTTCAGTGGTTGCTGGATGAGGGAGAGGAAGAAGACAATCCCAGGGCAGCAACTCATGATGACAATGAGAAGTAACATGATGACGACTCTGACGATGTTGAGGAGGTGGTGGCCACCATCCCCATTACCCGGAGAGCAGTCCCATGCAAATGGGCCCTCACCTACGCTGCCTTGACTTCTTATGTCCTACCTCATTCTTAGGAGGAGCAAGGCCCGTACAACATGGTAGGTATGTATGGGATTCTGTAAGAGATACAGACTGGACAGCAGTAGCATCAGGCGATGCTGGCTGGTGTGCAAGAGATACAAGGACAGTTGTACCAAAACCAACAGGCGATATATGAGAATGAATGCCTTCTCTTGGCCAACCAAGAGAATGTTCACATGTGCCTATAGCGGATGGAGCAGTACCAACATCCCTTCTTTGACCATTACTGTAACTAAGGGTACTTTGGAGGGTACCCACAGCCACCGTAGATGCCACCATCAGACGTATCTTTTCAAGGGATGTTCCCCCCTCATGACCCCAACATGCCATAGCCACCTCCTCCATTTTGAGCAATGGTACCGATGTTCCACCTCTTGAGTGTGAGTATTGACTATGTGGACATAGTCTTATTCAAGCTTGGGGGTGTCGGAACAACATTTTATTTTTTTACCACATTTTTAACTTAGTTGTTTTATGTTTAGTTTGGTTTATGCATTGTTAGGATCCAAACCTATCTAGTGTAATTGTGGAGCAGTAATGCATGGTTGTGTATGTCGATTCATAGGTGTTTCTGCAAAGAAATGCTTGTGTCTTTATAGATTAAATTGTGATATTTGTGAGCAACACCATTTGAGGAAGTGTTTGGTTAAGTCAACTCTAGGGTATAGGATATGAATGAACATCTAAATCTAATGGGAAAGTGAATGAAGATGTTGTTGAGCCTAAGTTGATCAAACCTTTAATGATATCTTAATTGGAAATCTAAGAAATAAACCTTAAGATTACCCTGCGCACAGGTCATTAAAGAGGGACATATCATATTCCTATGAAAGGCATTGTCTCTTAGTTATGTGATTCCACCCATCCTTTCCATCCAATTTTAACTCACCACCTCAAGATGAACAAGAACTCCAACTTATTTCTTTTGATTGCATTGCATGGAATAATAGGTGACATAATACATTAGCTTATCCTTACTTGCATTTGAAGAAGAAAAAAAACAAAGGTTGCATTTATATGCACGAACAACCTTAGTGCATACCATCTTAGTTGCATAGAAATTGCATGTAGATTACATACATTTCATCGCACTCATTTATTTTTGTCATGTGGATTGTAGACTCCATTTGTGAAGATTGAAGCAGGGGCATACCTCCGCATCAAAAAAAGTATGAATTGAAAGATCAAGCAAAATCAATCATGCCAAAGATAATAAAAATTATGGGCTAGAAAAAAAATTAATCTCAAAAAAAATTCTTAAGCAGAAAGTATGTTCCTGAGTCTTCTTGAAGAGATGAATTAATTCACATGATGCATTTGTTTATTTTTTTACAATATCATTTTCTGTTATGAGATAGCTTCATACATGCATCATGTATCAAAAAAAGAGAAAAAGACAGTAGGCATTAGGATTCATACATAACATTCTTTTCACTCATGTAGGTCATCATTTTGTTTGCATAAATAAGTTGGATGTACTTGTGATTCTTCAATTGCCACCCATCTCATATCATTAATTGCTCTCATTGGTAGACCACTTAAATGATTTATCTCCTCATCCATTTTTATAAGGAGATCTACTTCTAAGTAGTTGGTGGTTAGGAGAGAGCAATTTAGATTAGGGAATCACATAGTGCACCAAGCAAATGCCTCAATAATTATGATATTAACTGCTTTCTTGATAGTGTTCATTGATCAAAAGGTGGATATCTTCTATAGAATTTTTTGGTCGTTGTAGAGCAGTTTTTGGTTCACTGGTCATTGGAGGCCAGTTCAGGGATTGTTCGGTGGACATGATTAAGAAAAGAGTTCATGTGTTATATCCTTTTTCTGACTTACATCAAACAAATTCAAGTGTAGTGTTGCTCGAGGACGGGCAACATTTAATCTTAGGGGAGTTTGATGCATGGATTTTTAGTCATTTTTACAGGCATATTTTCCTTGATTTTATGTGTTTATTTGTCATTCATTTGATTAATTATGCATGAAATGCTATTAATGGTCTATTCTACCTAAATACATCAAATTATATAATTTTTTCTGTTTAAGATGATTTAATATTTATCCTGAGCATTTATCCATGTTCTTGTGCATTTTCAAGTATAATCAAACTTCACAGACACGGTGCTATCGACACCAAAAGTCGATGGTACCGACTTCACATCAGTACTGGACCAGAAAAGACATGCCCATACTCGATACTACCGACACTCAAATTTGGTAGTACGGAAACCTCGTCAGTATAGCACAAGGATGAATCGTAGAAACTCCGTACCACTGAGTTCACAAACTCGGTACTACCAAGATGACATTAGTAAAGCAGAGCTCAAGAGACCTAACGACTCGGTGCTATCAAAAAAAAAATTGATAGTACTGACATTGTTATGAATTGTGTCTACCCTAGGAATACGGTACTACCGACTACCGACTCGGTACTACTGAGTTTGCTCGATCAGGAAAATCTAAAGATAGCAATCTAATCCAACGGTTGGTGTTATTTCATACATTAAGTGATACCTATGACTTGAGGGGAGTTTGGATAGACCAGAGGAGGCAGCCGTTTTCTATTACAGGACACTAGAGAGAGAGAAGAGAAGAGCAAGGAACTAAAGGCTTCACTCAGGACAATCCGAGCACCTCTGAAAGGCAAATTTGCAGTCAAAAGATTGAAGATTGCACACACGACGTAGAGGATCATCCGGATCAGCTATTCTCCAAGGGTTGGTTAGTTTTTCTAATGTTTCCCTCATTTTTCTCTTTCTCTATCATGTATTCATCAATGAAAACCATGTGGGTCTAAACCCCTTAATTCTTTAGGACTCGAGAAGCCCAGATATGCATTGTAATTGATTTCCATGTATTAATGTCATCTTTGTCCCTATTTTCTGGATATAAATCTATGAAGTTGTCTTGTTCTGTTTATGCCTAATCTACATAGATACATTATTAGACCCTAAATCATTTTAGGAGAGAAGGTAAGGGTTGGAAAGCATAGATTTACCCATTTATTGCACCCCTTGGGAAAGGTGGAGAATAAATGGGAGGAGAAACCCAGAGATTAATCATAAAACACCTAACTAATAAACTAATTTCTATGAAAATGGGATTGACATTAGAATAGGTAGTGAACTATGATGCGGGAGTGGATGGTTTCGACTACATGCTCTTTATCTAGAGATAGGGGTCATAGATATTTGTGTGTGGAATAAATTGCAATGTTATCTGTGGTGAAACCATAGTCCTGACGAATTCCCTAAAATCTAAGTAATTTAATTGTTAAGCTTGTTTTGTTCTCAATCATTTCTTTTCAATCAAACCAATTCACTTTCACCGACCTAGCTGATTAGAACATAGTTAGTAGTAGTCTTCTAGAGAACATTTCCCTGTGTTCGACTCGAGCCTCAAAAAGTCCTATATTATTTTGATACATTCACTTGTGTATAACACACGGTAAACACGTGTCAATAGAGTAAAAAATGAAGTGTAATCAGCTATCCATATTACTATGGACCAAGTGTCTAATTGAAATAATCATTATAGGTGGTCTAGTTCATTCTATGATGACTAGTGGTAAATCAACAATCAATATTGGCCAAAGTGAATTGATGCCTCAGTTGAACTCTAGTTTTAATATAGGTGATCATATAGAGAGTCACAATTCCCAAAAACTATCTACATGGTTGAAGTATATTTGACTATATTCATTAGTCCAACACTACTCGCTATTTGAATATTGCTTGGTCAAACTTAGAGTGTAAATAATAACTCAATGAATACTTCTTGTTTGAACTAAAAGTTCAACAAAATAAATCTCATTTGAGATTTTTGTTTGACTGAAAAATCAACATACTAGTCACTAACCCAATCTTCCAAATTGATCTCTAACTATTTTTGTATTAATCCAAATGGTTCCTTAGGACAATATTTAAAATTACTCTAATTTCCCCCCTCAAATCAAAATTTTCTTTTACAAAATAAAAGCAAACTACAAGTACTTGTTTGGGATTGCATATAAAATACCAAAGTCATATACTTTTCATAAAGCCCATATTGAGCTCATATCTGACTCTGATTATCCTAAATTACTTAATAGCGATGTTACAACAAAAAACCTAAAAATTACACACTCATCAATATATATTATATAAATTGCCTTGCACTTACAAATCCAAACCTGATAACACCCAAATTTACATATTTATACTAAGCATTTATCTATGGTTTTGTGTCACTATAGCCTTAATATGCCCAAAATATACTATGTTTCTTATCTTTTAGTAATTTATATCTTTTCACAGATAAAGTCACTCAAATAGCCAATTTTGGGACTTGCAGGCACCAAACCTAAAAAGACATCCATTCTCTAAGCTTTCTTCCCAACACATGGTTTCTGGAGCAGCTAGGATTCCATCCATCGCAATTGTGACCGTGGTTTGCAGGACCGCGATCAAGGCATCCACCTCGACCGTGACCCAAATTGACACCGCAATTGCAAGGTCGACCGTGACCGTGGTAAGCAGGACCACGACCGTGGCATCCACCTCGATCGCAACCTGAATCGACACTGTGATTCCAAGGTCGATCGTGACCAAGGCATACACTGCAACCGTGGGGTCGGCCATGATAGCATAATCAATCGTGATAGCATTCCAACTGTGACTACGACCTAGCAAGCTAGATCACGATTGTGGCATCCACCTTGACCGAGTCATCGACTGCGACTATGGATCTGACCTCGATCGCGGTGCGTCCTCGCCTGTGGGTCTACCTTCACCTATAAATGCCTACCCCCTTACAACCAGGAGGGGGTTTAGTGGGGGGATCGCGAGTTACAAGTTCCGATCTGGGGAGTTTCCACCTTGTGGTTCCAACTCCTCTTGGTTCCCATATCCCCGTGGGAGAGTTCGAAGGACCTGGAAAGGCCGGCGAACTCATCCTACACCCGTCTCTTTAGTTAGATTCCATCCATCATCACTTCCACATCCGTTCACCCATTTCCCACCATTTCAAGCCATCTTCCACCTCCACACATCCACCGAGCTGTTGTTTGGGGTGGAATCAAGGAGAAAGGAGGCCGAGGAGTCTGGAAGATCAAGGAGAATGATCTAAAGATGAGATTCAGCCTATAGAAAGGCTAGGGAGCGAGAGCCACCTCTCCTCTATAGGCTAAATCCCTTCTACTTGTCCTTTCTTCTACTGTTCTTCTTTGTTTCTGTACAAATGATGTTCTTTCATCTTTGTTCTATGTCAACTACGCTTGTCCATGGCTAGTTGAGCTCCTTCTTGGCTATGTAGCCCGTTTTGGGCATATTTATGTACTTTTACCTTAAGCAAGTAGTTTTATTTCAGATTTAGTACAGTTGTTGTTCTATCTTCTCTTTGTGGTTATGATTGTTAGTTTGGTTGATTTCTTTCTTGCTTGAGCTTCTATGCCTATATCGTGAGATTTGTTGTAGAAATAGATAAGAGAAAATGGTTTGATCAAAATCTGAAAGGAGGACAGGTCAAGGTCGTCTGTTCCTAACATCCCAGAATATTCTAGACCTGAGAGTATATCTAGAATATTCTAGGATGTTGGTTTATCATCCTCGAGAGAGGCTTCATATCATCGATGGGTGTTAGTCACACTACACGAGAGTGAGTGGGATGACCCCACAGGAACTGATACCACGATGTGTGCTATGTTTGGATGAAGATTGCTTGTTGGGGTGTTTGAGGGCTGTCTATGCCCGAGAACAGGTGCATAGACTACACAACTTGTGGTTACATAGCTAGGAACTCCTCCTCTCTGATTAGTAGAATCCTATGGACTCTGTTTTGTTTTGTTTTCTTTGTTTTTTTATTTTGTGACAATCTGCTAGACTAGTTCTAGCTCCATACTTTTTATCGACTATCAAATTGTCTTATCTGGATTAAGGGAGAGATCTTAAGCATTCTAAACATCCCCATGTCTCTGAGTTCGACCCCGTATATCTACTTCAACCCCGTAATAAAGTTGTGTGGGTCCTTGAAGGTTTTGGGTTATAAATTTAAACGTTCGATTCCTTCTGAGTCTACCTCCCTTCCGGACGCGCGATTTATGCCGATCAACTTTTTGGCACCGTTGTCAGGGACATGGTTTTCCATGTTTACACGCCTAAGGATTTTGCTCTGTCATCCTTAAGCCCATATATATGCATAGTTCCTGCTTTGTTTTAAGCATACTTGTTCATATATATACTGAATAGCTTTCCTTTTTCTTATAATTTTCCACTCACGGATCTTTCTTCTGCAAGGCAAGTCATCTTGTCCACATGTTCTCCTAAATTTTTTTGTAGTTTTGACTGCTGAAAAATAATAGAAAGTTGTGCCTAACAACTCATCGAGTTATATTCACCCCCACCATCGCCATATGTAGATACTCCAATAACAGAGACTGCCAGTCAGCACCTGACTTCCATGTTATCAAGGGATCAAGAACTAATTAAGATAGTGGAGATGGTCTAATAAAGTGTCAACACCCTCACCTACTTAGCTCCTCATCTCCAAGAAATTGTCGATCCCCTCCAATAGCTACTAGAAAGGCAAAATCACCAACTCCAAGTAGCCACAGTGATTGCAGACTGCAATAGAAGCATACTTCAAACTACTGAGCAAGGACTCATCCAAGCACATCATTTTGATACAGAAAATCTACAATAAGAGTGCAAGGCGGGATTGGTGGATCTTGAAAGCATTGTTGTACAAGTCCAATAGCTTCATGATAAAGATGTTGAACAAGGCAGGAAGCTTCAAGAGCTCATCAATTTGGCTACCACATAGTTGCAAGCTCCACTGCCTGACAATGAAGATTTTAGTCATTAAGAACACTCCATTGGGTCTGAAGTGGAGTATGCCTCACCATCCTATTAAGACCATCAACTAGATTCATCAGGATTTTTCTGTGAAGACAAACCCACTTGGGGAAGCCCTTCATTTTATCCAGATGATTCAACTGATCGACCAATGGGAAATACAAGCCACAAGCATGAATGGTTTTATGATGACGATGATGAAGACTCTTATCCTCTCCAGAATAGTCAAACAACCTCACAACCAGAAAGTTGGTTTGAGGAACCTGATTCAGACATCAATCCAGACCAGGTTGATAGCTCTCACATTGAAACTTGTCACTTTACCTTGAGCAGTACGCCAATCATGGTTTGGAACAATTTGTTCGATGACAACAACGATGACAATTTCTCAAATTAGAGCAATGAATATACCGATGATGGCGAGTCGGAGCAGCATGAGCTGACATTTACCACCATTCCCTTAAAAGTCTTGGTGGATATCGATGGAGCAGGATGGACAATCCACTACAACATGATTGATGATCATGAAGACACCCTGGACCCCACAGAAGGTGACAAGCTTGGGGTGGTAGAACCACAAATAGATTCTTCTAGGGACACTTCTTGTTCAAAAGATGATTGGATGACTCAGATGGTACATGAAAATTTATTTGAGCATCCAACCTCAAGTTTAGAGATGGATAAAGGAGAGATGAGTCCTCCAAAAGACATCCAGCCTATCCCCTCTGTCTCATCCTGTGTCGACATCTTAGGGCCTTCCTATTCGGATTCATATCTTGGGAGGTACCTTGAAGATGATTTGACAACAAATTCATCCCAGTGCAGTTCAAGTCAATACCAACACGAAAACGACTTTGTCGAGTCAGCAGATTTTATTCCTCTTTTCCAGACTCGGAAGTGGCCACCTCTCTACATATTCTGCCACTACATGTTGAGCCCGAGCAACGAGATACAGGTAACTCTAAACCCAAAACTACGAATTTGGGATCCAAATATAGGAGTTGTAGGGAAGCCACCCCCTACTACCTACACATTTTCCCTTTAATTTTAAAGTTTTAAAATTTTACATAATAAAGTCAATTTAAGTTTTGTCTTTCCCCTAACTACTAAAATTTAGTTTCCTTAACATCATCTAGATTTCTTGTAACTCTTTACCATTACATGCATTTCCATCTCTCAACCCTGACAGCTACCTTTGGTCTATCTCTTTGTAAGAAGTTAATTGATATATCTTGTTACTCTTCTATGGTGCTTTGGTTCTTATGCTACCTTCAAAAACTTTCCACCTTTGTTTCATCTTGTGTTAGTGGGTTAAGACCGCGACCGCGGTCAACAACCAAACCACAATCACGGTCCGAGGGCAAGGATCGGGACCGCGGGTGAGCTTGTGCCTCGACCGCGACCGTGGGTCAGCGTGACTGTGATCACGGTACCCATGACCTGGATGAGCTTTTACGACCTGACCAATTCGCACGTCGGTTTGTCTCCACCTTTTTGACTGATTGTAGCCCTTTTGACCAAATATTTTGCCTTTTTGATCGGGTTTCCCGCACCTTTTATGGTTTTTCCACCACCTAGCACGTGGTTGGGCATTATTGGGCATAAGGCAGAACTATGCGCTCAACCTATAAATACCCCTGGGCGGAGCCATCCTCTCCTCGTTGTACCCCCGAGCTTTCCCATCGCCATGTGTCTCTCTTCTCATTTCCCTCTTCCTCGTATTTTCAATCGTTGGCTACTAGGAAAGGAGAAGGTGCATAGGCATCTACATTAGCAGCCATGGCTAGACCGCGACCACGGTCTTAAAGCAGTGGAGCAGCAACAGCCCCTAGCCCCTCCCCACCACCCGCAACCTCAAGTTACAACCCCTGCTCCGCCAACCGTCTGCTTCAGGATGCACCAGCTCTTATGATCTCAATCACGGCCAGGATATAGATCACGGTCACCCCTATCGCGGGCAGATTGGTGATCAAGGCTACTGAGGTGGTCGCGGTCGCGGTCAAGTTACAAGCCACGGTCTCGGTCGTCATGGTCGTGGTCATCTCAACTACTTTGATCGTTGTCAACCAAGTCGCGGTGTCCAAGCCACCTTAGCGGTCGTGGTCAACACTACGGTCGCGGTTGGAGTGCCTTGGGGTGGCAGTGCCAAGCCCTCACCACGATCAAGTCAACTTGATCTTCTACTAGAAAATAGGCACTATGGACGTAATGAAGAATAGATTTAAGAAGCTCAAGAAGACTATCACGTGAAAGAAAGGGGGAGGAAGTTCCTCATCACTATCAGAGTACGGGAGCTGATATCCACACCATGCCACATGAACCACAAACCCAGTATATGAAGATGAGGCTATTAATTTTGATGTCAGTCCACAACACTTGTTGCCATCGTTACTGTATAACTATTGTTTTGAGCCATTCTGGTTTTGCTTTGGATGTTGTGTAACCTCCTATTTCTTCATGGGGCAAGACCATCTCACATGCCCAAGACTACACTTCAAGCACGTCCTTAGATCATAATGTGCCTAGAAGGCCCGATCAAAAACACTACCCCAGAACTATTTTCCTGAACTGGTGGAAAACTATGAACTCTCCCCTTGGTAGGAGACCATTGTGACTGCACATGTGTCCTTGAATCAGAAACTGTTGACATGTGTTGTTATTATTGGCATTGTGGGGGAGCAGAAAACCTCTATTTGTTGAAACTTCTTAACTGATGTCCCTAAAACTGGGATAACCTCTTCCTTACACTAGCTTCTTGATGTTCCATCATTGTCCTCTCTACCCTCATAATAGACTCCACAGAGGTGGAAAAATTCTCACAGAACTCCAAAGCAGATGTTCTCCTTGCCAACTTGGCATTCAAACCCTTCTCAGACCTCCTAATCCTCTCCTCTTTCAGCATCATGTGAGGACAAAACCTCAAAAGCTCCATGAACTTCACCTCATAGTCATTCACAGACCACGGCCCTTGGTGCAAACACTCAAACTAATCCATCTTCTCCTCCATGTACATTTTTGGGAAGTAACAACTAATAAACTCCCATCGAAACTCTCCCAACTAATCACCTCACCGGGTCTCTTTTTTTATTCTATGGCCCACCACTGTGCAATACTGTCCTTCAAGAGGTAGATCGCATGTTTCACCATCTTCTTTAGAGATATTTCAGATTGTGAACACCTTCTCTAACTCCGTCAACCACATATATGCTTTTTTCAGGTCAGATGTGCCTACATAGTCTGTGGCTCCCATACACTTCAACCTCTCAAAGGTCTTCCCTAGACCCTGTAACTCAACATTTGGGGTAGGTACTCTATCATCCAGATGCATAATCGTCGCCATAAGATGTCCAAAAATATACTGAAAAGATGGACCCACTATGATCTTAGGGTCAAACAAAGGTGGAACATGATGTTCTGGCCCCATGTTGGGTACTCTTCTTTCTTGTATCTGTATCCTACTACCACCTCTTTGTGCCACAAAACTACTCTCAACATGTTCTTCATGTTCTCCATACATATCTACATAGCCATAAACCATGGTTAGATATGTTGGATATGTAAGAACATACACAACATCCTAAGTCTTATGTCCCTCTCGACTCAGCAAACTTATGGCTCTCATACCACCAAATATGGCAACCTACCATGCTAAATGAGATTACTCAAAACCAAATCAATGTTTCAACACTGAATAACCATGCTACTAAAATGGTGGAGAATTAAAACCAAAAAAGTATCCAAACATATCAAAAGAAGCATTTGCACATAGGTCCAACTTCATATATATTTTCTTACCAGGTAACTTTACATGAGATCAACAAACTCAGCCACAACCTATGTACAAAAAATATTCTAAATATTTATAAAGTTAACATTTCCCAAGGCATACAATCAAAATCTTGAGTTGATATACACGATATACAAATCCTTCCTCCTGGTCCTGAGAGTACATGGATGACTCTAGAACTCTACACTAAACCACACCAACCTCTTGAGCTCTACTGATCTCCAAACTGGGCCTTCTCACCACTATGAGTCCACCAGGGTGTGGAAACCCACCAATATGATCTAACCTCTAACAACATGTATTTCTTACAAGAAGGTTATACAATTAAAGCAATCAAGTCATATAGTTTGACAGAATAGGAATGATGAGAAGTATGTATACAAAATGTTCAAGCATAATTAAAGGTTACATGTATAGGTAATTGAACTAAAAGGTTTATAATCACATATAATGCTAGCAGGAAAGCAAGAATTGATCACATATAATGTGATTTGCCAAAGAAACCTAATAATTATACTATGTGGCTGAGTTACTGATTTTGTGTACCACTCAAACTAATAATTGACCACTGTGAAGTCACAACCAACCTCAAATAACATCTAAGATGTTCAAAATCCTCAAGATCTTTTGCCCTCAGTCAGTATGAGTAACGACTACAGTGGTACATCGACCTAACTAACAACAACCTGGTCCATCTTGGGTACACAAGTCATGGCACCAACAACCAGGATAATCAACCCTCAAATCTGAGTTACGGCTACATCTGCTCTCAATCATATCAAAATCTGAGACATGACCTCAAGCGATCTCTAAACCTTGAAAATCTGGATGACAAGGATACATTTATCCATCACCCATACTCAACAGTATACGACTTCGATCTCTATTTTGGATTACTTGTTTCACTATCCAACAAATTCTAATGTTGCAATAGTTCTATGATCATAGGATATACATGATCAAGATTACACTTGATTAATTATGTCAGTTATGTATTTTGACTACATCAATCAAGTTACATATAAGATTCTATGTAATTCTTGTATAATAAATTGTATACTGCAACTTAAAAAGATATTAAATGCCTAAAAAATATTTCGTGTTACTCCATTGTGGTATACTGATCCATCATCATCCAAAAAGAGGATTAAACCTCCAACTAGGGCACAAAATAACCTAAAAATCCATTTATAAAAAATCAGTAATAACTTCCTGTAGGAACATAATTATCCTCCTACATTTTTCATAGACTCTAACAAGTTATAAACAATATCTCATCTAAAATTTTAGCATAACATTCCATCATACTTAAAAGTTGTAATGTTTCTAAGAACTAGGCATTTATATGTCTGAATCCTAACATGAATGAGCTACTTTTAGTACTGTGTTTCCATCCAAATGTCATTTCAGCAACATAACATAAGATAAAAGTATTGTAACCACAATAGCTTAACCACTATACAACAAAGGTTAATGTATGAGTTGTTTTTTATGCATTGGGTACCAAAACAACACCTATATGAAATATTTAGGAGTTATTACACCTATATTTCTAATTTTAAACCTTGCATGTTTAAAGAGAAGCTTTTTACAGAATAAAATTGTTTATAAGGTCTAAGGAAGGCTTAAGAAATCGTATAATCATCATTTTCTTGTCAAACAATACACAAAAGACCATCTTTTCTCGTATTACGGGTTTTCTAGAACAAGATTTACATAAAAAGGATTATGAGTAGGCAAGAAATGTATTAGAAGTTATATCACTTTCTTGAAGGGTGAAGGAAAATGTCTGAACAACAAGGAGTCACGAAGAAGAGAAGGAAAGACCCAAACTTCATACCAAAATCTCCAAGATAGCTCCTATCTTCAAGAAAGGGGTAGATCTAGAGCAAAAGAGAAGAAAGAGGGTTCTTAATCCATATGCTTGAGTTTCCAGTAAGGAACACCATGGATTCCATCCATGAAAGAAGAGACAAGAAGGGGAAAAAAGAAAAAAAAAAGTTAGGAGGGAAGATCTTATGTGTAAGAAGTAAGGGACTAAGCAAGAAAGCTTCAAACGGTCCTAAAAAGAGCAAAATCTGAGGCTTGCACCCACATGCAACCACAATATCACAAAGCATTGACCTCAAGAATCTTCTCCTTCATCAACCTGTGGTTTCCAATGGTCTCCCACAACATGAATGTGCTTGGGGTAGAAAGGTTCTTTCGAAGGAAGGGGGGTATTTATACGTAGGATGAAAGAGAAAGGAAATCAAAGGTCAAAATTGCGCTTGTATTGGTCAAAGGCTAGGTTTCCCTCTGATTTTCACAACAGAACCTCCATCAATCTGTTGGCATCCAAGAAAAGTGTTGGTTTATGAACATGCAAAACTTCCATTAGAAGGCACACCCAGAACAACCATCAGAAGGCACACCCTAACCAACCATCAAAAGGTACACCCAAACAAACCTTTAGAAGACACACCCAGAACAACCATCAGAAGGCACACCATGACCAACCATCAAAAGGCACACCCAGACCAACCATTGGAAGGCACATGTTGTGTGATTTCTACATCATCTTTTCACATGCTATCACACACAAATTTGGTTCATTCTGATATTATTTAGCCTCTTTTCATATTACTTTTTCCATCTTTCTATTACTTTACCCATCCCATAATTTGCATTGCAGATAAGTTATAAGAAAGGATGATTCCAGAGTTTAATTCTCCTAAAATAGCACAATGCATGACGTGCATATCAGATGAACGGCATGCATCACTTCAGAAGAATTTGCGATTCACCCAGATAGCAATGCGCACAACGTGTCTCGGCCTCGAGCACGGCATGCGAGTTTCCAGAAAGGCGAGAAAAGCAAATGCACGGCATGCACCTGGGAATTTCAACTTAGACAACTTCCTGGAAAGTTGCACGGCATGCACTACTACAATGCAAGCCGTGCACCTGGAGATGTCGACCAAGTGCAACTTTCTAGAAAGTTGTACAGCGTGCATTTCTGCTGCACATGTCATGCGCAGTACATCCTAGAGTAACTAACAAAGCTTTTGCACGACGTGCACTTACGGTGCACGACGTGCACCTGGTAGCTTTAGCAATTCAGAAATTATGAGTTTTTGTTTCAAAGAGAGAGGGAACTTAATGGGTGGTTATGCGTGGTCATTTATGTCAATTCCCTTATCCCAGAGCAAGCCTAGAGCAGAGGAGGGTGATTTGGATGAGAAAAGAGGTAGTTCCTTGCAAAAGAAGCTCATTTCTTCTTCTCTTCTTCACCATAGTCTTCTCCAAGGTGCAACCAATCTTCCCCAGCCTCGTGCAGCTTCTCGAGAGAGATGGTTTATTTTGGAGCATCTAAAGAAGGATAATTTCATCCCCAAGCCAAAATTTCTCCTTATTTTGGTTACATCTTCAGATCTCTTCATTTTACCCCCCTCTAAATCATGTTTAAAACTAAATTTTATGTAGAAAATCTACCAAGCATGATTATGGACGAGTAATCCCCTTTTCTTAGGCATGGGAGAGTAGCTCCCATGTCATAGCATGTAAGGAACATGATAATTTTGTACTAAATGCTAAGTTGCTTGTTTTTCCACCTTGAAAGTATAGGTTTTATCATCTCTTGCATGTATTGATGGCCACTTTATATGCATATGTTCTACTTTCTTGCTTGATCTGAGAAGTTAAGTAGGAATGTATGGAGGTGCTCTTCTTGGAAACTCTTTTTCTACCACGAGAGTGGAGATAAATGAGTTGAGGAACAGGTTTTGATCAAAAATGAAATTTATGCATGAGAATGTGACTTTGAGTTGAGATCGTTGTGCTTACACCGGGATGTGAAGTGAAACACATCTTTCTTTTAAAACAAGTGCTTATGTATGTTTAGATTTTCATGCTCCTATGATGTGTTATGATATGTGAGTGAAATTCTAATGTCCAAGATCCATTAATCTTTGAATCTAAATACCTTTAGTAATCTTTTCATTGCTTGTTTAAATCTGAATTTCTACAAATTAGATAAACTTCACCATCCTTTTTTAAAATCGATCTAGATTGTTGAACTTTAGTGCTGTTGCACTCAATTAATTACTTAAGCTTCTTATGTTTGACCTTGACTACACTACCTCTGTATACTTATGTATATTGGTTAAAGTTGGGTAAACTATCCTAGTTGGGATTGAAACTCATTAGCCTAGATAGCCAACAAGATTTTGGTGTCGTTTCCGGGGAGCTACGGTAATTTAATTGGAGTAATAAGTGCTAATTAGTATTCAAGACTAGATCATCATTTCCATTTCCATTTTCAAATTTCCTTGTACCTTTTAGTTATGTCTTTAATTCCTCTTGCTAATTTTCAGGTTGTATGCGTCGCTCACAAAGGGGTCTTCAAACATCCGCGTTATTAGACCTTGAAATCGAGTGTACCCTTTCAAGCTTAAGAAGAGCAAGGAGAGTAGAACCACCACTGCTAGGAGGTATTTCACCATCATCGCCATCACCATCTTCTTCACCCTTTGAGGAAGCTATGCCAAGTGATCCAATCATGGAGGACGACCGTCCTTTAAAGGACTTCGCAATGTCGGTCGCCACAAACATTTGTGGGGCCATTGACCTGCCTGTAGTAGAAGCGAACAATTTCTCTATTTCTCCTTCTATGATGTAGATGATACAACAGAATCATTTTGAAGTTATAGCTAATGAAGATCCAAGTCTTCATGTTGCCGAGTTCTTAGAATATCTAAATACTTTCTGAATCAACGGGGTATCTGCTGAAGGAGTGAGACTTATGCTTTTTCCCTTCACCCTAAGAGATAGAGCCAAGGCATGGCTCTTGTCTCTTCCAAAGAAGTCAATCAAAAGTTGGGACCAACTATTAAATGCTTTCCTTGCAAAGTATTTCTTACCTAGAAAGACAACCCAACTAAGAAATCAGGTCACAAAATTCTCTCAAAATGAGGGAGAAACTCTATATGACACATGGGAACAGTTTAAGGATCTTTAATGCCTTTGACCACACCATGGTTTGACCAACTGGCTGCTACTTCAAACTTTCTATAATGGACTGTTCTACAACACCTGGTTGACACTGGATGCTGCAACCAATGGAGCGTTGATGACTAAGTCTTATAGAGAGGCTTTTGACATCATTGAAGACATATCGCTCAATCATTGCCAGCGGGGAGGAGACAGGGGAGCAAAATCAGCCTCCACAGCTAGTCCTTCCACCAGGAAGCAAGGAGGAAAACATATTGTTGATGTCATTGATCTTATTGCTTCCAAACTTGATGTTCTTACACAGAAATTCAAGAACATGACTACTATGCAAATTCAATCAGCTGAAGTTATATGTGAATCTTGTGGAAATGCAGGGCATACTTCTTCTTCATGCTTTGCCCCTAATACAATTGAAGGGAGCTTTGAACAGGTCAATGTCATTGGAATGCAAGGGAACTAGCAATACAATCCCTATTCTAATACATACAATCTGGGATGGAGAGATCATCCTAATTTCTCCTACTGTAACACAAGCAACACTCATAACTTCCAACAAGGACAACAACAGCCGCAACAACAACAACATTTCAATCGACAAGGGAATCTGTTGGGTTTTAATAATAGGGGTTACCAGCAGCCAAAACAACCCCAAAGTTCTTCTTTAGAATCCATGATGGAAAAATTTATGTCTACACAAATGCAACAAAATGAAGAACTCCAGGGAAATGATAAGCTATTGAAAGATGCTATTGGTCAACTTTCTGCTAAAGTGGATGGTATTTACACTCACACTAAGATGTTGGAGAACCAAATAACACAACAAGCTCTAGCACAACAAAGGAATCCACAATCTGGTTCTCTTCCAAGCCAACCAGAAGTGAACCCAAGGCAACAAGCTAATGCAATTACTCTAAGAAGTGGAGCTGAAACTGAGAGATCTTCTCCACCCAAAGAGAAGAACATAGAGGTAGCTGATGAAGAGGAGTCCAACACTCCTAATTGCATCAAAGAGAAAGTTATGGTAGAAACACCACCTTCTTTCAAGGCCACTGCACCTTTTCCTCAAAGGCTTACCAACAAGAAGGAAGACCTCAAGTTTAGGAAGTTTATGGACATTCTCAATAAACTACATGTCAATCTTCATTTTGCTGAAGTTATTGTCGAGATGCCTGCTTATGCTAAGTTCCTAAAGGATATCTTAACTAAAAGAAGAAAGGTTGATCAAGCTAAAATAGTGATGCTTTTGGAGAGAGTGAGTTCTATTATTCAAAACCGCCTTCCACAAAAGCTTGATGATTTGGGAGCTTTTACACTACCATGTAAGATCAACAATACCACTTTTGACAAAGGTCTGGTAGACCTTGGTGCTAGTATTAGTCTCATTCCATCTACCTTATGGCAAGAACTGGATCTTAGAGATTTGAAGCCAACAAAGATGGCTATTGAGTTAACCGATCATTCTATTAAATATCCAAATGGTATAGTGGAGGATGTACTAGTGTAGATCAGAAAGTTCTATATACCATGTGATTTTGTTGTTCTTGATATGGTGGAGATCCCTTCCAATCATGTTATTTTTGGAAGACCATTCTTGAGGACTTCCAGATGTCTTGTTGATGTTCGGGAAGGAAAGCTCACTACGTGTTGGTGAGGAAGCAATGGAATTCTCTATTTATGATACTATGAAAGCACCTACACGTGTTGAAGAAATCTATTTGTTAGATACTATAGATCCAATTGAGGAAGATAATGATGATATTGTTGATTTGATGATTAATTTTTGTGATGATGATGTGGCTGAAATCAACAAATCTCAAATTCCGGGAGCACTTCCTACTTCTAAAGCACAAGCTATTAATGAGGATGTTTTACTAGTTGATGACAAGGTTGATGAAGGTACAATAGGGAAAAAGGTAGAACTAAAATCCCTTCCACCCGGGCTGAGGTATGCATTTCTTGACCCAAATTCTACATCCCTTGTTATAATAAATGATGAATTAACCAATGACCAAGAAAATAAATTACTTGTCGAACTGTGTTTGTATAAAGACGTCATTGGTTATTCCATAGATGGTTTAAAAGGCATTCATCCTTCAATCTGTATGCATAGAATAAACATGGAAGATGATGCTAAACCAACAGTTGAACCACCTAGGTGCCTAAATCAAAATATGCTTGAAGTGGTAAAGAAAGAAAATTTTAAATTAATTGATGCTAGAATCATTTATCCCATTAGTGACAGTCCATGGGTTATTGCCATCCACGTGGTTCCTAAGAAGGGGGGTGGAACTATCATTAAGGGAGACAATGACGAGTTAATACAAACACACATAGTAACGGGCTGGCATATGTGTATTGACTACCAACGACTAAATAAGGCAACCCACAAGGATCATTTTCCGTTGCCTTTCATTGATTTGATGCTTGAACGCCTCGCTAAGCATTATTACTTTTGTTACTTTTGGATGGGTATTCCGTATTTTTTCAGATCCCTATTTATCCACCCGACCAAGAGAAAATCACATTCACTTGTACTTATGGAACATATGCCTATCGTTGTATTTCATTCGGTCTTTACAATGCTCCCGTGACATTCCAGTGGTGTATGATGGCCATATTCTCCAATTTTATTGAAAATATAATGGAGATTTTCATGGATGACTTTAGTGTATATGGTGATTCCTTTGATCAATGTTTATTGAGCATGTCTTTAGCCTTAGCCCACTGTAAAAAGGTTAACCTAGTACTAAACTGGGAGAAGTGTCATTTCATGGTACAATTCGATGTACTACTAGGACATGTTGTTTATAACAAGGGTATTGAAGTGGACAGGGCAAAGGTTGAAGCCATTGAAAAGATGTCTACCCCATCTTCAGTTAAAGATATTCACAACTTTCTTGTCCATGTAGGTTTTTATAGAAGATTCATTAAAGATTTCTCTAAGATTACAAAACCTTTGTGTTCCCTACTTGCAAAAGATGTCGAGTTCGTATTTAATGATGATTGCCATGCAGCCTTTTCTAAGCTCAAGGAGGCCCTCATTTCAGCCCCAATTATTCAACCTCCGAATTGGGATTCTCCTTTTGAACTAATGTGTGACACATGTGATTATGCAGTGGGAGTTGTTCTAGGACAGCGGAAGGACAAGAAACTCCATGCCATTTATTATGCAAGCAAAACCCTTGATGAAGCATAGATCAACTACACAACCACGGAAAAGGAGATGCTCACCATTGTATATGCTTTTGACAAGTTTCGACAATATTTGGTGGGATCTAAGGTGATTGTATATACTAATCATGCTGCCATAAAGTACTTACTGAACAAGAAAGATGCCAAACCACGTATTATTCATTAGATTTTTCTTCTATAAGAATTTGATCTTGAGATCCGGGATAAGAAAGGTACATAAAACAATGTAGCTGATCATCTTTCTAGATTAACCACTGAGGTTGGAGATCCATTGCCCATTGAAAATCTCTATGCGTTGTCATCTACTCAAGCACCATGGTTTGCAGATATTGCCAACTTTCTTGCTACCAGGCAACTCCCACCTAATTTGACGTATCAACAAAATAAAAAATTCTTTCATGATGTGAAATTATATTATTGGGATGATCCCTTATTATTCAAGCATGGAAGTGATGGGCTAATCCTTCGATGCATTGTTGAAGAAGAAATCCCAAACATTATTACTGAATGTCATGCCTCTCCTTATGGAGGCCATTTCAGAGGGGAGAAAACTGCTACTAAGATACTACAAGCTGGTTTCTATTGTCCCACACTATTCAAGGACGTTAATCTATTTGTAAAATCTTGTGATAGATGTCAAAGAATAGGAGGTATATCCCACTGTGATGACATGCCCCTCAACTCTATCTTAGAGGTTGAGGTGTTTGATGTATGGGGAGTAGATTACATGGGACCATTCCCATCCTCTTGTGGGTATCAATACATTCTTGTTGCTTGCAAATACGTGTCCAAGTAGGGTGATGCCATTCCAACCCAAGCGTCGGATGCCAAATTTGTAGTAAAACTTTTTCAAAAGATCATTTTTCCTCAGTTTGGAGTCCCTCGAGCTGTAATTTCAGATGGAGGCACTCATTTTGCTGAAAAATAATTCAACAACATTCTCTCTAAGTATGGTGTAACTCATAAGATCTCCACGCCATATCATTCTCAAACTTTTGGGCAAGTAGAGGTATCAAACTGGTAGCTAAAGAGCATCCTTGAAAAGATTGTTTCTAGTTCAAGAAAAGATTGGGCTTTAAAGATTGATGATGCACTATGGGCATACCGTACAACCTATAAGACTATCATAGGGACTACTCCGTTCAAGCTGATCTATGGCAAATCATGTCACCTTCCGCTAGAATTGGAGCACCGTGCTTTGTGGGCCATTAAATTCTTGAATTTTGATATGAAGAAGGCAGGAGAGATGCGCCTTTTGCAGCTGCAAGAACTTGAAGAACCCTACCTTGATGCTTATGAGAATGCAAGGTTATATAAAGATAGGACAAAAGCCTGGCACGACAAAAGAATTCACAGGAAGGATTTCCAAGAAGGAGATAAAGTCTTTCTATTCAACTCTAGATTAAAGCTATTTCTAGGGAAGATGAAATCAATGTGGTCGGGCCCATTTCTTGTACTAAAGATTTTCCCATATGGAGCTATGGAACTCCAAGGCAAGGATGGAAGCTTCAAAGTGAACAAAAAACATCGCAAACTTTATTCTTGTGGAGATGAAGTGGAAAAGGGAGCCTCTTGCTCCCTCCAGGATGCTTGAAGAAATTGAAGAGTCTTACTCTAGACTCTAAATGGAGGACCTTGTGGGAGTTGACCCAACATTAGGATAGATTTTATTTTAAAGTTATTTGAGTCAAAAACACTCTTTAATTTTGTCAATAAGCCTTTCATGGATGAATGTAATAATTTAGATTTGATTTCTTCCATAACTATCTTTATTTTGTGTTGACTGACTAAAATTTTCTGCAAAAATTCCAAACTGCATGGCGTGTCTTTAGTTGACACGGTGTGCACCTCAGCAGAAATATAATGTACTCGGGAAACATCTCCAGGTACACGGGGTGCACTTACCCGATGCACGGTGTGCACCTACAGAGCTGCAATGATATACACTTTCTGGAATCTTGCATGACGTGCATTTACTAGTTGCACGGCATGCACTTGGAGAACTACGGATCATAGAAGCTTTCTAGAATTTTGCATGGCATGCATTTGATTGACACACGGCGTGTGCCTATCTTTCAACCGAGCAGTAGAAGTTCTATAAACTTGCATGACGTGCATGGAGAAACGCACGACATGCATCTGGGCACAAAATCATGTCTGAATTGGGATTCAAAGCTTCACACGGCATGCATACCCGATACACGTCGTGCATCTGGGTGTAATAGGGTAGTTTGAAAAGAGGAAACTAATGAGGCACACGACGTGCATATCTAATGCACGTTGTGAAATTTTTCATAAAATTTGATCAAAAAGGGGGGTGCACGACCTATCTTTTCACTCCAACCAACTAGCTGTTGTGCACTCCAGCCCTAGTGTCGCCTCCTTCTCTGTTCATGTTGTGCATCCCTGCATGTCGTTCCCTCTTTCCGCATATGTGTGCGCCCCCGTGCACACCAACGTTGCCGCTCTCCGCCTAATCGACACCCGCCTCCTCTCTCAGTTTCTGACCTAGCGCTATAGCCCTAGCACCACCGCAGCTGAGCAGCCACCTACTCTCCTCCACTGCTGTCAAGCAGTAAGAGGGAAAACCCTCTCCTCCTCCCTCACTGAGCACCGATCCGCACCTGACATCTCCATCTGTAGTCGCCCGCATGACCCGTGCACATGACCGGCGCCAGCTTCTCCACCCGCCTCCTCTCTGCACGCCCGACAGCAACAGCAGCTCACCGACGCCACCACCGCCGGCCCTTCTTCTCTACCGCAGCCCTAGCCGCCAACCCACCATCACAGCAGTAGTCGGCGACACCAGATTCAATATGAATTTATCTGTAGATGCATGTCGTGCATCCATTCTGCACGTCGTGCATTCTACCTTCAGGGAGGAAACAATAGCTTCAATCTGCAAGTCGTAATTCCAAACTGCACGTCGTGCACTACCACAACAATAATGGCACCAATCAAGAGAGGTGTGAGTAGATGCCATGGTGGAGCTTCATCCTCCACGGCACCTTTTTAGGATTGTCCTGTTGCTACCTTTGTGTTTGTACCCTCCACACAGTTTAGAGTGACACTGGAGGAGGACGTAGATTACCAGTTACTCATTATTAGGTGGGTTCTACCTTCCTTCTATGTTTGTGAACAAACACTTGACAAGTTGGGTTTCAAGACTGAGGTAATGGGGTATCTTCAGTTTTTAGGCCTCCATCTACTCTGCACTAGAGTCACAAAGACCTATCCCCACCTCATATATGAATTTTTGACCACCTTTAAGGCGGAAGACGACCCCCAACACCACGGTGACCCCTATCTGAATATCACTTTTCGTCTTCTAACCAAATGCTTTTCTATGGATCTCCACTAGTTTTCTTCTTTGCTAAGGTGCAACCATGGGGGCTATACTGATTTTCCGCCCGCCTTCCATAGTGATACTTTTTGGTCTGAAATAACTAGTGAATCGGTGCATAGGGCTAGGAATGCATGAGCTTCTTCGTTTCATAACCCAATTTACAAAGTTGAGCATTGCCTTCTCAACATAGGTCCTTTTGCAAAGAATGAAACCCAAGGGGTCATAGGAAAAACAGATCTTTTCTTCTTATGGTGCATGGTTAACAATGAGCAGATCAGTTCTGGGTACTACATTGTCAACAAGCTTCTGGAAGCAAAGAGAAGAAATAGAGAGAGGTGGGGGATATCATGTGTGGTGGGCTGATCACTATACTAGCAATGTATCTAGGACTTGATGTGGGTGCTTTAGAACCTACACTGGGTAAAAACCTTATAGATATCAACTATCTTATTTATTATGGCCTTATATCCAAACATGGTGATAGCGCCAACAAGTTCAAGATTTTTCTTACCAAGACACAGTTCATTGTCATCCCCGACGCAACCCGCAATGACCTCAGTAACAAAGCCAATTGGAAAGTTCCTTTACAGCCCGAGGAACAAGCAGAGGCATCCACTCCTAGTGCCAGCAGTTCTTCAGCAGCAGCAACTTTTGCCTCAGCTACAACACCACTTCCTCCCTCCACTAGTACTCATATGGAGTACGCTTGGGTGATGACTGATGTGATGAACCTTTATGGTTATGTTCAACAGCAATTTGACCACATCGATGGTCGTTTGGACCAGATAGGTACGCAGTACACTGTGATGTACGACATGGTCACCCGGATGGATGCTTGGTATATCTCTCAGGGCCATTACTTTGTCCCGCCACCGTATCAGTCACCGCCACCTCAACAGCCTGAGTTTCCACTGCCTGAGTTCGGACAACAGTCACCACAGTTTCCACCACAGCAGCCCCAGTTTCCCCAACAACATAACTTCGCAGACCAGCCGATGGACATTCCAGACGTAGTCAGCCAGTTCTTCCCTGATCAGGGGGGCAGTGGCCTTCCTTTTTGATATCTGATCGATGACAGGCATCCTGTTGTGAACTCCATTAGTTCGATTGATGCAGTGAGGACACTGCTGATTTCAAGCTTGGGGGGGTACAACCGGCCAGTATTTGTAGTTTTACATTCAGTTTTTCTTTAACTGAGTCAGTTGTGTCAGTTGTTTTCCAATTTATTCCATGTTCAGTTTCCTTGATGGTAAAGTTAATATGATTTGAGGCTATTTTATTAGATTGAAACCCCTTGTATGCTTGAATTATTTTGTCCTTTATGTTTCTTGGCTACATGAAAAGAAAAATCAAGATCATGTATGAATGAAATGGAAATTGAAAATCCCCATGTACATGGTTTTACCTTGTGTTTGTTGTTGAAATCTCAAAATCTTTCTACATCTTTACTTAGTCAATACATGTAACAGTTCCATTTTTGAGCGAATGAATTAACTTTAAAACATTTAATAGAATACAGGATACTCTTGCCAAACCTTTATTGCATTTACAACAAATATTTCAGAAGAAAAAAAAATGCAAAAAAAGACTGAAATCTTGTTACATTAACATTCTTGTTGACTCTTTGGTGTTGAATAATAAATTGATCCCTTGTTCACCTTTACCGGAAAAAAAGATGGCACATGGCCCACATATTATGCTAGCCTAGTGTGAGTCCAATCTGGCAATGATGGTTAGGTGATATGAATATCAAAAGAGGGTAAAAACAACACCCCAACTGGCATTCCTCATGAGCATAAGCCTAAATTAGCAGTCGAATGCCAGAAACCCAAAAATTTCCATCATCATATCCTTAACAAAAAGAGTACAACTAAGTTTGTTAATGTTAGCACTGATCTCATTGTCTTACATCCATACTAGTTGAAATTTTTATAATGTGAATGCACTGATTGTTTGGCTTGATTACCCAAATTCTATTTAATGTTGTCTAGTTGATCATTTCATTTGAATTGGAACCAACCTTGCTGAACTTAATTTCCCTATCTTCGATGTTAAAAATTTGAGATGATATCAATGAACATAAACACAATGTACATGGTTGGCTAAGATGATTGCATATCTTCTTTTCATTTGATCCATTCATGAGCTTGATTGTTCTTTCTCCTTGAAGGTAGCCATGTTCTTTTTTCTTAAGGATAAGTAATAGTTCAAGCTTAGGGGGGATTTGTTGTGTGATTTCTACATCATCTTTTCAAATGTTATCACACACAAATTTGGTTCATTCTGATATTATTTAGCCTCTTTTCATATTTCTTTTTCCATCTTTCTGTTACTTTACCCATCCCATAATTTGCATTGTAGATAAGTTACAAGAAAGGCTGATTCTAGAGTTTAATTCGACTAAAACAGCAGAATGCACGGTGTGCATATCAGATGTACGTCGTGCATCACTTCAGAAGAATTTGCGATTCACCCAGACAGCAACGCACACGGCATGTCCCAGCCTCGAGCATGGCATGCGAGTTTCTAGAAAGGCGTAGAAAAGCAAATGCACGGCGTGCACCCAATTGCACGGTGTGTACCTGGGAATTTCAACTTAAACAACTTCTTGGAAAGTTGCACGTCGTGCACTACTACAATGCACGTCGTGCACCTGGAGATGTCGACCAAGTGCAACTTTTTGGAAAGTTGCAGGGTGTGCATTTCTGCTGCGGACGCCATGTGCAGTACATCCTAGAGTAACTGACAGAGCTTTTGCACGGCGTGTACTTACGGTGCACGGCGTGAACCTGGCAGTTTCAGCAATTCAGAAATTATGAGTTTTTGTTTAAAAGAGAGAGAGAACTTAATGGGCGGTTATGATCAGTCATTTGTGTTAGTTCCCTTGTCCCATAGCAAGCCTAGAGCAGAGGAGGGCGATTTGGAGGAGAAAAGAGATGGTTCCTTGCAAAAGAAGCTCATTTCTTCTTCTCTTCTTCACCATAGTCTTCTCCAAGGTACAACCAAGCTTCCCCAACCTCGTGCAGCTTCTCGGGAGAGGAGCTGGTTCGTTTTGGAGTAGCTAAAGAAGGAGAATTTCATCCCCAAGCCAGAATTCCTCCTTTTGGTTACATCTTCAGATCTCTTCATTTTACCCCCCTCTAAATCATGTTTGAAACTAAATTTTCGGTAGCAAATCTACCAAGCATGATTATGGATGAGTAATCCCCTTTTCTTGGGAATGGGAGAGTAGATCCCATGTCATAGCATGTAAGGAACATGATAATTTCATACTAAATGCTAAGTTGCTTATTTTTCCACCTTGAAAGTATCGGTTTTATCATCTCTTGCATGTATTGTTGACTATTTTATATGCATATGTTCTGCTTTCTTGCTTGATCTAAGAAGTTAAGTAGGAATGTATGGAGGTTGTCTTCTTGGCAACTCTTTTCCTACCATGAGAGTGGAGATAAATGAGTTGAGGAATAGGTTGTGATCAAAAATGAAATTTATGCATGAGAATGTGACTTTGAGTTGAGATCGTTGTACTTACACCGGGAGGTGAAGTGCAACACAACCTTTCTTTTAAAACAAGTGCTTATGTATGTTTAGATTTTTGTGATTCTATGATGTGTTATGATATGTGAGTGAAATTCTAATATACAAGATCCATTAATATCTGAATCTAAATACCTTTAGTATCTTTTCATTGCTTGTTTAAATCTAAATTTCTGCAAATTATATAAACATCACCATCCCTTTTTAAAACCGATCTAGATTGTTGAACTTTAGTGTTGTTGTGCTCAATTAATTACTTAAGCTCCTTGTGTTCGAACTTGACTACACTACCTCTGTATACTTGCAGAGATTGGTTAAATTTGGGTGAACTACCCTAGTTGGGATTGAAACTCATTATCCTAGATAGCCAACAGCACACCCAGACCAACTATCAGACAGAACAACCAGAATAATCATTGGAAGGCACAACCAGACCAACCATCAGAAAACACACTTAGAACAACCATGAGAAGGCACACCTAGAACAACCATCAAAAGGCACACCCAGACCAACCATTAGAAGGCACACCTAGAACAACCATTGAAAGGCACACCTGGATCAACTGTTGGAAGACACATACCATCATTTCCGCACAACACTAACATCAAGGGTTGGTACCTTTGTACAATAAGGTTTAAAAGCATTCAAATAAAATAAAATTTATCCAGATTGTAATGAATGTGATGAAGTAAAATATATATGTGTAAAAAGTACAGTTAGATGCTTGGAAAAGGGAAAATTGCATATAGGTCTGCCCAAGTACATAAAAATGCAAAAAACAAAGTCCAATTTGCCAAAACTTTGAAACATAGTTTTGTCAACTGATATCAAAACATAATATATGGTTTGATTACAAAACTAAGCACCCAATCAAATCAAACAAGTATGTTCAAGCATTAAACTAGGTTAGAGTTTTACATCCATTTTTAGGTTGAATGGACTGACTCAAATTTGGTTCCATATTATTTTTGGGTTCTAAATTTGATAGTTTGGGTCAACTTAGGGTTAGATAGAGTGGTCGAAGTCCACGTGTAGTTCATATATGAGTTTAACGACCAGAAATCTTGGTAGCCTTTTTGACCCAGAATCGAGCCGACATATGTTGGTATGTATGCCTAGAGAGCCAATCATATAATGATTGTAATGGCATATCTTATAAATGAGTTGATTAATAATAGAAGGCGACATTCCATTCATTCTATTTTATTCAGTTATCAGTTAGTGTTGTAATAATAAATGTCTAAAGAATAATGTTACTCAATGACGCATGTCTTCAGGTTGAGGCAAAGGTGTTAAGAATATATACATTATTTTTATGTCCCTAGTCAGTAGTTATTGTGGAAGGCAATAAACATTAATAACACATAATACTAGAGTGTGTGTTGGTTGATGATTGAATCTCATTAGTCATGATATGTGATATCAAACCAAACATACAAATAATTGTTAGATATTAGTGTATCAGACAAACCCTCCTTGAGAGTGTTTTATGGAAACCATTGAATGGTAGTCAAAATCATCTCTCATAGTGATGGTGGTGATTGTCGTTCTTAGACCTAAAATGATGACACTCATCACATGTTGTTTGATGTACTTTGACATCATCCAACATGACCTTGAATAAGGTTACCATAAAGGTGATGCTAGGATACATTATGACACATGGGGAATGAATGTGAGTGATGTAGATGGGATTTGTCCCTCCTACATGAGTTTGATATGATGGACACTTGATAAGTGATACTGAGAAATGCATGGACATGCTCATCTAAGTCAATGTGTTATATTGAGCTCACATATATCTTAGACTGTCTACTCTAGTTCAAGGTACACAGATTGGACGTTGAATAGGATGATAATTCCATGCCTCGAGTTCAACCTAGATGTCAGTGGAAAAGGAACTATATGATCGCAAAAACAACAATCACAAATTGTAGGTTGAAGTTGTTCTCCAACTTTCCGATTACTTTGGTAGCAATGATATCTTGCTAGATACCACTCATTGCTTGTGATGTCATAAATTAGTTATGGACATTCACTACCAACATAACTTGAAACCTATAGGGTCACACACATAGGATACACCTAGAATAGGAGTATAATCATGAATATGGTTTAAACTTGATTAATAAAATGTTATGTATTCAATTGAAACAATATTGGAAATCAGGACCTTGAAATGATTAGTTCAGCAAGTTATCTGATTGGCTCAGATGTTTGAACCGAACAGTTCAGATTATGAAATGGACCATTTAGTTGATCAATGAGATTGGATCAAAGATTGATGTTGACATCATGTTGTGCATCAATTGAATATTAAATTCCAATACAATTGTGAATAGGAAACATAGTGAACCAATCAATTCTAGGGTTGAACCAATCGACTCATGTGTGAGTCAATCGGTTCAGTAGTGAACTAACCAATTCATGGTTCACAAGTTCTGGAAAATTCATGAGATTACATCTCTTTGACTCCCGATCAATATGGAAATCTTGACCTCCTATAAATAGAGGGATAGTCAAAGCTTTCTAAAGACACAACAATAAGCTCTGACAAATTTTCTATTCTCACAATTGTGGTAATGTGAGAACTCGAGCAAGTCCTACCCATCAAAGGAAGGGACAACAAGGAAGAGACAACAAGGGAGAGCAAGTCAACACTAACTCGTTGACTAGAAGGGACAACTCAATCTTGTCCGTTCATCCAGAATGACAAGAGCTCTCGATGGTCTGTGTGGACTACTCTAGAGGCGAGGAGGCCTTTGCCACCCTCTAGGAGAACACAGTAAATCACCATTGTGGTGATCAACTAGGAGGCCACTGCCGATAGTCATCTAGGTGCAACTAGAATAAAGAAGCATGCTATGATAAAGGATAGTCACTAGACTTGCACTAGGGCTGGGTATATACCTTGAAACCCTCATTCCAATTCATAGTTATTGATGCAATCCACTATCTAAGGGAAGTATGGCAGTAAGTTTTTGTTTTCATTGCTATATCTACTGCCATATTTACCTACATTGGTATCAAAGCCACATCAATTTACTATGTTTTGGGATTTAATCAATATGATCAGATTTTTAGTTTTATAATTTCTATATTACTTGCTATGTGAGTATTTAAATGATTAATGTGCATATTCAATTAATATCACATATGATTCCTATATATGATATATATATATAATTTATTCATGTAACCCTAAAATTGGTTTTGATTGTGGATGCTACCATGGTTATTGACAATAACCCTAGATCTTTGTGCTTGGTTGGATGGTTGTTATTCATGTTTTATCTCAATTTGCAGATCGAGCCTCTCTCTCCTTTTCCAAATGTAAAAGTACTAATTCTTTCCTTCCTATTATCCCCTCAAATGTAAATCAAGGTTTCCCTATTACAATGTAATATGTTAAATAGGATTAGGATAGTTTCTTTTTCTATTATGGAAAAGAAGGCATTCTATTCCATACAAACCAACCATTTCAGAAGTCAAACCGGTCGACTAGAGGACTGAGGAGGCCAGATGATAGGAGGCATCAACTGATCGGTTGGTGGTCCAACCGATCAAATGGAGGAGTCCAAATGTCACTTCAACCGAGACCAGGTGACCAATCCAAGAGACCAACTGACCGACCGGGAGGTGAACCAATTAGTTCAAGAGTTGAATTGATCAACCCATACTACTTTCAACATAGATCTTCATCAACAATAGGTTGTCACATGTCATGTGGACCTTAGGTGGTAGAATTCCTTGTGGCTCCAAGGAATTACAATAGTATGGCTATAACCATCGCTTGTGTTTCATAACTCCAAGTTTCTTTTGTGGATATAGTATGTATATGATACATATAAGTATGTAGTGATTGGATATGTATATGTATTTATATAAATACAAAATCTCTCAATCAAATATTGAGTCTTAGATTCTTTCCATAAGCAACACATATGAAAAGCTTGATCGACTATGCACGGGCACACCAAGTGTGGTGCACTATCCATCTCATGGAAGAGTGATGGTAGTCATGTGAGCCTGCCAAGCAGGGTGCATAACTATCATTTTGGCTTTTGGGTCAGACTTAACTGGGTGATCTTAATGATATTAAGTACCTAGAAGCATGCAGATGACATGGAAAAGAATCGCACATGCCATCTATCCAAGAATTTCACAAGATGCAATTGGGAAAAGTTGGCTACCTTAAGGTTGATTATGGATGCATGCGTTGTCTGGGTAACAACTGAATTGTTTTGTGTATTTTCTTACTAGAAGTTTGTACATTGCAATATTCCAAATTGATATGCGAAGGCTATCAATTTTTACAAAATAGTGGGAGAGATAGTTAATTAAAGGCCTAATTAAACATCATCAATGTTTATTTTAATCAAATCAAATCAAAAGTGTTTTGAAAAATTGCAAAATTTTCTTATAGAATCAAATGGAAACAAATAACATGTTTTCCTTACGATTAGTCATTGAGAAGGACAAGTTGAATGTGAATAATTTCCATGACTGGTTCAAGATGTTGAGAATTTTTCTCACCCAAGAGATCAAACTCTATGTCATGAAGAAACCAAAGCCAGATGAACCTGTTTCAACTTCCCCTAAGGCTAACATGGATGCTTACAAGAAGCACTCTGAAGATGTCATAGATGTCAAGTGTCTGATGTTGTTCTCAATGAACTATGAGTTGTAGAGACAACATGAGAACATGGATGGTGTTGAGATGGTAACATATCTTAAGAACATATACCAAGATCAGGCAAGACAAGAGGGATATGATGTCTCTAAGGTGTTGTTCAAGTGCAACATGGAAGAAGGAGATCTAGTAGGTCCCTATGTGCTCAAGCTTATTGGGTATATGAAGAACCTTTCAAGGCTGGGATCTGCCTTGGGTCAAGAGTTGGCCACAAATGTGATTATGCACTCAATTCTAGAGTCATACAACCAGTTTTTCATGAACTACAACATGAATGAATTTGACAAGTTGTTAGAATTACTTGGCATGTTGAGAACAACTGGAGCACATGTGAAGAAAGACATGCCCAAATTGGTGATGATGATCAATAGTAGAAAAGGGAAGTCTAAAGAAAAAGGCAAAGATAACAAGAGTTGTAAAGCTAGCTAGAAGCCCAAATCTTCATCACTCAAAGCAAAGGGAGGGGTGACTAAGGGAGGCCATTATCACCACTATCACTAGCGTGGACACTATAAGAGGACTTGCCCTATCTACCTGGAGGAACTAAGGAAGAAGAAGGAGGGGATTGAGATATCCACTTCATGTATATATGTTATTGAGATAAATTTTTATACTTACTAGATACTAGATGTGGATCTCACATATGTTCAAATATGTAGGGTATGAAAAGAAGTAAGCCTTTACAAAAGGGTGAGGTCAAAGTGCGCTTTGCAAATGGAGCAAGAATTTCTACCACTATAGTTGGAACCTATAATTTATCTCTGCACACAAGGCTTGTAATAGAGTTGAAGAACTAATATTTTGTATCTATCATTATTGGAAACATTATTTCTATATCTTGCATGGACAAGGATGGATATGAATTTCATATAAAGAATGGTAAATTTTATCTTTCAAAAGCTGAGATCTTTTATGATAGTTCTCTAATGTCTTATGGTGTTTATTTGTTAGATCTAAAGACAAATGTTTATAATGTAAATACTAAAAGACTAAAACTTGATAACTCAAATAAAACATATCTTTGGCATGTAATATAGGGAACATCAATGAGAATCACATTTATAGACTCCATAAAGTTGGATATCTAGAATCTTTTGATTTCAAACCAATGGAGACATATGAGTCTTGTTTGTTGGACAAGATAATAAAGAAATCCTTCACTAGTAACAACTAGAGGGCTAGTGATCTGTTAGGACTCATACATACTAATGTATGTGGCCCTTTTAGTATCAAATGATAGAGGTGGTTATCAGTACTTCATTACCTTCATTGATGACTTCAGCAAGTATGGTTATGTTTACTTGATGAAAAATAAGTCATAAACTCTTGAAAGGTTCAAAGATTTCATGAATAAGGTACATAAGCAACTTGGCAAAAGTGTTAATGAATTTCATTTTGATCAAGATGGAGAATACTTATGCTAAGAGTTTGAGGACCTTCTGTAAGACCATGGTATCATATCACAAAGGACTCCACCTAGACTACCATAGCATAATGGTGTGTCAAAAAGAAGGAATCACACATTTCTAGATATGGTGCGATCAATGATGAGTTTTGTTGATCTTCTAACTTCCTTCTGAGGATTTGATCTAGAAACCACAATATTTACACTCAACCATGTACCATCTAAATTGGTTCAAAAGACGCCATATGAGATATGGTATGAGAATCATCCCAATATGTCTTTTATGAAGATTTGGGGATGTGAAGCTTATGTGAGAAAGCCGTTTCACGAAAAGCTTGGACCCAAATCAAATAAATGTTATTTTGTCATATGTCCTAGGAAAAGAAAAGGATATTACTTTTATCCTCCATCTGATAGCAAAGTGTTTGTTTCCAGGGATGTTGTATTCCTAGAAAAGGAATTCATTTCCAACAGAATCGATAGGAGGAAAGTAGAACTCAAAAATGTTCTATACCAACAAGAAAGCATTGAACCTATAGAGGTACAAGAGGAACATAGAGAGTCACAAATTGTTCTGGAATCTCAAATTCCTCATGTGACATAGGAACCTCACAGATCTAGTAGGACACGCCTTGAGCCAGATAGATTTGATTATCTAGTGACTCAAGAAGGCAATAAGTAGGTCATTCATGATGATCCAACTACCTACCTAGAAGCTGTTAAGGGACCAGAGTCTGAGAAATGTCTTGAGGCCATGATATCTGAGATGGAGTCCATGTACACCATGGTATGGACCTTGGTGGATCCACCTGAAGGGTTAAAACACATAGGGTGCAAATGGGTCACAAAAAAGAAGACTAACATGGATGGTAATGTACAAACTTACAAAGGTTGATTGGTTGTAAATGGTTTGAGACAAGTTCAAGATGTTGATTATAACAAAACCTTTTAACCAGTTGCCATGGCAAAGTCCATCAAGATCATTCTTGCCATTGCAACTTATCATGACTATGAGATCTGACAGATGGATGTTAAAACCACATTTCTTAACGAGAATATTCTTGAGGATGTGTACATGACACAAACGAAGGGGCTTATAAATCCAAAGGATGCAAATAAATTTTGTAAGCTAAAAAAGTCAATCTATGGATTGAAGAAAAGATCTCGGAGCTAGAATTTCAATTCAACAAAACAGTCAAAGAGTTTGGTTGTAGTCAAAATAAATATGAATCATGTGTTTACAAGAAGGTTAGTGGGGGCATTGTATGTGGATGACATATTATTTATGGGGAATGACATCCTAACTTTACAGATGGTAAAGACATGGCTAGGAAATACTTTCTCAATGAAAGACTTAGGCAATACATCCTATAGATTAGGAATCAAGATCTATAGAAATAGATCTAGGAGGCATCTTGTCCTAAGCCAGAGCACATACATTGACAAAGTGTTGAAAAGGTTTAGCATGGAGAACTCAAAGAGAGAAAACTTACCCATGTTTATCTCTAGAGCTTAATGTCCTAGTTCTTGGGAAGAATGAGAACACATGAGTAAGATTCCATATGCATATGTAATTGGATCTATCATGTACGTAATGTTGTGCACTTGCCCTGATGTCATATGCCTTGAGTATGACTAGTAGGTATCAGTCAGATCTCAGTGAATGTCACTGGACTTCTATAAAAAGCATCCTTAAGTACTTGATAAGAAATAAGGTTCAATTCCTTATCTACGGTGGTCAGGAAGAGTGGGTGGTAAAGGGTTACATCGATGCAAGCCTCCAAACTGACAAAGATGATTATAAATTGCAGTTTGGATTTGTGTTTTGTCTAAACAATAGAGTTGTAAGCTGGAAGAGTTACAAGCAAGAGACAATGCTGATCTAACAACTTAGTTGAGTATATTAATACATCTAATGCAACAAAGGAGGTTGTTTGGATCAAGAAGTTCATTTTTTAACTTGGGGTGGTTCTAAGCATCATCAATGCAAATGAACTATATTGTGACAACAATGAAGCTATTTCTCAAGCTAAGGAACCTGTATCGCATCAGTGCTCCAAGAACATACAAAGGTGGTTCCATCCCATTTGAGAGATCGTACAACAAGGGCATGTGAAGATTTGTAGAGTACCAACTGAAAGCAATATGGATGAGCCCTTAACACTTTCACAACAAAAGCATGAAGGTCGTGTTAGATCACTTAGGATTAAGTTCATGTGTGATTGACTCTAAGTGCAAGTGGGAGTGGTGTGTATGCTTAGAGAGCCAATCATATGATGATTGTAATGGCATATCTTGTAAACAATTTGATTAATAATAAAAGGTAATCATCCATTCATTCCATTACATTCAATTATGATATAATAATGTAACATAATAGATGTCTAAAGAATAATGTTACTCAATGAAGTATGTCTAAAGGCTGAGGACCTAAACAATGAGATCATATAAATGTTAAGAGTATATACTTTCTTGTTATGTCCCTATTCAATTTTTATTGTGGAAGCTAATAGACACCAATAACACATTAGACTATAGTATGTGTTGGTTGATGACAGAGTCTCATTAGTCATGATATGTGATATCAAACCAAACATATAGATACTTGTTAGATAACAGTGTATCAGACAGACCCACCTTGTAAGTGATGCATGGAAACCAATGAGTGGTAGTTAGAATCATCTCTCACAATGATGGCAGTGATTGTGGTTCTTAGACCTAAAATCACTGCAGTCATCACATGTTGTTCGATATACTTTGACATCATCCAATGTGACCTTGAATAAAGGTTACATTAAAGGTGATGCTCGGATACATTATGACACATGGGGAATGACTGTGAGTGATGTATATGGTATTTTTCCCTCCTACAAGAGTTTGATATCCTAGCCACTTGATAAGTGAGACTAAGAAATGCATGGCCATGCTCGTCTGAGTCAATATGTGATATTAAGCTCACATATTTTGTAGACAGACTGCTCTTGTTCAAGGAACATGGATTGAATATTGAAGAGGATGAAGATTTCATGCCTCGAGTTCAATCCAGATATCAGTGACAAAGGAACTATACAATCGCTACAACACCAATCACATATTGAAGGTTGAAGTTATTCTCCAACTTTCCGATTACTTGGGTAGAAATGATGTCTTGCTAGATACCACTCATTACTTGTGATGCCATAAATTGGTTATAGATATTCGCTACCAACGTAACTTGGAACCTATAGGGTCACACACATAGGATACACCTGGAATAGGAGTATACTCAGAATATGACTTAAACTTGATTACTAAAGTGTTAGGTATTTAATTGAAACAAGATTAACAACCAGGACTCTAAAATGACCAGTTCAGAAAGTGAACCGACCGACTCAGATGTCTAAACCAAATGATTTAGGTTTTGAACCAACAATATGGTTGATAAATGAGATTGGATCAAGGATTTATGCTGATGTCATTTGTGCATTAATCGAATATTAAATGTCAATACAATTGCAAATAGGAAACATGGTGAACTGATGGATTCAATTGTTGAACCGATCGACTCACATTTGAACTGATTGGTTCAGTAGTGGACTGACATGTTCATGGTTTGGAGGTTTCAAAAAATTCATGATATTCCATCTCTTTGACTCTCGATCGATCTAGAAATCCTGAGCCTAACCCTCATATAAATAGAGGGGTAGTTAAGATTTTCTAGAGACACAAAATAAGCTCTAACAATTATTGTCTTCTGACAGTTGTGGTAACTTGAGGACTCGAGCAAGTCCTACCCATAAAAGGAAGGGACAACAAGGTATAGACAACAAGGGAGAGCAAGTGAATGCTAGTATGTTGACTAGAAAGGAAAACTCCTTTTTGTCCATTCATCCAGAATGATAGGAGTTCCTGATGGTCTAGGTGGACTACTCTAGAGATGAGGAGGCCTTTCCCACCCGCTAGGAGGATGCAGTTAACTGTCGTTGTGGTGATCAACTGGGAAGCCATTGCCGACAACTGTCCAGGTGCAACTGGAAGAAAGAAGCATGCTACAATAAGAGACAGTCATTGAACTTGCTCCAGGACCATGTATATACCTTGCAACCCTCATTACTAGTTCATAGTTTTTGATGTGATCTACTGTCTAAGGAGAATATGACAATAAATTAATATTTCTTCTGCCATATTTGATGCCATATTTCCCTACAACATAATTTTCAACTGCGTAGTAGATGTGGCACAAAAATATATGACACATAAAGAAATGATATCATTTTATAATTGTTCTTTGATAAAATAAATAAAAGAATACATCATTGCTTATAAGTATATACTAAAATTATCATAAATATTTATTGAAAGAGGGAAAATGCATAGGGTTTTCTAGGATTAGGGGAAATATTAGGGAGTTATACTAAAAAACTCTAATGGGAAGGGGTCATGTCCTTTAGAGGATTGCTTCTACAATGCACAATTTACAACAATTATTAATATTTTTTTAGATAACTAAAATGCAAAGTACAAATAGTTATTATATATTCTCATTGTAATAATTTCCATTTATATTCTAAAAGATAATGATATAGTATGTTCCATAACAGAAAATATGAATTTGATACCGATGCTTGTGATAAAAATTGATATAAAAATATTTTTGATTTGATCAAACATGAAGAATTTATGATGGATTATTTGCGTCCTATTATCGTAAACCCCCACTAGCAAGTTTTAGATGACTCCATGTTACATTTGTTATAAAAATGTTGACCACTTCTATTGATTGACTTAAATTTATATATGGAAGATACTTATGTTTCATGTACATGCTGATTTTCTATTTATTGATAACACACTTGAATTTGTACATATTTATATTTTAAAATGGAACCATACAATAAACTTATTGTGACTAAATGAAATATCAGATCACAAGATTTAATACCTCTATTTCAAGATCCATCATGCCCCTTCCATAAAAGTAAGTCCTTTTAGATGTATTTTGTTTGTAGTTCCTACTATTTCATTAATCATGTTTTATTTTACAAACAATGCATATACAATATGTAGATTATTCTTTATCTTTATAGGTGCACTCACACAAGTCACTAGTAATATAGATCAAAATGGAGATATATGTTTAAGAATAGATGCAAATTTACTGTATTGGATTCTAGTTTTACAGTCTGGATTATTGATACCATGGGAGGATAAGATTGACCAATTAAATTCCATCTGTTTCTATAAGATTTCAAACAAATATGGATGGACTTTGTCAAAACTATTCATTAGTTGTAAAAGAATCTACCATAAAATATAATAACAATAATCAATAATATGTGATGTAGGTTGGTGCATGCTTACATGTAGAAACTTAATTTTGGATGAAGTTAAGACTTGGATGAATAGAACAACAATTCCATACATCCTTCATCTTGATTCACCCACCTAAACATCACCTACATAATCATACAAAACCTATCAACCATCTCCCAAACCTGACCCAAAGCACCTAGTATCACTAAAAAAAATTTCACAAATTTCCTATTATCCTAACCTACCCATAAGACCCTCAATTGTGCCAAATATAAGGAAAGTAGATTATGGGTAATAATGAAACCCTATTTGATTGTTTAGGATCATATCTAATATGCACATGTATGAATTCAACCAAACATAAACACAAACCAAAAAGAAGTATTCCACTTACAAAAAAGTCATATACATGCACATATTGTTTATGCACATGTGTGAACCTTTCCACAAATATCCTTGTAACAATTTTGATGGGGCGGCAATCAATAATGTTTCAAGAACATTACCACTTTTGTTGCATAACGAATGTGAAAGCATGTACCATCTATTTAGTTAAAACTTAATTTATTATATCCTTATATCTCAACTTTGAATGATCCAACCAAATTAAATTCATGAAGTTGAGTGTCAAAACTCTTTCATGTCAAAAGACACAACCTAATTATGTAAATTAGACTCTAGATCAAATTATGAAGAGATGTTATGACATTTTACATATTGAATTGTAAGAGAAGTCCTTGATGTTATTTCCTCTAGAAGTCTATCTCCAAGGTTAATGCTGATGATAAATTTCATGAGGTGATTTTCTACCTTCTCCTTATTATACAATGAGTATAGGGATTAAAGATTTCCCCGCTTATATCCAAGATCCCTCCAAGTTTATAGAACAATAGATATACCTTACCATTGAAGCATTTTTATGTTTAGATCTCAAGATCACTACTGCAAAGCATCATGCTCTTTATGATCTTATATGGTCCATCCAATCATATGGTCTATATTTGAAACACTAATTTTTTTTCTGACACGTGATACTGTAACATCTTAATTCATAGGGTTTATATAGCCCAATGGAGTTTAATTGAATTAGTAGACCTTGTATTCATCAAAACTCTAGATGAGGTTGGATTAAGAGGATTACCAAGTCCCAAAGTCATGAAAAGAAATGAAAGAATGGTTGTTATGAAAGGATAAACCATGGATGATGATCTACAACCAGTCTCAAGAGATGAGTGATGAGTTTATGGTATGGGTGGAATTATGTGACTTGATATGTATTCATATACTTGAGAAGTCAAATCAATTTCTTATTACATGTTTATAACACTGGGCCTTTTTCCTAATGATTATAATGGATATTCACAAGTAATATTATATACTGGTAAATAAATTGATGTGCTTTGACAACTTGTATTATGTTATATAATCATGTTAAGGAACTCATGGAGTAATAAATGAAGGGTCAAATAATGGTAGATTGAACTCATTATTTTCATGAGGATACAATCATATTCATAATGGAATTGTAGTTCATAATTTTTGGGACTCAAGTAATGTTGTGAAATTTTATGTATGGGTGATTTGCATGAAAAACAAATTGAATCTAGATAAGGGATATCACGATACTTGTGATACACAACATCAATATTTTGACTTTAGATCTAGAACTTAATTACATACAAATATAATGACCAATAGATGATATTATCCACATAAAATATGAATTTTAGTCTATTGTTATCTCCACTGGATGCCTATTTTCATAATAGTCTTGGTTGAGTTGATCTTGTGCCAGACTTCGTACACTTTTGTACAAGTAGATAACATGATTCGACTCTCCATGTTGGGGTCATTCAGCATAAGTGTGTCGGAAACTTGTTAATTTGTCTTTATAAACAAATATCTCAACCATCTTAGGAAACATGGCTACTTATATACCAAGTTTTGTGGGATTCTTAGCTGATAGGATTGGATCTCTTGTTTATATACAAGAGGTCGAGCACATTCAGCAAGGTTTGGTGCAAACATCCTTGCACATTTGATGCCATCCATCACACTTCAAACTCTTGTCCTTTTCTTGGTGATGTACATGCTAATAGAGAGCATAGTAGTCTACAGATCCTACCAATATCGAGTGAATGATGGTCCTAACTGAAGGAGTCAGTCAAATAGAGATCATCTTTTTTTGATACCTAGGTAGTAGCTTCCCTACATGTCACCCATGAAAGGGTCATTGTATGGCGGTTGTCAAGCATGCATGTATACCTAGAGTAAACAAAGATCAAACTATAAGGCAAGGAGGCGAGAATGAGGGAACTTCCCAACATTGTTCAAATTAGCAATGAGACCAAAATGGTGGCCATCACAGATGGATTGTACATTATTAGGAAGACAAAACTTAAGTTCCTCCTTTTAACCTTGTGGATGATATGATTGACACTGACACACTTCGCTTGGAAGGTAGATTTGTACAAACTGATAGGGAGATCAGGATGCTTGTACATCTCCAACTATTGATGGGGCCGTCAGAGGTACGTGTGGCAAGGATTCCACTTTTTGGTGTCACACATGCACAACAATCAGACAAGAATGAAGAAGGAGAAAAGAAGCATGAATTGGGTCCATGGGTGAGAGAGTAAATGTATTCCACACTGGATCTACTAGATTATAAAGAAAATGGGTGTGTGTGGAAGTTTTTGATAGATGGATCAAATATGGGGGCACTCTACATATAAATAAGGTAATTGGTTTATCTCACTCTTAATGGGTTGTTAGAGGCTAATCTTCAATAAATCATATAAATAAATTGGTAACTTTGGTTGGGTCAAACCTTATATGGTTTTTTAGTATTCTGTCAATATCTATCCAACGGGATATGTTACATGACTTTTTTTGGTTTTTTTTAATGAAGCCTTTAATATAGGATTTAGGATCCTAATTAAGAAATCTTGGGTTATAGTTATAGGTTGATTAGGAGTTAAGATTGTGATTTTGAAGGATCCTTGTTCCTACTAGAATCAAGTGATTCTTACCTTGGTTTTTATAATACTAAATCATAAGCTTTTCTCACAATTAATGTTCAGGTATACAAGTTATCATATGACACATATGTATAATGTAATAGGTAATATTATCATTTATACCTTGTCAATACTTACTACAAAATGCTTTAATGCCTAAGGTCATATCCATTACACTTATGTCTTTGTGATTAAGATTTGTTAAGAAATATAGGTGTAAATCCTAAGTTAAGATCAGATAAGAATAAGAACAAGAACATATACAACTAAGACCCTATCTCATAAACATTTAATGAATGTTGTTGCCTATGATCCCCATTCATTTAGTTGCTCCAACTTGTTCAATCTGTTGCTTCTCCAACCATCGCAGCTCCTGCCTACTCTACCCACTGCCACGCCAGCAACCCTATGCTTGCACACCTCATGTGTATCCAGTGATGCCTACACACTTCATGTTTGTCCACTAATGCTTGTGCACCTCGTGTGTGTTCAGTGAGTTGCATGCACACTTCATCTGTGTTTAGTGATGCCTATACAACTCATGTGCATTCAATGAGATCACATCAAGCACATGTAGAAGGTTTCCTAATTATATGGCAATAATAATGCATCTACAATGACCTTAATAGTGATCATGTTCAATATTTTAGTGTTAAGAATAATATTATGATGTTCTTCTTATTATAAAACCCAACCAATTACAATGTTTTTCTGATAAATTTTTCATGTCAATTTGAAAGAGAAAGTATTTGAGGTGGAAATTTTATTTTACACATTTTGTTATCAAAAATTTTTTACCATGGAACATGAAACATTAATAATCATTGGATACTGAGTAGGTGGAGTCCTATCTCTAAGAGATAGAATATCCAAGAGGAGATTGTGGGAGGAGATGAATGCTTAAGTTAGTATCTATAGTAGAGAAGTGGTTGTTAGTAAGGAAAATAGATTTTTTTATCCTTGTTAGGTATAAGAAGAGAAAGAGTCTTGGAAGTAGTAATGCAATTAAGGTTATAAGGAATGGAAATCATAAGTTTCAAACCTTTGATGGAGCTATAAATGGACCAAGGATCACACTGAAATCAATGGACACTATTTTGGATAATGTCAAGGCCTTTGATGATGATGTTGGTATGTATGCCCTGAGAGCCAATCATGGTATGATTGGTGGGATACATTAAGATTGATTTGATAAACATCAAAGGCAAGCTTCCAATTCTTTCTGGTTCAGTCATATGAGATAATGATAGAATAGATTGAATGTCTAGAGAATGATAGTACTCAATGACGTATGCTTTCAGGTTAAGGACCTGAATGATGAGATCATACGGATGCTAAGAGTTTGTACATTCTTATTATGTCCCTAATCAGATGTCATTGTGGAAGGTAGATAGACAACAATGACACACAAGACTAGATTGTGGTGTTGGTTGATGATAGAATCTCATTAGTCATGATATGGAGATATCAAACCAAACACATAGGTACTTGTTAGAGAACAAGTGTACCGGACAGACCCACCGTGAGTTTGACACATGGAACCATGACATGGTAGTCACAGTCAGTTCTCACAGTGATGGTGGTGAGTGTGATTCTTTGACTTGAAATCACTACACTCAACACATGTCGTTGGGCACACTTTGACATCATCAAATGCAATCCTAAAACATGGGTTGTTATAAAGGTGATGATTGGGTGGCTTTGACACATGGGGCTTTTGAGGGGTGAGTGATAGATATGGGATTTATCCCTCCTAAGGGAGTTTGATATCCATGGACACTTGATGAGTAGGATTGAGATAGGTGTGTGCACGCATGTGTGAATAAATATATGATATTGATGTCATACATATCTCCTCCAATCTACTCTGAGATCAAGAAAGTGAATGAATGTTGACAGGATGATTGTTCCATGCCTTGAGTTCATTCAAGATATCAGTTATAAAGGAATTATACATTTGTTGTAACACCATTCACAGATTGTAGGGTTGAAAGTTGTTCTCCAACTTTCTATTTCACTTAGGTAGCACTGATGTGCGACTAGGCACCGCTCTTTGTTTGTGAAGTCATAAGTGTTATGGACTTTCACTGCCAATGTGAAATGGACCTACAGGGCCACACACATAGGATTTAACCTGGAAAAGGAGTTTATCCACAAATGATTTTTAGATTGATTACTAAACGAGTTTAGTAGTTCAATTAAACACTCAATCAATTGATATCTCAGTGGCAAAGTGTTCAAGGTGTTGGACTGATTGAATAGATTATCAGATTGATTGAAACTACAATTGACTGATTTTGCACAGTCTGCACTCCCAACCGATCGGCTCATATGATGAACCGATCGACTCATCTTGGTGAACCGATCGACTCATGAGATGAACCGATCGGCTCAGGATAGGCTGAACTGACTGGTTCAAGGGTTGAACTGATCAGCTCAACTGGTCCAAATGAGCAAGTTGGGAAAGTCAGGTTGGTGAGAAATTTCTCTTCATTTCACTTGTCTAATTTGATTGGAACAAGGATTGGTATTTGGATCAATTCAAAACAAAAGAGGAAAAGTCTATCGGGAACTGATCAGGACCATGAACCAATTGGCACATGCTTGAACCGATCAACTCAAGTGTCCCAACCGATCGGTTCAGGTGTGAACCGATCGGCTCAGGTCCCCAACCGACCGTTTCATGCTTGAAACGATCAGTTCAGGTGGCCTAGTTGGTTGTTTTTGTGGAAAATCTCGAACCCTTCTACTCCTGCTTTAATCCCGCATTGCCCGGGGTAGAGAAATATGTCCCATGACCCTCCTATATATATAGGGGTAGTGGAAGCTTCTCAGGAACAACAACTCAGAACACCAGTTGCTCTGCAAAGTTGTCGTTCTCTCTAGTTGTGGTAACTAGGAGAGCCCGAGCAAGTGCTACCCGATAAGGGAGGCACAGTAAGGGAAAGACAACTACAGAAAAGCAATTGGTTGCAGGAGAGTGTGTCGGTGACTAGTACGCTGAAAGGAGGGTACGACTCCTTCCGATTCCTTGTGGGATAAGGAGATCGAAGTTCCAGGTGGTCTGTGTGGACTACTATAGAGGCGGGAGACTTCTGTCACTCGGAGGACAAGTGTCAATCCAGACAGTCCCGGTGAGACCAGGAGCTGCACAGACACCGTCCAAGACTGGAGGTGAAGACTGTGCAAGCCTTGAGGTAACGTCACCGAGCAAGCCTTGGGACAAGGTATGTCTCTACAAACCATCCTTCCTACTGTATAGACGTTGACGTGATTCCTTTATTCTGGGTTTGGGAGAAGAAAATTTTTGTTTTCGCTGCCTTCTCTGTCTCCCCTAAAACCCAACAGTGGTATCAGATCCAAGTCAACTGATCTATACTTTAGGATTATCGATATGATCGATTTTAGTTTGTCGCATTTATTTATTGCATATGATGCAAATAAAATTGGCATAATGTACGTCCAATCCTAAATCCACAAATCCCAATATACATATATGATATGTAAAATGAATGCACTCGATATGTGTCACCCTTAAATGAGTTTTGTGGTGGATGTATAGTGTGGTTATGGCCAATAAACCCTGTATATGTGTGCTTCGTTGAATGTGGTTGTTTGCATCTCGGTCTACACACCAATTCCCTACCTCCTTATTCCTGATGTAACTCGAGATAACTCGAGATTTCTTTCCTACCTTTGCTCCCCCTGAATGTAACTTGGGGTTTTCCAATTTAAATGTAAATAGGATATATCTTTTTTATATATATTTCCTATTATGTCAAAGAACAGAGGACAATCTGACGATGACTGAGACGATCGGTTCAAGGCGTGAACTGATCAGTTGGCAATCTAGACGATCAGCGGCTGGTGAACTAAGGAGATGCACGACGACCAGGCGAACCGATCAGTCGGAGAAGCCAACCTATCAGCTGGTGGCACCCAGACGACCGGCCAGGGCAAGAAGGTCATTCATGTGACGAGTTGATCAACTCAGATGGCTATAGCACTTCATCATGGATAGGTTGCATGTGATGTAGACCTAGATGATCGTGATTCATCTTGGCTCGAGGAATCACATTAGGATGGCCATAATCATCGCTTTTATCATTTCTCATGTTTCCTATGGGATATAGCATGTATATGATACGTACTATGTATTGTGGTGATTGGATATGTATATGTACCTATTAAACCAAATCCCTCACTAAATATTAAAGTTTTAGATGCCTTCCAAATGCAACACACATGAAAAGCCGATTGGCCAAGTGTGGGAACGCCCTAGCGTGGTGCACTGTCTATCTCATGGAAACGTGAAGGATGGATATGTGGGTCTACCCTAGCAGGGTGCATATTCATCGTGTTGGCTTTGGGTCAGACTTAACAAGGTGACCTAGATAGGATCTAGCACCTTGAGGCATGGAGGTGATCATGGAAAGGAGTTGCATATGACATCTTTCAAGAGTTGCATATGATGCAATTGGCAAAAGTTGCCTACCTAGAAGATCTAGGTTGTGGGTGACAGCCCTATATGGTCCATGACTCAGAGGATTTCAGGATCTTGACCCACTAGAAGATTGTACGTTGCAATCTTCCGAATTGATGGTGAGGGCTGTCAATTTGAACAAAAATAGTGGGAGCGATAATTAATTAAAGTCCTAATTATATCATCAACCTTTCAAATCAATCAAATAAGTCAAATTCAGTTTTGGACTAAATTGCATATATTTCCTTTTGTAGTACAAATGGCAACAATCACTTTTCATTGTGATCGGTCCTTGAAAAGGACAAGTTGAATGGGACTAACTTCCATGACTGGTTTAGGACATTGAGAATTGTTCTCACTCAAGAGTGAAAGCTCTATGTCCTGGATACTCCAGCTCCAGAGGAACCTGCTCCTACCGCACCAAAGGCAGAAAGGGATGCTTATAAGAAGCATTCTGAAGATGCCATTGATGCAAAGTTCTTGATGTTGTGCTCCATGAACCATGAGTTGTAGAGACAACATGAGAACATGGGTGTCATTGAGATGATTCAACATCTCAAGAACATGTATGAAGATTAAGCACGGCAAGAGAGATATGATGTCTCCATGGCGTTGTTCAAGTGTGTCATGACAGAAGGAGATCCAGTTGGTCCTCACACGCTCAAAATGATGGGGTATGTGGAGAACCTGACAAGACTGGGATTTCCCCTGAGCCAAGAGTTGGCTAGTGATGTGATACTACAATCGTTGCCAGAATCCTATAGTCAGTTTGTGATGAACTACAACATGAACAACTTTGACAAGCCATTGACAGAGTTGTTGGGAATGTTGAGGACAGCCAAGGCACAGATGAAGAAGGACAAGCCTAAGTCTGTGATGATGATTAGAAACAAGAAAGGCAAGTCCAAGTGCAAGGGCAAGGGCAAGGCTAAGAAAGTTTATGATGCTAGCCAGCAGCCCAAGTCGTCTTCAACTCTCAAGGCCAAGGGAGGCGTGATCAAGAGAGGCAATTGCCACCATTGTCAAAATCCAGGACATTGGAAAAGGAATTGTCCACTCTATCTGGAAGAACTAAAGAAGGAGGCGACAGACGTATCCACCTGAAGGTGTCATGAAATAAACTTATAACACTTTTAAGGTATATGATACCAAGATATAAAGTGTAAAGCACCCAATACATGGGGCAAGTGTTGCCGCCATAAATAGGAGTACTTTAGTTTATTTTCAGCGTTGAAGGCATGTAATAGAGTTATGAACTGCTATTTCATATTTGCCAATGGATAGAAACACATTATTTTTTGCATATTGTATGACAATGATAGCAATTAATAAAGTTGATGTTTCAATTTCAAAGGATATGATCTTTATGGAAATGCCTTGTTTATCTTGTGGTACTTGGTATGCATAAGATAAAATGATACCTAAAAGTTATTGATAACTCAAACAATCAAATTATCATAAATCATGAGAAATTCATTTCTAGTTTCCATATGATGGATAAATCTAGACTCTTTTGGTTAGAGAACCAGTAAGAGACATGAATCTCTTAGACATGATTAATCAATCTTCACTAATGGTAGTGGGAGAATGGTTATCCTATTAGGTATAATACATGTGATGTATTTACATACCTATTAGAGTTAATGCCAATACTTCAAATAGTGTTTAGAGAAATACCAATATGAATATCTTGAAGTGTTCGAGAATATCATAGATGAAGTATGAATTTGGTAAAGTGTTAATTCTTGATGAGATCAATGAATGAAATACTTGAACCAAATGTTTGAGATCCTTATGAGTGATTATGATAGTGTATCATAGTAAACTCATGATTAAGGCATGGTGGTGTCTAAATCAACAAGGAGTCATACTCTAAGGAGTTAGAGGATGATTATCAAATAACTAATTTCTTCTTAAATAAAGAATACCCTACACTAATAAAGGACATTAAGAATCACAAAGGGTTGTGAGTTCTTATATCCTTGATAGATACACCTCAATTATCTATGTAATGAGTTGGTCATGTGATGAATCAACTATCTAGATGAATATGAGGAACCAGATTTTGAGTTATGGTTTATGACCATTACATCCTAAATGACTTCCATGTGAACCATAAGGTATGACCTTGATGGTAGCACCCATTGGGATGAAATCCATAAGTGTGAATGAGTCTTAAGTGTTAAGACACATGGATGACATTTTAAGAAGGATGATGCTTGTTGATTGCAACTTAATGACTAATAGATTTGGCATACATATACTAAAACCACATTCCTATGAGGAATAAAACAAGGATGTGTACGTGACACAACCTATAAGGTTTATGAATCCATTAATGAAAATAAAGTCTATAAGTTACAATGGACTAATCAATGTGATTGATTGAGTACAAGCAACTCAGAGCTGGATCTTTACTTTGATAATATAGTCAAAGGGTTTGACTGATATGACAAAGATAAAGAAGGGATCTGTGATTTAGTGGGAGCGTATTCACATTCCACATGTTGATGTGAAATGGAAATGTTCTAGAATGGAAATCCAAAGTGGAAATTAGGGAAGATAGAGACGTTTCCTATGTGATAGGAATAGATATCTATAGAGATAGTTCTCGAAAACCTCTTGACCTAAAAAAGAAAGAGCATGCATTGGCAATCTATACTGAAGGGTTCAGTATGCACAGATTCAGTGGGAGAAAACCTATCCATGTTACATGGAGTTAGTATCCCAAGGCCAAATGTCCAATTCTTATGAAGAATGGGAACACTAAGAATAGATATGGATCTATCATGTATGTAAACATCCCATCATCTTGCATGTATGGACATGGAAAGAACAAAATGTATTTATCATCTTGTATGAAGGACATGACAATATGATATGCTCATCCTAATAACTCGTATGTGGGACATGACGAGTGGATGTCTGTCTAGTTCCAGTAAGGGTTACTGGAATGCCATAAGAACTTGATAAGTACTTGAGAAGTAATAGTTCTATGGAAATAAGGAAGGGTTCACTGTAAAGAGTTACATTGATGTGAACTTCTGAAAAGGATAGAAAATTAATCGCAATATATATATGGGATATATAAAAGTGAATGTTTGTTGATAAATGGAAATGTTACAATAAAGTCATTTTAAAAGGAAAAGTCGAGTATCCATGCGTTAGAGAACAGCAGTGGATACTATATGGATCTGGACGTTCATGAGATGAACTTATAGATATTCTGATATTTGATGACAAGTAAGGAGTACTTGATCATGCAATATAGCTAAAGGTTAGCAAAGGAATACTAGATCGCATATTATGGCAACTCCATCTCATACGTGTAATGTACAACGAAGAGATGAGAGACATGCGGTTAAAACCAAATTTGGCAAGGTGTTGCCATAACTCACTACGTTAGCACAAGAGCACAGTAACATGTGGGACATGTTTGAAGATCACTATGAATATGATTCAAGGGTGATTGGCTCGCAGTGCAAGTGGGAGTCTGTTGGTATGTATGCCCTGAGTGTCAATCATGGGATGATTGGTGGGATACATTAAGATTGATTTGATAAACATCAAAGGAAAGCTTCCAATTCTTTCTGGTTCAGTCATATGAGATAATGATTGAACAGATTGAATGTCTAGAGAATGACAGTACTCAATGATGTATACTTTCAGGTTAAGGACCTGAACGATGAGATCATACAGATGCTAAGAGTTTGTACATTCTTATTATGTCCCTAGTCATATGTCATTGTGGAAGGCAGATAGATAGAAATGACACACAAGACTATATTGTGGTGTTGGTTGATGACAGAATCTCATTAGTCATGATATGGAGATATCAAACCAAACACATAGGTACTTGTTAGAGAACAAGTGTACCAGATAGACCCACCGTGAGTTTGACACATGGAACCATGACATGGTAGTCACAGTCAGTTCTCACAGTGATGGTGGTGAGTGTGATTCTTTGACTTGAAATCACTACACTCAACACATGTCATTGGGCACACTTTGACATCATCAAATGCAGTCCTGAAACATGGGTTGTTATAAAGGTGATGATTGGGTGGCTTTGACACATGGGGCTTTTGAGGGGTAAGTGATAGATGTGTGATTTGTCCCTCCTGAGGGAGTTTGATATCCATGGCCACTTGATGAGTAGGATTGAGATAGGTTTGCGCACACATGTGTGAATCAGTATGTGATATTGATGTCATACATATCTCCTCCAATCTACTCTGAGATCAAGAAAGTGAATGAATGTTGACAGGATGACTGTTCCATTCCTTGAGTTCATTCAGTATATCAGTAACAAAGGAATTATACATTCACTGTAACACCATTCACAGATTGTAGGATTGAAAGTTATTCTCCAACTTTCTATTTCACTTGGGTAGCACTGATGTGCGACTAGGCACCGCTTTGCTTGTGAAGTCATAAGTGTTATGGACTTTCACTACCAACATGAAATGGACCTACAGGGTCACACACATAGGATTTAACCTGGAAAAGGAGTTTATCCACAAATTATGTTTAGATTGATTACTAAAGGAGTTTGGTAGTTTAATTAAACACTCAATCAATTGATAGCTTAGTATCATAGTGTTTAAGGTGTTGGACCGATTGAATAGAGTATCAGATTGATTGAAACTGCAATTGACTGATTTTGCACAGTCTGCACTCCCAACCGATCGGCTCATATGACGAACCGATCATCTCAGCTTGGTGAACCGATCGGCTCATGAGATGAACTGATTGGCTCAGGACAGGTTGAACCGACCGGTTCAAGGGTTGAACCGATCGATTCAACTGGTCCAAACAAGCAAGTTGGGAAAGTCAGGTTGGTGAGAAATTTCTCTTCGTTTCACTTGTCCAATTTGATTGGAACAAGGATTGGTATTTGGATCAATTTGAAACAAAAGAGGAAAATTCAATCAGGAACTGATCAGGACCACGAATCGATCGGCTCATGCTTGAACCGATCAGTTTAGGTGTCCCAACCGATCAGTTCAGGTGTGAACCGATCGGCTCAGGTCCCCAATCGACCATTTCATGCTTGAAACGATCGGTTCAGGTGGTGTAGTTGGTTGTTTTTGTGGAAAATCTCAAACCCTTCTACTCCTGATTTAATCCTGCATTGCCCAGGTAGAGAACCATGTCCCATGACCCTCCTATATATATACGGGTAGTGGGGGCTTCTCAGGAATAACAACTCAGAACACTAGTTGCTCTGCAAAGTTGTCGTTCTCTCTGGTTGTGGTAACCAGGAGAGCCCGAGAAAGTGCTACCCGATAAGGGAGGCACAACAAGGGAAAGACAACTACAGAAAAGTGACTGGTTGCAGGAGAGTGTGTTGGTGACTAGTACGCTGACAAGAGGGTGTGATTCCTTCCGATTCCTTGTGGGACAAGGAGATCGGAGTTCCAGGTGGTCTGTGTGGACTACTACAGAGGCAGGAGACATCTACTGCTTGGAGGACAGCTATCAATCCTGACAGTCCTAGTGAGACCAGGAGCTGCACAAACACCGTCCAAGACTGGAGGTGAAGATTGTGCAAGCCGTGAGGTAACGTCGCTGAGCAAGCCTCGGGACACAGTATGTCTCTACAAACCATCCTTCCCACTGTATAGACGTTGACGCAATTCCTTTATTATGGGTTTGGGAGAAGAAAATTTTTGTTTTAGCTGCCTTCTCTGTCTCCCCTAAAACCCAACAGTGGTATCAGAGCCAGGTCAATTGATCTATACTTTAGGATTATTGATATGATCGATTTTGGTTTGTCACCTTTATTTATTGCATATGATGCAAATAAAATTGTCTTTATGCATGTCCAATCCTAAATCCACAAATCCCAATATACATATATGATATGTAAAATGAATGCACTCGATACACATCGCCCTTAAATGAGTTTTGTGATGGATGTATAGCGTGGTTATGGCCAATAAACCCTATATATGTGTGCTTGGTTGAATGTGGTTGCTTGCATCTCGGTCTGCGCACTGATTCCCTACCTCCTTATTCCTAATGTAACTCAAGATAACTCGAGATTTATTTCCTACCTTTGCTCCCCATGAATGTAACTCGGGATTTTCCAATTTAAATGTAAATAGGATAGATCTTTTTTTTTATATTTCCTGTTATGTTAAAGAACGGAGGACAATCTGATGATGAATGAGATGGTCGGTTCAAGGTGTGAACTGATCGGTAGGTGATCCAGACAGTCCGCTCGAGGAGCGATATGAGAAGGTGGCGACCTGAGGAGATGCATGACGACCAGGCGAACTGATCGGTTGGAGGAGCCAACCGATCGGCTGGTGGCACCCAGACAACCGTCCAGGGTGAGCAAGTCATTCATGTGATGAGTTGATCAACTCGGACGGCTATAGCACTTCATCATGGACAGGTTGCATGTGATGTAGACCTAGATGATTGTGATTCCTCTTGGCTTGAGGAATCACATTAGGATGGCCATAATCATCGATTTTATCATTTCACATGTCACCTGTGGGATATAGCATGTATATGATATGTACTATGTATTGTGGTGATTGGATATGTATATGTACCTATTAAACCAAATCCTTCATTAAATATTAAAGTTTTTGATGCCTTCCAAATGTGACACGTGTGAAAAGCTTGATCGGCCAATTGTGGGCATGCCCTAGCGTGGTGCACTGTCTATCTCGTGGAAGAGTGAAGGATGGATATGTGGGTCTGCCCTAGCAGGGTGCATATTCATCGTGTTGGCTTTGGTTCGGACTTAACAAGGTGACCTAGATAGGATCTAGCACCTTGAGGCATGGAGGTGATCATGGTAAGGAGTTGCATATGACATCTTTCAAGAGTTTCATATGATGCAATTGGCAAAAGTTGCCTACCTGGAAGATCTAAGTTGTGGGTGACAGCCCTAGCTGGTCCATGACTCAGAGGTTTCAGGATCTTGACCCACTAGAAGATTGTACGCTGCAATCTTCCGAATTGATGGTGAGGGCTATCAATTTGAACAAAAATAGTTGGAGTGATAATTAATTAAAGTCATAATTATATCGTCAACCTTTAAAATCAATCAAATAAGTCAAAATTGAGTTTTGGACTAAATTGCATATATTTCCTTTTGTAGTACAAATGGCAACAAACAACAATCACTTTTCATTGCGATCGGTCCTTGAAAAGGACAAGCTGAATGGGACTAACTTCCACGACTGGTTTAGGGCATTGAGAATTGTTCTCACTCAAGAGTGAAAGCTCTATGTCCTGGATACTCCAGCTCCAGAGGAACCTGCTCCTACCGCACCAAAGGCAGAAAGGGATGCTTATAAGAAGCATTCTGAAGATGCCATTGATGCAAAGTTCTTGATGTTGTGCTCCATGAACCACGAGTTGCAGAGACAACATGAGAACATGGGTGTCATTGAGATGATTCAACATCTCAAGAACATGTATGAAGATCAAGCATGGCAAGAGAGATATGATGTCTCCAAGGCACAGTTCAAGTGTGTCATGATAGAAGGAGATCCAGTTGGTCCTCACACGCTCAAAATGATTGGGTATGTGGAGAAACTGACAAGACTGGGATTTACCCTAAGCCAAGAGTTGGCTACTGACGTGATACTGCAATCGTTGCCAAAATCCTACAATCAGTTTGTGATGAACTACAACATGAACAACTTTGACAAGCCATTGACAGAGTTGTTGGGCATGTTGAGGACAGTCGAGGCACAGATGAAGAAGGACAAGCCTAAGTCTATAATGATGATCAGCAACAAGAAAGGCAAGTCCAAGTGCAAGGGCAAGGGCAAGGCTAAGAAAGGTTCTGATGCTAGCCAGCAACCCAAGTCGTCTTCAACTCTCAAGGCCAAGGGAGGCATGACCAAGAGAGGCAATTGCCACCATTGTCAAAAGCCAGGACATTGGAAAAGGAATTGTCCACTCTATCTGGAAGAACTAAAGAAGAAGGAGGCGACAGACGTCTCCACCTGAAGGTGTCCTGAAATAAACTTATAACACTTTTAAGGTATATGATACCAAGATATAAAGTGTAAAGCACCCAATACATGGGGCAAGTGTTGCCGCCATTAATAGGAGTACTTTAGTTTATTTTCAGCCTTGAAGGTATGTAATAGAATTATGAACTACTATTTCAATAATGCACATGAAAATGAGGTTCCTATCATCTAATGTAAGGAAGATGATCTTATCATTCACATATTATATAATGTTGTCAATTCATAAGTGATGTCAATGAAATTATGTAAGAGCTTGGGGAAAGGCTGAGTTTGAGTATACATGAAAAGATAGATGTGTCCATACTAAAAAAATAAGGGGATAATTGGTCACGCGATGGAGCCAATTCATCCTTTTGATAGTTGAATATTGTTCCATGGATGAAAGTTAAGAAGTGAGTGGAGACAATAATATTGATCTAGGAGGTCCATCAAGTAGGAAGTCCATAACCAATCAATTAGTCAAAAATTAAATTCCTACTCATATGAGAAAAGGCCTTTTCAATATTGAGCTTGAGAGTGAGCATTAAAGTATCATTTAAGTAATAAGAGTGGATTGTTTCACTAACAATAAGGTATGAATCTTGGATACAATGATCCTTGATAAAAGTCATTTTATAAAGACCAATAAACTTATCAATCTTAAGCTTGAGTTGGGTCTTCTAAATGATTTTATGTAACACATTAATCAAGCCAATCAATCTAAAGTGTTCATTGATGTTTCATTATAAATCTTTTTTATCAAAGTTATGTTAGTCTAATTATGAATATCAAGTTGTGATTAAATGTCATTATGAAAGAAGACATAAGTGAAGCTATTAGAAAAGGTTTTGTTGGTGAAATCCCAATTTTTATGATAAAAGGACACACTAATTCCATTTGTTCTAGGCAACTAATCCTCACAAAGAGATTTATCTTTGATGGATATTTTCATTAGAGAACTGGATCATGAGGTCTTGGAGAAGTGATCATGTCAAGAATATTCCAATCAATCCAAATATCCTCTTAATGAAAATCGACCATGATTGAAGAGAGCTTTGAAGTAATCACAAATGTAAAAGATGAGTATATGTTTATTTGTAACAATTACATTTTCAATGATGAGGCTATGAATGAGATAATTTTTCTTCTCAATTCATAGATCTTATGAATGAATTTATTATTCGTATCACCTTTCTGGATCAAATTTTGAGCATGTGACCAAATGATTATTGGTTTTTAAGGACTATCAGTTTCAAAGCCAAAGTCAAGTAGGGTTAAAATTGGAAGTATCATCATCATTTAGGATTTGTTGTTCAAGGTGGGTAATCCTTAGATTAATACTTCCAAAAGTCTAATCATTCAAATGATATATGTTGATGTGAATGGTGTGCCCACAATCTAGATCATGGTTGATGATGAACCAATTTGTGTTATCATACAATTATACGTTGGATGATTCCAAAATTACTTAAAACAAAATGATTTTGGACCCCAAGGGATATGTTTGGTGCTGGGATGATGGGGGAAGTGATCTAAAATAGGTTGACAAGGAAACATAGTATCTAAGGAAGGGTAGAGAATGTCCCCGGTCTAGGAACTAAGGAAATGGTATAAAGCTAGACCAAGAGAATCCCCTATTCTAGGTAATTTTGGGGTTTGTATGAGAGAGGTCAAAGAGGTTTTTTCAATGAATCGATTAAAGGATTTATCATTATAAACATGTTGATTGGAAAATTTATTTGCACTTTTGCATTTAAGAATTTAATATAGAGAGGTTGAAATAACCTCCTATGATCCATGGTTTATTGTTAAACATAAACACAAGATTTTGAATCTTAGAGGGAAAGATAGTTTTTGTGTTACTAGGTTCTCTACAAACACCCATGAATGGAAAAGTATTGTTATCACACAAATGCTATAGGGTGATAGAAATTTATAAAGGTGTCTAGTGAGAGTTTATATGATCAAAATATGAAGGATTCCGACCAATGATCATGACATTACTCAGAATATACAATGGTGTTTGGAGCCAAGAGGTAAATCTTACTTCTAATGGTACAAAGGTGAAAATTCGAAAAATTGGGCTTAGTTTTCAGGACGGTGATGATGATAATTTTGTGATCTCTAATAAAGCATCTTAAAGCATGTATTCTATCATCTATAATAGATTCTAATATGCACATAGTATATAGACTTTTTACCCACTTTTGTGCACACTTTCAATCCATTTTGTACCTCATTTTACCTCTAATCATACTTGATTGCCCATATTTTTAGTTATTTTACTCACCTCATATTTGTGATCACAAGTACATGATTTTGAAGAGAGAATGGGGTGAATCCAATCATCATCCAACCTTAGTTGGATCCCCAAGGAGATTTCATATGTCACAGGACTTCTTGAAGATTTTGATGTATACATGGTGTGTGTTATTTAACACACGATGTGTAAGTTTATAAAAGATCCCCCCTTGAAGAGATATGACACACCATGTTCTGAGATATGCACATTGTGTCTCCTATAACCTGATCTGCCTATAAATTAATCAACTCCTAGATACATGACATGTTTGACATTATACATGTCGTTTCCAACCCAATCGGCCTCAACTCCAGACTTCTTCAGCTCTCAGCTATAGGATATGTCTCTCATAAAACACACTGTGTCCCCCTTCATAAAAGAAGTATTATCTTTGGTTACACATGACAACATGTCGTGTTGTATCCAAACACAACGTGGTCCAGTCTATTTCTATAGAATTTGAAAATAATTGTCCTTCAATTTAAATATGAAAACACTCATATGGAGTGGTTATCTCTCGTCATTTAGAATCACTCTTCATCTAGAGAATAGATCAAAGCAAGGAGAAGGAAATTTTGGAGAGAAAAAGGTGGCTTCTTGAGAGAGAACCTTCATTCTTCTTCATTTTTATTCAAGGAGTGCAACTAAAGCTTCTCTACTTCATCCAAACCTCTCAGGAGAGAAGGTTGTCTGATTTGAAGCTCCAACATGCATCAAATTTCATCCTCAAGCCAGAGTTCTACCTTTACCTCCTTCATTACTTAGGTTTTTCTTATTCTTTGCTTCTTTAATCATATCAAACTCTAAAATGTGTACCTTGTTCATGTGTTTCTTCATTATGGATGAGTAGTTTCCTTTTTCTTAGGCATGTGAGAGTATATCCCATGACATTACTTAGGTGAACTCATATTTCTTAATGTTAGTTAATTTGCTTCTCCAATAGTTTCTATGGTGTTATTCACTTGTATGCTTGCTTGGCCATCTTTCTTACATGTTTTATACTTGTTTATATGATATGGGAAGATTTGTATAGAAGTAGGGAGTAGTTCTCTTAGAAATGAACCCTTGACCACATGAGTGGCTTGTATACATTGAGGATCTAAGGTTACAGTTCAAATCTTAACATAAGAATAGCAGTGCTATGTGGAGATACGAACCATCTCATATCACTGGGAGGTGTATGACGATGGAAAACTCCTTTGCAAGTTAATTAATTTATTAATTTTGTGGTTGCACGTGAGTAATGTGGTACGAAAGTGAAATATTATGACCAAGAACCCATAAAATCTGATCCAAATCTTTCTTCTTGTTAATTTCTCATAGTTTTTTAAGTTGCTAATCAGTAGAATCATAAACCAAATCAACTCTTTTGTAAACCAATCTAGATTGTTGAACTATAACACGCTTGCACCTAGCAATACCTTTCTCCCTTGAATGATCTTGAAATTACTACACACAACCATATACTTACGGGTAGTGCTCAAGTTTGTAAATTTAATACATGTGCATTCAAGTTGACAAGTTTTTGTCATTGTTTCTGGGGAACATCGATATTTTTTTTTAGAGTAAGAGGTGTTAACTAGTAAGCGAGACTAGATCCTGACCCCCATTTCATCATTCCACTGTCATTTATACCATCTATCATATCTTCTATTATTTGTTAAGTGTTTTCACTACTTGTGAATTTGCAGGACTGCATGCAGTGTTTGAAACATAGTTTTCAACCTTATGTCTTCTCCTAGAGATCGAACATGCTCTTAGCAGTCATAGACAAGCAAGAGGTAGTGAAGACTCTTCAAGCTTGGGAGACTCACAACCATCATCACTACATCTTCAACGCCATCTTCACTGGACATCCAAGAAGCAATCATGGAAGACGACTGCCCTCTCAAAGATTTCTCCATTACATATACAATCAACATCAATGGGACTATCAACAACCCACAAACTGAGGAAAATAACTTCTCAATTAGCCTTACAATAATGCATATCTTTCAATAAAACCAATTTGGATGTACTCCTATGCAAGATCCCAACCTTCATGTAGATAAATTCTTACAATACCTAAACACATCCAAGATTAATGGAATTAATCTTGATGGTACGCCTACTTTTGTTTCCTTTTTTTCAAGGACAGATCCAAGGTGTGGCTCTCTTCTTTACCAAGGAACTCCATCAACAACTGGGATGAACTTCTTAAAAATCTTTCCTAGCCAAGTACTTCCCACCAAGAAAGACTGCTCAGTTGAGAAGCCATCTGACTAACTTCACTCAAGAAAATGGAGAGACCTTGTATGATATAAGGGAAGTTTCAAAGAACTTCAATGTCTTTGTCCTCATCATGGACTAAGAAATTGGATGCTTCTTCAAACATTCTATAATGAGCTTTACTATAATACCATGATGTGTACAGATGTTACAGCCAACAGAGCTCTGATGAACAAATCTTATAGGGAGTCTTATGCTATAATTGAAGACATGAAAATTAACCATATACAATGGAGTTATGAAAGGAGTAACAACCACCCTCATCTTTTATTGCTTCCAGGAAACAAGTAGGCATCCGTGCTATTGATGGCATTGATGTGAATTCTACAAATTTATATGCCTTGACACAAACGTTTGAGAGGTTGAGTGCTCAACCATCTCAATCTGTAAATATGATATGTGATGCAAGTGAAGCCATGGGACAAGTAGCCTCTTCAAGCTACACTTCTTTCATCCCATCAAAAGAGAACATGGGGAAATGAAATGCAATAGAGAGCTTCAAAAACAAACAACCATGCAATATGTATTCCAATACCTATAATCCAAGTTGGCATGATCATCCAAACTTCTGTTACCCCAATAACAATTCTCAAATTCCTCAACAAGCTCAAGGTCAATAACAATTGCATTTGAGGAGCAGGACACCAATGATAAACAACCCTCTAGGCTTCAACAACAATGCCAATTGAACTTCCACCACCAACAACAACAACTACTACAATCTGATTTGGAGTCTCTTCTTGAGGGTTTTGTTTCATCTCAATCAAAACAAAATGAGGAATTCCACCAACATGGTTAGCTTATGAAAGATTCCATCCAACAACTTTCTTCCAAGGTGGACTACATTACTACTCATACCGAGATGCTGGAGAACCAGATTGCTCAACAAGCTCTAGCCAATCAAAGAACACATTCCTGATCCATGTCCAACCAATCAAAGATGAATCCTAAATAAACATGCAAGTTCGTGATGTTGAGAAGTGAAGTAGTGATTGGAGGATCTTCACGACCTACAAAGAGGAAATATGAAGAAGTTATTGACACAATTATGGAGGAGACTGCTAAGAACCAAATGAAGAAAGTTACTAGAATTTCACAACAAGGTGATTCTTTTTGCAAGCCTAATGCCCCTTTCCCTCACAAGTTTGCTTACACAAAGGACAATGCTAAGTTCAACAAGTTTATGGACATCTTGAACAAGTTGTATGTGTTCCTTTATTTGAAGTGATAGATGAAATGCCTTTTTATGCCAAGTTCTTAAAAGACATTCTCACAAGGAGAAGGAGGCCTGACCAAGTTGAAATAGTGATTCTATCTGAAGGAATAATCTCTATCATTATAAACCCTTTGGCAAAAAAATTTGATGATCTAGGTGCATTCACTCTCCCTTGAAATATCAAAGACTCAACTTTTAACAAATGTTTAGTTCATCTTGGTGCAACCATCATCTTGATTCCTTTTTCCCTATGACAAAATTTAGATTTAGGAGACATAAACCAACCTCCATGACAATACACTTAGTTGATCTTTTAATTAAATATCCTATAGGAATTGTTGAAGACATCCCAGTGTAGTTAGGGAAGTTTTGTATTCCTTGTGACTTTGTAGTCCTAGACATACATGAATATCTGACGAGCCCAATCCTTTTTGGGAGACCTTTTCTCAGGACTGTAGAATGTATTGTAGATGTTAGAGAAGGAAAATAGACTGTGAGAGTTGGAGAGGAAGCTTTAGTATTTTCTATGTATGATGCTATGAAGGCATCTACCACTAAAGAGTATCACTGTTTGATAGATAGCATCGATACATTGCTAGAGGAAGACAAGAACATCCTTGAATAAGCTTTTGATGATCTTGAAGGTGAAAAGGACAAAGAAGACTCGATGATTGTTCTCAATATATATGATTATGAAGTTGCATCAAACTCAACATCCAATGAGTACCAACCGAAAAGGAAGAAAGTGACACACCCACTACACTAGAAAAAAAGGTAGAACTTAAACCCCTCCCACCGACGTTAAGCTATGCTTTCTCGAACCCAAAATTTTCTTCTCCTATTATAACCAATGTTGATTTAACTCAAGAATAAGAGGATAAGTTGTTGAAAGAACTTACATTATACAAAGAGGTGATAGGTTATTCGATTAATGATCTGAAAGGAATTAATTATTCCATTTGTATGCACTTCATAGCCTTAGAGGAAGATGCTTAGCCATGCATAGATTTAACAAAGAAGGATAAATCAAAACATGATGGAAGTTGTTTAGAAAGAAATATTTAAATTAAAAGATACATGGATAATATATCCTATTAGTGACATCCCATGGGTAAGTGACATACATGGTGTACCTAAAAAGGGAGGAACCACTATAATGAAAGGAGGCAAGAATGAATTAATTCAAACAAGGGTAGTATCTGGGTGGAGAATGTGTATTGATCATAGAAAACTAAATAATTCCATAAGAAAATATTATTTCACCTTGCCTTTCATTGACTTAATGTTGGAGAAACTTGATATATAGTCACTCTTACGCTATTTAGAAGGGTATTCCAGATTTTTTTAGATTCATATATATCCGTCTGATTAAGAAGAAACAACCTTACATACTCTTATGGGACATATGCCTATAGGATAATGCCTTTTGTAATTCACCTGCTACTTTCCAAAGATGCACGATGGACATATTTTCTAATTTCATAGAAATGATTATAAAAACTTTTATGGATGATTTCAATGTTTATGACAATTCCTTTTATGATTGCTTGTTAAGTTTAATAAAGTTTTGCAATGATGTAAACAAGTCAATATTGTGCTTAGTTGGGAGAAGTTCTATTTTATGGTATAATTTGGGGTGGTACTTGGTCATGTCATTTCAAGCAAAGGAATAGAGGTTTTTAAAGCAAATATTGAAGCCATTGAAACTCTAATAGTGAAAGAGGTCTGAAGATTTTTCGGACATGCATGGATCTATGGAAGATTCATTAAAGACTTTTCAATCATTGTAAAGCCTCTTTGCTCCTTGTTACCTAAAAATGTTGAATTCATATTCAATGAAGATTTCAAAATATCCTTCCATAGATTGAAGGATGCTCTTATCTCAACCCCCATCATTCAACCACCAGACTGGAGTGCTCCTTTTGAAATCATGTTTGATGTCATTGATTACGCAATAGGGGCAGTTTTAGGACAAAAGCGAGATAATAAGTTTCACGCCATTCATTATGCAAGCAAGACCTTAGATGATGCTCAAATCAATTATGCCACTACAAAAAAGGATATGTTTTCTATAGTCTATGCTTTTTATAAGTTCTGACAATATCTTGTGGGGTCCAAAGTCATTGTATATATAGACCATGCTGCAATTAGATATATCATGTGCAAGAAGGATGCCAAACCCCGTCTTTTTTGTTGGAAACTACTTCTACAAGAGTTGATTTGGAAATCAAAGACAAGAAGGGGACATAAAACAATGTAATTGATTATCTTTCTTGCCTCTCTACTAATGTCAAAGACAAGATCCCTATTGATGACAATCTACCCATTGAGAAGTTGTATGCAATTAATTCACTTGTGACACCATGGTTGTGAGACCCATAACCTTGATTAAATGGTTGAACATGATTAATTATCATAATTGAGTTCTTATAACACTAATATAACCTTCTTATATGTTTTGTAATCATAAGACAAGCTTAAGTTTCAAATTTGGTCCAATTTGGACATTGTTTGAGCAAGTTATGCAATTTTATGTACATTCTGGACTTTTCTACAATTTATCCAATTGGGAGGTTTTATTGGTATATTTTCACAAGCATTACAATACTTATAGGTTTCCTTATCATTCTTAACTTTTTTGGTCTATGGGACTCCTATTTGTTCTTGGTTTGGAGGTGTTCCTCTTCAAGGACATTTTAGGGGTTTCCCCCTTTATGGATAAGGATAAGAGTAATGGTAAAGATGACGATAAGGATAAGGGTAAGGATAAGGATAAGGATAAAGATAAAGATAAGGTTATGGATAAAGGAGAGAAATTGTAGGTAGTAAGTGAGGGAGGTGTTGCATGGACATTGAAGCTCTAGGCTATGGACACATGGAAAACTCATGGGCACCTCATGCTTGACCCCTTCCTTATCCATGAAGCTATATATACCCCTTTCTATCTCCAAATTGAAATCGTTGCTCACTCCATCTTTTCTATATCTTAGAGCACCGGACTTTCTCTATTTGGATATAGAACAAATTGGTCTAAGGTGGAATACAACCTCTTTTTGGAGAAGAAAGACTCCTAGAGCTCCATCTAGCCCTACCTAGGGTTTGTAAAGTCATCTTCTAGGGTTTTCAACCAAGGCAAGTTGTTTTCTTCCTTCCTTCTTCATTTTTCTTGCTCCTCCCTCCTTATATCTTCCTCCAGGTCGTAACTCTATTGTATCATGGTAAAAGTTGCTTTAGAGCTCAAGATCTACCTTTCTTGCTTCTTCTTCTGGGGTTTTGATTCCTTGTGAAGAAGAGTGCCTACTTGGCTGAGTTCAAAGCTTCCTATTGGGTTTTCTTCCTTCTTGGATCGAGTTTATTGCTTCTATAAGTATGTTCTTTTCAGTAAAGGTGAGTTTAATAACCCTCTTTACTTATATTGGTTACTATAAGCTTGTTAGCTCATGTTCTTGCTTAAAATGGTGATTTAAGCATTAAGAAGCTAAGCTTGTTTGGGATTCGATTTTTATGGTGTTTCCTATTTTGTTTCCAGTTATAGATGAACCTTCAATCATTTACAAGTTCTTCCTAAGGAATTATATGGCTTAGTTCAGGTTGGTATCACCACCTATGGTGCTAAGCACCTATCAACCGATGGTCCATATTAGGATTTCTAGGTTATTTTCTCTTCTAAATACATGTGACTCGATGGTGTGGTCTTCATGACAAAGGAAGGTGGTGACCAAGGGTTATGAAATATGACGTGAACTAATAGTGACACCTTAGGTTAGTGTTAGGATCTCTTGGAATCTCAATGAGCAATGGTGTGATTCTCTAATGATGGTATCAATCAATGATGACATTAGCTTAATATCTGATGGTTTGAAATGAATATAGTATTGATCTAACAATCGATGGTGACTTAATGATCAAGAATACTGGTAGATTAGGTCATCACCACATGTGGTGATTTAAGAATGTAATTATAGATTCAAATAAACCTTAAACCAATGGTTCCTTGGTTCAATTGATCTAACGGTTAAACCTATAATTCAATTAATAACTTTGAACAATGAACCCGATCCAATGAATGAGATTGGATGCTTCAACATCCAATGGATTAGAATGAGTCCCATGATATTACATGTGGGTCCTAGTGATGAGAATTAAATGGTTATATATCATTAATTTGTTGTTATACCTTTTCTCTCCTATAGTTATATTTAATAAATGACCATAATAAGTGGGTGTGTAACTTTAATGTGATGTAGTTTGCTATACCTAACCTTAATGTAATTAAATGATGGTGATTGGTTATAATCATCCCTCTTGCATGACTAATGTGACAATGTATTACACTCTTCATGTGTCTAAACCACAATGTATTTCTATTTGCATATCATAGTGCCTTGCCATAATAATACCTATAGACACATATTTGTTGATGATCTTTTGAGCCTTGTTTAAGACATGGAATGGTGAGGATAAACTTTCTATGAATAATGTGATGGTCTTAATGAGCTTTGGGCATGTTTGAGCCCTAATTGAGGTGAAATCCTTTTCATGTTCCAATAAGGGTTGAAACCATGGAACTTGTGATAAGAAAATGGATATATTGAAATGATATGATGATAATGTGGTTCGTTACAATGCAATGGATGATAGCATATGGTAATATGATTAAGATCTATACTTCAAACATTTTATATTTTCTAAAGTTGCAATGCTTATACACTTTATAAAAATGAATTAGGGTTTGTATGTCCATTTGTATGATGAAGCCTTAATTCACCCAATTAGCAATAATTAATCAAGTGAAATTCTAATCATGTAGTGTCTGGTGTCATAGATCCATCTGAGTTGCCAGAACTTGCCAGACGGTGAAATGAGTATTCCTAAGGGAAACTCAGAGCGCATACTGTTGAGTATGCAGGGTGCTTGTCATCCTAACACTAAGTGTTTTGGGATGATGGTTGCAGTCATACCTAGCCCGCTTTTTGAGAAAGACTACGGTCGGGTCTCAGTGATTATAACATGATGTGATTAGAGGACAATTGTGGTTGTACCTCAGTGATTGGGTTTGAATACCCTGGATGCTAGCGTCATGACCTGTACCAAGGTGGGATAGTTACAGGACTATATGTCGTTGTTTTGCAGTTTGACTATATGTTGTTGTTTTGCAGTTTGACTATATGTCACTGCAGTGCAGACTCATACTGACCAAGTATGGAGAAGATCTTAGAGTTCGAATCTTCCTATATCTTATATGGATCTGATTGCGACCAAGCGGTGGTCAATTGGACTTTGAGTGGTACGACTCAAACTCTCCAGGGCATAATAAAAGATGTAAGACAGTCGTGTAGCATATCTGTTTAGGATTATACATAACGCCTCACATTGAATGATAACCCTTGTTAGATCTTCTTATATAGAGATGATATATAATACAATGAGAGATGATAGATATGCTTGTGTTGTAGATGCGCTCATGTTGTAAACTTGTTTATGTTGTCAAATATACTGACACTGATATTTAATATTATGCTTCTAGCAATGTCTAGTACTGCTATCCATGCCTATATAATTAGAAATGCTTAAACTACTAATTATGCTTAAGCAGTTAGTTGTGCTATGATGTTAGCTCTATTTATTATGTAGACTAGTTCACTTTATTAAATATGACAATATTGATAGCCATGTTATACTACTAGACATATCAAAAATGCTTATGCGTCTAGATTGCTTATGTTGTTAGTAAGGCATATGATGATAGTTAGATCAATGATAATGATTGTTATTAGATGCAATCTTATGAAACTTGAGTAGATATCTGATAAAAGAAATGGATTTATCTGTTACCTATATATATATATAATCATACTTGTTGCTAAGCTTATTTGCTTAATCTATTTAGTATGCTTGAATTGTTCAATCTGATCAACTAATTATTAAATACTCCAACTACTCAATTATTTATTATTTAATATGATGTAATCAATATATGTTGGAGAGAGTTATATCTCTCACTAGGACTGGGTCTCACCTCGTGGGTCACCACATTTGTTTAGGTGATCGACAACAACGACAACAATATCATGACAGTGAGAAGAATTTGAGGTGATCAACCCTAGAGATGGTTGCTTAGTTGTCTAGTGTGTCCTAGATTCATGCATGTACTCTCAAATCTGGATGAAAAGTTTGTATATGATGTTTTGATTGAATCAAACTTTCTACAACATGTTGATGCTTGTATATGTCGAATATGTGGATAGTGTTCCTCTACAAAGTTTATGTTGTAGTTGAGGCTACATGGAAGTTGTAAAGAATATTGAGCATTACGTGAAGTAAAGAAAGTTGCTGGGCTTTTATATAAATGTTTCTGAGCAATTAGGAATTGTTGAAATTAGTTTTAATTTACCCTATTTTCTGGGTTGTGTTCAATTAAGGAGCAATCATGTTTTGTGTTTTGAGTAATCTCATTTAGTGTAATGGGTTCTCACAATGGTTTTCTAATTTTGCAAACTATCTAGCCACCGGATGCTTCCTCCTTATGTCACCTATCAACAAAATAAGAAGTTCCTCCATGATGTCAAATTTTACTATTGGGATGATCTGCTATTATTCAAGCAATGTGCATATTGGCTAATTAGGAGATGCATTCCTAATGAAGAGATCCCGAGTGTGATTATAGAATGTCATTCCTCTCCCTATGGAGGGAATTTTGGAGGAGATAAGACTTCAACTAAAATTCTACATGTAGGTTTTTATTGGCCAACTCTATTCCAGGATGTACTTGCATTTGGTAAAGCATGTGATAAGCATCAAAGATCAGGAGGGATTTCAAAGAAGGACGAGAGTTTTTGATGTATGGGGCATAGACTATAGGGGTCCATTTCCCTCTTCTTGCAACTACAAGTTCATCCTAGTGGCATGTGACTATGTATCAAGTGCATAGAGGCAATTCCTACACAAGCTCCAGATGTAAAATTAGTGATGACGTTGTTCCAAAAGATTATTTTTCTAAGATTTGGCATTTTGAGAGCAATTATATCATATGGAGGAAGTCATTTCAATGAGAGAAGCTTCAACAATATTCTGAGAAAATATGGTGTCAAGCATAAGATCTCTACACCATACCATCCACAAACTTCAGGGCAAGTTGAGATTTCAGATAGACAATCGAAAGCAATATTAGAAAAGATAGTCTCTAACTCAAGAATAGATTGGGCATTGAAATTAGATGATGCATTATCGGCTTATAGGAATCTTAAAAAACACCTCTATATGACTCCATTCAAGATGGTCTATGGAAAATATGTGTAATATACCTAAAGAACTTGAGCATAGAGAGTTACTCGCAATCAAATTCCCCAACTATGATCTGAAGTAAGCAGGAGAAAGAAGGCCGCTACACCTCCAAGAACTGGAGGAGATGAGATTGGATGCATATGGAAACACCAAGATCTATAAGGAGAAAACAAAGCGATGGCATGATAAGAGGATCCATACCAAAGATTTCAAAGAAGGAGATCTAGTGTTTCTGTTTAATTCCAAGCTCAAATTCTTTCCATAAAGCTACATTTAATGGTCCAACCCCTTCCTAGTGTTGAAGGTTTTTCCCTATGGAATCGTAGATCTTCAAGAAAAAGAAGCCTAATTCAAAGTTAACAACCAACGCTGCAAATTATACACTGAGGGAGAGAAGATGGACTAGGAAGCCTCCTGCTCCCTCTCAGATGCTTCATGCAACTTCTCAAGTCTCACTCCAGACTTTAAATGGAGGACCTTGCGAGAGCTAATCCCACATTTAGGATAGATTCCATTTAAATCATTCACCCAAAACCTTTTCTTTCTAAAATAATTTTTCCATGGATGAATGTAATTTAGACCCTTATGAAGTTCATAGAAATTCAAGCAAACACAATGTATAATACCTAACAGATGTCGTGCCACACCTTCAAAAATGAGTTCGAGGAAATCATCCAGACAACACGATGTGTTCAAGGTCCTACACACTATGTGTTTCTCTGATAACAAAGTTCAAGGAATCTCTACACACCATGCATACATATGGACACGATGTATCAAATCATTCATTCCTCAATGAAAATTTTATGTGAATTGACACATGGTGTGCCCATCAATACGTGCCGTGTTTGTGCCAACTTGAAAACACCAGTAAATTCATGGGCAATTTACACGATGTGCATATAAGAACACACAGTGTGTCTATGCATTCATTCCTTGACATCAACATTTCTATAAAGTTGCACAACGTGTGTTAATTAACACATGCCATGTCACCATTAACCTGGATATACACATAACCAGTTAAAAAGAACATTAGGACATGACATGTGATTGTAAGTTTAAACTAGGGTTTTAACCCAAATTCAAATCTACTCTCTTCATCTCAACCATTTGCCCACACCATGTTCAAAAGTGAGAGCCCAGCCATCGTGCACCCTCCAGCCTGTGTGCCTACTCATCACCGCCACCAATCATCGTCATGCTGCAAGCGACGCATGGCTATGTTGAGCATGACTCCAGATCTAGCTCCATCAAGTTGCTTCTACGAAGGCCAAATGCCACCGAGAGCCACCACTCCAACGTGGCTGCCCTCCGATCTACCCTCGTCACCACCAGATCTCCCTTCCCTCACCGCCCCCACCTCAACCTGATCAGCCTCATTATGGATGATGATCTTCTGCGCCAGTATTTCCCAGCTAGAGATGAGGGCACTAGCCCTTCATTTTGATTCTCCGTGGTAGGTACCCCATTGTTGACCTCTTGAGTTTGTTATATGCAGTGGGGACACTACAAATTTCAAGTTTAGGGGGGAGCAACTGGACAAGACTATAGTTGTAGTTTCCCTTTCATCATCTTGTTTCTCATTTTTTCTTCTAGTTTCTTTTTCTGTTCATGGAAAATCTAGTATGATCTGAGGCATATTCCTTGTGTTTGGATTGAAATCCCCTCTATTATTGAACTATTTGTCCCATCTTGTATCGAAAAATAATTTGAAGGAAGAAATCAAATCATGAATATTTTGAATGGAATCTTTTGCCAAAAACCCTTGTTTCATCTTGGTTTATTGCTTTTAACCACCATATGCTCACCTTTCACATTCTTGCTATTATAATACATGTCGCAAAAAAAATCTTCTTATACCAATCAATTTCACAACCTTTTTTAGCATTCATATGACTTTATCAAATTTGTAATGCGTTTTTGACCAAACTCTTAATAATTTTTTTATTAAATGACTAAAATCCTATTAACTGAACAATCCAACCAACTCTTCTATTCTTAGGAGAAAAAGTTTCTAGTTTAAGGCCTCGAGTTCAAAGTGGAACCTGACTCAATCTTAATCATTATGGGTTGATTCTTGATTTCACCCATATAAAAGATGGCTACACTGCCCACATAGCATGCTAGCCTAGTGTAAGTCCAATATGTTTGTGATGGTTAAGTGTTACGTATTAAAAGATAATATACAACACCAACAAACATTCCATGTGTGTAAGTATACATTAGCTGCCGAATTCCAGAACCCACACTTCAGTTTTTATCTATCGGCAAAAAGGTTGTTGATGTATTGTTTGGTTAATTTGGTTTTCATCCTTTACATCCTTAATAATTGAGAGAAATAGGTTGCATATTCACTACTCTTTTGGTATAGTAATCTAAATTCTACATGATGTTGTTTTGTTGATTCTCCCATTTAGATTTTTGCATCCTTGCTGAATTAAACTTCAATCTTGAGTGTTTAAGGTGACCCTATGGCTACTTGTAGTAAATTTTGTCTATGGTTGAATTTTCTTGAAACAAGTTTTTCATTTCATTTAATTGATTCATGAACTTGACAATTTCTTCCAGGAAATTTTTTCTTGAGGACAAGTACTAGTTCAAGCTTAGAGGGATTTGATGTGCACAAATTATATAGAATCTTTACCCACTTTTTCACACACTTTCAATCCATTTTATACCTCATTTTGCCTCTAATCATACTTTATTATCCATATTTTTAGTTATTTTACTTGCCTCATGTTTGTGATAACTGATACATGATTTTCACGGGAGAATGGGGCCAACCCAACAAAAAACCTGACCTTAGTTGGATCCCCAAGGAGATTTCATATGCCATAGAAAACTTCTTGAAGATTTTGATGTATACACAGAGTGTTATATTTAACACACTACATATAAGTTTACAGAAGACTTATGCCCCCACCTTGAAGAGATATGACACACCGTGTTATGAGATACACACACAACGTGTCTCCTATAACCTAGTCTGCCCAGAAATTAATCAACTCTCAGATACATGACGTGTTCAACATTATACACGATGTATCCAACCCGATTGGCCTCAACTCAAGAATTCTTGAACTCTCAGCTACACGATGTGTCTCTCAGACAACATGTTGTGTCCCACTTCAGAAAAGTGGTATGTTGGTCAATTACACATGGCAACACGATGTGTTGTATCCAAACACGGTGTGTTCCAGTCTATTTCTGTAGGTTTTGAAAATAAACACCCTTCATTTTAAATATGAAAACACTCATATAGAGTGGTTATCTCTAATCATTTGGAAGCATTCTGCATCCATAGAACAGACCAGAGCGAGGAGAAGGTGAATTTGGAGAGAAAGAGGTGGTTTCTCAGGAAAGAACATCCATTCTTCTTTATTTTTCTTTAAGGAGTGTAGCCGAAGCTTCTCTACTTTACCCAGACCTCTCGGGAGAGAAGGTTGTCCGATTTGAAGCTCCAGCATGAATGGAATTTCATCCTCAAGCTTGAGTTCTAGCTTTCCCTCCTTCATTCCTTGGGTTTTCCTTATTCTTTTCTTCTATAATCATGTCAAACTCTAAAATCTGTAGCTTATTCCTGTGTTTCATCATTATGGATGAGTACTTCCCTTTTTCTTGGGCATGGGAGAGTAGCTCCCATGCCATTACTCATGTGAGCTTGTATTTCTTAACTTATGTTAGTTAATTTGCTTCTCTAAGAGTTTCTATGGTGTTATTTGCTTGAAAACCTGCTTGGCCATCTTGCCCACATGTTTTATGCTTCTTTATATGATCCGGGAAGATTTGTAGAGAAGTAGGGAGTAGTTCTCTTGGAAATGAACCCTTGACCATGGGATTGTCTTAGATACATTGAGGATCTAAGATTGCATTTCAAATTTTAACATAGGCACGAGAGTTCTATGTGGAGATAAGAACATCTCATATCATCGGGAGGTGTATGATGATGGAAACTTCCTTTGCAAGTTAATTAATTTGTTAATTTTGTGTTTGCACGTGAGTAATGTGATGAAATTAAAACATTATGACCAAGAACCTTTAAAATCTGATCTAAATATTTCTTCTTGTTAATTTCTATAGTTTGTTTAAGTTTCTAATTAGTAAAATCATAAACCAAATCTACTCTTTAGTAAACCAATCTAGATTGTTGAACTATAACATGGTTGCGCCTAGCAATGCCTTGCTCCCTTAGATGATCTCAATTTTACTACATGCACCCGTATACTTGTGGGGTAGTGCTCGAGTTTATAAATTTAAGACTTGTATTTAAACAAATATATGACATACATTACCATCATAACAAAAGGATGCAAATATATAAAATCAAAGTAGTATTGCTATGTAACTTAATAGAGGACCAAGTCCCTTAGTTGATCAATAGCAATGCTAATGGACTAACATTATTTGATCTAATATCACTATCAACATTGGTCAGGGCTATATTAGGATCAATGTGACTATCAAAAGATATCCCAATATTTTTTAACGAATGATTTGGACTTCAAAATGGACTTCCATGATATATTATTATGACATGGGTCCAAGTCACTACATAAATAAACATCATTGTTGTGATTTCAGATGATTATTTTATTCTTATTTTTGTCCTTCTTAGGTGTAATAAATAGCATCATTATTTGGTATATGTGGTTCACCCTCTTAATTATGGATAATAACCACATAAATGATGTTTGAATAGCATGTGTCTTGTTACCAATTATAGTAGGGACACCCTAAGTGATCATTTCAATCATGAAATTCATAAATCATATTCTTGAAAAGTGTCTAGTACTTCAATACCACCTTTTGATGGGCCAAGTATAGTATGGTTGTTGTTGTTGTTGGAAACATGAGAGTGTTGGCCCACAACAGAGGTAGTATTCTATGTGTTGCTAGCGGACCTTGGCTTTTTTGTTTGGAATGAAGTATGATGCATTGTTAGATTGTGTTTTTATCAAAGTTTCCATGTTATAGGTGGTTTCATGTTTGATAGAATTTCCCTTCCGAACCCCACAAATGTAATTTGTTATTTATCAAGAAAACAATAGAAGTATCAAGGCTGATAGCCTTGTTTTTGTCCCCCATGATAAACCAAGTATGTGGATGGTCAGAGATATTGGAGAAGATAGTTGAGGGCTCATGAGGATTTTCATATATGAGTTTAAAAAGTATGCATTGCCCAACATAGATTCTAATCATGATTGATAAGGTAATAGATCTTAGCAACCACAATGAGGCAAAAAGCCTTGAAGTAATTGGTACGATGAAGGGCATCATGATGGATGCATTGAAGTTTGCACTTAAGGATGAAGCAATGTCATTTAAAAATATTGATGTTCCATAGATGTTGGGAGAGACATGTAATTGAACTTTGTAATATCTCATCACAAGTGGCAACAATAAGTTCTTGATTCATAACTCCAAAAAGAGATGGTAGCCTGAATGAAATGTTGGACACAAGGAAAAATGAGACCCATTTCTGCTATATGTTCTATCTTAGTTCCTTTTGGTAGAGTCTAGAGCAGGTTTAACTTGAATACCATTTTTCCCTAGTAATTATATAGTAAGGGAGAAGAAAACCAAGCAATCTAGTAACATCTAGGGTGTTGATGAGAAGATCAGAGTTATTGTCTTGAATAGATATAAGAAGGATACATCAAGCTAAAACTTTGTGAATATCATTGTGTTGATCATTAGATCAATGATGAGGTGCTTGTGAGAAGCAATATTACTCAAATCCATGTTAGTGATGTTGTGTTGTTGATGATCTAGTCTAAGGAGATACGGTAAAGAGTTGCATTTTGGCTACAAATATGGTCACTATGGAAAAGGGGTGCAGTTGTATATTATATAGATAACTTGTGTCATAACCATGGAGACATATAACTGTATGTGAAGAAAAGGAAGATGATGGTTTTAAAATGATTGGATGTTTAGAATCATTGGTAGAGAGATGACTCAAGCATATAAAATGGTCTGAGTTCTAATAATTGTCCAAATTATGTCCCCCACTGAAATTAAAATAATGATGATTTTTGTTATGGTATTGAAGTAAGTATGGGGCAACATTCATTTTGTGAATTTATTAGAGTTTCTCAGAGGAACTAAGGTTAACTATCCAATGAAAGAGAATATATGAAATTGTTACATGATTAGTAAAACTTTGTTCTTTGACATTTGTAGTGTTTAAAACCTAAAGCATTAAAAAACTTACGATAATAACATTTAGGTTCAACTTTTCATTGTAATTTTTTTTGTTTCACAATAGACCATTGATCAAGAATATTATCAAATGAAATATTTAAGTAATAGATGGCATTTGGTGTTTTTAATATCATGTGACATGAGGGAACAAGATGATGAAGCAACAGAGTGATGATAAGAACTATAAATAAGAACAAAGTAATGATCAACATCTAATGATTTAGAATGCAAAATAAAACTGAGTTATCATATCTAGATGAGGGGTCAAAAGGCTCATATGTAGCAAGTCTCAGCACCAAGTCAGGTAGAAATAGGACCTGTCTTTTGGTCAAACTAGTTTACATTGATGAAGTTATCATGATCCCCATTGGTGAAGCAATTTGATGATATTATGTCAGAATCATCTGCAATAAAGATTGGTGGATGAGGAATGTGTTTGACATTCTTTTGGTTACATGAAGAGTCATCTCAATGTCATCCCTAGGACATAGGTGAACTACCAACTCTTGAGGATGTTGAGATTCCTCATGAGTTCCTTGCAACCACAAACAAATCTAACTCAATTCTTGTCATTCCATGGAACAAAACATATGGAAATTTTCCAAAATATTTAATCCTTAACCCTCCTAGGACAACATCATGTGGAACAACCTGCCATTGTATTGGGAGGGAAAGATCTACAAGCAAGCTTTGGTGAATTTCATGAAGAACGCAGAGCTCACTTGGCATACTCATAGTATTAGGGTAAGGTTTTTTTATATCGATGTAGAGGTAGGGGAAATTTGTGAGCAAGGATTGAGTAAGAAAAGATATAGTGATGAGGAAAGATCCTAAGTGAGATATAAGTATGGATCTATTATACACATTTATTTTGTGGAGTTGGAATCATCACAAAGGCATGGTCTAACCAAAATCTTCTCAAAGTCTATATAGTATAATGTCATTTGAGTGTTCTTTTAGTTTGAGAAACATTCATTCATTATTGTTAGTATCTTGAGTTTTAGTTGCTACACAATAGTCGAACTCGCCTTCCTCATAGTGGTAAGGGCATGAATTCCAGTGGAGGCAGCAGATGATAGAGCAAAAGAGAATAAAAGATACCATTGATATGTCAAAGCTAAAGAAAGAGAAAAGGAAATGAGGGAGTATGGTCAAATGACAACCATGCCAACAAAGAAAAGTGATACCTGCTACAGCTACAAGGTTGTCTCCAAGCTGCAACAACCACAAAGTTGTCTTGTGCATGCCAGTTAATAAAGATAGAGATGTGAGCATGGTATTATCCACACAATTAGCACCTACGTCACCAACATAGCTTCTGATCATGTTTCATACATTTTCTTGCAGCTCACCTTTTTTATTCTTTTTATGTTTTTATTTTTATTTTTATTTTTTTTACTTTCAAATATAACCCTAACATAAGCTATCATACTTTCTCATTGGTGTATATCCAACCTCAAGAGAAATTTGAGTTTGAGGTTCTTTCAATTCAAGATATCATCTTCTAGAACATGATATGTCAAGACAACCAAATTACAAAGTTGATAAATATTTTATATTTAATGTATTCTATATTTATTTAATTTTCATGAGAAATATCTCATAATAAGATAAATGAATCCCATACAACATTACTCATAACACCCTATGATAATAAGTGAAATAAAGATATAGAGGTTTCATTTGTATTTTTTATTTACATTGATGATCAAGTGTCATATTTTATAAATTGTTCACTACAATAATTCATTCAAGAATATACAATATGTCTACCTGAATGTACAATAAGATATTACAAAATGTTATAGAGTAGAATTAAATCTTTAATGCATTTTGAATTAAATATAAATGCAACCAATGGGATAGTCCAATTTGGTGATCAAAGGATCTCATGTTTAAACCTCAATACTTGTAGTTGGTAATTGTCATTCAATCATGTATGATGGGTAGAACTTATTCTTAGAAAATGAAATCCAAGGAAAATGTGATGTAAGAAAGAAACCTGACACTACTAATATATACCCTTTATTACCCATTCCCTCTTTCTATGATTCTCTCAATACATCAAAAATTATAGAAGTTTGTGAAGATATATAAAGGGTGAGTCATGTTGAACTTTGGAATGACCATAATCATTACTATTAATGTGGTAAGATACTATAATGACGGTGCATCATGTTGAGGATTTCTTAGTTTTTCTATAAACAATGGTATGGCTGACCATCATGCAACAATTTCTTAGAGCAACATGCCTCCTCATTGGATGCTCATATTTACTTATCTAGATTCAATCTTGACTATGGCATGTGTGATTCCAAAATAGGGTTTCAAAAATGGTTTCTAGGTCATCCTCTTAAATTTATATCATAAAATCTTTCATCTTATTCAACCTCACATCATAATATCCATTTTGAAGAGAAAAACTATTCACTTTTACTAGCACATCCACCAGAAAGAAACATGATCACATACTTGAATCATATATGGGGTCAGATAGACTAGAGGGAGTGAATATGCTTTCAAATTTATCATTATTCTTAGAGAAGAAATTATCCTACCATCAAATTGTTGATGAAACGATATGACAACACACTATGTATGGGGATTTAAACAATGTATAAATTTGATAAACTTAGTTGTCTCAATCGATATATAAGAAAATGTTCATATATTATTGTATCATTTGGAATAACCAATGAGTAGTACCTCCACCCAGATCATGAGTTGCTAATGAATGAATCTCCATCCCAGTACCTGCATAAAGTTCTACAATTGAGCAGAAATCTTCCCTAGAGACATCGCGAAGGAACCTTCTCTAATGTGGATACCTTCTACTACAATACATGTATGTCCACAAACAATTATTGCACGGAATATATTGAACATTAATGAAGTTGAATATATAGTTAGTTGCATATGATTTTTTTAGAAGCTTGATAGTTATGATAGTTGTGTTGACATATAACGAATCAAGATGTTGTGTATGTGGATCATCGTATTCCACTTTATCACAGACTTGTAGGAGCTACCAAGAGGAAGAGAGTTGTGCTTATTTTTGTAGATGTACCCACTAAGAAAAAGGTGAAGTGCACATGCAACTTTATATATGTCAATAATTAAATCTAGTTATGCATTTCTATTTTTCTTATTTCTAATGCGTTTGAATCTATTACATATGAAAAAGGGTGCTGATGCTAATGAATATATTGATGGACTTATTGGAATGGATCCTGATAATTTTAGTAAAAATATTTCAATTAGATAGGAAGTGAAAGATATTCCAAAGTAAATGGGCTTGTTTCAATATAGGATGCATTCAACATGATCCAATCAGTTAATATTTACACAAATATTATATTAGGGAGCACACTAAAGGTGATCATGTATAGAGAATGAGAACTGAAGTCATCTAGGGAACACACCATGAAGCCTTCATTCTTAAAGCTTGTAGAAGACACTTTCATCCAAAGAGATTACACCACTCAACATATCAAGATTCTGATAGATAAAACTTACACCCACTATGAAAATTGCGACCCTAGAAGCCATGTAAAATGATTGGTGTTGTTCCTTGGGATACCAAGTTTTTCTAGTAAGGAAGAGACTAAGGGACATCTATGTCATGTAGGTATTTTTTTATCCAAAGATATGATATATGAACAATCTACTAATACCTTCTAGTCAATCAAGGAACCTTTGAGACAAGCAATTTGGTGTATCATTCCAAGATCTTATGTATTAAAGATCATGCTAATTTCAAAAAATATAAGCATATCAATATGATCAGATAATAGTTCAAAAAACACATGTGTTGAACAACTTTCGATCAACAAGATCAACTCTTATAGAGGTTCTAACATAGCATTAAACAAGATATAATACAAAATACATATTGTAAAACATGATTAGATTAGACTAATATGAATATCACCAATATTTATTATTGTTTACTTAAGACCAAAATCAAGATGATTCTGAAGCGTATGTGTCATTTAGGTCAGCAATACCCCCCCCCATTTTGTTTGATGTAAAACAAACTGATATGGACCAACCACAAGGAGTTATAGTGTCCAACCTCCTTATGCATATGTGTTGTATTTATATTTTAAGAGATTTCATGCACACAGAGAAACTATATACTCATATTGCGGGATTATATAATATGGGAAGTATAGCTATCCTAGAAAGCACACAGTTAGCAACAAGCTAAAATTGCAAACATATCATTTAATTAGAAATATAGACTATTAATAGTGGGGATAGATGTATAAGAAGTCTAGTAAGTTTTTCTTTTCCTTTTTGATACCAAACAAGAAGAGTCATGTGAACCAGAAAAAACCACTTTCAGGTTTTCTCTTCCCCATCCTCAAGAATTTCCTCAAAGGCTTGCACATTGCATATGTCATGGATGACACGACACTATAGGTGAACAAACAATATTTGTTAGAGTTTTCCTTGAAACTTTTCCTTAGGGAGAAAGTTCACATAAAAGAGGTGTTGTTGACTAGTTCACTACTATAATGAGTGGAATGTGAGGTTGTATGTTTGTTTGTATGGGAGATTGAATGAAAATGCTTGCTATGTGCCAGACGGTTGAATGCATATAGACAGTATGGTAGGAGTTAGAGGTGGAGGAGCAATGGTTGTATTGATGTTTGAGGATGAGGATGCATCATTGGTGGTTGAGAGGTTGTATGAGAAGAATGTAAATAGCAAGTATGATTACTAGTAGTTCATGTACCTCAAGAGATGTGTCCAAGTTTAGTTGTTATGTTTCCTCTAAGTAGAGAAGGGTGATCAAACCACATCTTATATAAAATCCATGCTCGTGAACCTTGTACGGAGGTGGTGTTAGTTGTTGTATAGTTGGAGGATCCCATGTAGTAGACCCTCCAAGCATAGGCTCACACTGATAGATGAGGAGTTGGGGGATAAGGTTCCACCCAAAACTCAACAAACCATATCTAGAGATGACTCATTGATGATGAAAAAAGGGATATCTAAAGTAAGTTTGGGAATTATACCACAAGCATTGAGAATTTGATATATAGACTCAATAATTGCATGTTAAATTTATTACATATGGCTGATAAAATTTGCAATTTACATGTGGAGCTTGTCTATCCTATAAGCTTGATGGTTGTGGTGCATCTCTATTGGGTGCCTCTCCCAATAATCAACCACACCATGATTATTATAGGTAGTCCAGAGGATTTGTGTAACAATATCCCCATACCCACTAATCTTAAATGACATTACAACTAATCCATAGAAAAATAATATTCTTATAAGATCAAGATAAACATATATAATCAAGGACCACATTCACTGTCAAGTAGACCTATATTCAATTATCTTGATCATGAATTATCATAAGAGTCAAATACAAAATTTTCCATTTTGTGATACTTAGCAAGCTTCATAATATAAACATGAGAACTTCATATTGAAAAAAACATGCTTTCAACAAAATACAAATCATTACCACAAGGCTCCCAAAGACTATAGTATGTAAAATCTAAAATATATGCAACTAGACTTCACCTACAAGTAAAGTCTCTCAGTTTGAGAGTTCATCTGGGACAATGACTCGACGTCGAGACATAATTGATTAGCCAATTACTAAGTGAAATGATAATCATACATGTAATTAGATACTATTTTATCTTATATTTGTATATCAAGAACGATATATTTCAAATTAACCTTAAGCATGAAATAGATACAATATGAACATTAAACTTGGCAAGTGAGACATGTAACTCAACATAGAATGAATATCACTAACAAGAAATAAACAATACAATTGACTTTTCTCTTTTATTACTTTTCCCTCAAATCTTCTTGACTTGTACCTAGACTAGTAGATGTCATCATGGTAGGCTCATATGCATGATTCGTTATCCATACCTTAGGGTTTAGACAACTACATGGAGACAACTAACACAACCTCAATCCTCCATAGGCTTAGGTATAAGCCTATACCATCTATACCTTTCATTTTTTTGATACATGGGAACTACCCAACCACTTTGGTGATCCTACCTCATAAGTGTAAATGATATCCACCTCAATTAGTAGCACATCATAGGGAGCATGTAAACTCACACATAGTCCACCATGTGTGATGGGAGCAAGTATCGCTCAGGCCGCACAACTGGGGATTCAAACATGGCTCCCTACTCTAGGGATCACGTGCCTTCACCACTGATATACAACCTTAGAGGTAGTCTAGATTTCATTTACACACCTTGGTACAAGGCTAGGCGTATTGCAACATATATCTCATAAGCTTCATTTCACATTTCTCACTTCATATTCAATTTTCATCATTCCAATAACCTAGCATGGATTGGGGTATTTTTCCCCTGAGCTTTATATATCAACACAAGAAAGAAAGTTGGGGGTCTCTTCCCTACATCTATGGGTCCTCCTAACCCTTAGTAGAATACTAGTTTGCTCCATTTCTTCTCCATACAATATTCATCCAATGCAAGATGGTACTACATCACCACCCCAACATAGCCATCGGGGTAGTATCACTATTTTCATGGAACATAACTATATGAAATAAGGTTTCTCTTCATCATTAGTAAGCTTACTCGTCTTAAGGATCTCAATCATAGCTATATAAAGTATGTTCATGTGAAACACAATACTATAGAAACTAGGGTTTCTACATAACCAACATTACAAGAAGCAATTTGAAGTATATAAATTATAATTCAAGAAATCAATCTTTCACAATGATCACATTTTTCATATGTTGCCTTCAAAGGATAAACCATAATCACATATTATCACGACCTTCTCTAACAAGTCTAGAAAAGAACATTTCAGCCTTTACCACAAATCTCTTTTTTTGATCGACTACCTTTACCACAAATCTTAAGACTTAATAATTGCTAGACATGAATGAAATGCTACGAATTCAACCTTAAGAAAATATTACCAAGCATAATCATATGCTAATCAAAAGAATACAAAATTAGGCTACATTTCATTTTCATAGCCTAGGCAAGAAAAATAACAACGTCACAGGTTTAATGAGAAAGATCCTACTTCTGTGTTTATCCTTATTATAAGGCAATTATATCACACATACACATAACAATATAGGAAAACATGAATCTAAATCTTCCAATATGTTAAGATAAAGAATAAACAACAAATTTATAGTTGATTTCTCTAGTAGAAGGACATTTTTTATTTTTTATCATTTAGGATGATTTTACCATGATTTGAAAGCCTATAGATTGAAATCTTACATTCTTATCTACACATATCAAATTTTAAAGATAAGGGAAATATGTATTTTTTGCAAGACCTAGTGCGAAAACCATCCAAAATCCAAGTGTGGTGTATTTTCAAACATGAATCAACCTTTCTAGCAATGGAAAATGAGTTTGGGAAGAAGAAGTAAGATGAACAAGGGTCAAAACATAATTCTTGTTTTAATAACAAAGTGGAAGGAGACATAGAGAGGAGGATGAAGATGAAAATAGCAAAATAACAAGAAATAACTATAGATGCAATACCTAGAATACAATGCTTTTCAATTCAAATCTTTAAGGAAAGCCCATGCCTAGGTCCAAATCAAGTTTAATCACCCATGAATTTCTAAAGTAGATGAGTAAAAAAATCACGTTTTTCAAAATGAAATAAAAAAATAGAGTGAGGGTTCATATATATACATATATACAGATACATACATATATATACATATATACATCAATATATATACATATATTGTCAAAATAACAACTTGGATGAGTTTAGGAAAACCAAATGGATTTCATGGCCTGATGGGAAAAAAATTGTCAAAGTATAGCTAAAATAGCAACATATTCATTTGGTTATCTGAGTTTGACAACTTGGTCGATTTCATAAGAATTTGATCAAGCATCAATAGATCAATAATGAAAAAATAAACCAATTTTTTATCCATGAAAACTCATTTCATTTATTGTAAACTATATTTTATTAATTCCCTAAATGAATATACTCAATGTAGCATAATTCTATCTGAGGTTACACAAAATGGGCATGATTGAACACAAATTCGGTCTGATTTAGTACCAATCGTCCTGATTTGACAAATACTTATTCTTACGGGTAACCATCAGGACTAAAAAAAATTAAGTTTAACTTGGATACTTTATCATGAACTCATATACGTTTAGTTACAATACCCAAAAACATATATACTTACATGACCAAGTTCTATTCCAAGTAGTATTAACCCTGAGTTGATTCTCTAAAAAAGTATTTACACAAAGGTTCGAAGTTAACACAATTTCGCCATGAATAGGTTGGAATTCATGTCACATCTATGTTCTTTTGTTTATGCTCAAATAACACATTTAATACTACTTAGGTCTACTTCACATTTAAAAACTAAAACCAAGAAACTTAGTTCATGTAAATCTCAAAAAAAGCAATGTCACACTTAACCATTCATCCAACATGCAAATTAGACTTTACTATTCATTTCACTCACTTCCATTATTTCTTTATAGAGAAACTAGTTTTTTGTTTATTGAGTGCACTCACATTCATCTTCATCACATAAATTAGGGTTAAGTGTGTTTTACTCCAATTTCATTTAAAAATATGGGTTTTCCAATTAACTAGTACGACCAAAGATTAGTCTAAGAAAGATGGAATGTCTATTTACTGGCTAGTGTCCAAAAAAATAGTAGGAATATCATCAACAAGGAATAAACAAAGCAATTTTTCTTTCCACTTTGATTATTTTTCCCTAAATCTACTTGACTTGTACCTAGACAAATAGACATTGTCACGATATGTGCCCATGCATGACTCACTATCCATGATGTAGTATTTATCTTACTACCTAAATACAATAACACATCCTAGGTCTGCCACATGTCTAGGTAGAACCATAAAACGTCTATACCTTCCATTTCCACTCCTTTCTACAAGGTCGGGGTGTACCACTACGTACATCACATAAGCATTATGTCATATTTCTCATTTCATATATCAATTCTCATCATTTGAATATATAGCATCATTAAGGTATCTATCCCCTAACACTTATATCTCAAGATAGTAAACAGAGTTGCATTCTCTTTCACCTCTCTTGGTCCCCCTAACCCTATGTAGACTAGTCTTCAAGATCTAATATACTCTAGGTCTTCTTCATATGGATTTCATTGAATTAAAAATCATTTCACCACCCCAACATGGATGTCGAGGTAGGATTATGATGGTAAAGGAACCTACCTATATATATTAATGTTTCTCTTTATTATTATGTAGCTTACTCATCTTAAGGATATCATTCATCAGATATCAATTGTTTTCACGAGGAACATCATAAGAAACTGGGGTTTATACATAAGCAACATCACAAAAAGAAATTAAGGAGCTATAAATTATAATTCAACAAATTAGGCTTTTAGAATGATCACATATGCCATATATTGCCTTCAAAGTCAAAACCATTATCACATATTATCACCACCTTCTCTTATAAGGCTAGAGCAATGAGATTTCACCCTTTACCACATAAATTTCGGATTAATAATTTCCAGACATGGATAAAAGGCCACAATTTCAACATTCTATCATATATGTAAGGCAATTCCTACCATGCACAATCATGTACTCAAGATAATACAAAAACTAAGATTTCATTTCATCTGCAAATTGTAGAAAAGTAAGAATCAACATGATGCATAACGATGTTGGGAAACTTAATCTAACGCTTCCAATACCTCTTCATATCAAGAGAAAGGATAAAAACATTATTCAACTCCAAAATTAGTCTAAGGACCATGTTCATCAAGGACATAAAGGCTATGGTAGCATTGAGTTGGTCAACTTGACATAAACATCAATGAATATTGTCCATATAATGTACAAAAGGTTGTCCTTGGCACATACCTTTGACCCTCAACTCATTATAACATTACCACAAGTCTATTTAGAAAAGGTTGTAACTCCCCTAAGATGATAAAATAAGTCAAAAACCCTAGGAAAAGGATACATTTTATTATTCTAACCTTGTTGGGTAGTCTATAATATGTATAGCCACATTGTACCATCCTTTTTCTTGACAAATAACAACAATTCTACCAAGGTGAAGTACTAGCATATATGAAACTTTTTTCTAACAACTTTTTTTAGTTTTTTATCCATCTCTCCATCTTCTCTTGGCTCCATATTGTAAGATCCTCAAAATTTGTAAAATTAGATTGTAAGATTATGAATTCACTAATAATGATTTGAGATTCACTTTGAGACAATCATAATAATATTAGAATGATGTGATCCATAGTACGACATTGATTGAATTGGATGATGAAATTAATTGCTAAGGCTTAGAGTAAGTTATTGACTTAAATAAATAAAGTAATATTGATCAAATGTATCATATGAGGCTTCAATTGATATAATATGGCATATCAACTCCCTATAATAATTAAGAAGATAATGAATCTTATGGACCCTTTTGAAGACCTGAGTATGGGCCTTGGGCCCTAGAAACCAATACAACCCCAATTGGGCCAATTAGGGTTCACATATGGGTCCTTGAAATGGAAAATGATGAAGTAAGTATTAGTGGACCATAATAGATATTATTGACAATTTCAGTGTGTTGATAATCAGAATATAAGATTATGGAAGAAGTTGTAGATAACTCTTGAGTAATATTGTGACCTAGTTAATTAATTTAGTAATTATCTATATTTTACTTGAAAACTAAGTTTGATATACTAACAAAACTTATTTAGACTTTATCCTTTTCCAAATCATAGATAATAAAAAAGGCATATTATCTTAGAATTTGCTATTAAGCAAAGTTAGCATGTAGCCTTGATAATTATTTATCCATGTAAGGTTTAATATAAAGAAAGATTAGTTTTCAGTGGAACTAACCTCTCAAGTCTACCTCTCCCAAGGAACCTTGTCTTCTATGATTATCAACTCCTCAGATCCATGATCTTCCTCTCTCAATCACCCCAACTTCCAACAGACTCTGGAGACATCCTCGAATCAACTACTGGTAACCAACCAACCAAAAATGTAGATGGATAAACATGTATGATTGAGGGTGTTCTAGTAGCTGATGGTGACAACTTGAAGGTGATCTGTCAGGCCTGACTGACATCCTAATACATATATAAAACTCTAGAATGTATTCATAAATATGAGGAAAAAAACATCACTCAAAGCCTCCCAAACAAGAACCCAACCCCGGTGGCCATCATGGATACTTTGAATCCCCATTCCACCCATTAGCATAGAAGATGAGCATGGGTTGATCTTCTTGATTGGTTCCACATAGTAGAAAGGATCTCAAAAGATCCTGAGACAGTCTGTGATACTCAACCATCCTTATGAGGCGTCTGGGTAAGCATTCTTCCCCATTTCCCTTGAGCTCATGTTGTTGTAGTTAATTTAGAAGCCCGACCTCCATCTAGGTCATCATTAGCAAGACCAAGGGTTCTGTCAGGTTTGGTTAAACAACATGGAATCAAAGGGGCCATCGTCAAGGATGCCTAATACCTAAAGGAGGGAGTCAACTGACCGATTGGCCATCCCATAGCGGGAGTAGGTTTTTATGTGAGGTAGAAGGATACCTGAGGTTGATTGGACCAAACTACTCCCTAAGTGTGCGGTATCACAAGTCATGACACCAAGGAAGAGGGTTCAATTCCCCTAGCCCTAATTTGGATCATAGTAATGTTTAGTGTAAATAGTATTAAGGATGTGTCACTCTTTGGTTGGTCCAATAATTGTTAATTTAGAATAAATCCAGAAAATGATTGGTAACTCAAAATATATCAAAATTAAATATCAAATTGCTTAGGAAAATATACAAAATCTAAATGAAATAGTTTGGCACCTAAAAGTATATCTAATCTTATTTTAAAAAGTATATCTAATGTATAGATAAAAGATGTTAATACATGCAAACCCTAGATTTGATTATTAATATGTAGAATGCATTAAATACGTTCATTTTGTGGTGTATATAGTGATGTTGTTGAATATAATGAGATCTCAAGGTAATGAATGATAATTATTTTTTAGGTTTCTAAGTAATAAACAAGATTTTGTGGTTTGAAACTAATATATCTTGTTATTGTGATCATAATCCACATGATTTAGTCTAGTTGAGTCATAAAGGAGAAACAACCTTAATTTGAAGATCAGGATTACACCTAATGGTTTATTGGGATTTCTAACCACAAGATCTCATAATATAGTGGAATTAGGGAATGATACCCCGATACCTAATCCAAGCCCAAGATAACCCTAAACCTTAGTTTAAGACCTTGTTGGATTTTTATACGCCACACTCGAATTTTGATGATGAAAATATTTCCCATTTGTATTGATAATGTTTGCACTAAGTGATTCAGGTGATTAAGGAACTTAAACAAGATCCAATATCAAACAAAGTGCAATCATATGCATGTTTGTATAATTGTACATCAAGTTGTGCCTAGATGATGTTTTATATAGGTGTCAATGTACAACTTGATAGGAATGATGCAAGCACAAGTGATGATTGACTCAAAATCATACTAAACCTAGTTTTATACTTGTATACATTCTTTATGATAGGTTGATATATTCTCCATTTTCATTGAATCCATTTACCTAAATTTAGGGCTTATTGGGACAAAGTGTTTTTGGTTGAACTTCTTTTCGACATAAATGCATTCCGATCAAAATTTAGATCAACGGGGATATCGTCATTAGACTAAAAGAGTCCTCGAAAGTGTTTCTATAAAATTTCTTTTTGAAGGAGATGCATCTCGTTTGAACTTATTTTCGATCAGTAGGACAATTATGTAGTAAAAATCACCCAGTATGCAATTATCCATTCTAATCCCACTAGTTATTCTATAATGGCTAGTTTACAATAAACTTGTCATAAACACTCCAAATAACTATCTTATCTAACCTAAGTGTTCCCAATGTACAAATTGGTATATGGACTCCCAAAGTACACATGAGGACGCCAACTACTTGCCACTCTTCCAAAGCTAGAATAACACATTGTTGTCTCTAGTTGCTTCAAATATAGGCAAAGATCTAGCTCAACCTTAGTGTCCCACTCCACTAAATATAGACTTGCATAAACCCATGTGGAGTTGATCATCACTTGTTCAGTAGTGATTCCATTATGTAATCTTTTTTAGAGTTGTACTTTCCCTTCTTCCTTTCTTGTTCCCCATTTGGTTCGAGTGCTTTGTGCTATTTCTTGCAAGAAGGTTGCAACAAAGTTCTTTGGAGCTACTTCTTACAAGGATTTTGTGTCTAAATTTGGTGGAGGTAGATTGTGATATTCTTAGAAGAGGGTGGTATTCTTCCATCCTGTAAATAAGATAATAGTTATCCTTAATCTGAAAAAGAGGTTAATCTTGAGCCAAAAAAAGAAACGATAATTGTATTTTGAATCAGTATCCAAAAAAGTAATAAAATACAAATTGAAAAACAATGGTTTACAACAACTAGGTAGTGGACTTACGACACTTAGGCAGCAACCACTCTACATTTTGTGTATCTTGTGGTTGCCTATCTTGTCCATTACTTTTTTTACTCTTTCCATTGCAATATCTTTTAAACAAGTTGGAATTAACCAACCATGTGTTTCTAAGTTGCATAAAATTCAAATTTTCTCTACTGACCCCCCTCTAGATCTTTCAATTGGCATCAAAGAAAGGCTTCAAGGAGATTCAGAAAGTCTTCAAGGTGGGGGAAATCTTTTGGGCCAACTCAACCTTAGAAGAGTACATATCTACCTGTCTGATAATTTTGATGGCTCCTACTACACTTAGTAGAAGAGGAAAATGCCATCCCTTTTTTAAGTCATTACCTTTCAATTTTATAAGATGGTAATCCTAATATTCCTCCAACAATGGAGCTTGAGCAATGGGATGTGGATTCGGTGAGAAGGCTACTTTAAATGCTAGTGTCATAAGTCTTTTATTCACTTTACTATCTCTTAGTAAGTTTATTAGGATATCCTTTTGAGAAACTACTTATGATATTTAAATGAAACTATGTATTACTCATGAAGGAAGCAAGCAAGTAAAGGATACTAAGATCAATATGCTTAATCATAGAGTAGAGATATTTCACATGGAGAAACATGAAATTATTTCGAAAATGTACTCTAAGTTTACTGCTATTATAATGTCATAAAATCTCTTATAAATGATATGGAAGATCATGAGTATGTTACCAAGAATTTTCATTCTCTGACCTCTAAGTATGAAAAGAAAGTTACTTCCATAGAAGAATCTTCAGATCTTTCTACTTTACAACTTGAAGAACTTATAGGTAACTTAGAGGCATATGAAGTCAAGAATCAAGAACGTGAGATGGAAGATGAATGATAAATTTTGAGAAAAAGATCACAACCCTCAAATAAAGGGTTTCAAAACAACCATCTTATTCATCAAGTGTCTCATCTAGTAGTGAGGAATAAAATAACTACAAAGGCAAGAAGTTGATTTTTTCTTCAAAAAAAAATTATAGATCATTCTCTACTAGATTTTGTGATTGCCTAGGAAAGGGAGGTTGGAAGGGTGAATGCCCAGAACTCAAAAAGAAGAAGAATTTCAAGGACAAAAATAAGAAGGCATACTATGCTTCTTGGGATTCCTCTTCAAGTTAGTGGTCAAATGATGAGGATGAAGTTTTCTACCATGTAGTTGAATGCCTTATTGACAAACATAATGAAAATGAAAAACAAGAGGAACAAGGTGCACAAAGTGATGATAGGTATGTACCAATTTCATATTTTTCCAAAGATGGACTTATTGAACTTATTAAATTTGCATCAGAATAGGTCAAAAAATATAAGAAAAAGGAAAATAAATTTTCTACTATTGTTGATTCTTTGAAGGTAGAACTTAGTGAGCTAAATGATCAATATGCTAGTCCAAATAAAAGAATGGATGAGTTTTTTCTCAAAATGCTTCCTTACAAACTCAAGTTTAAATTTGAGTAATATGGAGAAATATCCTATTCATTACTCTCATTTTCATTATACTTTATCCTTGAAGTGAATTATGAGTTAATTGATACATTTGATATGATTGAAGATAACAATGCTACTACTAGGAGATGATTAATCACTACTACTAAAGACTCATTGATGCTTGCTAAGGAAAATGATAATCTTAAGAGGTCTTTAGACAAATTGTCAAACAATAGAAATATGCTGAAAAATATGTTGCATTCTCATAATGGTCATGCATGTACAAGTAGTCTTGGTTGTATCAAAGAAATGAAAACAAGTAAAAGAAACAATGCCCTATATTTTTAAAATAAAATGGTAGTTCTTCTTTCTTCATTAACCATGTTACATGCTTTGTTTGTGGGATATTTGGTCATTATACTTTTTGATATCCTCTTAATAGAGAAAGTGACAACAACATGGTTTGGGTACCATGAACCTCTCTCTAAAAGAGTATTTGCACGATCATAAGCCTCATTAGACATTTAATTGATCATGACATTTTTTCATAGCTTTCATTTGGTTATCATTACTGTTAATGGATAGCTTTTCAATAGGTTTAAGTATGAAATCATTTGGTAGAGGTCTCTGGTTCTGTTGGATTAATTTTTCTAGCATATCACCTCTAGGTTGAAATGTAGTTTAACTGAGAGGAAGTTCGCTCAAAATACAATTCGACCAAAATACTGACTATCAAGTTTCAATTTTTCTATCTTGCAACTGGTATTTAGAATCAGTTTCCAGCATGTTTCTATCATCTTTAGGGGATGAAATAATTTATTTTACATGTTATATGTGGTTTTAGTTCTTTAATGGATATGTTTATGTTAGTAGTTAGTTTCTTTGTTTGGAAACAAATTATATGAGTAAGGATTAAGAGGGATCTTAAATCATGTGATTTATTTTTCTATCTTTGTTAGATTATGCTTTTAATGCCCTCTCTATATCAATTGCAGGATGAACATCTCTTAATATTGGTCTAGATATTCTTTGTTGTTTTCTCTTTGGTTTGACATCTCTCTATCATGGAGGACCTAACATTCCTTGAATTGGTATTGATATATCTCTTAGAAAGATCATGGCTTGTTTTTCTTGTCTTTGGTTCACAATGATGGTCTTAACATTCCTTATCATTCCCATGGATAATATTTGATGATCTCCTTTTGTATTTAAAGGGGTCTTTTTATCATGGAGGAATTTAAATCCCCCCCATTGATATCGAGGCATATATACATGTGTTCCTTGATAGAATCATGGATTTTTTATATTATGTCATGTTATTTAAATTGTTACCTTCATGAGATATCCTTTTGTTAAAACTTGGGTATGAGGCATTTGTTACATATGATTACCTTTTTGAGGGGGAGTAACTCTTTGATTGGGAGTTTCTTATGTATGCCCCCCTTTTTTTACTTCGAAAGGGGGGGGGATTCACAAGATACATTTGATTTATACAAAAAATCAAAGGTATAATGCTCTTACTTTGTACATTTAAATTTTATCTTATGTATATATGTATCATCATCAAAAAGTGGGAGATGGTTCACTTTTTGTATGTCACACAAAAAAATATGATAAAAATATTTATCATTTGTGTTACTAATGTATGAATTAGGTTTTTCAGGTGATCAAGGAACTAAGACAAGAACCAAACAAAGAATGTGTAATCATATGTATATTTGGATACTTGTACATCAAGTTGTACCTAGATGATGCTTCGTATAGGTGCAAATTGTACAACTTGATAGGATTGATCTAAGAACAAGTGATATTTGACTCAAAATCATCCTTAACCTAGTTTTACACTTATATACACTCTTTAGTATAGGTAGATATCTTTTCATATTCATTTGAGCCATTTTCCAAAATTTAGGACTTATCAGGATAACTTATTTTTAGTCAAACTTCTTTTTGTATATAATGAGAATTAATTACAATGCAATTATCCATTTTAATCTCACAACATATCCTATAATAGTTGGTTTCCACTAAACTCATTCTAATTACTCCTAACAACAATCTTATCTATTCCTAAGTATTTACTATATATAAAAGTGATATATGGACTCTGAAAAATACACTTGAGAAAGCCAACTCCAAGCTATCCTTCTAATATCCAACTTCTTCTAAGGTAAGAATATCACATTACTATCTCCGATTTCTTCTAAGCTAGCCTAAGCTTTATCTCAACCTTGTGTTTTACTCTACCAAATATAGAGTTGCATAACCCATGTGGAGTTGATCATCACTTATTCATGAGTGATTCTATTGTGTAATTTTTGTGAGAGGAGTTGCACTATATGTCTTCCTTTCTTGTTCCTTATTTGGTTCGGTGCTTCATGCTACTTCTTGTGAGAACGTTGTGGCAAAGTTCTTTAGAGCTGATTTGCTATGTACAAATGTGGTGGAGGTAGATTGCAATCTATTATAAAGAGGGTGGTCTTTCAACATCCCACAAAGAAGTTGATATTTATCTTTGATATGAAAAGGGGGTTGGTTTTGAGCTACAAAAGAGACTAGTAATATTTATATCTGTATAGAAAAGGTAATAAAATATATGTTGGGAAATCCTAGTTGGTAACAACTAGGTAGTGGTCTGGCTACATTTAGTCTGTAATCACTCTACATCTATTGTCTCTTGTGGTTGTCTATCTTGTCCATTACTTGCTTTACTCTTTCGGTTGTAATTTTTTTAAATAAGTTGCAATTAACCAACCTTGTGTTTCAAAGTTGTATAACATTCAGATTTATCTATTCACCCCTATCCTCTATAGCTTTTAGACATATTTTAGATTTAGTTAGTGTCATATGCACAATGGTGACATATTGATAGTATGCATGTTTCAAATAATGATGGTTGGTTGTGGATTGCTTGAATCTACCCTAGTTGAATGGATTTCTTATACACGCTTGAAGTGCATGGATAGTATTGCATAGATTATACGTGATGAAGGTATCTGGTTAATTATAAGTACCTGCATATATCGAGTCTGAATATTGTTGAGAATTTCTCAGTGTTTGCTAAAGTAAACTGCTTGAATGTTTATTAACTTCTAATATAGTATAATACCAATATGTGTATCATATGATGAAATCTATGATATTTTGAACATAGGGTTGTACCTACTAAGGGGTAGTTGACCTAAGTACAATGATGAGTAAATAAATGTGATTACATTTAAAGTGGTGTAACAAACATGGCTTAGTTTATCTAAATTAAAACACAAGTTCATATATTTGATTATTGAAGAATACATATTGTTATTATATATGCACACTCTTGTATGCAACTATGTACACATTACAGCAATATATCGATCCCTATTTTGTTTGTCAATGTTTAGGTATGGTAAATATACAAAGAATGAAGATATGAAAAAATAGATGAATCTATCAAAATGAAATAAGCTAAGTCACAAGGAAGATTGTTTAGATAGATATCTTAGTACTTATTCTCATGTAAATGTTAGTTTCCTTTGAAAGAATCATGTAAATCCTTACATGAGTATTGTTTAAACATTTGTATCCAATTCAAGCTCAATAATGAAAATTGTTGATTATTATTTGTTCACCATCACCATCATCATCATCATCATCTAAGCCTCAATCCCAACCATGTTGGGATTCTCCACATGGATCCTTCTTTTACAATCAGCTCTATTATGGGTCATACTCTGATCAAGTTGATTATTATTTGTTATTTGATCAATTTAGATATCAATTCTCAACTTTATTTGTACATCTTAAACTAGGGGATACTCAAAAGTGGGCATCATAACACATGTGATACAGAGATAAGGATATCAGTAAGGTAGAAAATGTTAGGTTGATCTCAAGATCTTAATCTCTAAATGATAATTCCCTTGGTAACTCCTTGGAAAAAACATCAAGGTACTCTTGAACTATAGTTACCCCGTACAAGTTATGGTTCTCTACCTAGTTTCAATCAGATTTTCTAGATATACATGGAATTTGTTCCTTTAAATCTTCCTATGTCATCAAGGAAATCATACACATAGACAAATCCTTCCTATATCCTAAAAGTATTTGATTCCTAAATCTATCATGGAACTTCACTTCCTTTGTGAAACAATCCAACCTCATATTATACTGCTCCAAGCAGTTCTTGCCCAGAATACATCAAAACCAAGCTTTTCAAGTGGCAAAACATGCACTGGAATACTATCGTTCCCATCTGATAAAATACATCTAGGACATGATTCTACTATAAAGATAGTTTATACTAAAGAAATTTCCAAAACAATATCATATGGCAAGGGTGACACTAACATATACTTTATCCATTGTCAGCTTAGTCACAAAAGAGTGTATAGCACCAAGATGCATCAAAGCATTTACATGATTACTAACATTTTTTATCAATTGCATTTGACTTGTCACTACTCAAAGTGACACAACCTCTTCCATTCTCAAACACCTCGATTCTAATCTTGCATAGTTTGACGATTTTTCCTTCACAAAAATAATGTCAAATACCAAGATCATGAACTTAATCAATCATCTGAATATCACCCTGTGATCTTGTGCGTCTCCAACAATAACTCAGACCAACTGGATGCTCAATATTGTTACTATTCAATGACTATGGAGAGAACATCACCCATTCCTTACTGGAGTCCTTCACATCAACCATCATACATCTCCACATCAAATATTTTAGGACTCCTAATGCCCTTCTCACATTTGAGTCAACCATCACAAATCTATGGTAATGTTCCTAGTTTGACATTATTTTACAACCTTCAAGTCCTTAATAAAGGCACTATACATCTACAAAGCCATTCTAAGTGCTTTTCAAAATCTATAAATTGAGGTCAATTTCATACTATTAAATCACATGATTAAATTACTATTTAGGTAGACATATTACCATAGGATGACTTAAGTCTCGCTTAGGTGCTTGACTTTAAGTTTTAAATTGGTAAGAAAAAGTCCAAGTGTCATAGAGGTAAGCATGACATTAGGTCTCAATGAGGTGAGCATGATATTAAGTCTTACCATCGTAACAAAAATTCAAGCCAAGCTAAGGTGATCACGACATTAAACCTCACTAAGGAGAGAACAACTTTAATTATCACCACAGGAGTCACATAAATCCTCATCACTCAAGCACAATTCGAACTCTCACTATGTGAGCACAACTCAAAGCCTTATGACAGTGAGCACATTCCCAAGTCTCATCAAGGTGAGCGCGATTGAAAGCATTGCTGAGGTAATCAAGTTACAACTATTTGGAATGATTCAACTCCATTCATAGTCAAGAAATATTCTAACAAAGTCAAAATTACATGTCAGCAATGACAAACGTCAACTAACCAAAACTAATTTCTATATGTGTCAAGACTTCACTCATCGTCATGGGTGGATTCGTCAATCATACCTCAAACCTCATCTTGAGAGGGGCAAATTGTTGACATTCAATTTTTTTTAATCAAATTTAATGACATTCATATCAATTCTCAAAAAGATTGATTTTCTATGATTATCAAGACAATTATCAACATGAAATTGTTCCAATTAATGATGATTGTTTATTATCATTATCCTATAAGTTCTTTGAGTGATGGTCCTAGTCTTTCCTATGTTTAGCATCACACTCATAAACTCAAACAAAATTCTCATAATGGGAAGGTTGTCAACAGATATGGACATCCACTCAGTTAATGTATAGATGTGGACTACCTTGCTAGGATATTACTGTTCGAGAACCGCAAGAGCCTAACCTACAATCCTAACACACTCTACTGTTATACTAAAATCAGCCTCAAAAATCAATCCAAAACACCAAAACTCATTCACACATATACCACATGTTCCTTACCATACTAACCTACCCATATGACCCTTTACCCGCACCAAATTTTAGGAAAAACATCAAAATTTGACCTTCAAAGTGCCCACACCAAAGAAGAATGGCTCACTTTCTCTCTCCTAATATTTTATAGATTTAAAACTCAAATTTTTTTTGGATCTGCATGGGCCGAAGCCCACCCCCTCTCCAAATAGGTGCCAGAGCCCGGATGCCCCAAGAGGTTGGTAAATACAGCTGACCCGAGCGGGGAATCGAACCAGCGACCCTTCATGAGGGGCGCACTGGCTTGACCACCCGGGCTACGCTGGACGGGTTTAAAACTCAAATTTGTTAGAAGGGTTATGAAGACCAACATAAAATGGGGTGTCCTCCAAGTGTCTGACCCCTTTAGAATAACACACTCTTTTGTGGAGCTTCAACCAAATTATCACACCTTGGTCCAAACTACAAATGGGGTGCCCCTAAGTGAGCACCCCACTTTCTTGATCTTGCATGATAACACGCATAAGGCATGATAAGTGTTTGATCAGAAATCTCCTGAAGACATGGCATCACCGAGATGTGTTTCCCGTCTGGTCCCATAACCTTTTTGTTTCTTGAAAGTGGGGTTAGATAAACCATAACCTAAGAAGCCCCCAACCCCTATAAAACAACCCCAACCATCATTTACAAAGGTACACCCCATGGGGCTTCATTTAGAGAGGCTATCCCCTGAGAAACCAAGTTGGAACCTATTCACTCAAGTTGACAACTAAACACCACCAGAAAACCTAGGCACTCAATCTTCAACCGTAAAAACCCCTAGAAAGGAACAACTTTACTTATCTTATTCAATTTCATTTGGTGACAAAAGAAGTAAAACGACCATCTTTCACTTCCTACAATATCCAAGTAAGGTAGATTGGGTCTAGACTCAATGTAGATGTTTTTATACCCCCACCTCCGTACCAAAGTGGTGCGAGCACCCAAAATTGATGATCTTGTATATGATAATAAAGTAGTAATCATATTTTCTTACGTCAGTAACATATATGCATGCTTCTCTTTTTATTTTGTCAATCTAAACCTAATTTTATATTAAAAAATCTCATTTTTACTTTACTAGAATCAATGGTATTGAGTTCAAGCACCGTGGGGTTGCCTAGCACCTTCTCCATGTATAATCTAGTGCCAAGCCTAATTTTTGGTCAACCTCTTATGCCTTATATGTCCACTTTCTAGAGCAAGTCTAAGGTTTTCCTCATTTTACCTTACAAAAGTGGTGGCGACTATTTTTTATATGGCCCACTGTTTGGTTTTTGAGAAGCATAAAAATACACGTGGTCACCGCCAACCCACCCATGAGTTAATGCAACTATTGGTTGCATCAGGGGTGATAAATACATTGTTTCCAAGGTTAAAAAAATACTTTTTCTACTTTGTGTGATCTCACTATTTGATTAAAAAAATGATAACCAGGTGTTCATCCAAAGATCTTGTTAACTTGTGGCTCATCAGTAATAACAAACTCCTTAAGGATTCAATTAGAAGAGAGGTCGTATTGGTCCTTTCTTTTTTTATAATTGTAAACATTATATAGGATAAAAAGAGAACATCACATGAGTGCAAAGTACCCTTCAGATGGGTAAAATGGGTAGTACTAATAGTTGGGGGGTCAGAAGGGCAACCAAGCGGCTTCCAAGAAGCAAACACCTTGGGTGTGTATGACCTAACAAGGTACAAGTAAGCCTAACAAGAGTCATAATTTTGTAAAGGGAACGGTGTAGCGGCGTCTATAGTACAAGGCCCTAAACATAAGGCAAAGTGTAGAAGAGTGGCCAAAGATGATCCGTGAGATCAAACCTGAAGGGTCCTTAGTTGGGTGCATGTTTTACCTTATGGGGCCTTGGAAGAGGGGGTCAGTGAGCAATCTTAGAAGGGAAGCCTGAGAATTGTCAGGATCCTTCTTTTAAAACTTTGGGTTGAGCTCAGTCAGGAATGGGGGAGACGAAGCCCAAGAGGGCTCATGGAGGATGAACCTGTAAACAATCAGAGTCACAAAAACCATAAGGAATCAGATTTAAAATATCCATGGGCGTAAGAATAGTTGATAATAAAAACCCTTTGGTTTCTTTCAAGCCAATTTTGTTATAAATAAGTGCATTTAATTTTTCATTCTGAACAGTCCATGTTGAGGAAGATCTTTAGAATGTCTTAGATGACGAAAGAGGGGAGGGAGAGGTTAATGTTAAGACTATCGCATAATTATTTATCAAAGTCACATGTAAAAAGAAATGTTAGCAGTTTTCAACGTGATTCCATTACATCATACAAGTGAAGGGCTCATGAATATTTCTTTTAAAACATTTGAATAAATTTAAAGCTTGTCCACATAGAGGCGCTAGATAAACAGAATGGTGTGTGAGCTAGTGTTTATATGCCAGAAGTTTTTAGAAAGGCGTGCAAGACCCTCCGAGAAATAGGAAATTGTAAGCCTTATTAATTGAAAACCGGTCACCCTATAACCATTTTAAATTGGGGTTGATTTGAGGTGTTTGTAAGCCGTCCTGCCCCTTCCATTTGTCTCTGTCTAATTTTTTTCAACATGAACCACATATTCTTTCTCTATTTATTAATATTCGTTATTAATACGTTTCATAAACATGTTATTTCTTTCCCACCAAATGTTTAACAGAATGCTAACTATATGAATGTTCCAAGAATCACGAAAAAGCAAATTAGAACATCAAAGTTATCTCTGGAATTCATCCCACACGTTTATTGTGGTGCTCTTTCCTTTGTGACAAATGATGCCGCTTCTGCTCCTAGGAACAGAAACCCAATCAAGGGGTCCACTGTAACTGAAGAGACTGAAGCTCCAAGGGACAGTGGGGTCATATATTTTGCAGTTGTCACAACATCTCAGGTAGGAATGAGGATTGAGTCAGACTCACATTTTCATCAATTTATCTTTTATTAAATTAGTTTAAAAGCTTTTTCAGCTTTCAAGATGCTTTTGCGATCCCGCTTTGTTAGGTTGTTTAAAAGGGTAGTCAGCCCGTTATTGACTCCTAGAGACACCCCAGCATTACTCCAGATCATTACGAACTCTCTCCGACTCATCTCCATACCCCAACCCACCACCACCACACAAACACACAACACACACACACACACACGGACACAGACAAGGCTCAAAGTCCAAACCTATAACCTTTTTTTCTAAAAAAAAAACTGAAATAGCACATTTCAAGGAAAAATAATTCGAATATAGCACATCCATGAAAATAATTCTCAATATAGTCCACATTCATGAGAAAACGCCACTCGAATTGGCATTTTTCTGATCAGACTACTGAAAACGCCATTCGCAATGGAGCTTTTTGCTAGAGATTAAAAAAAAGAAAAAAGAAAAAAGCAAAAATGCCAAAAGTGTTGGCGTTTTCACCCAAGTTGCATTTGGTGAAAGCGCTAACACTTTTGGCGTTTTTACTTTTTTCTTATTTTTTTATTTTTTTTATCTCAGACAAAAAGCTTCGTTTCGGATGGCGTTTTCAGTTGTTTGACCAGAAAAATGTCGATTCGAGTGGCGTTTTCTCAGTAAAGTGGGCTATTTTGAGAATTATGTTCACGATAGTGCTATACTCGGAATTTTTTTCCTGAAATTGTGCTATTTTGGTTTTTTCCCTTTTTTTTCTTGTTTTATGCTCTCTTGATGTCAACGACTCTACCAATCTTTGCATGTTAATTACAGGATTATCGTAACACATTTGAAGCATCGGGTTTGTCATACAAAAATAAGCATAGATAGATTCTTGGGATGATACTTCAGTTCCTACTGGTGTACGATGTCAATCAAACACTCTCAGTGTGTTTGGTACGACGGATAGGATATAAGTAGGAAATGATACGTGAACAAAATAGATGGGAAATTGGAGAGAAAATTAGATTTCATTTCCTTTACTTCCTTGAGAACAAATGCAATCTTCTATAATCTTTTAAAATGAGGAGAGACATGGTAGGTATAATTAGAGGGAAGTGGGGTACCCGTCCGAGAATAGGGGGAATTAGCTGAAGAGTGGGGAACGTTGTTGTTGGTACGTAGAGTCCCACATCTCACTGACAATTTTCTTTTAAGACATATTTGGTAGGGCGTAGTTAGATGAGAAAGTGTGTTTTATGTACATTTTTACATTATAAACTCACACAACTACACTTTACTACATCGAACCAAACTAGCCCTAATGTAGCGTCAGCCAAATAATATGATCTTGACGAGTTTTATTCTGACAATCCATAAAACTACATGGGGTAGCAGCTTTCTTGGGAAGAAATGGATGTCATTCTATCCAAAGCACCTGGTGCGTTTGTGAAAAAGTATCCACGCCGTATTAATGTACAGGGGAGAAGATTATCTATATCTCCATTTCGGTAATACCAAAGTACAACCAAGTAGGCTTAAATTTTAATAACTATGTAACTTTCCTACGCAAGCATCATAATTTAAAATGTAGTGGTCAATGAGAGTACAGACACTTTTAACATATAGTATAAACCTAAGCAACCCATCTCAAGCCCCGGAGCAGGTATCAGCTTTTCTTTTACCAACTATAAAGAGGGGACAACAAAACCTTTACTGGCCACCGTCTGTAGCCCAGATGTATGCAAGAGGTAGAAAAATATCAAACAAGAAACTTTTCAAGGATGACCATTATCAAGACTTAAGCGAGATTGACCCAGAAGAATAAATCATTTGTCAATGCTACCACTTATGAAATACACAATGGTAAGTTCTATTATTAGAAACCGAACGGTTGGAGTTCTCTGTCAACAGATCGGCCACTGGAAGAGTTCCTATTCTCGACACGTTGGGAAATTCCTTCAGGAGAAAATCTGAGTCTGGAATTAGCGTATATCCGTTTATATCATAATTTCCGATGGAGGAGATGACTGCCCCGAGCAGAAAAGGTCACTTGGGACCAGTTTAGTAGGGAGTATTTCCAGTTCCTTGTAAATTGCAAGACTTTTTTTAGTTCAACTTTATATTCGGTTAGATGTATCAGGATGTAATTGGATGAATCTTCTTATAGCCCAATTCAACGAATTGATACTATGCCCAAAATGCGCACGATGGCAGGCAGTTTGAAACACAGATTCTGCCGGGTAGCTGTACACAGACATCCTCTCTTTGTCACCTGTATACCCAGCACGGCACATGCCTCTTTTTCTCTCTGCAGCGCAACTGCTCGTAGTAACCAAAAAGAAGAGTGCCGTTGTGCAGAATTCCAACGCAAATAAAATGGAAGCTGTTAGAAAAGCATGATTTAACTTGATGTACATTAGAAATCGCAAAAGGTCATCTGATTTCACCGTACCAAAATAGCCCTTACTCACGGAAACTACTTGTAAATCAGACGTGACGGGATTTGTAACATAGCCACATTACCAAGATAGCACGAGCTGAAGGCAACATTAATTATACTGATATCTACATGTATATAATCCAGACCCAGCAACACATTTCAACTGGTAAACCTAAGACAGGAAGAGAACCCGTCGATGTAAATATATGATCCATTCAATTTCCCACATCAAATATAAATATATGATCCATTCAATTTCCCACATCATATATAAATATATGATCCATTCAATTTCCCACATCAAATATAACTGCACGAGAGAAATCAGGGAGGAGAGGCGCTACTGCAGGGAGGACTAGCGAACTTGCATTTATTATTTGTATAAAATGCAACGAACCACCTCACATATGCGCCTAAGAAACCTTCAATAGACTACGGAAATGTTTGATATCGAAAATTCTCTGAAAAAGGCTGATTTTCAATCAAAAAATCCCCTTGATAACTATGTTAATAGAACAAATATATATCAAACAGAAGCTTCATGCATGCACCACCGCATTAGGGCATCTTAACAAGTGAAAGAGGTTTATGCGTCCACCATCATTTAGGGCATCTCGAGATTAAATCTGCCGTCCATGCATTTCACTATAAGATGAAGAGCAACCTATATCTGCTACATGCTTCCACATAATCGGCAAAAACCTTGATAAACATCAACTTTTCAATAGCATCTGGTCAGCCTTGAAAACTACTTAACAATATCAAAACCCATGTCTCCTATTTTAAATATTGCTTAGACAGTATCTCCAACAAATCAGCGCAGGGACATCTCGCAGAGGATAGAAGTCCCATACCTTACAAGAATTGAATTTGTACATTTGAAGTATGAATTCGGCATTCATATAGTAAGAAGGGAAGAATAAAATACCAATTGACTTTTAACGTTTACAAATTATATATATCCCAGATATGATGGCCACGCCTGCTGCAACACTAAGAGATGCCACCATCTTTGCCGATGGCAAATAAGAAGTTGTTGGTATCTCAAGTACATGTCTTACCTACAAAAGAAAGTGAAGGTTTTTTACAAAGATATTGGGGAAATCAATGACGTCCAACTTCTCAACAATATTTCCAGTTCCTTGTTATAATAAAATAATACTTCACAAAAAAATTCCTTGCAAACGCCTATATTTGGTGTTAGTTTTATCCATATCTTCAACCTGCCAACTTATTCGCTCTAATTAACTTTCCGAACTTATTCATCTATAAGAAAAGGGAACGCACCCACCAATTGGTATGTCAGAAAAGGCAAGAATTAAAAGCTGACTCCAAGCATATGGATTGGACCTAAACTGTCAAAAGTTGTTTTCCCAGTTTTAGACCATCTAAAGAAAATGCAACTTAGTCTCTGCGTAGACATCCGATAAAATTTGAATGGTACAGAGAAGATATATCCGTACAGAGAAGATTTATAAAAAAAAAAAATGCAACTTAATCCTGTCCTGTTCCGATGAAAGATGGTAGCACAAAAGCTGTCAGATCATTTTCATGTATAAGCAATTACATCGGCTAGAACAAAAACTGTCATCCAACAAAGCTGATGTTTCCCTTCACATGGCACTCTAACCAGAATCTCTCTTCACCTTCTCACCGTTCTTTTATTTTCTAGTGTAGTTAAAAGAATTACATGCCAGTAGTAAGTTTTATTTCATAACAATCTCTAAATATATTTCATATCTATTCATACATATAAATCCAAGAGTCTCATTTACCAAAAAACAGTTGAAGAACCTTACATCAACTGAACTGTAAATTGGTTATAGTATGACTATGATTCATGACTAGGAATTAAAAATCTGATTCCAAAGAGAGGAGAAGCAAAATACCACAAACAGATACAAAGAACACCAGAGGAAAAAACTCATCTGAAGCTTATAATACTTCAAATTTGTTGTGCATACAAAAAACAAGAAAGGTAGACCCAAAGAAAAAAGATTTATAGTGAAAGAACTTGTGAACGTGTTGAGAGTTATTTAGTTAGTGTTTTATTATTAGTTTGTAATATGGGCCTAAGTGTCTTGGCCCATTAGGGTTGTCTTATGTCCTGTACGCTTCCCTATTCTCCTATTTATAGGAGCAGGGCATCTCCTATCTAATACAACGATTAGCCGTCTTTTCTTATTTGAGATGGTATCAGAGCAGTGATCCAAAACCTAGTCCTAGAGGAGACCAAAAGAAATCGTTACGCCTGCGGGCGGTCGCCGCCTTCTTGGCCTGGCTGCCCGCCGGCTACTTCTTGATCAGTGATCATCTTGTTCCCTTTTGCACAAACCTCATGCCGCATGCCTTTCTCCCAACAGGTTGTCGACAACTTCCGCCTTGCCGCCCATACCTGCCCGGCGTTACCTCCCGCTAGCCCCGACTCCCCCTTGGTATCAAAGTCATTGGGGAAACCCGAGGAGAGCCATCAATCCCTCCAAGGAAGTTTTCTTGAGGTCTACAATCATGTGGAACAGCAGCAGCTTGGAGTTTATCATTCGCCGCTACAGTGTCGTACTGGAGCAAGGCGGCCATTGTAGTGGCTGCTGCTCCCACACCGGTTTATATTAGGTCATGCCCTTCTGGGATGACATTTCCCTTGGTTGTAGCTGCCATATGGTGCTTGCGATCAGCTGCTATGTCCCTCTTTCTTCAAATCAGCAAGAGTATGGGCTGCTGTTAACAGCCTCTTATTGCCACAGATTACGGCTTCAACAAACAAGGTGCAGAGGACTGTTTTCCCCCTTAAATCTGATCAAAAGGGGGCGCCCCGGACCCTGCTACGTTGCCCAAGAAGGTCAAGGGCAAAGGTACTCCAAAGAGGGAGCATTGGTAATTCTTCCCAGCCGTTGTCACCGGCGGAGTACTGTAGCACGACCCTTTTCTGGTCTACAGTTGCTGTCCAAAGGCAATGTATTTGTCCGGGTCATTTTCTACCTTGATTTATGTTATCGGTTGCCTCCACCTATTTGCCTATAGAAAATTTTTTCCTCTACCATTATTTTTTACTGTCCACGCCAACCACTCCTTTACTCTTTCCGTGCTTGGCGTGAGGGGGAGAATAGAGGAGAAAGAGTAGAGGGAAGAGACGAGATGGAGGAGAGATGAAGAAAAAAAAGAGAAGAATTATGTTATGCTGCTTCATGCCACATTTACTGCTGATATATGGATTCTTTTGCTGCTATTTAGTGCTTTCTGCTGCTATTATTGTTTATTCATCATCTACCTCGATTGCTGCTGTGAAGTTGCATACTTGGACGTCATCTTTGCTACTTGTGCTATGATTAGCACACTTTACCTGCTGCTTTGTCCTTTTGCACTTTCTGCTTTCCGTGCTTTATTTGCACGTTGACTTTCTACTCTGTGGACCAGCACTCTCTGGACTTTGACGTCTGCTACTGTGATGGATACGGTATGAAGAGGGAAGATGATGAAGACCTTTCTGTTGCTGACTTTACATGGAGCTTCGTCTACTGGAGTTATTTATTTGCTTGCTACTGTGCCTACTGGTCTTCTATCTGCCTACGTCGTTGACTCTCTACTGTTGTGCGCCAGCACTCTCTGGCATGTCCGTGTTTTTGACACGTCGAATCTCTGCTTGTCTGTGCCTTGTATGCACATCGACTCTCTACTGCCTGTGATCCAGCACTCTCTGGACTTTGCTGCCTGTGACCCAACACTCTCTGGCTACTACGGCGACGACGTTGAAGAGACGAGAGAGGAGAGATGAAGAAAAAAAGAGAAGAATTATGTTATTCTGCTTCATGCCACATTTACTGTCTCAAATAAGAAAAGACGGCTAATCGTAGTATTAGATAGGAGATGCCCTGCTCCTATAAATAGGAGAATAGGGAAGCGTACAGGACATAAGACAACCCTAATGGGCCAAGACACTTAGGCTCATATTACAAACTAATAATAAAACACTAACTAAATAACTCTCAACACTCCCCCTCAAGTTGAAGTTGGGAGAATCCCAAATCAGCTTGCAAACAGAGAGTCAAACTAGAAAACAAAGAAGAAGAAAAAAAAGATAAACCAAGCCCATATAGAAATTTTCTCCCCCTCAATATTACATTAAAGCACTCAAACACTCAGAAACTCATACACTCCCCCTCAAGTAGATACTCCAAGCAAGCAGGTCACAAAAGCTTCTCGATCATCTGAAGCAGAAACAAGCAACAACACAATCATCTGGAGCAAAAGATATAATAGCTGATAGGCACCAAGGTCTTCATCAATGTCGTCGCCGTAGTAGCCAGAGAGTGTTGGGTCACAGGCAGCAAAGTCCAGAGAGTGCTGGATCACAGGCAGTAGAGAGTCGATGTGCATACAAGGCACAGACAAGCAGAGATTCAACGTGTCAAAAACACGGACATGCCAGAGAGTGCTGGCGCACAGCAGTAGAGAGTCAACGACGTAGGCAGATAGAAGACCAGTAGGCACAGTAGCAAGCAAATAAATAACTCCAGTAGACGAAGCTCCATGTAAAGTCAGCAACAAAAAGGTCTTAATCATCTTCCCTCTTCATACCGTATCCATCACAGTAGCAGACGTCAAAGTCCAGAGAGTGCTGGTCCACAGAGTAGAAAGTCAACGTGCAAATAAAGCACGGACAGCAGAAAGTGCGCAGCAGGTAAAGTGTGCTAATCATAGCACAAGTAGCAAAGATGACGTCCAAGTATGCAACTTCACAGCAGCAGTCGAGGTAGATGATGAATAAACAATAATAGCAGCAGAAAGCACTAAATAGCAGCAGAAGAATCCATATATCAACAGTAAATGTGGCATGAAGCAGCATAACATAATTCTTCTCTTTTTTTCTTCATCTCTCCATCTCGTCTCTTCCCTCTACTCTTTCTCCTCTATTGAACGTATGTCGCAATGCTACTTGCAATGCAGCGTGTGTGAGGGTTCAAGACCTCTCACCCTTTTATTAATAGAAACTGGAAAATTACATAGAGGTCCAGCAATATATAGAAATTACAAATAATAGAATATAAAGAGATACATTAACACTCCCCCTCAAGTTGGAGCGTACACATCATGTATGCCCAGCTTGTTGCAAAAGTTCTGAATTGTTGCTGGACTCAATGGCTTTGTGAGGACATCTGTAAGTTGATCTTGGGAGACTGGATTCTTGGCAATGTAGATAGCAGCCTGATTGTCACATCTGAGCTCTATGGGAGACGAAACAAAAATATTTAACTCAGAAAGCACAGATTGAACCCACTGCAACTCACAACAGACATGAGCCATTGCTCGATACTCAGCCTCCGTGCTTGATCTAACCACAACATTCTGTTTTTTTCTTTTCCAGGTGATAAGGTGATTTTTTAGAAATGTACAATACCCAGAAGTAAACCTCCTGTCATTTAGATTACCAATCCAGTCTGCATATGCATAACCAGTAATAACAAGAGTAGACACAGGAGTCTTAGGTCTATAGTAGGTGATCCCCTTACTGGGTACACCCTTCAGATATCTCAGAATACGGCAGATTGCCATCCAGTGTGACTGTTGTGGTGAGCTAATATGCTGACTCACCACACCTACAACAAAAGAAATGTCAGGGCGAGTAACTATCAGATATATCAATTTCCCAATAATTTTCCTGTAGTATCCTGGATCTGGATAATCAGTATCATCAGTCATCTCCTTCACATAATAGTCCATAGGAGTAGACACCGACTTGGATTCACTCATGCCAACTTCCTGTAGTAAATCCAGCACATATTTCCTTTGAGACAAATTAGTACCTGCATGAGATCTAAGTACTTCAACGCCCAGAAAATATCTCAGTTTGCCCAGATCTTTTGTATGAAAGTTCCACTGCAATCCTTCACACGTGATATGCCTGTAGAATCACTTCCAGTGATAACTATATCATCAACATATACAACAATAATGATGGATCCAACAGAAGAGCTAGAATAAAATAAGGAGTGATCAGTCATAGAACGAGAAAAGCCCATATTTAGTACAACATCACTAAACTTGTCAAACCAAGCTCTAGGAGATTGTTTCAATCCATAGATGGCTTTCTTCAATCTACACACCTTCTGACACTCCCCCTGAGCAACAAAGTCAGGAGGTTGCTCCATATACACCTCTTCTTGTAGATCACCATGAAGAAAGGCATTCTTGGCATCAAGCTGAAATTGAGGCCAGTCAAAAGTAGTAGCCAGAGAAATAAAAATCCGTACTGAATTCAGACGAGCCACTGGTGAAAAGGTCTCAAAGAAATCAACTCGATATGTCTGAGTATAACCCTTTGCCACTAGTCTAGCCTTCAACCTCTCAATTGAACCATCCGGATTATGTTTTACTGTGAATACCCATCTGCAACCCACAACATTTTTACCTGGAGGTAAGTCAATGAGATCCCATGTGTTGTTTTGTAGAAGAGCAGACATTTCCATATGCATTGCATGTTTCCAGCCAGTACCTCTCATAGCATCAAGATGAGTTCTTGGAATGACCACAGAATCAATCCCAAGAGCAAATGATCGGGCCTGCTTGGATAATTTCAATAAACAACACATATTTACAATAGGATATCGAATAGTACAGGAACGAGTACCTTTGCGAACAGCAATGGGAACATCAGGGTCAGATGGTTCTGCAGAAATCGCTTGAGTAGAGGAAGATGGAGAAGGCTCAGAGACTGGAGTCGCTACCTCCTCTGGATCCTGCCTGCCTCGTCTACTATAAACATGTTGATATTGTTGAATTAATGTATCACCTGCTAGCTGCTCTTCCTGAATTACAGTATAGTCAGGAATGATAGGTGGCACTCTCTCACCGATGTCTGATGGTGACACTCTCTCACTTTCACACAATTGCTCCCCCTTACTGGGAACACTCGAGAAATATGGTGTGGATTCATAGAAAGTTACATCCCGAGACACAAACATACGTCGGAGACTGGGACAATAGCACTTGTATCCTTTGCTAGTGTTGGAGTACCCAAGAAAAGGAGTTCTAATAAACCTAGGGGATAACTTATCAGCCTTAGGATCAAAATTGTGGACAAATGAAGTACAACCAAACACTCTGAGAGGAAGAAAGGTTGATCCTTTGGACGTAAGACAGAAAAAGGAGTATGTCCTTGAAGCACAGAAGAGGGTTGCTTGTTGATTAGGAAATAGGCATTAAGTAAAGCATTAGGCCAGAACCTCTTACGGACATTGGATTGAAACATAATAGTCTTGGTAATATCAAGAAGATGACGATTTTTACGCTCAGCTACCCCATTTTGTTGAGGAGTGTGAGGACAAGACATACGATGAATCATCCCAACGGAGCTACAAAAATCAGCCATAGCACTGTGAACATACTCCAAGGCATTATCAGATTGAAGAATTTTAATATTGCAATCAAATTGAACTTTTATTTCTTGATGAAAATGCTTGACAATGGATAACACAGACTCTCGACTCTTTAACAAATAAATCCATGTCATGCGAGAAAAATCATCCACAAAGGAAATAAAATAGCGAAAACCATTATAACTATTGGTCTTTACAGGACCCCGAACATCACTGTGGACTAACTCAAAGGAACAAGATGCCCGTTTATTGACACGACTGGGATAAGATATTCTAATGTGTTTTTCCAGTTGACAGGACTGACACTCTAATGAAGACACTTGAGATAACTCAGGTTCTAACTTTCTTAAGCTCTCCAACGACGAATGTCCATATCTGTAGTGCCACAGTAAGGGAGAACCGCTCAAAAGGATAGCAGGAGCAGGAGCAGATACTTGGCGAGGTAGACTGTCACCATGGAAGAGGTAGAGATCACCTTTCCCAGACCCCCTGTTGGCTAAATTGACATTAGCATAATTCCTTTGTTTCGATGATGACAAACATTTCATTCTTGTCGATCTAACGTGCTACTTGAGTGTTGCAGGAATAAGGTGGATGGCAAAGAATTGGGAAATCCATATGCTTGAATTATTGTTATTTCATGAATGTAATCAATTGTAAAACTTGTACAAACATATAATGTACAAGTACTTAGACATCATGTAAATCAAGCGTTAGATCTTTCCTAGCTAATCACCACACTTAGATAGGCCATCCTCTTCAACAGTGTCACATATGCACACTCATACATACACTTAGCACTTTATTTGAAACATTGAAACAGGGTCAATCTAGGTCGACAAATTCCTCGACCGAGACACTCTCGGTCGACAAACTTCTCGACCGAGAAAGACCCAAGTAGCCGTTAGACACAACTGACAAGGTAGTTGGCAGTTGGAGATGAACGTTGCAAACACTTGCTCCAGAGAGCCTGTCGGTCGACAAACTCTCGACCGAGTAGGAGTCTCGGTCGACAATTTCTCGACCGAGATGAGTTCTGACAGCACTTGCAGAATTAATTAACTAGCTGTTGCTAAAGCAACTAAAAGTGTACCTAACGGCTAGTTAAGCACTTAGAACCCCCTAGAAAGTGTTTAAAACGTCCTTAAGCACTTGTAGGTCATTTCTATAAATAGGACATGCCTTAGGACACCTAAACTCACTTATTCTACACATGAGCAATCCTTGAGCATACACTTGCATTAGCAACCTGTTTTGAGCAATTGAGCAATACTTGCAACTGGCCACTCTTCTCCTTGCTCTAAATTCGTGTCCTATAGGCTAATATCTCCTATCCACAGCAATCACACTTCCATATACATTGGTTAGGAGATCTACACGCTTGATATAGGCAAATCAAGCCTTGTGCTTCAAAGGTTAAGTGTAATTTCCTTTTCCTTTCTTGTTCACTCTTATTGCTTGTACTCTCCTTGCTACTCCTAGGGTTGGAGGATGCAGATTGGAGAGGGTCGTGATTTTCTTGGTGAAGGAGACTTTGGACTACTTCAAGAAGGCTGGTGCAACGGGAGGCTACTAAGAGGAAGGCTACTTCAAGGGGGAGCTTGGAGTTACTTCAAGAAGGCTGCCTCAAGTTGGTGCATCTACTTCAAAGTGAAGGTTGTCCAAAGGGGTGTAAGAAAGTATTGTATTTTATGTAAAATTCTTGAAGAGGTAATAAAATTAATACTTTCAAAATCCCGCTTGGGTAAGCAACCGGGTAGTGGACTGACTACCTTAGTATTTGCTAAGGTTGGAACCACTCTAAATCCCTTGTCTCCTTCTTGCTTTTTCATTTGTGGTTGTTTGAGTTAAAGAATTATTGAATTATCTTTAAAGCCCTATTCACCCCCCCCCTCTAGTGGTTTTTCAATTGGTATCAGAGCAGGCTTCAAGGAGCTCTAATCGAGTCTTGAAGTATGAAGGGTGGTGGTGTCTACAACCGCAAGCAAAGGAAAAGTATGGACCAATCTTCAACAAGTTGCAGTTGGTGCTTAAGAACAAGCCACACAACACTTGGTTGCCCATGGAGGTCAAAGAAGGAAGATACGCATAAAGAATGTCTTATTGCTACAATAAGTGAAGAAGAAGAAGAAGAAGAAGAGGTAAGCCTTTTTTATTTATCTAAAGAAGAGCTAGTTGCTAGTCTTGAAGAGACACATAATAAATATATTGAATGCAAGAAGAAATTAAAGAAATCTAATAAAACAAATGATGAGTTACATGCTAAGCTTCTTGCTCTTACATCTGAAAATGAAGATCTCAAAAAGGTTATTGAAGGTCATGATATTAAGCTAAAATCTGTAGAAGCAAATTGCAATCTTCTTTTTCTAGAAAAGTTAAATTTGCAAACTCAAGTAAATGATCTTCAAAAACAACCTGTTTTGTGTACGCATCTAGATTATGATACTATAGTGAAAGAAAGAGATTCCTTGTTATCTAATCTAGATCAAGCAAAGTTAGACATAAATAAAAGAATGGATGAGATTGTTAAGCTGCAACAAAAAGTAAATAGTTTGAGTAACAATGATACCCTTGATAAAATTTTAAATAATCCTTATCATCAAATTGGAAGGAGAGGACTAGGATATGAGCCTAAAGGAAAATCTTATCAAAAACCTAGTTGGAGAAGAACACAAGTGTCAAAGAGTCAATCTATGTATGTACCCAAGAACAACCTAGAACAAAATCATAGAAAGAGATATGAGGTTGATTCTATATGTTGTCATTATTGTTTGCGTCTTAGACATTATTCTTTTTCATGTCCTTACAAGAAAAAGGATGTTGAGTTAGTATAGGTTCCAAAATCCCCAAACTAAATAAGTAAGATTAAGTTGAGATATGACCAAGGACTCTAGTTGTATATTTCTATGTCTATCTCAACTTAACATAATGGGATAACAAATTAATTCAAGTATTTAAAACTTCTAATTTGAAAATATACAAATATGCAAAGACAAATCTTTGAAATTTTGCCTTAATTAGAATTCTCAAAAGCATAAAGACTTAAATATAATTAGTTGAGATTTGATCTAAATATTACTTTGATATTCATATGTTCAATCTCAACCAAACTAAGTTTTCAAATTGCATAATTGAATTAGAAATGACCTATGATTTACTTGTAACAAATTACTGAAAACAATTCTGAAACAGTACAGAAACATTCTCGGTCGAGAAACTGTTCGACCGAGAACACTGTCGGTCGAGAAATAGTCGACCGAGCAGGTTACTGTTTTCAAATGTGCAATAAATTTGTTGAACCTGTTTTCAATTAATCTAGTTTGCTATTAATTTGTTATTAATGATTGATTTAATATGCAAATCAAGAATAAATCTTGGAGACCATTTTTGAAACAAGACATATTGATCTTGTTGTATCATGAATTAAGATATAACATCATGAATATGAAATCCTTAAACATATTGCAAAAATGTTATATGAAGACTGATTTTGAACAAACCTTATTCATTAATTGAAAAAGTTCATTAAGCATATTTAATTACATGGTTTGTCTTGAGAATTTATGAACCCAAATGAGATTATTTTGGTTTATTCTCAAGATTGATTGGCTTAAATATGAACCATGATTAGTTTAATCAAAGAAATTACTGTCTTATCATAATTCACATGGTTTTTCCTAAAGTATTTCTTGGTCTATCTATATAGGAACCATGTGTATTGAAATTTAGTTTAAATGATCATAATCATTGCAGTTATATGCTTTTATCTTGATCATTGTATTGTGGATATGCTTCTACTTTTCTATCATAATTTCTGTGCCATGATCATTGTGTTTCATTGGTTTGTCTAAAATAACCTTTGATCCATATATACAAACCATAAATGTACAATGTTTTCAAATGATCATCGTAGTTCAACTCATTACAAATAAAGATGATGCTATCATTGGAAATGTTATTTTTGCATAACTCTAAAACTTTATGTATATTGACATAATAGAAAATGATTATTGTGTGCATGGCTTGTAATAAATGAATGATGATGCTATGACAAGCTAAATAGTGTCTCTTAGAACAAGAATATAAATGTTTTATCTAGTTATTTGCAAAACCTTGACTTTAAGACATTAACCTTGCTTTCAAGGATATATGTTTCTAAAGAATCTTATGATTAATCTGAAAATAAGGGTACAAGAAGAAATGGGATTTGATATTTATACCCATAGCAAAGCTTATGAGACATCATTCACAATGAATGTAAAACATACATTCTAGGAAAATCAAGGACAAAGACTTCACTGTGATGCCCATATTAAGTTATTCATAATAGGTATCATTCAAAATGCTTCAAATTGATATTCATTTAATCAAGTTACCTGCAGACATTATACTTCACATATGAGTGTTCAAATTGGAAATCTGCAGAAATTGCCTCTTGGTTGAAATCAAGTTTGACCAAGGGGCGCTATGGTCGAAGTCAAGGTCGACCTAAAATAAGCTTGACAAAATGCTTATTTGTACATCATTTTACTGCACTTAATCTTAGTATCTTGATTCAAAATGTGTTTAACATATTGAAAACATAATTTTAGTGCATAACTCTCTTAAAAGGTCAACTTATTATGATCTAATATTGATTGTGACCTTAGAATCCTTAAATTATCTTGACTATAAGATTAAGGGGGAGCTCACACAAACTATCTTGATTATAAGATTAAGAAGCTTACAAAACTCTGTAAACATCATTTGAAGCTTGTTATGACCTTAGTATTTTTAATCTTTGTTATGAAAATAAAGGAATCTACAAATTTCATGAATATGATATATATCTTGTTCTTAATGGAATTCTCCAAACAAATCAGGGCTGAACATCCCGTGCATTTGGTTAGAGATACTTTTTATGCACTTTAAATATAAGCTTAAAGAGATCTCATATCATTTCAAGGCTTAACATCCATTGCAAATGATTGAGAAATAAATTGTGGCTAAAATTGACAATAATTGCTTTGCATTAATCCCTTGCTTTTAAATTGACTATCTCTTTAAGGGGGAGCATAGCATAGAATTAAGGGGGAAATATAAAATGATTTTCCTGGATATCTTTTTGAAATGACAAAGGGGGAGAAATAAAATAAAATGAGAGTATCATAATATTTCGGCCAGCATTCACTTGCAAAACAAGAATGGTTACAAATGGTAAAATTCAGGTATGAAACTCACATGATTTATATTTCCTTATTTTATATTTAGGAAATGTTTGTCATCTTCAAAAAGGGGGAGATTGTTGGCTAAATTGACATTAGCATAATTCCTTTGTTTCGATGATGACAAACATTTCATTCTTGTCGATCTAACGTGCTACTTGAGTGTTGCAGGAATAAGGTGGATGACAAAGAATTGGGAAATCTATATGCTTGAATTATTGTTATTTCATGAATGTAATCAATTGTAAAACTTGTGCAAACATATAATGTACAAGTACTTAGACATCAAGTAAATCAAGCGTTAGATCTTTCCTAGCTAATCACCACACTTAGATAGGTCATCCTCTTCAACAGTGTCACATATGCACACTCATACATACACTTAGCACTTTATTTGAAACATTGAAACATGGTCAATTTCGGTCGACAAATTCCTCGACTGAGACACTCTCGGTCGACAAACTTCTCGACCGAGAAAGACCCAAGTAGCCGTTAGGCACAGCTGACAAGGTAGTTGGCAGTTGGAGATGAACGTTGCAAACACTTGCTCCAGAGAGCCTGTCGGTCGACAAACTCTCGACCGAGTAGGAGTCTCGGTCGACAATTTCTCGACCGAGATAGGTTCTGACAGCACTTGCAGAATTAATTAACTAGCCGTTGCTAAAGCAACTAAAAGTGTACCTAACGGCTAGTTAAGCACTTAGAACCCCTTAGAAAGTGTCTAGAACGTCCTTAAGCACTTGTAGGTCATTTCTATAAATAGGACATGCCTTATGACACCTAAACTCACTTATTCTACACTTGAGCAATCCTTGAGCATACACTTGCATTAGCAACCTGTTTTGAGCAATTGAGCAATACTTGCAAGTGGCTACTCTTCTCCTTGCTCTAAATTCGTGTCCTATAGGCTAATATCTCCTATCCACAACAATCACACTTCCATATACATTGGTTAGGAGATCTACACGCTTGATATAGGCAAATCAAGCCTTGTGCTTCAAAGGTTAAGTGTAATTTTCTTTTCCTTTCTTGTTCACTCTTATTGCTTGTACTCTCCTTGCTACTCCTAGGGTTGGAGGATGCAGATTGGAGAGGGTCGTGATTTTCTTGGTGAAGAAGGAGACTTTGGACTACTTCAAGAAGGCTGGTGCAACGGGAGACTACTTCTAAGAGGAAGGCTACTTCAAGGGGGAGCTTGGAGTTACTTCAAGAAGGCTGCCTCAAGTTGGTGCATCTACTTCAAAGTGAAGGTTGTCCAAAGTGGTGTAAGAAAGTATTGTATTTTATGTAAAATCCTTGAAGAGGTAATAAAATTAATACTTTCAAAATCCCAGTTGGGTAAACAACCGGGTAGTGGACTAACTACCTTAGTATTTGCTAAAGTTGGAACCACTCTAAATCCCTTGTCTCCTTCTTGCTTTTTCATTTGTGGTTGTTTGAGTTAAAGAATTATTGAATTATCTTTAAAACCCTATTCACCCCCCCTAGTGGGTTTTCACCCCCCACGAATCATCCTCATACTCTTGAGATCCTATAATACAAAGCAAGAAGGCCCAAACGTCATTGTACAATATCAATTAATTTTGCAACAGAGAAAAGATTAAAGGGAAATGCAGGCACATAGTGAACAGATTTAAGATCAATTTTAGGAGTCAGAGAAACAAATCCACTCGCTAACACTTTCCTCACTGAACCATCTGCTATGGTCACAGATTTGTGAGGAATATGTGAGACAATGGAATGAAGTAGTCTCCTCATACCAGTCATATGTTGTGACGCTCCAGAATCAACCACCCATGAAGAAGTGGAACCAGAAGCAAGTAAAGAGGTAGCCTGATTACCAATGGTAGATGTCAGATTTGCTGAGGAAGAAGATCCCACGCTCAGATGTTGTGTAGCCAGAATAAATCTATCATATTTTTCCTTTGTGAGTATGATGTCAGAAGAACCAGAACTTCATGCAGGCGGCTCAGAAGACTCAGCAGTACCCGCACAGTTTGTTGTCCCTACAAGTGGTGCAGTAGGTTTACCATGCTTCTTCCAGCATTTCTCAATAGTGTGTCTAGGTTTGTCACAGAAAGTGCACTTGGGACATGCTCCACGTCCTCGGCCCATACTTGTACGGCCTCCTCGGACTGCAGCGGCTACAGATGCATGAGTCTCCAAAAGGCAAGAATGTTGTAGAATCAACAGGTTCAAATTTTGATTGTAAAATTCTCGAGTAGGCTTCTTCCAGGCTGGGAAGTTTGTTAGAAGCGAGGATGACACTATGGGCTGAACTGCAAGACGAATTCAGGCCAGAGAGAAACTTTGCAGTAATCAAGTCATCTTTGTCTTTGACTTGTTCTTGGGCAGTCACTGGATGATAAAAGCTCAGTTCCTGAGCAATACCTTGGATCACTCCGAAATATTCTTCTAAAGGCTTGTCTCCCTGCCGTTCTGCGAAGAGGCGATCATATATCATAAACTGACAAAGAGCATTCTTTTCTTGAGAGTAATGCTTCTTTACTGCATCCCATATGTCTTTGGCAGTAGTATAGAACATGAACCTAGAAGCAATACCAGGTTCCATGCTCCCCCATAGCCATGTCTTCACCAGACTATTATGATGCTTCCATTCAGCATAGCCTTTGCCAGTAGGAAGAGGAGGATCAGAATCAACATGCATTGCCTTATCTTGGGATTCTAACACTGTATCGACAACATTCATCCATAAGAGATAATTTTTCCCATTAACCTTGATGGAGGGGATAGGTGACATCTCGTTGTAGATGGTAGATGTCTTGGTGTCCTCCATGATTCAACGAATAGATAGGGTGATGGAGAGATACATGTCACAGAAGGATAGAGAGTGACAAAGAGATACATGTCACGTCAAATGATTAGATGCGTGTATGACGCATCTACAACCCCCAATCGAAAAATTCCCTAATCATACATGGAGGAGATGTAATTAGGAATTTCCTACGTACGGACGGAGCCTCCGGTATGAATTTTAATGAGTCGTTTACGTAAACGCTGCCTTCAGAGTCAACTGGAGGGACCGGGGACTGCTGGCAAATGGTGGGCCTGCCCGGAGCCGGGGGCTATGGCGCTGCCCTGACCGGCGGCTGTTGCGGCCGCACCTAGCTGGCGGCGACGGTTGCTGCCCTACTAGGCGGCGACGGCGGCGTGAAGGAGAGGAGAGGGGGGGGCCTAGATGAACCCTAGGAGCAACTTTGCTCTGGTACCATGTGTGAACGTATGTCGCAAACCTACTTGCAATGCAGTGTGTGTGAGGATTCAAGACCTCTCACCCTTTTATTAATAGAAACTGGAGAAATTACATGGAGGTCCAACAATATATAGAAATTACAATAATAGAATATAAAGAGATATATTAACAAAACTAAAAGGTAATTAACAAAGATAAAGAATTATTAGATTGAGTACATATAAAACCAGATAACCCATTAGAAAAGATATAAAATTAACTATAAACTAAAATTTAAAAGGACAAGCTACTAATAGCTAGGGTTGGACAGGAAACCAAACTTGACCATCAGACCAAACTGCCTGGTTAAGTCTGGTCTAGATGGGTATTGCAATCATATTTGGTTTGAAAAGTGTTCAGTCCATCCTCAGGTGGTCTTGTCATAGTCTACACAAATAGTTAACAAGTCAGACAAAACTTGACCAACTCTATGTGTATGTGTCTATTTCTTTATATACTCAAGTAAATTATTCTAGTCATGATTTATTCGAGGTATAGACAATATATCAAGTTATCTCATCATTATATATATCATTAGTGTTGCAAATTACTTTTATATTAATGTTATAATTGTTATATATATAATAGTTTAACATTTATTTATTGTATGTAATATACAAAGCATTCCATCTAATGCTTTGACAATAAGATCTATTTTATGTTTTTAAAGTATGATTTTTATTGATGAGTACCAATAACTTGACATCAAAATTTAATCAAATTATTATGAACTATTTTTAACGATCTCAATTTATGTTTGTGGCTAGTAAATACTAGGTAGTAGTGGTTTTAGACCGAACTTAACCAAATTTGATCACATTTTAACGCTTGAGTTTGGTCTAGAATCTAGATCCTTTTAGTAGTCAAGTTTGGTCTGGAAAAATTTAAGACCACTATATGTGGTCTGGTCTATGGTTTTAGGGCCAGAGCCCAAACTTGACCAGACCACGCCCACCCCTACTAATAGCGCAAGGACCAGTACTGACACCTAGCATCAAGGATAATACCATACAGCAGTTCAAATTCCTTCAACGAATCTCCTTGAGCACACAAGGTTTGTTATGTGCAAGGGCAAGTCCCAACACAACTCAAAACAAAAGAAGAAGAAATTTTCGTTTTCACTAACACATACCCTGATAGAATATAACTAACTAAACAGATGAAGGGAAAAACAATCAAGATATTCTATTTAACTTGTAAAGTTGTCAAACAAAAGGGGATGTAATTATTCATCAATAGTATACCAACTCACTTTGCAGGCATATTATCTTGGATTCTTGGCTCAGTATCAGTAATTATGGAGAGGACAAGTGAATCGCATACCAACTCACTTTGCACACATAATGTCACTGAGAAGTTTAGTGAATAAGTTTGATAGACAGACAAAACAACCCAAAAATTTGGGTTGGGCATGAAAGTATTGAGTGATACTATGTAGCCACACCCGTAAACACTGGTGTATGTTGTCACTGCAATACTTTTAATTGAATTTATGATGGTATAGAACATCTACCAACAAGTACTATCTCAATTAGTTTCCTTTCTTATGTTTCTCACCCCCCCCCCCGACTCTTCACATTTGTTATTTTAGTAACTAATAAGTCTTCATACTTATCACAAAGCATCAAAATGACCTAAGCAAACCAACTAATACTACTCTCTTTTCTAATCCACCACCCCATCACGGATTTTTGCATTCTTATACAGCACACGTCAACTTCTCACGTTTCACGCATTAAAGGCTGTATGGAAGCCTGCAGCACAGATCCAAGAATAGGGTTGGCAAATCTAACGATCATGTTATTCAATTTAGTGGCCTTAAGAGTACACATCTTGTAGACTGTGGTACAAAATTACATGGCTTGTATTACCTATAGGTGTCTTTGAAAATTTCCGATAAAACTTTGAGCACATTGAAATTCGAAAATTAAGAAAATGACATTAGAATTTTTGGCAGAATTTGAATTTATACATAGCCAATTTTATACCAGAAAATGCTAGAGAAAAATTGACATAGGATAGACAGCTCATCCAGGGCATGGTTAAGGCTTGTCGACTCTTTGATCAAAGTGCATGATTTTTATTTGATATTAGTCGTCGCCTTTTTTCAGTTATCTTGCCTATTTATTAGTTTCGGTCTGAGGAATTTATTCACAACTATTTCAGTTTAGGAGCTATATATAATAGTTGGGGACTTACTCTTAAGTTCTCAATGAATTAGTTTATTCATTCTTATTATAGTTCAGTTATTAGCGGAAACTAGCCAATTAGGGCTCCCGCAAGTTCTCAATATAAGCCTACCCGTAAGGTATTATTAGATGATTGGAATGAATTACTTTTTTTTCAACATGGTCTGCATCAGTTGGTATCCAACCCTTATCCAAACACTAGGTCTAGATCCCAAGACCCGTCTAGGAAAGGGACAAAACCCTAGGTGCGGCCTAATCCACCTATCGTCCACCATTGACTAATCTCAAAGCCTAGGTTAGGTTAACATTTATCCCCTCCACTCAACAGTCAAGAAAAAAACAGTAAGTCATCGCAACCCCTACTTCCCCTTCTCTTACTTAAGTTCCTCTTGTTTTGTTAATTACTCCACCACCAAGGACACTCTTTCCTCTTTCTCTTCTTCCTCATTCTACTAATCCTTCCTCATTTCCCTCTTTCTTATTATTAATCCCCTTTTACAGCCTTTTCTATAACTGTCAGCAGCGTAACCTTGGGAGCAGCCGCCAGCAGAAACCGTCAACCCGACAGCCATCATTGGCCCTCCCCTCTTCTTCATCAGGTGCTTAGTGGTCAGACACAGCAAGTGCTAGCCATCGTTGGGCCTCCCATGGGTCCCAAATCTCCCTCTTCTTCCTTATATCAATGGTGTGAGCGACCTGCTTACCCTCACCCCAAGCACCGAGAGGAATATTTTGAGGTATCGTGTCTGTCCCCCTAGGACTGCCTAAGCCTAACCTACCTCCATCCGCGGCCTCACAGTCACTAAAGGTACCAGCAAGGAGCAGGATGCTCAACGGTGGCTGGCCAGTAGACCGATTGCATTGTACCAGCAAGGGGATTTGCCCATTTGATTTTTCAGTGGTTTCTTTCTTCCACTCACATCATGCATGAGCTGACAAATTTGCAGCAACATCCTATGATTTTCAGCAAGGTACCAGCAAGAAACAGGATGCTCCACGGTGGCTGGCCAGTAGACCGATAGCATTGTACCAGCAAGGCGATTGACCCATTTGATTTTTTCAATGATTTCTTTCTTCCGCTCACATCATGCAGGAGTTGAGGAGTTTTCAGCAAATCCCATGATTTTTAGCTCCCACTTCAGTATTGTGAATTTGCACACCTGCGGACTCAAATTATGAAGTTTGAACGTCCATAATTTCACCAAAATTCACCGACAAGTCTGACGCTCACCGTGGTTTGCAACAATGAATTCAACATAAAAGTAATAGAGGTGGAAGGACGCCTTGCCTGCCACAACAAGAGGTTTGACCCCCCTAGAAGCTATAATCTAGGACATACAACCCCAACGAGACATGCCGGCAGAATTTCGTCGCCTCCATGAACAACCTGAGCCACGACATTCGCAAAGTATGATGCCCCTCCCAGACAAGACCGACTCCTCAAGATTGACATTCCTGAATTCCACGACAGAGGTGAAGCCGACATCTTCCACAGTGATTCCATAGTGTGGAGTCGTACTTTGACTTGCACCAGCTTGTGCCTTGTAGCTAACCACCAGATCTAGTGCATGGGAGCCAAATTCAATGTAACAGCTCTCACTTAGGGAAGTGGTTGTGTACAGTTTGTCCCAACAACACCTAGGCAAAGATGAAGGTTGACATTGAGTCTTTCTTTGTTCATGTCAAGTTACAAACAAAAATTGTGCGTCAGGTTCTCTTACTTGCATCAAGGTTAGATTTTTTTGGATGAATCATTCACTATTTCTATGACTTGAGCTACTATTCGGATCTTACATGGGATGCCATCACCTATATCACAATGTACCATCACATGCTCAATCATCCATCAATGCAGCATTGGTGACTTCATATATTTCTTCCATGGACAACTTGATTCATCTGGCTACACAGATAAATCATGGTAATAGTCTTCTCTAACTTCAGCCCTCTCTGTTGATCCTACCAATGTTGTGCCAACGTCATCTGCAATATCCTCCATCCAGATTCGGTCCTCTTGTAAGGAGTTTAAGCATCACCCTATATAGTGCCCCAATTGTCTAATGATCATGACTTTGAGTATTAGTAAGGAAGATGACAAAGAGTACAAGAACGTCCTCCTCACAAGTAAGTCTACGGACGATGAGCATGATGATAAGGACCCACCTCAGCACACCCTGACTGTAACACTGCTTCTTGGATAGGCTCCATCCATGAAGCTCCACCACATGCATCTCTTCTCATATGTGGTTGAGTGTGCCTTGTATCAAAGATGGCTACGGACTTTCAAGGATTAGCGCTAGAATTCCATCCCCATCCCGCTTTGTTGGTCGGCATCCAGGGTTTCCATCAGGTGATTTAGTGTTATTGGGTGACCTTGTACCATGAAATCCACACTGAAATTGTGTTGTGTGATGTTGTGCCTTATGATGTACATCACGTACTCAAATGATCTTGGCAGTATGTACATTACGACTTCACCAACATCAAGTATGTCTTTCCGCACTAACTGGTGTGTCTTTTCGCTGGCACTCGTAGTCGGCGGACCGCCTACCTAATTTCATTGGATATATGCTACCTATATCAAAGTGGCATGGAATACCACAGCTACACCCCCACTCATCTAAGGCTTGTTTTATCAACCCACAGGGGTGTTGATGTAGGACATGCTACTCATGCAGAACCTAGTTAGGGCTTGTTGTCTTAGATTAGAATGCATCATTTTTTATTTAGTATTAGTTATCGTATTTTATTATTTGTTTATTTATTAGTTTCAATTTGAGGGCTTTATTCGCAATCATATCAGTTTGGGAACTATCTCATACTTCAACATTGTTTTGTACAGGCACCCGCCAGGGCAACCACCTAGCCCTCCAAGATTAGGTGTCCAACCCACTTGCGTGTTTGGGCGCCAGTCTGGGCGGTTATTGGACCTAGATGGCTCTTGGGCCTGCTTCTATATTGAAAGAAAAAAACTTGCCCTACTAGCCCACTCCACCTCCCCCTCACGTATTCTCCCCCGTGTGTATTCACCCGATGCAACCAGCCACCCAACTTTGCCATGAGCAAATAGGAGCAGCAGCAGCACCAACAAAGTGTCTTCCTCCTCCGTCTTCCTCCTCCCCTGTCTTGCAAGGAGCAACGGCAACCATGCGTGGAGCAGTAGTTGCGCATCAACTCAAGGTCAATCATTTTTTTCTTTGTTTTTTTTGCATTCAACCCCTCCTCTTCTTCCTTCCCCTCTTCTTCCTCCTCCCCTTCTTCCTTCTCCTCTTCATCCCCTTTCTTTTTTTTGTTGTACAATTCTTTTTCTTCTTTGACATCTTCCCCCTCTTTGTTGTTCTACTTCTTTTCTTCGGCCTTCGGCTTCCTCCTCTCCCACCTTTTCTTCCTTCACATCTTCTTCCTCCTCCTTTGCTTCCTGCTCTTTGTCCTCCTCCCTTTTTGTTTTCCGCTGTCCACTTCCTCTTCTTCATTGCCGTCTACCCCCTTTTTTCTTCTTCTTCTTTGCTGCCACCTTCCTCTTCCTCCTCTCCCACCTCCTTTTCTTCCTTTCCTTTTGCTTCCTCCTCCCCTTGTCCCCTGCTTCCTTCTCTTCCTCCCCTTTTTTCTTGTTTCTGTCCCAGTGTTTTAAAAATCGCCCTAGGCGGCCGCTTAAGCGCCACAAGGTGCTGGACGATTAAAATGTACTATAAGCGACGCTTAAGTAAATTTTAGAAAAGCGGCCGCTTTTTGCCCGCTTAACCCACTTTTTCCCGCTTTTTTCCCGCTTTTTCCCCGCTTTTTTCCCGCTTTTTGCCCGCTTTTTTTCAGAAAAACTGCTGTAAGCATATAACATTAAGTACATTATATGCCATGTTTAGTATTGACTATAATATATTAAATTAGCATACATTAAATGTTCTATGATATACTTAGTTCTAATTTAGAATGCATACTTTGTATGTAAGCTGTAATGATATGGTACTTTTGTGATGTATCCAAGTGAATTATAGGTAACTATTATCTAATTTAGAATGCATACTTTGATTAAATGTACTGATGTAATGTATGACTATTTGATGATGTGCATATGTAACGATATGTTTGTTAGCTAGCTATGATAGGTCTATTATTTACTGTTTAGCTATGTAAACATGATACAAAATTGTTGTTTCATCTTGTATATACGCTTATTATTTTATGTGTAGGCTGCTTTATCTATGACAAGTATATTGTTTACTATATTATATAGATACAATCGTTGTTGTATAGTTGTATTCTAAACTATTTGGGTGTTTTATATTGTCTTGTACAACGTTTAGATATGTATAAAAATTTCAAAAATATAGTATTTATATACATATGTATGTAATTTTGCATAAAAGTTTATAGGAATTGGAAATCCGCTTTTTTAAAAAGCGCCCGCTTAATCGCCCGCCTGGCGATTAATCGGCTACAAGGTCCCGTCCGCACGCTTCCCGCTTCGTGCTTTTTAAAACCTTGTGCTGTCCAATGTTGAGCAAGGACGGCCCCTACTTCTTTCTCAACTGCTGCATTCCCTGTACTTCTTTCCACCATCTAATTCCCTGTGTCATCTTCCTGTTCCTCTTGTATTTTCTTCTTCTTCCTCCTATCCCGCCTCCCCTACTGCTGCTTTCCTTTATTCCTCTTCTTCTTGGCTTATCAACTGTCTTCTTCTTTCCCTTCCACGAGTTCCTTCATCAAATTCCCTTCCTCCAACTCCCTACTGTCTTCAAAAGAAATTATTCTATAATTACTATCTTGCAATTACTGTCCTCTCTTTACTAATATTATTTTCTTATTTTGTATTGTCTCCATCCAACCAGCAGACATAATTGGTGCTGCATTGCTTGGTGATTGTGTTTTGGTGACTAGACTGCTACCCGTTTTGAGATGCACCACAGCCTAGGGGTGGCCGTGCAGCTTGTTGCCCATCTACCTTCCGTCTCGATGTAATTAAGAGTTGTACTAATTGTTTATTAAATATTCAGAATTGGAAAAATAAATTGAATTTTCTTATTTTTTACTACTTATTTAACATATGTTTTTTGTATGATGTGTATATCGTGTATATTGAATCTTCTTGTATTTGCTTCTTTTTTATTGTTTTAGGATGTCTAACGAGCCTATAATGGGAAGCAGGGGTGGTAGTAGCATACTGGTAGGGAGCAGTGGTGCAAGAGACAATCACTACTCCATTTTGGTGAATGATCCAAAACGGAAGGCAAAATCAGATCATGGATGGAAGTATTCATTTTGGCCTGATCTGGGTGATATGAACAAGGTGCAGTGAGGATTGTGTGGCCATATGTTCAACGGAGGGATCAAGAAGATGAAGGACCATTTTAATGGCAAAGGCTCAAATGTAGCCAAGTGCGACAACACTGCAGTTGAGGATCAGAAAAGAAATCAAAGTGACTTTGATGCCATTGCACTTGACGAGGTGCAGTGGAACAGTGAGTGGATGACGGGGATTCCTGATAGTGCTATAGTGCTAGATCATGATAGTCTCACTTGGAGATTTGTAGTTGAGGCCATGGGATAGGTGGCTAGGCCTAAAAGAGGGAAGCAGCTACTAGTTTAAGTGCACCTGAGGCTAAGGTTGTTGACAAGGGAAAAGAAATTTGGTCTACACTCAGAAGAGAAAAGCTCCATAATTCCCTAAAACCAAAGCGCCACAGCCAAAGACAAGAAAGGGTGTTGTAATCAGACAGAAACAAGTTCCTACTAAAGTTCCACTTCATGAATCTGATGAGTTTGATGACGAGGATGACACTGAGGAGTAAAAAGAAGATGAAGATGTTGAAACAGAGGGTGATGATGATGATGGTGCGGATCTCAGTGATGATGAGTGATTGAGTGATGATTTTGAATCTGATTTGTCATGAGCTTATGTGGGCTATGTGCCATTGTGTTTCTCTTCATGATGATTGATGCTCATGCACAATCTTTTTTGACTACAAACATTGTAGATGTTTAGCTTCTAATTTCTATATGAATTTTGTTTACTTATTACTTCCACAATTCCTTTCATATGTAATGATTTTTGTTGCTTTCTTCATAAAATACTATTTCCTTACTTGCATATCTATAATGTATATTCATATATGTAGGGATGATATTAATTCATAACTTATACATATATAAATAAAAATAATATATATAACAATGCTATAAAAACGCGTGGAAACGCCTGGGCGCCTAGACTGATTGGGCACCCCTAGGGAACGCCTGGTCGCCTATACAACCATGGATCAACACTTATTTAAGTCCTCAATTAATTCCTTTATTTTCTTATTTTGGTTGGGTCATTGGAAAAAATAAGTTGATTAGGGCTTCTCGTGAATTATCTATATAAACCCACATCCTCAAACGCTACCTGACAGTTGAATTAGATGAATAAATTAGTTTTGGCAACATGATTTGCATCAAAATCTGTTGCAAATCCAAAGCAAATGGTTGTTATAATATATCATCATCAAGAGAGCACCTTTCACCTGTTCCCATAGTTTTAAAGGCACACCTCGAGGCGTACGCCTTGGGGATGTGTGTACCTCGACTTGTCTGTGTGAGACAAGTGCCTCAAAAATGGAGAGGCAACCAAAAAGTGTTGAGGCAGTGAGGCGTAAGCTAGGCGTCAGCCTCTTTGAGATGGAGAAGGAGAGGAGAGAATGGTGACGGAGAAGGGGGGACGAGGAGGCACACCTATATCCTTGTAGTAGAGGTGGCGGCCAATAATGTTCCTTCCGTCTTTGGCTTCATCCCTTTATGCGGCTCTTTGTAGCAGCAGCAACAACTGCGCCTGGCGGCGACGACTCTATGTAGCCAAGGCAGGCAGGCTCTATTCAACAACGACGACAGCTCCTCCTCTAAGCAATGGTTTATGTTGCTTCTTTTCTATGTTGTGGCGACTATTGCCTCTACTCTATGCAGTAGCGATTGTTGCTACCGAAGTTGCTTCTCCTCATGGTGAGGTCCATTGGTGTCGTTGAAGGGAGAGAGTGGAGCAGAAGAAGTGGTGGGTTGCATGGGGGGAGGTTATAGGCGAGCAAGGGAAAATCCTGAGACACGTGATTGTGCTCAGTCTAGGTTAGATTAGGGTTTAGTTGGTTTTTTTAAATTGTATAAGGGCCCTGCGGCCCAACCAATGTGTTTGGGCCTAACAAGTTTGTAGGTTTTGTGTAAAATGACAAATACAAATGTAACAAAACTTATATATAGAATATTATGTATATTGTTATATAACATTGATTTTGTATGTACCCCTCGTGGTTTTTTGAGGCTTACATCTCGCCTCACAGAGACAAAAACATCCCCATGCATCTCACGCATTTTAAAACCTTGTATGTTCCATATCTAAAAACTTAGAAAGGCATCAAATGCTGGCAAGTGGCAACCAATACTCCGTCAATCTACATCAATGTTGTTGTGAGTTCTAAGTTCTACACAGTGTACACCCTTGAGGTACATGGAAGAAGACACATACCAATACTTTGACATTAATATGGTAAGAAAAGTCCATTCCTTTTGGAGTTTATTACCTATACATATACATATAGATATTCTTGCACGCATATGTGAGAATTAAAGATCCACACACATGCAATTATCATATGCTTAAATATATGACACATGTTTACATTGACGTACAAGATGTGAAGCACTTTTGAAACAATGCCTATATGAGTATTAGACATTTATTAGACATTAAAACTTCTTGGATACTCGTGGAAAGGTATTGCATACTTCATAGCCTTATCCAACAATTTGTTGCTTTTTTTTAATGTTGGACATATATTGGATAGTTCTTCAACAATATCCGTATATGCCTTTTGTTTTTATAAAGTGGGAGGACCACAAGATGCCCTTCTTTTTATGAAGTGGGAAGGCCATGAGACCTAAGTTGGCTAGCTACCAGACCCTAAAGGAGATCCAATAATCCCCTACTCTGTTAGGATGTGAGTGGTTGTTGCTCTTGTAGTAGATAGACATGATTTCCACATATCCTGATGCATTTTGTTCATCTTCCAAGATGAAAAACCTCCAATAGCCTTGAATGGGGTGTGGTTTGAAGGTGTTTAAAGCATGATTAGGGAGAGTAACAACTTGTATATTCTATAGAATTGGCATGCCTTTATATAGTGTTAGAGTATATCATGTGTGTTCCCATATTGGGAGTACAAGAGTGTTGTTCTGTCTAGACTCCTATTTATTCCAGTCTTGTAATCACTTGTTGATCATCGAAATCTAATTCAATTTACTTTTCTACATGGTATCAGAGCAGTGATCCAGTCCCAACCCTCAAAAAGTGGAAAAAAACTCGCTTGCAGGAAGCCACCATTCCTTTTTGTCTTGGCCGCCAACTGGGCATCTATCCAGCCTCCATGGCCTATTAGCCGACCAGGTTTTACTTTCCCACTCTTTCCATTTTTTTCCTTTTACCATCCAAATCAATAATTTTATTCCCCTTCCCTATTTTTGAAATTTTCAGTTCTCAATTTTCGGATTGTGACCCAGCACCCTCTGGACTACGATATCAACGACTACGATGGAGACCAATGCGCACATGTATTTTTATCTACTGCTCTGGATGTAGATGATTTATTTGGGAGGCATTTTTGCTATCTACCTTGGCACGGTTTTGTTCATGCTGCCTGCTTTATTGCTATGTGCTTCAGTGGGGGTAGACTTATCTGCTACTACTTTGACATTATCTACTTCAAGAAGTGATTGAATGCTTGAGTGTTGAAGTTTGAGATTCAGGGGAAGTGATCCTTTGTATGGGTTGTGTATATCTTTTATTTTAGGTTTTGAGTTTGGGTAGTGTATATCTTTTATTTTAGGTTTTGAGTTTACATGTCATATTTGTGTCTATCTTTCCAAGCTGGACATGTGTTTCACCCATGATCCAACTTGAGGGGGAGTGTTGGAGTATGTCATGTATTTAGTCCCATATCGGGAGTACATGATCTAAAATCCTATTTATTCAAGTCTTGTAAACACTAGTTGATTATCGAAATCTAATACCATTTACTTTTCTATATATAGGCCAATAACCCATTTACATGTAGTGGGACTAGTCCAAACATACAAGAAAGAAATAACTAAATACTTGTTTAAAATTATTACAACATTCTCCCTCAAGTTGGTGCATATATATCATAAACACCAAACTTGTTACATAGAATTTTGACCCCACATCATTTTGACCCCATATCCATTCAGAGACTTAGTGAACATATCCGCTAATTGATCTTCTAATCGGTCTAAGATGAGCTTGATCGACTTATAAAGGAACTTTTCACAAACAAAATGACAATCGAGTATGTTTTGTTTCTTCATGGGATATTGGATGGAAGCAATATGATTTGTAGCTTGATTATCACATTGAATATCTATAGCTTGATAGAATCCATGTCCTTCCATGAGCAATGGCTCATATTCAAATGTTTTACTATATCTGGAAATGAAGGTTTGTCTCTTACTTTTCCGAGAAACCAAATTACCTCCCAAGAAGATATAGTAGCCAGTGCAATCAATGATATAATGCACCCTATCTGCATGTGAGAATCCCTACATCATGTGCCTATGACGAGAATATATATTGTGTGCAGGGTTTCTTTTAAGATAACAACAATCTTAAGTAAAAACATTCCAATATATTGTTTGTATATGCTGCATTAAGTCACTCAAGTTCTAAACACCGCATGTGAGTAAGCACAGGGGGGGTGTCATATAGAAGACATCAATAGCTCGCAATGTATCCAAACTAGAGGAGAACTCTTACCAGACTGCAAAATGGTGTGTATGGGATCAACACGGTGTCTAGGGGCACAACATGTGCTTGATCAGCATGTCGTGTAATGACACAGCGTGTCCATGGATGACATGACGTGCTATAATCATGGCATACGATGACTGATGTTATAACCGAAGACACGAAGTGTAACTGTATGCACATTGGGCCAGATGTTAGTGCCTACTGCTATGTCGTGGGAGGGAGATGAAAGGTGCAATCTTACCCAGTTGAGAGGAAGGGAACAAGAGACCTTGAAGACGATGGTGATTTTTCAGATTGCAGCGAATGGGGATTTCTCATGTAGGAAAGAGCACCCTCTCCTAGAGATGGAGGCAGCGACACCTCCTAAGGGTGCAGGCGATGGTAGCCCTTCCTGGAGATGGAGGACAGCAATATCTCTCTCAGGAATGGAGGCGACGGTGGCTCCTAAAAACTCTCTTCTCATAGACTAAACCCTCCGCTCTGATACCACATTGTAAATGTAATTCGGGAAACTAATGGCTTGTATATTCTATAGACAGAGCATACATTTACATAAGACTCTGGGTGATGGTCAATAACCCATTTTCGTGATGTGGGATTAATTCTAACACACAAGAAAGAATAAGTACATACTTATTTACATTCATTTTAACAGAAGTCAGGCTGCAACTTGGAGGGCTCTGTTGCACACGTAGTACATCATGATAAATTTAGTGCAAGTGAATGTAAAGTGTGATGGTAGGCCATTATGAGGTTAGAGCCACTATGGTCATAAATTCCATATAGAGAGCTGTTTTGGCATATCACAAAAACAGGGTTGACACAGAATATTCTTTTAATGAAGAGACAATTCAATAGGATAAATATAAAAAAAGTGATGGTGAAGAAATCTAATAAAAGAAGAGTGGAAAATCATTTAATCATAAATAATACTATGTTCAATAAAAATCAAATGTATATATACAAGGATCCTAATCACCTGTTAAGAAGAAAATTTAGATACAACCCTTATATTACATAAATAGAAAAATCCTTCTAATCTGACTCAGCTTCCCAGAGAACATCTAGCCAGCCTATTCAGATAGGAAACAATGAAATCACAGTAAACATAAATTAACATAACTTAATGTGAGCCTATTTACAAGACATGTTCCAATGAAGATTTTTATAAGAGAAAATTGGGCCACGCAAAAAACTTTAAGAGGGCTTCTGATATAGGTGGCAAAAGATTTATCAAAAACCAGTTACTAAATAATATCCAAATACTTTAAGAATCTAGTGAGCCTTCTCACCTCTACAGGCTGCTTCCAGTACTTTTTTATTCCTGGCAAATGACCCTTTCCTACTACAGCAACCACTGAGGAATGGTCACTAGCCACTTGGAGCAGCTTAGAAGACATGAACCTGATCAGAAGGTAAAAGAATATAAAACGGGTCATGATCGATCACAATCAAAGAAAAAATCTATATGAAGTGTGAAACAGTATTGTGATGCATTAATGCTACCAAATTGGCATGAAAGAAAAAATCACATGGATTTATTACTTGGCTAGGAAATGAAAAAAAAAAAATCGAAGGCACGGTTTGATGAGCATAGCCTCCTTTAGGCTTGTTCAGTTGTTATAAGATTTATATCAATCATCTGGTTTAGTGATGTCCTCTGCTTACATTTTGCACTCATTTACTATGTTGATGGATAGTTCTATCATTGAATTTGCAAACATCCACGATGGCTACATGAAAACTCAACAAAATACAGTACAAAATGGAGCCGAATAGAAGGGATAAGTAGGATCAATCTTTCCAACCCCAAGATGGCTGGGATTGAGGCTTGGATTGTTTTATTGTGAGTGAAGCACCAAGGAACATGTTAATAACAATGACCACTTACAGTTACAAAACTTGGTTCAAGTGGGGCATAGAAGGCTTCTATTATCTCAATTTATATTGTAGACTTGTAGTAAGCGTGGAAAATAAATGGGGTTAGATTAAGGAACCGACAAGTGATTACAAGCTTACATAAATAGGAGTCTACATAGGGTAGTATTCCTATACTCCCCAATGTGGGACTAAACGCAAGACCAAAACATACAAACTCTAACACTCCCCCTCAAGTTGGAGTATGGGTGAAACACGTCCGGCTTGTCAATACATGAAAAAGATAAAATAGCCTGTACAGAAATGATCTCCCTGACAAGAAATGATCTCTCCCTGAATCTTGCAATATAACAATTGAACCACTTAACACCCCCTGAAGAAGATAGCATGTAGCAGCAAACAAGTCTACTCCCCTTGATGAAGGTAACACCAATGTAGAAGCAGTAATTGCAGATGGGACCCTCCCGAAACTGATGATCGCCAGACTCACAAGAGCAATCATGAATAAATTTTTGAAACTTTGATGAACATCTGGAGCACAATAGATGGTGGAAGGTATTTATAGAAATCATCTGAGTAGCCATTGTTGTCCATGTAATTCCACACAAGAAGCACCAACACCAGAACAATGCGGGGTAGTTGGGATAAGAGCACTGTTAAAAAAAAAATGTGCCATAGCAGGTGGGCACGTGTTTGATACGTGTTACTATAGGAATATGTGCTATAGTAGGTGTCCACAACACAGATGAATATGCAGAAACTAGGCAACATGATCGGATGACATGAATTCTTCTCTTTGTCTTCTCTCATCCATTCCATATCTTTCCTCTACTCATCTTCCTCTATTCTCCCCACGCCAACCACGATCATGAGAGTGGTAGGGGTGGAAAGTCATAAACACCGGTAGAGGAATGGATATGTAAAGAACAGCATAGAAGTAAAGCGCGACCGATATAAAGGCCGGTAGGAAGAACAAAGCACTACTGGTATATAGGCACGGTAGAAAAAATAAAATCACAGGAATATAGGCGTTGTAATATGCAACATAAAAGATCCCTAATTCAAATATAGATACTCAGCCATGTGGGTTAGAGGAACCACACGGAGAGGAAGAAAAATTAGTGTGTTGTCCTTTTTGTGTGTTTTATATACTAACACGGGATCTTCTTTTTCTGTTTTATATCTTGCTTTTTTTGTGTGTTATTATTGTAGCACGGGGTCTATATATTCTATCTCTTCAAACATTAGTTACACGAGATATTGGAATCTCCAAGGAGGCAAATAAACACGGCGTCCACTTTAAATGTGCATGTAGTCAATATGTGTTAATGAAAACTTCTCCACTATATTCTGTTGTATACACGATATTTCCATGAAATGTTGTCTACAGCATAGCGCAACCGATCCTACAAGGTATTGGAAGACAAATTAAGCAACTGGCTTTAGGAAAAGATGACTAGATGTGCAAGTGTGATCGTTGAATGTTGTTTTTGCGAAGAGAGTGTAAGGCAAATAAGTTGATTGAGTCAAAGGGGTTGGTGAGCCAAAAGGGGGGAGGATCTCCCCTTCCATTTGTTGTGTTAATGAGAACTTCTCCTAAAAGGTTGATTGGGTCTAAAACGTTGGTGAGCCAAAAAAGGGGGTTGGTGGGAAAGAAAACAAATGGACAAAGAAGGGTGGTTGGAGACGGAGGGATTAGAGAAAAATAAAAGAAAAAGGAAAGGTGTGATGATTGTGGAAGGTGGGCACGAACAAGGAAAAGAAAAAAAAGAAAATGTATGATTGGAAAGAAAAAAAAACTATTAAGGAAAGAAGGAAGAGTTGGCCAGAAACAAAATGGAACAAGAGGGGAATATGGAATTAGAAGCAAACGAAACAGAAACAAAAAAATAGACTCACGGTAGATGAAAAACAAAAGGATTACTAGACAAAAGGATGTCAATGAGACAATGAAGAAGGGTGGAACTTGTAATCGAATATCATGCAATGCAACAAAGTAAAGCATCTAGCTTGATAGGAATGGATCCTCAGATCGTCGTGAAGAAGATTTTTGATGAAGGCATGCGAGCAATAAAAGAGGGTAGCATGGTAGCACCACGAGGCCTGCTGGCATGCTATGAAAGAATGATTTTTTATGAAAGAATAAGGGAAGAGACGACCATGGAATAGAGGAGCATACGATCATGGAGGTTGGGATGAAGCCTGGAGCGTGGCCAAGCCAAGAAGAGACAGTGGTTTCCCGCATGCGAAGGCTTTATTTTTCTCCCTAGGTTTAGGATCAATGCTCTATACCACGTTGAAATTTATTCATGGTTGCTCCTATGGCTCTGGCGATCGTTAGTTTCAGGGGGGGGTCCCGTATGCAATTATTCCTATATTGGTATTAGATTCATCAAGGGAAGTAGACTTGTTTGCTGCTGCGTGCAATCTTCTTCAGGAGTGTTAGAGTTATCAATTTATTTGTACTATGGGCCTAATTGTATTGGCCCATTGGGATTAAGTTTGTTTCGTTGTACTTGCCTCCTCTTCTATATATAGGAGGAGATTTTTGCCATCTATCAATAAGAAACGTCTGAATTAGCCTCCCATCTTATTTTTGACACTAAGTATTGTAATGATAGTTCTAATTTTTCTTAAAAAGAACTATACAATTTCTGTTGGGAACTCATCTATAAGAGCATCATTCATGTTGAGATTAACTTTTTGATTAGACTAAAACACAATACTCCCAAACATTTCTGAAAATCTGTGTAACAAAAAATTTTGGCACTAAAAGAGCATGAATGTGAGTCATGTTGGTATGATGAAGAGGATGACGGTGGCATCCATAGTGGCCCAAGGTGAAAGGGGAAAGCAAGGGAAAGAGAAGAAACAGAATCATGAAATCCAAAAGTATTCAAAGATGGATTATTTTGGTGGGGATAAAAAATAACCATCCAAAAATATGGAACAAATGATAGAAGTAGTTTAAAACATAGAGACTCATTATACAATTCACTACAAATATAATTTTCAAAAGTACCTAGGTGGTGGCTAAACCCTAGAAAACCATGGGATTTGACTAGTGCATCATCGCCCCTTAACAAGAACATGACAAGTTATGTCTCGGTAAGTGGTGTAATTATCAAGTCAATTTCCAAGATGACTCTTCTACTTTCTTTTGGCTCCCCACTTTTCTTTTCTTTCCTGACTAATCCAACTTTTACAACAAGTACTCACAAGCTAGGACGGGCCATATGCATTAATACACAAAGTGCATAGACAAAGACAACTTAACATTACGAAGGTTGGGGGTGTGGGAGAATGAAACATGTGGGATTGAGTTCTCAGAATATTTATTTATGGGGCAACAAGGAAAAATTCAACTTTTACATCTTAAAAGAATGACAATTAGGTAAGGTAACATATAGTATGTTACTAAATGAATGATATAGATATACAATACATGTTCATATGGGACTGAAGACAAGGCACTATTCTGTGATTAGAATATGCAAGACTATACATATCTCTATGTTAGGCTAGTTAGGCCCATTATGCCTGCTAACAAAGGGTTTCTATTTACTTCCAAATTCCCCCTTAAGCTAGAGCATAATTTTGACTGTATTCAGCTTGTCTGAAAAAATAGAGAAAATGCTACTTTCTCATAGGTCTAGTAAATAGATCAGTAACTAGATCCGCAGACCTAGTGAAAGGAGTGCATATAGTCTTTTCTTGAACTTCATGTACAAAGTGACAGGCGACTTCAACATGCTATGTCCTCCTATGAAAGACCCGGTATGTAATTGGCAATGAAGATGGCAACAACATTATTGCAACGCATTGGCATAGGTGCAAGAGAAGATAGGCCAAGTCATTGATATATGTCTAGACCCAATTGGTTTCTCATACAATGTGAACCACTGCACAATTTCGACATCAGCACAATAGACTGAGCAATGACAGTTTTCTTCTTACAAAACCAACATAAATTTCCTATCAGCATGATTGTCAGCGTAGTCAGAATCAAAGTAAATGGTCATAGTGAATGGTTTCTTTTTCCTAAAGTCACTGGGAAAGTCACTGGGAGTTTTTTTCTTTTACCAATCCTGCTTTGCTAAAGTCACTGGGAGTAAGATGTCTGGTGAATGGTTTCTTTTTCCTAGTGAAAGGTTGTCAACTCCAATTGTAAGTGCACTGCTAGTTTAGACAAGTTTAATAGATAAAGAAAATTCGCTTTTGATTTCAACAAAATTCATGAAGCTGTGTGCAAAACTTGCAATCTACTTTTTAGTAAGAAAATCCATGGGACTTGAGAAATCATCAATGAGTGATACAATTTACTTGTTGCCAAACAAGCTAGGAACCATGCAAACCACACCAGAATTCACAAAGTCAAAGATAGTTTGATTGATAAAGAGGAAATGTGAGAAAAAAATGCATGAGGTTCTTTGCCCAACTAGAAACTCACACTCAAAGATTGTTCCAGAAAAAGTGGGAAACAAAATTTCTAACTTTGTAGAAACAGATGGCTCCACTAAAATGTCATTGGAAAGAAAAAGCAAAGCAAGTCTGAGTTGCGACAAGATAGTAAAGGTCAACCAATCCCGAATGCCCCAACCACTCATCATCTTTGTATGAATGTCATGTAGGATGCAAGAATCATAGAGAAAAGTGTCAGAACATTGCATTTAGCATACCTGCTAGCTTATAGACTAAGTTTACAGGAATAGCAGGTATTAAAGATAGGGAGGAGGAAAAGGCAGTCGTGATACACTCAAAAGCTTATATAAGCCATCAGCTAACATGATCGATAAGATACTTGAAGACTTACATAGGTGTTTCATACATGTTTATTACCACACATGAGAGAGCGAACCAAAATCACTGAACAAATTATTATTACTAATTGATGAGGTAACAATGAAGAAGATCGAACTACCTTCCGAGCTTGTGGAGTAGTGGATGCCAAATTGGCAGTTAGAGCGACAACCCTTTCTTGAAGAAGACGATCAAGCTCCTGAATCACTAAAGTAGCATCAGATGTCAATGCGTACCAGAGGAGGCACATAGTGCATAACCATCTTGGATAGTGACTTGACTAAGAGCACATAACCATCTTCAGAAGTGAATTAAATGGCCCAAGCCACCGATATCGATCTTTGTTGTGGATTTTCCTCTTGCAGAAGTCGTAGTGATGAGAACTAGATGCATGCCAGTGCATACATTTAGTTCCCACTATAGTGTTGAACAGCAGTCCTGACCACAACTACAGTATTGACTAAAATAGCAATATGAGGATTGGGATTTGGTTGAACAATTGAAGGAGCTAAACTCGGAGAGAAAGGTGGAAAGCATGTTGATGCTCTACCAACATTGCAAAGTGGATCACTCCCAAGAATTCGATCGACTACCCATAAGACAATTTAGGAAGACTGACCAAAAATTGTATAGGTCAAAGTTCTCTAAATGTCAAAAGGGGAAGGTGCCTCTGAAGATCTTCATAGAGGCTTGTAAATTAGGCATAATGGGCTTGATGGAGATCTATCCCTGAGATGGATAGTCCTATATTAAAAGTGACATAGATATGATGACTTGATGCCATGTGGGATAGCTGTTACAATTTTGTGGTTGTGGGGATGATCTAGACTACAAGTCATCCTCATAAATAGGTAGCAGCAAACGAGTAAGGCCTTAGTGCAGAGTCCAAGTAGGATGCGCAAGGATAAGCACAGTAGCAGTTATAGAGCAGCCTATGCATGAGAATGCATGGCACCATTCAAAGTAGAGAGTACCACGGAATGCCTATTGAAGGGGTGAGGCCCCCTGATCTCCTAGGAACTTGCTCCTTTTTCGAACATCAGACGGGATGCAAATCAGGGAAGAAAAAACTAGAGGTTCCACCTAAACAGGTAGATGTAAACCCACGAGAGCAAGATCCAACCAGTAGAAAGTCAAAACTGAGATCAAACTTAGGGGGAGAAGAATACCCAATGTTAATCACACAAATAAACTAAGGGCGTGCTACTATAATGTAGTTTCATGTACAGTACAGGACAACTAAATCCACCACCACCATCCTCACCATTTTGGGGAAGGGTTGGGATTGGACCCGCCTAGGGTTTAGGCGACCTAAAGGGTCCCAGTTCTAGAGATGGTCGTCGCCATGTCATTGTAGCCAAGGAGTACAAGTTGAAAAGGAGAAATCCGAGACGGTACCGAACAAAAAAGAGAGATGATCTGGTTGATGTAGAGGTGGGGAGGAAGGGAGGATTCCAGGACCATACAAGCATGTTACATGAAATGCACCAAAACCAAAGCAAGCTAATCCTGAGAGAAATAAATGAATTTCAAAGATTGTGCGATCAATAGGGGGGATCTCTTTTTACGAAGGCCTGGGGAGGAAAACTCCTATGTCTAGAGATCGGAGCAGTAACGTAGCCTCCACCAAGCATGATGTTGTTGAAAGGGGACACCACAGGAGAGCAGTGACTAAAATTCCCTAGTGTAGCTACCGTCTCCACAGAACAAAAAAATTGAGGGACCCTAGATCAGAACCACTCTAATACCATGTAAGACAGCAAATAGTGTATTAATAAATAAAGCACATACATATACATGTTTTTAGAGGAGTGAAGGCAAGACACTACTCCTTGATTTCACAATGTCGAACATGCATTTAGGTTACACTAGTTAAGCCTAATGGGCCAACTAACACTAAAGAGCTTCTATTAACTTCAACAAAAATAAATGGACGAGAATTTCATGCATCTCGGTACATTTCAATTTGAAATAGGGTTTCTTCTTACTATAAGGTGGATCTGAGACATCCTTTACAAAGCAAAGGGTTGGATGTTGGTACATCAAAGAGGGAGGAGAATTTGAATATGTAAATCACTATCGCATTACAAAAACATCAATCATCTTAGCATCATCCATGCACATAGTAAAATTTTATGGAGGAAATAGACTAACAAGTCTCGCTCATAAACAAGTGTCTCCATAAGAGATGGAAATTGCTTGCTCATCTCTTGAACCACGAGGGTTACCATGTCTACATCATCAAGTTCTTGCAGCTGCAATCATGCAAACAAACCCAAGTCATTATAGATTAATGAAATGTGAAATAGAATGATAAAGAAGAGTTTTTATGTTTTTATCATATTGTGTTAGTTTATGAAATGAACTAACAAAGTGTTTGTCATGTACTTCTAATCAAAACAAAGCATCATGACTAAAAAATGCAAACAAGATCAAGAAGAATGTATATAAAGCTACCATATAAATTTGACCAACAATGGATGTAGTTTCAAAGGTAAGTTTCAAAATGCTTAGGGAGAAACATAATTTCTTGAAAAAGAATGCTCAAGCATCAAACAATTTTACTTTCTTTGTCAAGGAAGGAATTCAAATTTATTGAGGGGTGTAGAACAAAGTAAAAACATGACACTTAGTTTGCAATATTATTATCATTGGCGCTTAGAAATTTCGATCCAGTTTATCTGAGACTCTTTTGAGAATTTTCTAGCAATTCCTTGAGCGATGATTAGGGGGGAGAGATTAGATACATTACTGTGACGCATGTCGGAGTCCTATTAATACACTTCGCAAAAACAAGCTATCTAGTGTGTCGCTGCCAAGTTTCTCCATATCAAGATATATTGATGTATCTACTAGAGACAATTGTTTGTCTAGTAACCTACCTATTGTCCACATTCTTCAGAAAAATACTAAAAGCCACTTTTTTGAAGGATCAAACGCCTTAGAATAAAAAACCAAAGAGCTCGGTGAATTCTATACTCAAGCCTTCATGTTTGGGGTGGGGTGGGGGATTTGATATGTCATCTTGCAAGGATATGTTAAACACACACACACACGAATTCTAAGATCGTATTTTTCCAAGCAAACAAGTTTTCAACCATAGGATCTCAATGCAAATCTAGCATATGCCAATTAACTACAAGCATGGTTACTATTAATCAAGGTTTTCAGACCACACCCACAGGCTAGGAAGCACGGACACTTCTATACAACGGCCGTGTCCGTGTCGGACACATTTCGGACACGGACACTTCCTGGACACAGCCCAAAACGTTTTGGACACGGCATATCCATTTTAGTCATTTTTTGCAGTCCGGACACAGCTGGACACGGCCCCGCAATTGGTGCAGCAACTGCTCCAATAGTAACACGTTTCAGAGTCTAAATTCTGGAAATACAGCAACTTCTAAGTGTTCTTGTGATTGAGAGCATAGAACACAACGAGATCTAATCAAAATTACAAATAAAATGCCTTCAAAAGAGTCCAAATGAAAAATCCAAGATGAGTTCTATATTACGAATCACATTTTGGTCTAATAAACTAATTAAATCAGTGTTTATTCATGTTGAAAATCTAATGTAGTTACCTAAAGAAATGCAGCAGGTTTGTTTGTCGACTTCATATTTTTTGTACTACACATAAACACACATTTTGCATTCACATTCATATACTATCATACATATATGTATTATACACTCACATATGTATATATTAGAAAAAAATAGCTCTCATCAGCACCGTGTCCGTGTCCTATATTTTCGAAAATTGTCGTGTCCCGTGTCCGTGTCAGTGTCTACAAACGTGTCCATCCTTCCTTGCCCACAGGTCAACCCAGCAAAGCTTCCAAGTCTTGGGTTTCTGCTTCAACCATAGGGACAACTTAAGAGAACCGATGACATAAGTATGTCATCATCATCTAAATCTTACACACACACACATGTATAAGTTGTATACACACACGTATTTGCATATGTGGATACATGCATATAGTGTGTATCTAGGTGTATATATATGCATATTGTGTTCTATGTACATGTATCTAATTTATTACTATCAAAGCAGGAAATAAAAAATTATGAAAGATCAAAAATACAGAGTAAGGTATCCATTCATATAATCAAACCAATTATTTTGAATGCACAAAACAAGTTCAAATAACTTAATAACTAAATATTCCAATATTTTTAAATATAGGATTGAGGGGAAGGGGAACTAAATTAGTTAACCATTTAAGGAGGAAGAAACAAAAATAGCAAAATCCAACCAGGTCTTCGACCTGAGTGTCAGGTCACTGAGTTGGAACTAGAATCACGAGCATCACCAAGTCAAAGCCAACATTGGCCAAATATGGGTTTCTGTCCCACCAGGCCCAATGGACCTGCTGGGTTGTTTTTTTTTTTTTTTTTGTGTGTGTGTGTGTGTGTGTGTGTGTGGGGGGGGGGGGGGGGGGGGGGGGGTTCAACCAGTCTCGGATCAGGCCAAATATGAAAACCCTGTTTTTAACCACTAACCAAAACAGTCCAACATTTGGGAGAGCGTCGACAACAAAATTTGCAGTCACTTGTTACATTATCAGGTTTAAATCAGCTGAAACTTCCACATTATACTACGTCAATATGATGTTTATCAAGACTTCACGGAATTTCTGTAGAGATTATTGCACACAGAAGTGCTACAACAAAGCAATTTTATGTTGCAACATGTAGTATCCTCTTTCTGCTTGCTTAATATGTAGGGCAAATATTCAAAAGTAACTCACCATTTTATTTAGCTCTTCTGGACTTGGTAAGAAAACTGCTTGGAAAAGCAAATAGTATATTAATTTAGTCTTGTGCCATAGGGACATTTTCCCCCATGTCCTTCGCAGGGTAATCTGCCACAAACAAAAAAATGCATCATGGAAAGGCAATCAGAAAATAACATGAAATTCTAAAAACCAAATGATACTTTTTGATCACTTGTAATAACAATTATACCTCAACTGTACAGCCTAATCTAATAGATAATACAGCATAATTATGGAAGTCATTGGTTGATTTTTTATTCTTTAGAGTGAAGTAAGTAGCCTTATATATTAGGAAAATTGGCTTCCATCGTTGTTGACCTAGATTTTTCTAGTGGGTCTCTGTTTCCCAAATTCTCTAAAAAAACTCCTGAAACCTTCAAGGTGAGCCAGTTGTCATGTTTCACACCTCTTGATTATCACAATCCACTTATGCACTTGCAACTAGATACAATTTTTACATTAAAAGTGGTGGGAATGAAAAAGTTTATGGAGAAAAGAAGGTAGTCAAAGGCAGCTAATAGTAGAACAAATATTTCAGCTGGTTGGTCTGTGAGTGGAAGTGGTCAGAAAGCATCTCTTGCATCTACCTTACTATTCCTCTGCTACGTGAGCAGCTACTGGAGGAGATACTCTGACAAAGGTGGAGCAGAATATCTATATCTGTGGGCCATTCATCACTGAATTGCCAAGCCTCGGTGTTCTCGTGCCTACCAGCATGATTTCTAGGATGTAACTTTCTGGTGTAAAGTATCTCAGGGCTACATTGGACAACTGCTTCTTAAAGAGGAATGGAGGCCACAACTAGTGGGGTGAGCTTACCAGTCTTCACTGCTGATTGAAGTTTGAAGGATTGTCCAAGATCTGCTCACCATTTTTCCTATCTAGTTTGGGGCGATGGTCATGAAGGCAGGTTATAGTATAATTTTCGCTGTTTTATCTTAGGTCTCCTTCAACCTTTTTCTGTTCCTGTTTGTGTAAGATGCTTAAGGCATCAAAGATAAGGAACACATCTTACAATGACACTAGTAGATCCACTCTGGCATCATTGTGACTCTGGCTATAGATGAACGGTCTGAATGAAGTGCTAACGGCACTGATACAGCTTTTTCTCTTCGGGCTGTGGCACAAGACCTTGGGCTCCCTTCCTTAGCCCAACCGGAGATACTTGGTGGTCTATGGAGAAAGTTATCTACTGCACACTTTACGATGGACAGGTTCTTTTCCTTGGTCTACTGGTTGATTCTTTCCATGACTATAGGGTGTCAGGTCTTATTAAATATAATGGATCATTTCAAATGCTATGGGGACATAAATTATCTAGAGAAAGGACCTACTTATCCATATATGAATGAATCTGCAAGCTGGATGAAGAATTTGTGTCCATTGCTTCACCAAAATCATCATCGCAAAGTTTGTATAAGCTTTGAAAAATTCCGGAGCATAATTTCATGGATATGTAATAAGTCACACCTCACATGGAGAAAAATAATCCCCCCCAAAACTCTTGTTTCACTCTTGAGAGACTCTTAGAACACTTCATAAACTCCTCCTGGAAAAGGAGGTCTAGAAACAGTCAGCTTAGGGACGAACACAAAATACGAACTTCTCAAGAAGCAAGAAGCAAATTGTACCAAGAGCATACTAGATACCTATGCTCCTGTCTTTACACTTTAAGAGGGAAGGTTATTATATTTTCTTTAGGGTTTGCCAATGTTTTTACTTGGTGTATTTGTTCTGTTGTCCCCTACCTGTACAACATTGTGAGACCTGATCATTTAAAGGGTCATTGATTGGCCTTTTTAGTTTACTCATTGATTGAAGACAAAGGATACTAGATGAAGTTAACCTACTGCGTATCTTTCTTGAAGAAAATGAGAGTTGGATTCATGGTTAATATAACTCTTTAGAGGAAAAACACATCGAGTTATGCATCAGATCTAGTTGAAAAAGACTCATTTATCATGTTCACTAATCAATTTTTTTCTTGATTCTTAAAATTTGTATGAACAAATGGGTACCCAACCAAATTTTAACTCAAGAAAAGTTTGAAAGTCGGTCTAACAAACTTAAAGAATGTAAGTTCAATAAAATATATATCGCCTATTAAAGAATGGATAAGTTGCATGAATTGAGAAGCAAGATACAAGAAATGAAAAAGCTAGAAGGCTCACGTCAACAGGGCGGTCACCCAGTATAACCTTGGCTCCATAGTTCATTGCTTCCTGAAAAGCTACACGAAATTCGGAGCCCGGCAGAGTATCAAGTTGGCTGGCAACCTGAATGGAAAATGGCAGATCAAATTGGTAAGCAATATCATATACAATTGGCATTATTGGATACCAGATTCTATTTACAGCAGAGCACTGTGTTAAAAAGTTCCTTGCAATCTGAATACCTTCGCCAGAAACCATCCATATATTACACCCAAAGCATTCATATTATTCTTCTTCCACATATCAAGCATTTCACGAAGAGTCGGAACATGCTGAAATGAGAAAATGTCAGAAGAATGCAAGCAAGACTGAGACAGAATATTAGATGCAACTCAAAATAATTTTGCTTGCATAAGCTAATCGAGGAAGATACAACAATTTATGTTAGAGGGAGAGATGCATTACGATGTCTAACCCTATTCCATTTTGCACTTAACTGTTGTATTACAGTGTATACTATTTTACAAGGAGTTGGCTGTTAATTAGTAATGGCTACTGTAATACATGGCATAGGCGATGTTGCTCAATGAAGTGACATGTAATGTTGACATGGTATTTTCTGCAGGCAATGGTTGACGATATTCTGATGAAAGTGGGCAATTTTTTAGTTGAGTCACAGTTTTATGATGTGTCATAGAGTTGCTAACACACTCGCATATTTCCTTATTTCAGCATGTGGGATACAGTATAATAGCTTCATCTGCAACCATCCATATTGCATAAATATTGTACAAGGGTAGTGTAATAGAGCCTATTGATGTAACCCACAGCAGACTGTAATAAACCCTTGACCTGTATTACACTACATGAGGTAAGGTGTGCGGCTTTGCAATATAGGCGATTAATAATGCAATTCGCACCTGAAAAAGCAACTGTACTTGGTGGATTACTGTATCAAACAGTTCTAAAACATATTAATATTCACAAGAAATATATACGCAAAGAATTTTTTATCATTTAATTATCATCTCTTGACATCCAACACTGCACATAACAACATATTAAGATAGTTTATTTATCATCTTAGAATATAATACAATAAATATATGTACTTATAAGTTAATCCCAAATATGCATGTTATTTGAATGTTGTTTTGTGTTAAGTGTTATTAGTTATACAGTTTATGATGTATACAGGCCTAAGCATGTTTGGCCCATTAGAGTTTGAGCTCATGCTTGTATTAGTCTTCTCTTCTACATATAGGAGTAGGTTTTTGCTTAATGATATAACTCATTTGCCTCCATCTTACTTTCCACATTTTTTATAGTAGCAAAAAGGACATGATAGATTTGAAAATCAAAAGGTTGAATAATCGAAGGATCTGGTATAGAGAGAGGAAGAAGAAGCTAACCATTTAGAGAGGGACGAGATCAGAAAGATGAAAGTGGGTATAATTCTAAATTAGCATATATGATTTGAACACTGCTTCAGATAGTAGTATAGATAAAAAAGGATGGGAAAATACCAAAAGGGTTGAATGATTCAAGGATCTAGCTATATAGAGAGATATCAGAAACTAACCATACAAAGAGGGGCAAGGTGAGGACGTAGGAAGTGGGTATAGTGGAAAAGGGCACACTATACATTGTTTAGACGGTCTAAAATTCTCATTTTCTATAATAATATGTGCAGTAGTTATTGCCTAAATTGTCTTAAATAAATATCAAAATTATGGGGAAAATGATTTTGAATAAATATAGAAGTGTCCATGGTGAGTCATGTGTGTGAACTATTCTAAAAAAGGAATCATTTGACATGTTTAACAAATATCAGAACCATGTCTGAATTCAATGCATGTGTGCTGCTGATAATTCTGCAATTTTAAAGCGTATCTGGTTCTTTGATAGTTAGATCAATGCAACTTTTGCTGGACTTTTTTTAAGCAAAGTACTCCAAGTTCAAGATTCTATGTATTCCTAAAATGTGGAAGATCATACTCACCAACTAAAATCTAGGATTTGTTCATCACAATTAACAGTTCAGAATTCGGGAATTACGGGTATGGAATTCAGAATAGTTGCATTAAATGTGGGAGGAGGGGGCAAGTAAGGAATACTGATATAATGTATATCGATGTTTGATTGGGGTATAAGAGAAATTCCCCCCCCTCCCCCACAGCCCGTAGTGGAGGCGGATACCCATGAGGGTAGTAAATTGAGTAATGCTTGTTCGTGTGTTTCGAACCCGGGTCATATCGCCAACTGTGCTATCCCTCGCATGCTATAGATGTTTGCTTTATATCCATGAACAGAGGCATATGTGGTAGAAATAGGTATTATCTCATAATCATTCCAATTCATATATAGAATATGAAAACGAATGTCTTGAGATGATCAGCTTGGTTGCAGAAAATACCATGTTTTTTCATATGAGAAGGCAAAAGAAATTTTGTTGTGAACAGTATCTTAAAAAGTGAGCTAGGCGGCCGCTTAAGCAGCCCAGAGACTCCAGACCATTAGCCTTTGGCGCCCACCTAAGCATGCCAACCAAAGGCGCTCGTTTAAGGCCCGCCAAGAACGCTCGACCACCTGCATCCCACTTTCACTTGGAGGCTGCTAGGACCTGATTTCTGTGAATAGTGAGGATTAAAACCTATTTTACCATACTACTTCATAATAATTAAGTGCCTATAATATTATAGTACTAAAATTACTATATACATGATATTGGTGTACTATTATAGTATATAACAATGTACTTATAGGTTATAACTATGTAGTATTTTAATACTCTATAATACTATGTGGTACTAATACATTACTGTGTAATATTTTACTCCTGCAGAATATGAAGTGTTTCGTCATATTATAGTACTGAAAATTACTAAATATGTTTATAATTCTGGTATACTACTTTAGTATATAACTAAATATGTACTTATGTTTTAAAAGTAATATATAACCAGCACTTAGTTTTATATTGTTGTACAATGCTATGTAGTACTAATATCATACTATATGGTTACTGTTTGCAACTTTACATTGATATGTAGATTGTATTTTTACACCATTACATGGGTTTACATATGTATAAAAGTTCAACCCGGCCAGTGTAGCGCAGATGGTTCGGTCCGGCCTGTCCTCTCCGGGGGACCCGGGTTCGAAGCCTCCTGTTGCACATTGTATTTACAATCCCTTGGGTCATCCGGGCTCTGGCACCTGTTTGAGGGATGGGGGGAGACGAAGTCTCCTTCTAACTCAAATATGTATAAAAGTACAAATATTCATGATTTATTCATGTGTTTGCGTAAAAAAATACATAGAGACGTAATCATCCACTCTTTTTTTTTAATGTGTGCCTGCCTAGCACTATAGCTATTACCAGGTCTTGTCCGCTAGCCTCCCGTTTCATGCTTTCTAAAACGCTTTCAAAAGTCATACAGTTTGTGGTTTCCCATGATCACCTATTGTAGGGCTCTATCTACCAATTATTTGATATGATTGGATATATATCTGACATATTTTCTACCATATTGGAGATCTAAAACGTATCCTTTACTTTGTTGCTAGTCTGGTGTTGTTTAGGACACTTTTTGCGTCTGTGCTTATGTTGGTTCGAGGCTCAACTTGCTAACCAACAACATGGCATGTCATCTTCCGGTCATGATGTGTTTGCTACAACACAACGTGTCCCATCAACAAAACATCATGCTAAGTTGCTGCTATAACACCAAATGACGATGGATCTCCAACACCTCATGCCATTCACTGGACACAACAAGTCCTTGTTAACACAGCGTATCTTCTCAGACATAGTGTGTCCTTGAACTTCTATTGCGACATTGAAGATCTAATCCTTGAAACTTGTGTCAGATCTGAAATATGACATATCTCCTTAAAGACAAGACATGTCCTTGTACTATTGCTACTTCATTGCTCCTTTTTATTCTTTGTCTTAGTGTATGTGTTATTATGGCGTTGTCTTCTTCCACAGAGGTCTTTGAAACACAAAAGGTGTGTCACATCTATAAATTCAACAAATCTAACTATATTCTATGGTCACTTTTCTTCCACATATATTCCTCAGGAAAACTTGATCACCGCCAAACGGCCACCCGCTAAAGATGAAGCTTTAAATAAATAAAGGAAAATACAAGAAAGTGGCAGAGAGTGATTCCCTTGTATTGTCACTGTATCATTAATAGACGTAAGCCCCGTGTCTACACAAATCCCATCTTCACTAAGACAGCCAGTGAAGCTTGGGATCGTATCGCCCATGTATATTGGGATAGACAACCTGACAAGCACTCCCAATATACTTAAATTTTATTTCTTTTTTATATTGGGTCCAGACTGCCCGCAAGTCCGGAATCCCGTTAAACTCACATAGTTGGTCGGCCTACGCGACTAGCAGCTCATTTGCGAGGGGGCATGTCTTGGAATTTGAACCCGGATCCCTTCATTGGGTGTATACTATCTCTTTGTTGGATTTCAGGATAAAGGAGATGGTAGGTGGGGGATACAAAGGTAGAGATAACTTTTACTATTTGCAAATGCCTTTTAACTTCTCCTGCTACTGCACTTGTTGCCAAGTCTACATTGCATCATCAGTGGCATTCACGCATTGGTCGTTCATCACTTCATTGTTAAAATACTTACTTCCTAGTCTTTCATCTAAGCTTTTCAATGTCAATTTGGTAAACATCAACTTTTGGTGTTTCCTTTGTATAATGATGGGAGTACTCCAAGTTTGTTTCATTTGTTCATTCGAATATATAGGGACATTGTCATATTGCTAACTATACATGTGCATGATATTTGCTAACCTTTATCGACTACTGATTACGTCCCACTTGCCTTTTTTATTCAAAGATCCGTCTAAACTTTTAGATGTTATCTCAAAAAAATAAATGAAATCAAGAGCCAATTTTCTATTGCCCCCAAGTTTGTCCGCCTTGATAATGCCTCTATATACGGCAACAATGTGTTTGATATATTTGTGTTTCTAAGGGAATTATCCATCGAACCTTATGTTCTTACAGCCGAATAAAAAGAAGTTGTTGAGCAAAAGAATTAGCATCTCCCAAATGTTGCACGTACCCTTAAAATTGAGATGAAAGTTCCAAAATATCATTGAGATGATGTCCCAACCAAATGTTAAATCCCCATGAACTCATTTTTGCCTTACCACCAGAAAATAATGACTTCCTTCATTTTGCCCCCAAACACCAACCTTGGCTTGACAAATTATCACTAATAGCAAGTTGTTGTTGTGTTGGTTACTCCCGAATAAAAAAAGGTTACAAGTGTTTTGATTCGGTTTCCCATGGTCTTTATGTATTTATTGTTGTGGATGTAACCTTCTTCGAGGACACCTCATTTTTTTCTGAGAATAGCCAACAGAAATAACCTCCTACAGATGTCGTTGTTTCCACCACACCACTTTATGTTAAGTCTTCTACCCTTGTTCGCAAAGTGAATGAGCGAAGGAACAGACAAACTCCACCTGAAGTATCCCCTACTATGGCTTCTCCTAGACTAATGATCCGTTGGAAGTCAATGGTAATACGAAAAACTCAAGTGTGCTTTTGGATATTGATTTGCCTATTGCTTTAAGAAAATCACAACGGTCTAGCACAAACTATTACATTTCTCGACATGTGTTCACAAATCATCCAAATACTCCAATGGCACATTTCACCACTGCATTGTTATCTATCTCTGTCCCAAATCTGTTCGGAAGGTGTTACGGCATTCAATATGGAAGCACGATATGGATGAGATGCATGCTCCTAAATCTCAAGGGACATGGGATCTTGTTGATCTCCCTCTGGGGAATAATCTTGTCAGTTGTCATTGGATCATCATAGTCAAATACTTGCCGGATGGAACTTTGAGCGCTTGTAAGCTAGACTTGTCGCCAAATGGTACACATAGTAATCAAAAGTTTATTGTTTTGAAAAAATTTCACTAGTTGCTCGCCTCAATTATGTGTGTATTCTTATTTTTATTGTTGTGAACAAAGGTTGGCAGTTATCTCAGTTCGGCGTCTAGAATGTTTTTCTGTATAGTGACTTGTAGAAGACACTATGCATGGAGCAACCTTCAAGGTGTGTCCCTCAAGGGGAGTGTTCTGAGAAAATCCACCTTCTCAAAAAGCCTATCAATGGCCTAAAGCATAGCCACCCTTAGGGCATGGTTGATTAACTATCTCTTACATTGAGCAAATTTGGCTTGTTTCTCTCACAACGTGATCGTGCTACTTTATCAAACTACTAGTACTAGCACTAGCCTTCTCATAGTTTGTGGATGATATCATTTTATGTGTTAAATAATGTCTTTATTTATTCTGTTTGCTATTTTCCTTTTCTATATGGACCTATGTCTTTATATATATATATATATATATATATATATATATAGTACACACATTGTGTAACACTACAGTTTCTCACTTTGCTTTTCTCATGCCGCCTCTCTCTCTCTCTCTTTCTTCCCCTCCCTCCCTTCCATTCTTCTCTCTCCCCGTCGTCGCCGCCCCCCGGGCCGCCGCCGCCGCACGGCTGGCGTGATCCCGCCCAAGTCGGCCGCCCGCTTCGCGGTTTTCTCCTAGTCGTCGTCTCCTCCGGCAGCCCAAACTCCCTAGCACCTGTGTGAGCCTTTTCCGGCTCCGTCTACTGCTTGCCCATGTAGGCCTTTGAGCTGTCGGGTCTTTTGCTGCGTCTAGGCGTAGCCCGTATGTAACTGGTCCATCCAGTTCTTTCTCCTGTGCATGTTGCCGCCTAGATGAGGACCTAGGCGGTCAACTACTACTTGAACCTGCCTTCTACTGCTCGCCTTGGTGTTGGTTCTCTGCCTCCTGTGCCATGGCTTCCTCACATGACGAACATCGCCTTCAGGTTACTACTGTCAAGCCGGATGGGCGTAACTACCAGCATTGGGTCTGTTCCATGGAGATTTGTGCTAAATCCCAGGGGAAACATTCTCACCTGACGCGCAATCCACCTCCTACTCCTACTTCTACTACCGACTCTAAGGATATCAAGGCCTATGATGACTGGGTCAAAGACGATTTGACTGTGATGACATGGATTCTCAACAGCAACGAGACAAAAATCAGTGTTACCTTACTACATCTACCTACAGCTAAGGAAATGTGGGATCAGCTGGCTAGCACTTACTCTCACAGCAAAAATCCTAAATAAGAAGTTGACTCGTCTACCGTTCTCGGGACCTGACCTTGCTGATTACTTCTCTGCCTTCAAGGGACTATGGGGTGAACTGGAGACATACCACCCTCTGTCGACTGATTTGGCTACCATGCAACGTCAACGACAGGAGTTGCAGGTAGTTCAGTTCTTGTGTGGCCTTCCTGAGTCTTATGCTGGAGTTGTGGATCAGATCCTTGCCAGTGATCCACTGCCTACGTTGCAGAGTGCCTTTCAGTGCCTTCAACGACTGTCTACCTCATCTTCTGAGTTACCTACTGAGATTAGAGATACTACTGCCCTAGCTGCTATGTCAGGTCGTGGTCGTGGCCACGGCCGTGGTCATTTTCAGGAGAACCGCCCTCCTCTTGGAGCTGGAAGGGGGCGTTGTTTGTTTGGACGTGGTGCGTCCTCTGGCCCTCCTAATGATTCTCGTCCTCAGTCTAGTCAGTGTTTCTGCAATTTCTGTGGTCGGTCTAACCACATTGAAGAAAAGTGTTGGGAGAAGTATGGAAAACTTGTCTGGGCCAATGCTGCTTCTGAAGCCAATGCTACTTCTGAGATAGCTACCCAGCCTCTAGCTACTGAGTCGTCCAACTCTACTACTGCTGATTTCATCCGTTCCGAGGTGGAACGCCTACTACTCGAGCGCACTGGGTCGTCATCTACTGCTACTACTGGAGCTCATGCCGCAACCTACTCTGGTTGTGATTTTGCTTTTCTAAGTGCACCCTCATCTAGTAGTGGTAATACAAAATGGGTGATTGATGCGGGTGCTTCTTCTCACATTTCTGGAAATCGGTCTCTTTTCTCGAATTTATCTAAACCGATTTCTAAATCGTCTGTTATGCTTGCTGATGGCTCCAAATCTGTTGTGTCTGGGATTGGTGACATTGTTGCTCAATTTATGTTGAAATCTGCTCTATATGTGCCTCGTTTTCCTCTAAACTTACTATCTGTTAGCAAAATTGTGTGTAGCCTAAACTGCAGTCTCACCTTTGTTCCTGGTACTTGTACTTTTCAGGACCTTCGCACGAGGATGAAGATTGGTGGGGGGCATGAAGGACCTGATGGCCTCTATTATCTGGATGAATTGAAAAAGATCGGTACTCTAGCTCTAGCTTCAGCACTGTCATCTTCAGTTTCAGCGTTGCAGTGGCATTACGGACTTGGACATCCGTCATCTGAGAAAATAAAGCATGTCATTTCTGGTGTAGGAACGCACAGTTTTCAGTGCGAGTCATGTCAGTTAGGAAAACAGTCTAGAACTGTCTATCTTAAAAGGTTTCAGATTAGTAGTAAAAATATTTTTGATCTTGTTCATGCGGATGTATGGGGTCCTTGTCATGTTCCAAGTTTATCTGGAAATAAATACTTTATTCTGTTTATTGATGATTTTTCTCATGCCACATGGTTGTTTCTTCTGAAAAATCAGTCCCAAGTATTGCTTACAATAAAATTCTTCTTTGCTGAAATTAAAACCCAGTATTCTATGCCTGTTAAAATTCTGAGAACAGATAATGCTTTGGAATTTGTTCAGAAAGAAGTTGAGCTGTTTTGTCGTTCTGTCGGTACTATTCATCAAACATCGTGTGCCTATACACCTCAACAAGATGGAGTTGCAGAGAGGAAAAATAGACATTTACTTGAGGTTGCTAGAATGATCATGCTACACTAATGTTCCTAGACAGTTTTGGCCAAAAGCCATCCTTACTGCATGTTTTCTAATTAATTGAATGCCTTCTTCTGTGATTGGTAACAAGATTCCTGTACAGGTTCTACAACCAAATATGCCTTTTTTTCTGTCCCTCCGAGGATATTTGGATCTACCTGCTTTGTGCGTTTACTTGGACCGAATTAGGACAAATTATCTCCTAGAGCAAAAAAATGCATTTTCTTGGGTTGTTCACGTACTCAAAAAGGGTATAGGTGTTATAGTCCTACTAAAAAATGGTTCACAAGTAGTGACGTGGTCTTCTTTGAGGATACACCTTTTTATTCTGCTAAAGGGGATACTGTGAGTTCAGATATAATAACAACACCATTACTAGTCATCAGTGATTGCACATCTGATACTTCACATGCTGAAACTGCTTCTCCTCCGATTATTGTGTATCAACGCAGGAACCGGTCACCAACTGCTCAAGAACCCCCCCCCATACAACACCAATCTCCTCCTCTAGAAGGTCCTACACCTGCTGAGGTACTGATGACTGATGACACATGTATTGTTAAAACAAAGAAGTATCTTCTACAATACTTTGTTACCAAATATATGAGCAGTCAGTCTGCAGTATTTCATTGGCATTGAAGTTGCACAGGGTAAGAATGAATATCCTTATCTCAAAGAAAGTATACTATAGATCTATTGATTGAGACATGAATGCTTAAATGTCAACCTGCAGTTTCTCCTATGGACAAAGCACAAGACTTATGGTCTGAAACAACACAACTAATGAATGACAAATTTTGCTTCAAACACTTAATTAGGAAGCTTTTTTACCTTACCTTTACCAGGCAAGATATCTGCTTCCTTATGGGTGTTCTCAATAAGTTTATAGACTGCCTTAAATAGTGTCATTAGCGGGAAGCTTGCCATGGCCTAAGGTACTTGAAAAATGCACCTGGCCTGGATTATGTTACAAAAGGATATGGCATCTTGATGATGATGATGACGATGAGTGGGCATCTAATCTTATTGGTTATTCTGAAGTTGACTATGCATGGAGCAGTTCTGACAAGAGATCTACTCGTAGATATTGTAATTTTGTGGTAGGCGAGGCAATATGGTAACTTGGAGAAGCAAGAAATAAAACATTGTTGCCAGATCTAGTGCAGTATTCAGCAGACTCTGAATACGTGCAATGGCACACACCACTTGTGAACTTCTTTGGATTGAAGCTCTCCTCTCAGATTTTGGCTTTCCTATCACATATGATATCTCAATGGACTGATAATCATACAGTTAATTTCATTGCTTGCAATCCAGGTTTTCATGAAAGAACAAAGCATACCGAAGTCGATTGACGCTTCCTTTATGATACATGATGACTAGGATGATTACCACTCCTATTCTATCTACTGAAGAGCAAGTTGTAGACGTCTTTATCAAACCCCTCTCTACTAGAAGAGAGCTCAGACACTATACGAAAAGTTGGGCATGATACCTTTGAGGGAGAGTATTTCTTTATTAACTTTCTTCTTTGGTTTCCTATAATATGGGCCTAAGCGTATTAGACCCATCATGGTTTTGTCTGCTTCTCTTGTTTCCCTTCTATATATAGGAGAGGGGTTTGTCTAATATGAAATAACAATGACAAAAGTTTTGAAAAGATTGACATTAACATTGACCAAGATGCACCTAAGAAACTAATCGGAGACAAGTGAAACAAAAAGCTCATTTTTAGGAAATGCCAAACACATTTATAAACTATGACATGATTGCATGCAAATTAAATAGCATAGATTAGTGTTTTAGGTTATGGTTTACTTATAATTAGTCTAGCACTACATATGTGATCTCTTTGTGTGTAATGTCTCTTTAGATAAAAGTCCCGATAAGAAATTGAACTCCAGTGACGATATATAATTATCGTAACCAATTTGTATTAGCAATTGGATTTGCCCTTCTATTTCTTCAGTTAATTGCTAAGACATTAGCAAACATTTTCAGCTCATTGTGTTTCTAATTTAATAAAGCATAGGTTTCAATTAGGCTTTGCAACATATGCATGAGAGCAAGGAATGAGGTATCCAATTCTGATGTTGTTTCAACATGGAAATGGAAAATTTAAGGAAATTTTGACATAAATTTTAATAAATGCAACTGTTTCCATTTCGACGTCAAAATGAACAACTAAAGCCATGAAATTTTGCAGGTGTGATCTCTACACCTAAATGCATCGTTTTATGGAATAAAATTCATTATGGGGGTAGGTTGGGGGTCCTTCGTGTCGGAGGTAAGGAAACTTGCATGTTTCCTCGAGATTTCGATGACAAAATGTAGGAGTTATGTAATTTTGCAAGTATGAGCTATATACATGCATGTACTTATTCGTGCTATCATATCTATTGGATATGTAGGACATCCCAACATCTTTTACTTGGGTTGATAGTTTGTTGTTGATATTGACTCAAAGTCAATCATTTCATTGGCCCCAAGAACACTAGTGCAATGTTTCCAAGCAAAATCATTATTTATTAGTGCCATGGGCTTCCTAGCAACTTCATTGTCTAATAAACCACCACCAAGATACATGTCGTCCGCATTGAAGAAAATAAAAAACCTAAAATCATTATGGGTGTAGGTTGGGGGTCCTTCGTGTCGGTGGTAAGGAAACTCGCATGTTTCCTCGAGATTTCGATGACAAAATGTAGGAGTTATGTATTTTTGCAAGTATAAGCTATATACATGCATGCATAGTAACAAGTTCGGGATTCGGAAACTTTTCGGCTGGCTGGAAAAAATCGGAATTCGGAAAAAATCAAGAAAAGTCGTGAAAAGATCGATAAATTTCGGTCAAAGTTCGGTCAACTATTCGAAAATAATCGAGAATATGTCGACAATATAAGTATATACATATATATGTGTGTATGTATGTATATATATGTATGTATGTGTATATATGTAGATAAATGTATGTATGTACATACATATATGATGCATGCAACTGTTACGGCCACAAGACATACATTCTTAGTGAGTGAAAAAGTAGAAAAAGAAGTAAGAAATAGTTGAGTAATAACATGAACCGTCCAGAGGAGTGGGGGTTTGAGGTTTAGTGTGTATTAGGAATTTTGTGTACATGATTTGGTAAAAAAAGAGCAAGCGACTTAAAAGAGAAAAATCATGAAAAATCATGAAAAGTAATGAAGAATCATAAAAAATCGTATAAATCGCGAAAAAGCGGGATTAATCGTGAAAAGTCATGAAAAAACAGCGACTGGCGTATTAATCATGATGAATATTCGGGAGCCTATAACATCGTGAAAAATCGCCGATTTTTTGTAAAATTCGGAGACTTTTGTTACTATGCATGCATGTACTTATTTGTGCTATCATATCTATTGGATATGTAGGGCATCCCCACATCTTTTACTTAGGTTGATAGTTTGTTGTTGATATTGACTCAAAGTCAATCATTTCATTGGCCCCAAAAACACTAGTGTAATGTTTCCAAGCAAAATCATTATTTATTAGTGCCATGGGCTTCCTAGCAACTTCATTGTCCAATAAACCACCACCAAGATACATGTCGTCCGCATTGAAGAAAATAAAAAACCTAAAGCATGCATTGCACGTAGTATTTAATAATTTGAATAGCAATATTAGGGAATGCAATGCAATTATGATATACTATAAGTACATACTATGTACAAGTGTTAAATGGTGAAATAACCCCAATCCCCCTTTACCCCTCTTCAAAAAAAACACCAAGGATTGCAATTATCGAAATTTTCATCAAATTTTGCATTAAATTTTATGAGTTGTGCACAAAAAACCTCGAAATCCATCAAAATTGGCAAGATCATCGAAATTTTTATTAAAAAAATCGACAAATGCAATCTTGTTAGCAATTTTGATCAAAATTGATATAGTCGAATTTTTCGGTGGCAGAAAATATTAAAATTTTTGGTAAAATTTAGCCGATTTTGTCAAAATTTCATTTCTTGCATGAGAGGATGTGCCTAGCAAATGTGTATCATCCAGATGAAGACCTAAACTTTTGTTAATTGTCAACCTCTAATCATGCATGTGAATTTTTCAATTAAAACAAGTGGTGGTAGGAGAAATCTTGCTTATTCATTTAAGAAGAATCTCACCTGTCATCCATCTTCACTATCATCCCTTTGTCCTTACTAGTTTCTACATGGCATCAAGAGCATGTTTTTTCTTCAAGGAAAAAATCTTAATCTCTACATAAATTCTAATAAAGAATAACATCAACAAGCCCCATCCAAGGTGATTAGTAACCTAGAGTTAAGAGGTCTCTAACCAACATGCGAGCAGAAGGAAGAGGAAAAGAGGGGAGGAGGAAGGGCTTGTCGGTGATCAAGGAGATGAGTAAGAAAAGGAGCAATTGGACCTAAAACGGGTGGGAGGTGGTCGATGCTCTAATACCAAAACAAAAGGTAATTAAGGTTGTGGTAAACAAGGTTTAGCATTAGTAAAAGTTACATATAATAGGCTTATGTTGTGATGTTCCATGGGAAAGTACAGGAGGGAACAATCACTAATACTCTAACGAAAATCATTGTAGATCAAAATTTTAATAAAACAAGCAATACAGACATTTATTCACATGCAAGGAAACAATGTTACCATGGCACGCCTTCATAAAGAGATTATAAGCAAATCGATTGCACATACACTCGAGTACGCTAGCACATTAGGGTTCTTTGACTAGACTAACTGACCTTTGCAATATTTTAGTTACACGATTAGGCACCACTAGCCTTTCAAAAGATGAAGACCGTTTTTTATTGTTGTGTGTATCAAACAACCACCTATGTAGCAGGCATCGATTTCACGCATTGACCATGATCCACTCTTCATCAAGGTTTAGCCCATGCTCAAAACATGTAAAATTCGACATTGTGATTGCATGCTAAATCTCACACTTGATTTCTATCAATTCTAACATGATATTTGCATTCAACGAGTCTATCGCATGCCAAGTTAAGCACGTGATGTCACCCAAGTGTGGAATTTGATTGGATTTTGATAACAGGATTACATGACAAATTTACAAAGTAGTATTATTTTAGTTCATTACAACGTCAATCAGGTTAGCTAGAGTTCCCAAGCCCCAATAAACTGGTGGTGCAAAGACCACATTGAACAACCAACCACGGCTTATCTATCAAGCACAAGGTTATAAAAAGCGCGAAGCGGGAAGCGTGCGGACGGGACCTTGTAGCCGATTAATCGCCAGGCGGGCGATTAAGCGGGCGCTTTTTAGAAAAGCGGATTTCCAATTCCTATAAACTTTTATGCATAATTACATACATATGTATATAAATATTATATTTTTGAAATTTTTATACATATCTAAACGTTGTACAAGACAATATAAAACACCCAAATAGTTTAGAATACAACTATACAACAACGATTGTATCTATATAATATAGTAAACAATATACTTGTCATAGATAAAGCAGCCTACACATAAAATAATAAGCGTATATACAAGATGAAACAACAATTTTGTATCATGTTTACATAGCTAAACAGTAAATAATAGACCTATCATAGCTAGCTAACAAACATATTGTTACATATGCACATCATCAAATAGTCATACATTACAGCAGTACATTTAATCAAAGTATGCATTCTAAATTAGATAATAGTTACCTATAATTCACTTGGATACATCACAAAAGTACCATATCATTACAGCTTACATACAAAGTATGCATTCTAAATTAGAACTAAGTATATCATAGAACATTTAATGTATGCTAATTTAATATATTATAGTCAATACTAAACATGGCATATAATGTACTTAATGTTATATGCTTACAGCAGTTTTTCTGAAAAAAAGCGGGCAAAAAGTGGGAAAAAGCGGGGAAAAAGAGGGAAAAAAGCGGGAAAAAGCGGGTTAAGCGGGCAAAAAGCGGCCGCTTTTCTCAAATTTACTTAAGCGCCGCTTATAGTACATTTAAATCGTCCAGCGCCTTGTGGCGCTTAAGCGGCCGCCTAGGGCGATTTTTAAAACACTGATCAAGCATACTAGTGCTTGATTTTGGAACAAAACATTGCTAGTCTTTGCTCAATCGATATGTAGCGTTGTTGGGGGCTTTTGCTACTTTTAGATAGATTCAACTCAATCTAAATGCCTATGTACGTGTAATGACCCTATTAAGAAGATAGCTTTAGTCAGACATTAAAAAATTTAGAGATCTTAATAGCATTCACTGGAAGCTCATTAACTCTCTAGGATTGAAGGCTTCTTTACATGCACTCTTGTAAGGGAGTTTTTGTTGCTCCTTCCATTTTCAAAAATTGTTAAACCTCATGCCTCTTGTCTTCTCTTCATTAGAGTGAAAGCTCTCATATTCTCTCAGAGGGCCTTGGTTGAGGTGATTTTGGCAGCAATTGTTCACTGAGGAGTATCCTAAGACATTCACCCCTTAAGCTAAAGAATGAATTTAAGTGCAAGGTAACCATCGTAGGTAATAAAATATGGAGGTTTAAATTCCAAACCACTGCAAAACATGTATCGCTTAGGGTGATCACTTTGTCTTGCCTTGTGTAAAGAATGAATATCATTCTTGACTAACAACACCTCTTGAGCATGCAAAGTGCTATACATGCCATTGCATATAGTATGAGGGAACACAAGGATAAATTACTTGGAAGAAATCTTATGGTTGAGCAACAATAGTATAAACATCGTGAAAACTCATCGATACTCAACCTCAAGCTCTGCTTTGGTGAAGGCAAATTTAATTTAGTGATAGTATCTTCAGTATCGCAAAGCATCCCTATGCTTCATTGAGATCAATCTGACCAGAGATCCTCTTGGCGGCATCCTCATCAATTGTTTCAATTGTTATTTCATTGATTTTGCATTGTGTATCCTTTCTTATTTCAAAATTTCAATGTCTTGCTCCTCTATTTACCCCCTCTGGAGGCCTGATTGATCCTACAAGAATCACTTGCTAGATTTTATTCAGAATTATCAAAAGATGCATCATGTAGACATGCAAAAAAACTGAATAAGTTGGATTTCTTGATGATGCTTCCACTGTTGCCAAGTCAATTGATAGAGAATAAGAACTCTTTGACTCAATCCTAGAGGCCCATAAACTTGGAGAAATGACCCTCAATTTTGCTAAGCTTCAACACAAACAATGTTTTGGATCTATCATCTATGAAACCTTAGAGTGATTCTTCTTGTTAGAGAAGATCTAAATCAGGAACCCCACATCTTAGCAAAAGTGATATTACTAGATTATTACTAATTCATGGCTCAACTTTGCTTAGGGAATTCATGGCTCAACTATGCTTAGGGAATTCATGGCTTAACTTTGGTGAGGGTCCACAACATAATAGTAGAGTCAATAGTACTTTATGCATTATATACAATATTCACCTCAGAAACCTTGTCTACTAATGTATGAGGATCGTCAATCAAGTAATGATGTTTCCCTTGAGTTCGCATAAATCACAGAGGAATAGCTTTGAATGGGATAATTACGCCCATCCAAATCATTTGTCAAAGTACTTGCACCTACAAGCAAGGATCCAAACTCCATGATGAACGTAGTCAAATAGGCTGGCAATGCAGCAATCAAGTGGTAAAACAAGATTCTCCATACAATCCTACACACAGGTTCAAGCCACTAACACAAGAGGTAGCCCACTCCCTCAACGAGACCTTATGACCCCGTTGATAAGTCCTATTAAGGTTGACAGGGTCCTAGTGGCCCTGTTAAACATTTATAGGGGCCTAGAGCTATGTCTTCAGCAAACCCCTGAGCAGGCCTTGGTGGAGGCAGAGGAGGCCATTCACATCCCTAGTGGCCTTTAATAAAGGTCATCCACAAAAGCATCAAGGATGATGAAGTAAGCAACTCATGGCCCTAGCTAATTGTGGCACAACTACTAGCACAAAGCAAAAGCACTGGTCTGATATGGTTTTCACTACGCCAATCAACTGAACAAACAGTTCCTACTACCCAGGCAGTGGAGAGAGAAGAGAGGGGGTGAGGAGGTACATATAGAGGAGCAAAAAGGAAGAAAACACAGTAAGATACTAAATATGTCAGTTCAGGTAAGTCTCAAAGATTATTCTTTAATGTCATCTAAAATCCCATGCTCAGGATGCAAGTTATAACATCATTTTGAGTGATTATAAGTTTATAACAAACTTCATATAAGATGCAACTACAATAATTATGTTTAATATTCTGAGTAATACGTTAAACAATGATCAAAAGTACAAGGACTGGAACATTGAGCTATTACAAACAGTGATAAAAATAGGTGAATTGAATATAATATCTCCAACAAGTTCTAAATATGCTGTAGGTGGAAATCTTACCTGCAAAGACTGAGGGGGGTTCAAAATAGCAATCCGACTAGCACAAAGCTCTAAGAAAACAACCTGATCGTGACATAGAGTAGCAATTATATCAACAAAAAGTAATTCATCAATCAATTCGAAAGATGGAAGGCATCAAAGATTCCATGATTTTGGAACAGAACCTGGGGTTTTAAATAACTGATCACAGCTTGAACCTCCCTACAAGATTCCTGAAACCACCAAAACAAAATACACGGTTACCAACTGTTCTTGAGGATGCCTTTTGCAAAATTGAACGTGGAAAATAATGAATATGGAATGAACTTAATGTACGTAACGGCTCATGTAATCTTCTAATAAACCATGATCCAAAATTATAGGCAGAAAACGATGTCTAACAAAAAGTGACTCTACACCCTGCTGTAGCAAGATAACTATATGCAATCATGTTTAGTCCTCCAATTTAGTAAATCAGAATGTGCCATTGTGTGTTTCTCTTTTTTTTAGGTACGGTTTTCATTCATTCATTAACTTGAGCCCATAAAAGGGTTGATTATAGACATTTGAGCAGCATAAAGGGAGGTTGGTACATCAGTTAGGCGGGTATTTGACGCCAATGCATGTGCTGAGGTATTTGCCTTCTATCTTGACATGTTTGATACAGACAGCTGCGGAGAAGAGCTGCTTTTATCAATCTCCTTGAGTCCTTGTATATTGTTGTGAAGCAACCTGCATCCCGGTCGATACTATCGACACTCTGTCGATAGTATCGAGATCAGTTCAGGTTCAAGTTGAAGCAAGCTGCATCCCGGTCGATACTATCGACACACATGTCGATAGTATCGAGATTGGTTCAGGCGCAAGACAATATTCTGTCGATACCATCGACACTCAAGTCGATAGTATCGACACCGGCACAGCGGCGGAACGGCAAGCCAGCGGCAGATCTATTTTGCTTATGAAATTTAGTTTTTATTCTTTTTCTCTCTTTGTACCTCATGTACTTACCCTAATATATATATACAAGTGTGTAGGCTCAAGCCCTACTCACGTTTGCTGCATCTTGCAGCCGACATGTGATAGGTGTTCCTGTCTTCTTCCTTCTTCATTTCTTCTTACATGGTATCAGAGCGGAGATCGATCTGGGGCTTCTCCTTTCTCTCTCCGGAGGATCTCTCCAGGTCTCTCTCTCCTTGACGGTCGGCTGCTTCCCACCCGTCGTCTTGGTGTAATCCACCTGCTGCGAAGAACCACCGTTCGCTACTTTGGGTCTGCGGTAGATATCTAACTCTACCGTAGCCACTATCACAAAGCGGTTGAGGATCTCCAGGTGATCCAACGATCATCTAAAAACACCACCGGAGGACTAGTTTCGTCTCAATCATCATCCTAGTCACACCTCCTCCATGTGTGATTAGGAATATCATTTGGAGGTTGTGAATGCGTCAGTAACGCATTTCTCCTTGTTTTTCTTCTGTGTGACGTGTATCTCTCCGTCACCACATCTTCTTTGACGTGTATCAATCCGTCATATATTCCGTTCTACAATGGAGAATATCAAGACACCTATGATCTACAACGAGGTGTCACCTATCGCCTCCATCAAACTCAACGGGAAAAATTATCTTCTATGGATGAACGCCATCCACACCGTCTTGGAGGCTCGTGACAGAGCAAGGCATGTTGACTCGGGTCCCAAGGCATCTACTGACGAAGGGTATGCTGAATGGAAGCGACATGACAGTCTTGTGAAGACTTGGTTGTGGAATAGTATGGAATCTGCAATCACCGCAAGGTTCATGTTCTACTCTACGGCCAAGGAAATATGGGACGCAGTGAAGCAACATTACTCTCAAGAGAAGAATGCTCTCCGTCAGTTTATGATCTATGAGCGTCTGTTTGCTGAAAAACAGGGTGACCGATCTCTTGAGGAGTATTTTGGGGCGATTCAGGCTCTTGCTCAAGAGCTAAGTTATTATCATCATGTGACTGTTGCAGAACAGAGAAAGGATAGAGATGATTTGGTTACAGCCAAATTCTTATCTGGGCTTAACTCGACTTGTAGCTCCGCTCGGAGCGTTATCTTGGCTACTGATAAACTACCCAGTCTTGTGGAGGCTTATTCAAGGATCCAGCAATCACTGTTTGAGTCTGCTTCCTTTGTTCCTGATATACCTTCTGGAGAATCTCATGCGTTTGTTGCTGCTGCGGTACGAGGAGGACGCCCCGGTATGGGTAGAGGGCGTGGGACACGTCCGAAATGTACCTTTTGTGACAAACCGGGACATACAGTGGAGAAGTGTTGGAAGAAACATGGAAGACCTGCTGCACCACCTGTGGGGGCAGCACATTGTGCCACCACCACAGGATCCTCATCCTCTACAACTGTGGGTACTACCTCTGGCACCGGCATCACTCTCACTCAAGAAGAATATGATCGGTTCATTCAGGCGACACAGCACATGAGTATGGGGTCATCATCATCTTCTTCATCGGCAAATCTGGCATCTACAGCTGGTAATCAGGCTACATCTCTCATAGCATCTGGCTCATCCTCATCTTGGGTGGTTGACTCTGGCGCCTCACAGCATATGACTGGTATGAGGAGATTGCTCCACACTATTGACTCATCTATTCCTCACCAATCTGTTACGCTGGCAGATGGTTTAGTGAAAAGAGTTTTAGCTAGTGGATCTGTCTCCCTAACACCCAAGATTGATCTTAAATCAGTTCACTTTGTGCCTGAATTTCCTTTTAATCTTCTTTCTGTTGCAAAACTGATTGACACTCTAAAATGTTAGGTAATATTTGGACCTTCTTGTTTTATATTACAGGATCTCAAGAGTATGAAAACGATTGGTGGGGGGCCTAGGAAAGGTGATCTCTACCTTTTCAACGGTGACAGTCTACCTCGCCAAGTGTCTGCTCCTGCTCCATCTATCCTGTTGAGTGGTTCCCCCTTACTATGGCATTGCAGATATGGACATCCTTCTTTGGAGAACCTGCGGAAGTTGGAACCAGATTTATCCCAATTATCTTCCTTAGAGTGTCAGTCATGTCAACTGGGAAAGCATCATAGGTTATCCTATCCCATTCGAGTCAATAAGCGGGCTTCTTGTCCCTTTGAGTTAGTGCATAGTGATGTGTGGGGTCCTGTAAAAGACCAGAGTTATAATGGTTTTCGTTATTTTATCTCCTTTGTCGATGATTTCTCACGCATGACATGGATCTACCTTCTTAAAAGTAGAGAGTCTGTGTTGTCTATTGTGAAACATTTTCATACTGAAATTAAAGTCCAGTTTGATTGCAATATAAAAATTCTTCAGTCTGATAATGCTTTGGAGTATGTTCAAAAGGCTATGTCTGATTTTTGTAGCTCGGTTGGTATGATTCACCGCACATCTTGTCCTCACACCCCTCAGCAAAATGGGGTGGCAGAGAGGAAGAATCGCTATCTTCTTGATATTGCTCGATCTATTATGTTTCAATCTAATGTGCCCAAGAAGTTTTGGTCTGAAGCTCTTTTAACTGCTTGTTTCTTGATTAATAGGCAACCTTCTTCTGTTCTTCAAGGGCAGACTCCTTTTTCTATATTGCGTCCCAAGGACTCTCCCTATCATATTCCTCTTAGAGTGTTTGGTTGCACTTCCTTTGTCCATAACTTTGACCCTAAGACCGACAAGCTGTCTCCTAGGTCCATTAAAACACCGTTCCTGGGTTACTCCACTACGAGCAAAGGATACAAGTGTTACTGTCCTAGTCTTCGCCGCATGTTTGTGTCTAGGGACGTCACTTTCCATGAGACCACTCCATATTTCTCCAATGCTATGAGCAAGGGGGAGCAGTTGAGAGAGGGAGAGCCACCAAAAATACAAAATGAGAGACTGGCACCATCGGTGCAGAGTGAGGGAGTGCCACCTATCATTCCGGATTTTACTTCTATTCCGGATGAACAAGCAGGAGATAGACCTACCATTGAGCATTACACACATGTATACCATAGGCGAGGCAGGCAGGATCCAGAAGAAGTAGCGGCACTAGTCCCTGAGCCTTCATCATCGCCTTCTACTCAAGAGAATCCTACAGAGACATCAGATCTCAACCTTCCTATTGCTGTTCGAAAAGGTACTAGGTCTTGTACTATTAAACACCCTATTACAAATGTATGTTGCCTGTCTCATCTGTCTAAGCAGGCCCGTGCATTTGCTATTGGGATTGATTCTGTGTCTATACCAAGAAACCATTATGATGCTATGAAGAACAGTGGTTGGAAACAGGCTATGCAACTTGAAATGTCATCTCTCTTAAATAATGGTACTTGGGATCTAGTTGATCTTCCTGCAGGAAAGAAAGTAGTAGGTTGTAGATGGGTTTTCACTATTAAACACAATCCGGATGGATCAGTTGAACAGTTGAAAGCCCGATTGGTTGCAAAGGGCTACACCCAAACCTATGGTGTTGACTTCTTTGAAACATTTTCTCCTGTTGCTCGCCTGAATTCTGTGCGGATCATTATTTCTCTTGCTACTACCTTTGATTGGCCACTATTTCAGCTGGATGTAAAGAATACTTTTCTCCATGGTGATCTACAGGAAGAAGTATATATGGAGCAACCTCCTGGGTTTGTTGCTCAGGGGGAGTGTCAGAAAGTATGCAAATTAAAAAAGGCTATTTATGGGCTGAAACTGTCACCTGGAGCTTGGTTTGACAAGTTCAGTGAAGTTATTCTTCATATGGGTTTTTCTCGCTCCAAGACTGATCATTCCTTATTTTACTCCAGCTCTTCCCGTGGATCCATTATTCTTATTGTATATGTTGATGACATAGTAATTACTGGCAGTGACACCATGGGAATATCTCGTGTCAAAGAGGGTTTGCAAAAACACTTCCATACAAAGGATCTGGGCAAACTAAGATACTTTCTAGGCATTGAAGTGCTTAGATCTCATGCAGGTGTCAATTTATCTCAGAGAAAATATGTACTTGATTTGTTACAGGAGACAGGCATGGCTGAATCTAAACCGGTATCTACACCAATGGATTATCACATCAAAGAGGTGGTTGATGATGCTGAGTATCAAGATCCAGAATATTACAGGAGAATAGTGGGTAAGTTAATATATCTAACAGTCACCCGACCTGATATTTCATTTGTTGTGGGCGTGGTCAGCCAATATATGCATTCTCCGTGACAATCCCACTGGACAGCAGTCTGCAGAATTTTGAGGTATCTGAAAAATGCTCCCGGTAAGGGTATCACATATTCTAGACCAAAGGCACCTCCATCTACTCTGTCTCTCACAGGATATTCAGATGTTGACTGGGCTGGTGATCATACTGATAGGAGATCTACATCAGGCTATTGTACCTTTCTAGGTGATCATCTTATCACATGGAAAATTAAGAAGCAACATGTGGTTGCTAGATCTAGCACTGAGGCTGAATACCGTGCTATGGCCCATGCATGCTGTGAATTAAAATGGGTCAAATCTGTTTTATCTGAATTACAAATTTCTCTTGTACCTTCTATGGAACTCAAGTGTGACAATCAATCTGCTATGTACATTGCCAGGAATCCTATCTTTCATGAGCGTACAAAACACATAGAGGTTGATTGCCATTTTATTCGTGATCAAATAAAAGACGGCACAATTGTGACTCCATATGTCAGGTTTGAAGATCAACTAGCAGATATTCTGACAAAGCCTTTGGGTTCAGCAATCTTTCAGACTCTGCGGCAAACTGGGCATACACGATGTGTACTCTCCAGGTTGAGGGGGAGTGTGAAGCAACCTGCATCCCGGTCGATACTATCGACACTCTGTCGATAGTATCGAGATCAGTTCAGGTTCAAGTTGAAGCAAGCTGCATCCCGGTCGATACTATCGACACACATGTCGATAGTATCGAGATTGGTTCAGTCGCAAGACAATATTCTGTCGATACCATCGACACTCAAGTCGATGGTATCGACACCTGCACAGCGGCGGAACGGCAAGCCAGCGGCAGATCTATTTTGCTTATGAAATTTAGTTTTTATTCTTTTTCTCTCTTTGTACCTCATGTACTTACCCTAATATATATATACAAGTGTGTAGGCTCAAGCCCTACTCACGTTTGCTGCATCTTGCAGCCAACATGTGATAGGTGTTCCTGTCTTCTTCCTTCTTCATTTCTTCTTACAATTGTCATGGCTGAGCTTCTTACTCTCTCCTTTTTGTTGATTCTTCTAATTACATTGAAGGCATCAGTTTCAAACATCATTTGTCTAAGGCCTAAGGCAACAGCCAGCAGTACAGCTAGTGCTTCGGCAAAAGCTACACACCACGAACCCAGGAAGCATCTCGAGGTTGTGGTGATAGTGTTGCCATGGCTCTCCAATGGCCGACTTGTTGACAGTAACTGAGGCGTCTGATTTTGCTTTAGTCCATCCTTCAGTAGGTGGGTGCCCGCAGTGCTCCGATTGGGCAGGTGGATCTCCTCTTGCCGTCAAACATATAAGCTGATGATCGTTGAAACCCTCCACCCAACTCTTGGAAGTTTCTGAAAGCAAGGATAGGGGTAGGCATTTTCTGTGAAAAAAACTCCGTCATTTCGGCATTTCCACAGTGTAGCAGCCTAGGATTAGATGCATCGGATCATTGCAGTTGGCGGATTCAAGAGCTGACTTGAGGAGTAAAGGGAACGATAGTGCTGATGTGCATCAGCATTCAGCAGCAGGGGCGGTTCACCACCTGGTTCCAAAGAACCTTAGCATCGGTACAGTCAAATGACAGTTATGACATGCCTTCTTTGGAAGTTTGCTTTAGTAGGTACTTGGTTGGAGCAGCATCTCCAAAAATAATCAGACCCTATGAAACTCTCAAACTGAATGTCCCTCTAGCAAATAAAACAAAATCATGCACAGGAAGTTTCTTGAAACTAAAGTGTGGATCAGAGCAACAGAAATAGGCCGCAGCAGGCAATAAGAACAGTCGTCATCTCAGTTTCTAGTGTCACTCAAGTCCTGTGAATTGCAAACTCCTAATGCATGGGCATTAGAGAACACAAGAGTGTGGGTACACAGGTAGGCAGATAATCAACATGGACACGACTAGTTAAACTGATGTAGTACAAGCATGCCAAGCAAGGCACAAGCTGTGAACATGTGAAAGGTTGCATACCTCCCCAATGCATGAAGGACATATAAGAAATTCCTTACCCAAAAAGGTGAAGCGTGTACATGAAAATTTTCAGATTCTATTCTAAAGTCACATTCTAATCTTCCACTATACTCTCCTCTACTTTACATGAATGCCATTGAAGATAGTAGGGCTTTGAATGAACTCGTGTCAGGAAAAATGCCTTACCTTTATTAACTCGTTGAAGATAGTAGGGCTTTGACAGGCTCGTGCCGGCAAAATGAATTTCTATGGAAGTACTGTTGAGGCCACATTTTGGCAACTCCCTCCATCGAGGATTAAGCTGTAGATCTTCTCTACAATATTGCATCAAGTGTGAAAAACTTGTTCCTATTGCTCTTAACAGAGTGTGGGCTGGATCTGGTAGGCTCCTTGCGATATGAGAAAGCAACCATCCGACTCAGGTTCCATTTTTTCGTCTCAGGTTCCATTTTTTTGTCACTGAACTCATGGTCTAATCCACTTCTTGGTCAGAACAAACACGTAGAACTCTAAGGATGTGAGTATAGTTGAGTTTGGGCACTCAAAAATCATAGCAAAATTTCCATAACCGCGGCACTCACAACATTACTTTTTTCTCGTCACCCACCTTCATCTTTCCTTTCTCTTTTACATTTTGACTAGAGATCTCTTTTTTCTCATTCCTCCTATATCCTCAATCATGAATCCTTGTGAGCTTGTGCCTTTAGAAAAATGTTGATACGCTCAAGATAAGGTTTGTCCATAGTTCATTGAGTGGTTTTTTTTTTTCAAACTCTGATTGCTAGTTTCATGACTTGCTCAAAATTACGATACTGCTTTACCCTCTACCTTCTCTGATGATGTAGGAGAAGACCATGTAGAAAGTACCTGATGCGAAGTTTCTCTGATTCCCTCAACTGGCATAGAATCATTAAATATCTAAAACTCTCACCAATACTCCTACATATATTGTTTTCATTGTTCCAATCTTAGCTCGTTTGATGTAACTATTCTCATATTCATCGCAAACCCATTGTGTCATATATGTTTCTTCAGCTTTGTCCACTTAGACATCATGGCCAGACCAAAACTAGTGTGGTGTATTTTCAAGTCCTTGAAGCAAATCTACACTATTTCACGACAGCAAGGTCATACTTTTCATCATCATTTAATTCCCTCCCCTGTCAAATAGAGTTTCCATAAGCATGCAATCAAGGGGTCAAGCTTTCCTGTGAAATAAGGCAAGTCAAACTTGAGGCTTTGATCCTTATCAAGATTGTGTTGTACAAAGATAGTAGCAATGAGGTCCTCCAAGTTGTTGAACCTCCCTGGTCCTTGAAGTCATCGTAAATCACGTCTTTGACGTCGTCCTTATGAGCTTGCATGTTTTGTTCCATGATGTCAAGTTTTCTACTCATTGTTGGTGAAGCCACAGTCAGGTCATTCTTTGACAATGCAGTCAACTACTTGATGGTGTCAGTGAGAACTTTGTTAACCACGTTACTCCCTTCTCCTTTACCCAGCTATGACGCAGATCAAGGACCAAAGGAATCTGGAATTATCTGCAGGTTAAAAGATTGATACCCAGCTATGATTCGCAGCTTTTTCTTTTATTTTTAGAGTTGATGATGAAAAATAAGAGTGGAGGGATAAAAGACAACTAAATCTGTCTCAGACCAAATCACACAGCCACAGATCAGTGTTTATTCACAACACACAGTAGCTAACAATCAACACACAAAAGTTTAGAATTTGTAGAAAGTAATTGGGAGATAATGGAGTATATTAAAGGCAAACCCCTACTCCTAGCTATACGAGAGGGAGACATAATTACATACTTAACCAAACCCTAGTGGACCTATAGACATTGCCCATATTGCACTAGATTCAATGATGTTAACCTCTTGCACTACCCCTCAAGCTGGAGCGTGGGAAAATCACATGTCCAGACGCAAATAATCGTCAGACCAACAGTTGAAGTAGCAACAGACATAAGGAGCCTCGACCATCATGAAGTGCACATCTGGAGTAGCAAATGGCGGTAGACGTGCAAAATTCATGTGAGTTACCATTGCATTGAAGTAGTTCCCCACAAGATGCATCACTACCAAAATGGTGCACAGCAGTCAGGACAGGAGTACTAAGAAAGGAAAATTGTCTAGTAGTAGGTGGCCAGCATGCTAGAGATGAATGTTGCAGCAGGATTTGACGTGATTGATGGAGCATGGATAAAAAGCATGTAATTGGACATATAGCCGAATGAATAAGCTTCTGCAATCGACTAGTGTGCTAGACATGAAAGGCATAGCTTTAAGGTGTTCCAGATGTTGTCTAGACAAAGCAAATCAATGGTTACAGTCACGCAAGCAGATTAGATGTGCTTGGACGGATGACAATGGTGGCTGCTGACATGATACACCGTCAAGTGGACTGGCCAAGATGTGGTTAATCGAGAAGAAAGATTGATTAAAGTGGTGAGTCATCCTCTCCCCCTAACGGTGGGACGAGAGGACGAAGTTTGACAAATGTTCGATGACGATCTGGACATTTGAACAATAGCTCGATGATGACATGTCTTTTTGCTGCTTCTCTTCCTCTCTTCTCAATTTTTCACTTGATCTTCTTCTCTTCTCACTTCATCTCCTCCTCCCTTCTTTTTTCATTTACAGCTCCCCCTCATACCAACCATGAACACATTCAAGAGTGATTGGGCGTATAGCTAGGAAGCACGGATACGGATACGTTTCGGATATGGGTACGGGTACGGGGATACAGCAATTTTTGAAAATATAGGATACGGGTACGGCATAGATACGGCAATTTTTTTAATATTTATTTAAATATTTTCAAAAATAAATAGTATATTTATTATAAAAATAGATGGAGGCAGTCAAATTTCATTTATAAATTACAATATATCTAAAGGAAATGGAAATAATTCCATAGTATCGAACAATGATATAAAAAGGGGTCTTTCATTCGTATTAATGTCAGATAGAAGTTACAAAAAGACGTCATAAACTCATATTCTAAACCATTCACATTGCATGTATCATTTAATTTTGTGTTGTAAAGTGTGTCATGTCATCTGTGACACCAAACCATCTTCCTTTGTCTATAAGAAGTAATTAAATATTTATGTATACAAGAAGTATATCCAAATTTCATAATTAAAAAAAATGAACTAAAATATGAAACAGCAGAGGCAATTATAGACAAGTAGGTATATTAACAGCAAGACACGGTGAGAAAATCAGAACTACTAAACAGCAAAATTAGAGAAAGCTAGAGAGGCTTATGTTCAAAAGGGATGAACAAAGACTATGCCAAAATAGAATTCTAAAAAGAGTTTAAGGTAGAAATTCAGAGGCTAGAGGCTGTAACCACCAATAGAAAATTGAATCCCTTTGGAGAAGATGAGGCACAAAGGTTGTACGTTAACCACCAATAGTCCATTGGAGAAGATGAGGCACAAGCCGCACAACAATAGAAATATGACGTGGACAGAAGCAAAACCAAGCTTCAAAATGTATCGCACAAGCCAAAGGAGCCGTTTTACTGATTTGCACAGAGAATCAGTAAAAACGCAGGTCAATCCGTTAAAAGGTCTTAAAAACGGGAAAAAAAGGCTTAAATGGGTCGGGCTGTATCCAAAACGTATCCAGGATTTATCCAGGCTGTATCCAGGCAAAAAAAATAGAAAAAAAGGGAATACGGCTGGAGAAGTATCTGATACGTATTTAGGTGTATCCATGGAGTATTGGTATCCGATACGTATCGGATACGGGTACGGGACCTATTTTGGAGTATCCGTGCTTCCTAGGCGTATAGTCATAATAATTGACGATTGTTTGAAAAAAGTCGTTGTTAAGACCCAATCTTTATGATCTCTTATCAAATCAATAAGAAACAAATTTACAATGAGACAGCAGGCAGGCGGGCAACAATTGCGCTGCCACCCCCTTTTGGATAGCAAAACCGATTCTCCTAAACACTACATCCATAGATGTGGGGTCATAATGTTACAGTTCATAACTTTTTGAACCCTTTTAAGAAGCTACACGGCATCTGGTGCTAAGTAACTTAAGGTATCAAACATGTATAAAAACATGTTGATTGTCGATACACGCTTTCTCATGCTTAGCTACTTTGCCTGCAGCAGCTTTGAGGATGCATGTCCCGTAGTAAATGCCCCTTCCCTCAAGCCCACCAAAGGAGAAATCCGGTTAGGTTAACACGTGTGCTTCCCACCAATCCACTAAAAAATCAAGACACTCAATTGGTCCCATTGTCGATCTTCCCTTCTATGGATCAGTCAAAAAGTTCACATGTGCTTTTCTCTTAGCAGCAACTCCCGCATGTCTAAGTATATCATAGAGAACATTCCGAACAAGATCACATCTATATTTGAAACCTGGAAGCTCCCTGCAACTGTGTGCTCTCCAGAAGCATATAAGCATGCTTTACGACAAATTGGACATACCTCATCAACTAGATACAAAGGAATCATAAGATGATACCTGAAAATCATACAGTACTTAAATGGTGACATGTGGAGGCCTAACCTATCAATAGGAATAGCAAGAAGAAAATCTTGCGCATGATCGGCTTGCAGACATTCAAAAACGACTTTCTATCTAGCGGTCATGTCGAATTTCACTTCCATATCCTCATCAATTTTGCTAAAAAGGGCACGCGCCAAATTTTCCCCAACCAAATGATTCTAGAATATTATATTTCATTCATGTAATATTTGTGAATTATTCACGTTTTATGTTTTTTCCTATATTATATGTTTATCCAATTTGTATCGTTCAAAACTCTTTATTGAAGTGTTTATACATGTGTATATAAATGTATATACTTATGTAGATACATATTTAAGTATTATATGTATATATATGTATGCAATACATATGTGCATATACATGTGTATGCATATATATGTATGTGTATTGATGTGTAACCTCTGATATTTTCCCGACTTTCTCCTGAATCGTTGATTGTACTTCTATTGTATGTCGACCACTTTTTACCCAAATCTCTCGCATAATTCCAGAATCCAAATTTTTCAACTCAGTTGAATGAGTCTCGAATATCAAATTTGTGAATATGGTTGGGTGGAGAACCAAGACAACAATCCAAAGAGGGAGAAGGGAGGAAGGAAGAGAAACATGCAAGAAGGACTACTAGTGAAAAAACAAATACAAAAATAAGATGTGAGATGAAGGTGTAAAATTAATAGATAGTAATGTTGTGGTGGAAATTTAACTGACACTCCCTAGTTTGTGGATCAACATGTGTGAAGTACACAATGTGTACTTGATCTACACAATGTGTAGGGAGACAGGATGTGCACTTGGGCGACACTCCAATGTAAAAATCGAAGTAGATGAATGTTGTTGCAACCCGATAGCTAGGGGTGTACTTCGCCTACACGTGTCAGCGGCCACAACGGGAACATTGCAGCACTTGTGGACACATCGAGAACTTGGGATACATGTCGTGTCGGCGTAGATAATGGTTGTTACACCAACGGATCATGCGGCAGTTGCGACAATTTCCTCCCTTTGAGATGGAAGGCAATTGCGTCCCTCTTAGGAATGGAGGTAGTGGACCTCTGGCTTTAGATGATCTTGATGGGGCACAACATCCACTAGGCGACTAAAAGATTGACCACAACCTAGAGGACGTTATTGCCAAATGTACTACAAACATTAGCATGGCAAGATCTTAATGTAATGGTCGAGCTTGAGGTCTGATAAAAAGTTGGTTAGCACGTGTGTTGTTGCTACAAATGTAGATCTTGAAGAGGAAGGTAGCTATGGGTTTCCCCATAGGGCGTACATGGTCATGCGGCGGTAGAGCATGTTCATGCGAAGGCGAGAAGGATGATACCTACAGATTTGAGGAGGGGAGTAGCATAGCGGCAAGATGGAAAGGGGGTGCATGTGGGCGTCCTAAAGAGAAAGGGGTGGATGCCTACTAGCTTGATCGCTCCCTCTTGTTTTCTTTTCTCTTGTTAGGAGTAGTTCAAAAGTGCTCTGATACCACGTTAAAAGTAATTATGAGACAATTGGCATATTACACAGGAATACCCCTCCTATGTATAGGGCAAAATTACAAACTTACATAATCAAAATGTGCCTATAGCTCATAACCATATTGCATTAGACCCACTTACTAATAAATTATTTTAACCTCTTATGGGATGAAAACTAAATTTCTTTAATAGAAGAAAAAAATACATAAGCGTGAGGAAGAACTAATACTAGTCAAGACTGCCTATAACAATTGGATTCAAATTATTGACTAATTTGACTCGAACTGGTGAGTAGTCCTAGTTGGACTAGGACTCACAACTAGTCCTATTGACTAGGACCGGAATAATCCTAGTTAAACTAGGATCGACTAATCCTAGTTGTAATAGCATTCATAACTACAATCCTATGGACTGGGACTCCCAACAAATCTTAGTTGGCCACAGCTGACATGGATCCTAACTGGACCATGAATGACTCGTAATCCAATCCAAGTTGGACTAGGACACAAAACCAATCCTATTGTGAGTAGAAACTAATCCTACTTGGACTACAAGTAGCAACTAATCCTATTTGGACTATGATTGACAACTACACCTATTTAGACTAGGACTCACAACTTGCAATAAAAAATGCAATCATTATGCAAAACTCAGTCTTGGAATTCCTATTAGTGGTCAACTTTGAGATTCCCTATCTAAGTCAGCACATTGAATGCAGAAAATGATGTTGGATGTGCAGCCATACACTGTCTCGCCAACTCAAGTTGGATGTCCTCGAGTAGATTCTCATGAGATGCTTTGCATCATCCTGAGGGCTAAAGTTCTACTATATTCTAGAATTATGTCACTATCAAGCACAGTCTTAACCTAGGAGCCCTCTCACCATTTATTTGGTGATGTACTTAAAATATGATGCACCTTATAATTAACCCAATGAAGAATTTCATTCTTTACATATAAAGGTCATTCATATTTAAAGAGTTGTCAATGAATATTAGTCTAGTACAATTGGGATCTAGAACATGTTACTTTATCTTGGTTGGAGGGAATATAATTTCATGGAATAATAATGGAAAATAGTTTCTTTCAAAACGAAATCCTATTGTTTTCTTTACTGGCTGCATTTCCTCAGCTTACGCTGCAGAAAAACTTGTGTGTGATAACCATACCACAATCAAAGGAAAGTACACAAGGTGTAGGGCCTGTAGGCGGCTATTTTATTAAAGAAGAGCACCACAAAGTCAATGCCATTATGCAAGCAAAATCACTAGCAAATTCGTTTACAGAGTCCTTAAATGGTTTTTGCGGCCACTTCTTACTGAACAGGCTAGAAGCTTAGCATATGTGTAATGTGTCTATAGGCAGAGTCATGTATATAGGTCAACCACCGTAAATAGTGTCAAAGTCATACCCTTATTGAAATACAACGAAACTCGGTCAAGAGTAGTGGCATAGCTAAATTCCAGTATCCCTGTGAACAATGACCCATACACATTGAATACCACTATCTTCTTAAGCTATAATACTCAATCATCCAAAGAAGTCGCTACATTATGTGTGACACAGTTCTAACACCCATTCGGTGTTTTCTTGTATATCCCCGGTCGTCAATATATTCAAGTCTGGTGCTTCCAGAAGAGCTTATAAACATATCATGTTACCATGGTAGCCAAGCCATATAGGCAATCAGTGAAATAAGTTGGGATGTGTTTAGGAGTTTGCTCATATATGATGGAAGATAAGGCAGCGGGCCGTTAATATGGTCATTGGGGACTCTATCACCCTACTCTTGATTCTTGCATCAGGTTCCTATAATCAAGCATTAGGACATTAAAGTAGCTATTATACCCCAGTAAATAGGGGTCACAGTACTAAAAGCCAGGCACCCACCAGGGTAGAGCCCCTGGGGCGTCTGGCATATGTAGGCGGCTGAAGAGCACCTTAAAGTCCGTGGTGTTAGCTAAACCAGCTGAGCTCATCGTTACATCCATAGTCCATTCTCACATACAGTACAAGAAGATCGTCATACTATCGTGTCATTAGTTCATTACATGCTTACTAAGCATAACTCCGAAGTTTCTATTTGCATGACCAGAACAACCCTCTGTTGTCTTATAAATGAAATTAAGCAGCCGGGAATCATAAAAACATCGACTTTACATAGTAATTCGAAAGGCATAAGGTGAGGCAAATAATAGCGAATAATGTACCTGCGAAACATGAGCTGTGCCAACCAAATAGACATTACAGACTCCACCAGCGGACGACTCGCACTCGAGATGCACAACGCTCCTTGATAACTCTGGAGGAAGATCTCTGCTCCGTTCCTCTGGTCCACATCCATTCTCCACATTCTCACTGCCGTATCGATCCGGGATTTGAATCGACATTAGATCACTGCCATCGAGCTGCTGGGACACGGGCACCTCCTGAGGAACCTCGCAATTATGTTTAGGACTGGTACACCCACTATCGTCTTCGGGTGTCTGGGTCAACGGATCTATTGGGTGGATGAAATTAGCAGCGGAAGGTGTAGAGTCAGATGCCGGATCTGAGTCCATGCTATTTCGAAGACGGCAGCGGCTAAATTGCCTCAACAGCTTATTGTCGGATCGAAGGCCGGTGAGGGGTCGGGTCCTGAGGGGCAGGAACTCACCCGTGCAGGCCGAGAAGGAAATGGACGGGCGGGAGCGCAAGAAACTACGGCGACCAAGATGCTGACAGAGAAAGAGGTATCGATGGTGAGGGCTGGGGCTACAGGCCCAGGCGAAGTTGGGAACAAGGGAAGGCATGCACGTCTGGTGATATATGCAGAGGCAGGACGTCGGGGGGTTCGACTCCCTCAGTCCTACCGGCGACGGGCTGGGTTGGCGAGTGGTGTAGTTGATAAGAGATAAAAGTAATTGTTTACACTTTTACATAATAAGAATAGTAGTTTGTGTACTTGTTGGTTCAACTCATTAAGTTTCTCGCTGATTTTGATATTAGAGAATATTTTAGTAAAAACTAAAAGCTCTCTTTCACGACTAGAGTTAGTGGACCTCTCTTGTTCTAAAGAAAAAATATTAAAAAGAGAACATTTACTTGTGCTAATCATTTTATCATATCAATTATCAGGATTACAAGACTTCTTTAAAAGTACTAATAAATCACACACTTCAAACATAATGCACATCTTTAATGAAAATTTATGTGTCATTGTTTTTTTTTCTTTTGAAAACTAGTAAAAACATATGCCTAAAACCTCAGCCAATAATATTTCTCTTATTATTCGTGATTCGTTTGTTCAAATATAGGGATGTGATACACGACTGACACCCTATTCTACGCCCTGGAACGGCCTTATAACGGTTAGTCCATTAACAGCCCACCAACGGTCAGTCCATTAACCCCCTACGAAAACCTCATTTTTTTCCTCCGTTCTTCCCCCATCTCGACGCAATCCTCCGTTCTTCCCTCTTCTCGACGCAAAGATGGTGGTGGCACGTCTCGACCGAACCCCGCTCCTGCTACCGTTTTGATTTCTTGTCTCTCTAATCATCCTCCTATTTCTCTGTCTCCCTAATCTCGTTGCCCTTCACGAAATCCTCCATCCTCCCTAATCTCCCTAATCATCCTCCTATTTCTCGACTTCTTGTTGGACGTGAAGAAGTCGCGAGAGGAGAATGGCTAGAAGCAAGTGCATGTCGTTCCCGTGGTCAATTCCAGTTTGAAAAATCCCTACGGGGCGCTACGTCTCCGGTTTTGCGGTGGGCCTCAATCGACAGCGGCCTTCTCTGGAGAGCTCAAGCTCGGACGTCGAGGTGGCATCTGCCAAAATCCCCAGCAGCCTCGGCACTGCCACCACGGCTCCGACGGTGTTGTGCTGAGGCACAACCGGTCCAGGAAGCTCGTCGATCTAGCTGCGTTCTGGTGACCACGACCTTGCCTTGCCCCGAGGCAGCAGCAAGACGATCGGACCGGGTCACTCGATGGTTTCCTCTTGCTCCGAGGCAGCGGCAAGACGTTCATTATTTCGTACTTTTGGATTTCTGGTTTGATTTTGAATTATTTCCTCTTTCCTTGCCCACATTGTACCTACCTAGATGACACATGTGGAGTATTCGTTGTTTGGGTGCTATATCAATTGGTCTTCTACATATAAGAATTTGAAAAAGAAAAGAGCTATGTTACTTTTTTAAGTTTCATTCAGGGGTTACAACTTGATTTGCTACTTTTGTTACATTTTGTTCATCTAGGCAGGGAAAATGTGGGCAGGGAAACCCATGACGTATATTCCTTAAAAATGATCAAGAATTCTGATTTTCTATGGTTATTGACAATGCTGCTATTTTCAACTTGTATTTTGTAGCTCCGTAAACTTGTGTGCAGTAGGTAGTACTCCTAACCCTGTCAAAATTGTACGTAGTATAAGGTGTACTCTATTAATTGGCTATAATGAAAATTATTCTGAGTACATACATACCCAACTTATATATAAAAAGGAAATTGATCTGAGTAATATCAGTTCCTCAGCTTTGTGTGTTTGTTGCTCTTAGCCATTTCCTTCTGAAACAAAGCTATATAAAGCACTTCCTACATCAACATCCCATGACTATATTACCCATCTCCTCCTATCCCTAATTACATCTATAACAAAGGTATTACATCTGAAACAAATGTATTAAAAGTGCTTGCTCTGCCCCAAATTATCTGAAACAAAGCTACTACATCTAAAAGAAATCTTTTAAAAGCGTTCCCCTGTCCTAATTACATTAGAAACAGAGATATTACACTTGAATAGCTTATCTCTTGCTCTTTATAAAAGTATGTTGCTTGTTTATTTCAGTTAATTTTAATGTGTAATGTTAGTAGCTATTGTCTTAAATTAAATGACTGTGTTTCATCATCTATTTAAATCATTATATTAGATATTGGATATCAATCTATGTACATTGACGTACATTACTTTTTTACTTTTTTTTCCTTAAGTATTTATTATTTTCTAGAACAGTTAATCCAAAGATGAGTTCCTCGAAAAATTCAAGTCCTAGCACACCTACACCAGCTGAAAGATTTCAGCTTAGGTGTAGCTTTGAAAAGTTCAGAAAATCTTTGGATATAGCATCTGAAGAACATAAAAAAAATGTTGAAGGATACTCCTTTTGGTCATTTTATTGACATGAAGACTCCAAGATCTTTTGTAAGTGTGTATGACTATAATAGGAAGTGTTTCAAAATTGGCACTACTTTTGTGGAGTTTAATTCCATATACGTTGGAAAGATATTAGGTCTTCCAACAATTGGTAAGATCACGATTTTTTCCTTTGTAGATTTTTTATTCATAGTTTATCTATTTGGAAATCAGTTTTATTAATTAGCAATAAAAGTAATCAAATATAGGAAAAGAAGTTGTTTTCACAAAGGAGAGTAGAAAGAATAGCTCAATTAGAGAGAAGTATTTTCCTAAATCAGATCCAAAAGTTACTGATGCCCACTCCGTTCTTCTAAAATTGTCGTCCAAGACTGACAACATAAGTCAAATTGAATTTGTCAAAGTTTGGCTAGTCCTACTCATGTCTAGCTTCTTGTTTCCATATGGAGGATAGAACATTCATAGTATGATTCTGAGTTATTATGATGACTTGAGTGTTCTTGGTGATTTCACTGGAGTGAAGTGGTGTTTAAATTTCTTCATGATAGCATGACCACTATGGGGAGAAAAGTGGTCGGATATTTAAAGGGTTGTTGCTTTGTTTTAATGGTAAGACTCTCATTTTCTGTCTAACTTTTAACATGGATTAAAAATGATTTCTTCTCCTGTTGTCAAAAATAGTTAAGGTATGCATATATTAGATTAAAAAATTGTTAACATGATTTAAATAGGATTGCTTCTCCTGATGTTAAGAGAAAGTTGTAAAATATTGACTTTGAAACTTCATCAAGAATATGTATATTCTTTCATTTTACATCTGTTTCAAGTTCTCTTCAAGGAAATGTGTTCAACAGTTGAATGAGTATATGGTCCGAAATAGCTTTACTAGTATGTAGCATTGTAGGACACATGTTGTATGATTGGAGACTTAGTCTTTTTCCCTTGATGTCAAATACCAATAATTCAATTATGGATTATATATATTTGTGTATATTTATATATGAAAACTTAACAATTGTCACTATGGTTTTTTGTAGGTATGGATCAGAGAAGTTACAAAATTGATGATTGCACATTTCCCCAATGCCACTCCAATTTCGAATAAATGGAAATATAAGACCAAGTTTAGTGTTCACATGGCAAGTTTGAATATTGATATCAAGACGATAGATAGCGATCTTATGTCTAAGGGGTTTGGAACAACTATTGATACTAAAAAGGATAAGATTGTAGAGATTAAAGACAATCTTCTTCATGAAATAGATTGGCATGTATTTTATTACTTTTGGTGTTGTCTGCTTATATTGATTTTTATATACATAATCATTCACAATACTAGTTTCTGTGAAAAAAAGTTGTTATTTTTAATTACAAAACAGCAAACTAGTGATATATGAAAATGTGGATTTCTAATTACAAAACAACAAATGGCAAAACATATCTTTTTTAAAACTATTGGTTAATGATATAAAATCTTAACAGTGATATACACTTATGAGAGTATAAAACTTGAAGCAAAATATATCTTTTTTTAAAACTATTGGTTAATGATATAAAATCGGCTAATTAAATAATGAATATTTTTATTATCCCTATAGTACAATTTCTTTTTTTAATTATATCTTACTGATCTTATTTTTGTTCTATTAACAAAATAAATATTTTATGTTGTTTAGTTGAAAGTTTCTGAGTTGAATACAGAAATCCTTTGAATGAAGAAAACTTTAGAAATGATTAAGATTAAACATGGAGAAGAAGTCTCTAGATTAAGAACAGATTTGAGTCGATGCAAAGCTCGGTTGGTTGCTTATAAAAGAGCTTATAACAGCAGTAAGGATGCACTTGAATTGTTGAGAAATGATTTACAATCTTGTGGTATTCCAGATGCTACTTTATATTATAATGATAACACACAAGAACCATGTGATGATTATCAAAATTCTATAGAAGATAGTGGCACATAGTCAAGTTCTATGGTACTATTTAATGATATAACTCATTTTCTATTTGGTTTACTGGTTATGCTTCCTATTTTTTGTTTTTATTGAATTTTTGTGTTGAATGGTGTATAGGAGAAATATGAATTCAGAGATATAGAAGAATCTAAACCTGATTCAATCAAAAAATTTGTTGATATGGCCCTAAAATTGAATGATAAGGTATTACAATTTTTAAAAACGTGTACTTGTTTGCATTGTTAGCTCTAATTAATATATTTTTCATTTTTTATTTGATGTGTATTCATGCACAATTTTTTTTTGTAGATTCATGATTTGAAAATTACAAAGTTGGTTGATGTGCAATGTGGACAAATTATTATATCTCAAGAAAAGGAAATATCTCCAGAGGTAATACATAACACATATAATGGATGATATATTATATAGATATTTTATTGCTTTTGAACATAGATAGATTTTTTTATAATTTTTGTTACAGAATATTGATATTGACATAACACATGGAGAGAAATTTCCATGTGCACAGATTACAAAAAGTCAAGAAAATTCTAAAGATCCAAAGGTAAATTTCGAATGTCATACATGTCTAATGTAGTTATAGATGTGCCTGGACGAACTAGATGGAATTGTATCTCATGCTATGCCATAGAAGTTTGTGGTTTTCCAAACACTCAATTCCTACATGATACGATGGCAAACCTAACTAGAATCTGTAATGTAAAAAGTCAACTAGTAGTCACCCCATTATGTAGGTATGTGTGCACATACTGATGAAACTGAGAAGTCACCTAGAATGATCAGTGGTGACTTCCAGTTCTTACCCTATGACATGAACTACGTAGGTACATTTTGCCTTTTGGTCCATGTGTGCAAAGACTTCTCAAGAACTCCTCCCATGACTAGCTGACATAGTAAAAATCATATACATGAACTAGTTAGAATTTGTGCCAAGTTATATTATAACAATAGATTTTCTGTTGTAGGGACATTCTGCCTTTTAGTATTATTGAATGTTGTATGATCTATGTACTAACTCCCACATCTCTTTGATTTCATTACTACTAATATACAAACAAGACATACATCATCAAGTCCAAGTGCATCCCCTTCCTACCATAACTACCATTTTGGGGTTTGTCACCAAACATTTACACACCTATTTTATGGAGGAGGGTTGTCCTGTCTTTAACTCCTTTACATGTAGAATGTTAGGTGGAATAGGGATATAAAAAGAGGGTGGTTGATGGCAGATGCAAACTGCCCCGCCCAATAGTCTGTGGGTTCCCTTTCTTCTGTTTCACATCCCTCTATTCACGGTTCTATAAAAATCCAAATATAACATGTAGTATGTAGATTTTATTTATGTACTTGTTTGCATTGTTTATTCTAATTAATAAGTGTTCATTTTTAAGGTGGTGTATATTCAAATACATTTTTCTATTGTAGATTGATGATTTGGAAATTACAGAGTTGGGTGATGTGCAATGTGATTATATCACAGAAAATTGATAAATCAGCATAGGTAATAAAGAACAAATTATGTGTGATATATTAAGTTGATTTTCTTCTCCTTTTGGATATACATTGATGCTTTATTATTATAATTGTTGCATAATATTAATATGTATAGAACACAATTAGAGGAAGTTTCCTGTGCTCTGATCACGAAAGTGAAGAAAATTCTGAAGATCCAAAGGTTATATTAATCCAATATAATATGTGGTCTATTGGGTTTACACAATGATCATAATTTTCTCCTTTCTATATATCTCCTGCATTCCAAAAGTTGTTGATTTGGCTGAAAGGACTGACAATACTGATTTGGCTGAAATGACTGAAATGGTAAAAATAAATTACATGTTATGTATATTTTTCTCATATTTGCGAAGGTCTTATAAGGATTTATTGATTTGTAAGGTTATGTATAGGGAATTAAAAATATCGTTATAGATGTCAAATTGACTCATACTTTGAAAAGGGTTTGCACTAACAGTAAGGTAATAAAAATTCAAATGTGCAATAAAATATAATATAATTTTTTACAATTCTAATGATATTTCTTGTGTAGATGTCTCCTAGTTGGAATCTACTTGATATGTCTGATATGGAATCCCCATTTAACACCCTTGAAAAAGTTGGAAATGTGACATTCTACACCTTTTTTTATTCTTCAATTTAATAATAGTATGTATGGGCGATTGATAAGTAATATTTTGTACAGTGATTTAAGAATATTCTTGTGAATGAAGATGCATGTGAGATTGGGGGGTGGGGGGAATAGGAACACTAGGAAGGTAACAAAAAATTGTATTGGTTGTGTTTTTTAATCATTAACTTATTTTTATTTTACTAATGGAGATTAAATTTTTGTTTTAGAAATTAAAACTCGATGAATAGGAACAAATAAAAGGAGCAACGCTAATATTCAATCATTATTTGATTTTCTTTTCTTCCATACACTTCCTTTTTTTATAGCTAATGCAAAAAGATTTACATGTAACAGAAAATAAAAAATGTAATGTTGAAACATTAAAATAATTTGTAGGAAAACAAACTATGCACTTGGATTCAAGACGCCTACAAATATATGGACAAATTAGAAAAAGATAAGCAAGTTGAAAAAAGGCTAAAAAGAAAGTTGTTAGTCCATCTTCTTTAGTGTTGCGACTTAAAAATAGTCCTAGAGTGAGAAGGCCTAAGTTCAGCCAAGAGACTTGTGAAAAAACTAGTACAATGAAATGTTGGGATGAGTTAGTTGTTGATCAATTAAACGAGTATGCCAAAAAGTGACTTCAAAATGTGGGTAATTATTGGAATTTATTAATTTTATACTAACTTTTTTAGTATTGTTCTTTTAAATATTTGATAATAAATAAATAAACTAACAATGCAGGTCACGAGGCAAAAAAGTTGTCTAGAGGATATAATTTTTGAATCTCCTAATGCAAAAATTACTAGAGGGGATTTCATGAGCATGATGCAAATTGGTGGAGAAATTTGCAATCATGTAAGTTTAATTGATTATTTAGTTGTGTACTCTATCTTATCCTGTTGTTTCTTTGAGTTTAATTGTATTGCCTCCAACCACCTTCCACCTTGATATGCAATTTAATAGATTACTCATCAGATAAAGTAAAGTTTACCTGATTAACTTAGTATCTTATTGAAGAAATCTTCTGAAATTTTAGTGGTTTTGAAAGAGTTTAAAAATATTTAGTAAAAGGTTTAGTGGAGCAAAGAAAAAGCAGGAGCAACACTAGGATAATTACTGATCTTGTTCTTTGCCCAAAGATCAATTAGGCGTAGTTATAAAAAAATTTCATGTGTACATATATGTACAATAGAGTACAAAAAAATCATATTGGAAGTTCATTACTATTCAATGTCTTATTGCCATGTGTACAGTTGGCATGCATTCCAGATAAGCATAGACCTATTTTTTGATGGAACCATGTAGAAAAGAAAATAACATGGATGTGAGTGACCATTTGAAGAACTTCTAAACAAAATAAACCCCTGGTATTTGTTTAAAACCTTTGGCAAATGCCAGCACCATAGTTATGCTTTATTCTATATAGCCATTTCACTACGATACCTTCTGGATGAGGGAGAATTTTTTTTATGTGCCTCGAGCTTGAAGTTTATCTTGCTTGTCCTATAAAATTTAGAAATGGTTCTTGCTTCATGTATGTTAGTAGCCCCCCTGGCTGGAGTATTAGTATGCATATTAAGAAGTGAAGTTGAGGTGACGTTGTTGAGTGATTCTGGGTGCTGCAGGTGGATCACTAGTACAGAAACAACATTCAATGTCACTTTTCTGGGAGTCGGTTATTTAGGAAATCCGACGCCTATAACATACAACGTCGGTGATGTAGGTCATCCGACGTCTATAGTCAAGACACGGGTACCGCTTTGTATTCAGCGTCGGTTGGATAACAAACAACTGATGCCTTAAATCGCCCGCGAAATCCACTTTTCGAGCGAAAAAAATTTGGCACATACAGCGTCGGTTTTTTACCAACAAACCGATGCCTATATAAGATGAAAATTTGCGTGAAAAGTTCCAGCTTAGGTGTCGGTTATCCTTTGATAACCGACGCCGATAATGGTTCCCGCCAAATTATTTAGGGCAAAATTTGTCTAATTGGACGTCGGTTGTTTAAGTAGAACTGACGCTGAAGACTTTAGGTGTCGGTTCTATTTTATAATCGACGCCTTTTACCAACTTAATAGACCCTCGAACGGCCACTGTCCCTTTTTTTCTATTTCATCATCTTCTGTTTCATCGCCCGCTAGTTGATGCTCGTCGCCCGGTGCCTGCTGCTTCTCACTCGCTGCCGATGCTCCCTGCTACTGCTCTGCATCGCCGCCTGCCGCCTTCCTCCTTGCGTCGCCGCCGCGCCGCCTTCCTCCTTGCTCACGCCCTACTGTGGCGCACTCCTTCCTCCCTGCTCATGCCCTACTGCGACGCCTTCCTCTTGCCCACCGCCGCCGCCGCCCGTTGCTTCTTCCTTGCCCACCGCCCGCCGTCTTCTTCCTTGTCGTCGCCCGCTGCTTGCTGCTCTGCTCTCCAGGTATTAGTCGTAGCCTCTGTCTTTCTTTCTCCCTAGCTCTTTGCCTACAGCAAACACGGCTGTGGCTGTGTTGGCCTACCACGGCCGTGCTGGGCAGCACGGCCGTGCAGCCCAGCACGGCCGTGGTAGGCAAACACAGTCACAGTCGTGTTTGTTGTTGGTAAGGATATGAACAAATCTATATGTAATGCTTTATGTAAATTCTAGGATACGAACAAATCTTTTGCTTGCATATATTTGTGCTTCTAATCCTAATGCTTGACCTAATTCAGTAAATTTTGATGCATGTTGAAATAAGATTTAAACTTGTCCATTCTAGCATCCTAATTTGATTTGATTAAACCCTAACATTGATGAAACCCTAACATGTACATATATATTATTGTGTTTGTTGGCTTAGAAACCCATCCAAGATTTACTCATTAGGAGTAAATTTTGGATAGTCCCCGGTTTGGGACTGTTCTTGAACACCTAATCTCACTTAGGATGTAACTGTATAATGTGTATTGGGTTTTTGAGAAAATTTTGGTAGCATTTCCTCGTTTGTTCTCTAAGTACATATGTACTTAGAGAACAGCGGGGAAATGTTGCCGAAATTTTGTTGAAAACCCAATACACATTATACACTTACTAGTGAGATTAGCTGTTCAAGGATGGGATAGGTGGTACACATTTATTATATATAAGAATGACATCAATTGTGATGAAACCCTAACATGTACATATCTATTATTGTGTTTGTTGGCCTAGAAACCCGTCTAATATTTACTCCTATAGTCTCCAGTTTGGGACTGTTCTTGAACACCTAATCTCACTTAGGATGTAAGTGTATAATGTGTATTGGGTTTTCGAGAAAATTTCGGTAGCATTTCCTCATTTGTTCTCTAAGTACATATGTACTTAGAGAACAGCGGGGAAATGCTGCCGAAATTTTTTTGAAAACCCAATACACATTATACACTTACTAGTGAGATTAGGTGTTCAAGGATGAGATAGGTGGTACACATTTATTATATATAAGAATGACATCACATGTGTTTGTTGGCCTAGAAAGTGAACAATCTTAGATAGGATGTAAGTGTATACCCTAATCTTGTCCTAATATATACTTGTTTTCTCTTTGATCATAGAATGGATAGATCATGGATGTCCATTCACAATCGCTGCACCCCAGAGTTTATATCTGGTCTTGATCAGTTTATTAGATTTGCCGAGGAACATAGGAAAAAAACCTACAAATAGGTTCTACTGTCCATGTAGGCATTGCGGTAACAACTTGAAAGTCAGCACTGGTGAGGAAATCAAAAGACATGTCATGTGCAATAGGATTGTACAAGGCTATACAGAATGGCACTGGCATGGAGATTTGATGTTCTGGATAAGTCTGTGGTGCTTGAATTTGCCGCAGAAGGGGAATCTGATGCATTAAAAAAATGTGACTTGTACCTTGTTGGTGTTGGGTGACACTGTTGTTTCACATATTGGAAAGGTGTTATACAGTGGAAGAATCTTATTGCTTGATCTTGATATGAAATACACAATAGAGACTACACTAGGTCACTTATTGATCTTTTTATAGGTTGAAAGTTCATTGATATTAGATGTCGAGGTAAATCATGATTAGTATTGTAAGGACCTTGACCTCCATTTTGGGCTTATCCTATTTGCTTTGCCTAACCCTGGTGTTTAGTTGATTACTAATCATCTCAAGTGGTTATTAGGGTTTGTTTGTGCTTTGTTGAGAGTTGGAGGTGCTACTTGCAAATAACCCAAGTTTTAGGGTTGATGAGCAAGTTTGTCACATGAGAGATGTTTCTCTCTCTCCTTGCATCCTCTAGAGTGGAGAGGATGGGTTGGGCTCGTTTCTTGAGTAGCCTTGGGCTTTGTTGAGCCTTATTTTGCCTTGTTTGGGCTTTGCCTTGCCTTAATGGGCTTTGTATTGGGCAAGGGAGTGTTTGGGTGCTTGTGTCAGCCATGGTTGTGTCGGTCATGAGGCTGTGTCGGGCAAGAGAGTGTATCGCCCATGAGGTGTGTCGGCCTTTGACCATCCTTGACCTTTGGCTTTGTTTGTGTCACCACCCTTGTGGACACTTGGTGCATGATGCTTGCATGTGGCCATTGCCTTGGACATGTGTATGGGGCGAGATAAGGAGGTGGCATTGCCCATGGACAAGTGTCCCTAGGTGGGTGACACCTTACCTGGTTTTCTCCTTCACCCTCTTCTATATATGCCTATCCTTTCTCTTGCTTAGGATCCCTTTAGTTGGTGTTGCTTCCTTTCCTTCCTTGGTGGGAGACACATCTCCTTTGCAAGTTGGTGGTCGATCCTCCTCCTTCTCCTTGGAGTCTTCTTCTTCCTCTAGTGGTGGCCGAGGCCTAGGGTGCCTTGTTCTTCTTCTTGTGGTGGTCAAAGGTGGTACTTGAGCTTGGGAGCTTGGTGCTAGGAGCTTGGAGCTTGCTTAAGGCGGGTTACATAACTCCTAACCCTAGCTATACTACTTCCTTTTCTTGTTGCATGTTATGTTTCACCTTGATCGTCCATGTATCTTGTTGGATATGCTTCTTGCTAAATATGTTTCTTGCTCTAGTTGGTATCTTTGATCTTGTGGATATATGTTCATGTTATAGATGTGTTCTTGACCTTGGTGGCCAAACCATATGTATAGAGTTTCTTGGGCAAAACTCCTTTCTCTCCATTTGGTCTTGAGAAGTGAGTTCGGCTCTATGGTATAGGCAACACTCCTCTCACTTGGTTATTGAGAGGTGAGTCTATACTCTAGTTGCTTGGGCAACACTCTTCTCTCACCATGGATTTGAGAGGTGAGCCTTGGTTGGATGTTGACCTAGTAGAGGTTGGGAGCTTGGTCGATATGGAAATGATCTATCATGTTGCCCGAGATATGTGATGGAGGTTGTGTAAAACCCCTCTCTCTTGATTGTTGAGAGGTGAGCCAACTCTCTTGATCTATTAGGGTTTTGATGATGGTGATCTTGAGGTTAGTGATGACCAAGCTGAGATGAACCTTTGTGCCTTGCATGATACACCTTTGTGGTGATGTTGCCCGACACCCCTCACCTTGGGTTTAGCTTTGGCCGATATGGTCATGTTGAGTTTGGTTGGCTTTGTGCCCGATATGACCATCTTGATCTTGTTGGTGACCTTGGGCGATATGCCTTGACCAAGATGACCCTTTCTCCTAATAGGTGTTATCCCCTTGGCCGATATGGTGCTTAGTTGTTATCTTTGTAGATGACTTTGTTTTGTGCCTTGGGCGACACAGGTTGGTAAGGTTGCTGCCCGATACCGTGTTGAGTGGTGAAACCCTAGTGCTTGCCTTAGTGGTGGTCGATATGGTGTGCTTGATCTTGTTGGATAATAGGCTTCCTTGTGGTGCCCTTGTATCGTTTGGTGACGTGTACATGGTGGGCGTATAGCGTTGGCTTGGGCGCCACGATCTTGGTCGTTGCAGTGGTGAGATGGTTGCTCGATACAACCCTAACCCTAGCTAGCCGATAGGGTCTTAGCTGACACAACTAGTTGCCTGATGCACACATAGCTCAGCTGCACGATACACCTCCTGACCCCAGCTGCACGATGCATTCATGTTACCTTGGTTTCATGACATCCCATAGGCCTTGTTGACCGATACACTCTTGCGTTTGAGTTGGACGACAGATGTGGGTAATTTCCTTGGCCTATAGGCCTTTAGTGAGGGTTGTTACCCTTCCCGATACCACCTGTGGTAAGGGGTGCGCTACCCGTCACACTTGTAGCGAGGGTAGTTGGTACCTTTAATGAGGGTTGTGCTTAACTTGGAAACCCTAGCTAGTGATGTGTTGTCTTGTAATCACACCTATGTTGTTGATATTATATGGTTGATGGGTTGTGAACCAGTGCTATGCTTGATGCTTAAAGATGATGCTAGATCAGATAACAAGATACTTGTTTATGTTTATAAGATAAATGGCATTCGATAACCATAATGTAATTGATACAGCTGTATGCCTCATATGATTATAACCATGACATGCACATCTGCAACCCTAATGACATCATAATCAGTAAGATCAATGTCTGGTGATTTTGAATTATCTCTCTTGATGTGCATACTAACTATGCAGGTGTATCAGGTGAATTCATAGCCAGGTAAGAGTTATGAGGTATATGTGTTTGAATAACGCTGCATGATGATAATTCTTGTTGATGAGATAACATGCATCACCAGTATGATGAGATAGGTCTGAGGACCTGATGAGGGCTGAGTGCCTAGTGAGGTGTTATCCTCTTGATGATGAGATGAGGGATTGTTATCCCAGGTGATGATGTAAGATGATGATGCCTTGAGAGGCAGTGGCTTCCTGTGATGAGGGATTGAGATCCCAGGATAGTGTGATGGTGACAGTGATAATGTAATTTAATGTTATGTATGTTTTACAACTTGGTTGCCTCAACAATCCACTTAAAATATACTAATTAATTACAGTGGAACATATCATGTAGTTTGCCCTGGCCATGGATCCATCATCGTCAGTAGTTAGTGATGGTGAAACAGGTTCTCCTGTAGGTTAACCTGGAAGCGCATATTGTTGAATATGTTTGGTTTCTCCTAGCCGAAAATGAGGAGGATTAGAGTGAAACTTCGGTTGTAGACTCCAGAGTGCGGTTTTAGGCCCGTGGCTCAATATGTTGGAGCATGGTGAACAGGCCCATGGTTCAGGATGAGTGATAAGAGAGCATGAATGTGTTCATGGCTCAGAGCACAGTGAACATGCTTGTGGCTCAGTTTCATTAGCGCCAATACCTATATCGAGGTGGGCTAGGCAGAGGGTAGCCTGACCCTATGGCTGAGGCCACTTAAGCATGAGATTGCGGTCCTGCTTGTTTTGTACTCATGCACTGACCACAAGGTGGTGAGGTTGTGGAGTCCATCTCTTCCATCAACCTTTTATGGCACCAGATTGGGTTTCGCAACCGGAGGTTGGATTTTAGCGTTACGACTCACTTCCTCTGGGCATAATAATACGTAATCTAGCCGAATAGTATTTATTGCTTAAGGCAAAACATGGAACATTGGTTGAGGTCGTGTTTGTGTAGTTGATCTTGTTATACCTTGTAGTTACTTATACGTTCCTTATGTTGTGTGGTAAGATCTTATAAATCTTATCTTGTCAATCATGTTCCATAAAGAAAATTAGGTTATATGCCTCCCAGATATCTTGGTAAGTTTGATAATATAGTAAGACCTGCTCAGTATGCTGCTCATATAATCTGCTTATATCAGTTATCTGCTTTACCTGCTTTAGCCTTCTTTGGAGTTTTATAGTTTCGGCGGGGAGTTATGTTTCTCGCTGGGACCAGGTGTTTCACCCCATTGGTTTACCTCCTTTTTAGGTGATCACATCAGACGTGGTGGTGGTCGTGAGGTTGTGGTCGAGCAGCAAGAAGAAGAGCAGTAGAAGGCAAGAGATGGAGATGCTACTATTTTGATGGTTTTATAGTAGAGTCCTAGAGTCATCCCTTTACTCTCAGGTCCTCGGAGGTGTGTTGATGATGTTTTACGATGTATAGGTGATGTAGCTTGTATATCCTACTGTTGGCCTGATGTGGCCGTTATGTATGTATAAACAGGTGATGAACTCTGGTGCTGACAGAACAACGGGTTCATTTAAGTTGTGGACATATATCAAGGCTTGTAAATGTTTATATAACATGTTTCCTTGCAGGATGAGGATCTGGATGTAATAATTCTCTTTTATCTATTTTCCACAAACGGTTTTAATTAACCTGTGTTTTCAGTAATATGTGGTTTATGGTGGTTTCGCACGTTTTTGCGTGGCATCTCGTTGTCTATGTGATAGCGAGATGTGGCGCCACAAGTTTTGGTATCAGAGATCTAGGTTCGCTGAGTCTACAGGGATCTAGGACTAGGTTTGTGTCTGTTCTTGTGAGTTTTCCAGATTTTCTTACAATAACCTTCTGCCCTCAGCGGAAGATAAATCTTAAAGATGTCTGGAAACCATGAAGAACATACTGTTGAGAGTAGCGATGCTGCATCAATTGATGGAGCAAGAGGGCAGGCACATGAAGATCGGGTGCCTGAGGTCCCCCAACTTGACCCAGCCATTCTTGAAAGCCCTATCTATCAACACCTTATGGGGTAGTTAATGGCTACGATGAATCACATGGTGGAAAGAGTGCCAGTGCCTCCGCTAAGAGCACATGCTCCCCATGGTGAATCTTCAGGTATTGGGAAGACCTTTGAGCGGCTTCGTCGAGTCAGAGCTTTGGATTACGCTGGAACGGCTGATCCGGCAGATGTAGATTTGTGGCTGACAGGTCTTGAGAAGGCCTTCTGGATCCTCAACATCCCCAAAGTAGATAAAGTCAAGCATGCTATCTACCTTCTGAAAGGTAGTGTTGGCCACTGGTGGGCCATCGAGGAGGAGAAGCGACCTGGTGAGGTGATCGATTGGGAGGTTTTCCAGTAAGAGTTTGTTAGCAGATACTTTCTGAAGACGTATCTAGACGAGAAGATCAACCAGTTCGAGCGTTTGCGCCAAGGATCGATGAGCATCACCGAGTATGAAGCCAAGTTCATGGACTTATTGAGGTTTTGTCCTCACATGGTGGCGATTGACGAGCAGATCAGACGATTTGAGAAGGGTCTGAGTGCAAAGTTGACGACACTTGCTGCTGGTTTGGAGAACTGGGAGCGGTTTGCCACGTTTGTGGAGTCTGTCCGAAGGATAGAATGGTCAGGTAGGGAGAAGAGAGAATCCATGACTAAGAAGAGGCATGCTCATTTTCAAGGGAAGAGGTTTGGTGGCTTTAAGAAGCCAAGGTTTTCAGCACCTTCTGGGTTAAGAGGTTCAACTGCACCGTCACAATGGTCCCCGAGTAAGGGAAGAGGATATGGTTCTTCGCCGTTGAAGGCACATAGTACAACTTTAGTGGCAGTGACAGGGTCATCTAGGCCACAACAGCAAGACCAGTCATGTCATCTTTGTGGTTAGATCGGGCAACATTGAGACCAATCATGTCATCTTTGTGGTCAGATCAGGCATTGGAGGTCAAACTTCCCAAGGAAAGATGTTGAAGTGACACAGCAGCCAAGGCAGAATCAACAAGGGTTAGATAGACAGCAGCCCAGTGGTAGCAGAGGGCGAGGACATGGTCAAGCATCGCAAGCGGGATCGTCTGCTCAAGGAAGCAGAGGACGTGGATGACAGCAAGCAACAACTTGATTCTATGCTATGATTCATCCGGAGGCGATAGTCAACCCGCGAGTAGTGGTAGGTCAGATGGAGTTATTTCATTCTGATTTGTCTTCATCTTGTTTTATATCTATTCTGGTTGACCCGGGTGCTACGCACTCTTTTGCAAGAACTATGCTTGAAAATTGTCTTTTACCTGTTAGAAAGATAGCATGTTGTTAGAAACCCCTCTTAATGTTTCCTCGATGCTTCGAGAGGAGTCTCCATCCTGTGTTCTATCTTTTTCAAGACACAGTATATAAGTGGATCTTATACCACTTGATATGCATGGATTCGATGTGATCCTTGGAATGGATACCTTAGAGAAGTATAAGGTTGTATTGGACTGTGGTTCCAAGTAGGCAGTGTTTGATGATGGTGGAGAGAAGTGGATCTTCCAAGGAGATATGAAGATTCTTATGACATGTTTGGTGTCAGCTATGATGGCAGATAAGATGTTGAGGCGAGGTTCTAAGGCGTTCTTAACTCACGTTGTGGATACCAGGGCAAAAAGTCATAGCCTTTTGGATGTGCATGTTGTCCTAGAGTTTGTGGATGTGTTTCCAGATGAGTTCCCTGGTGTTCCCCCACCTTGAGAGATTGATTTTGAGATCAATCTGGTGCCAGGAACACAGCCAGTTGCTCAGACACCGTACAAGATGGCTCCAGCTGAGATGGCAGAGTTGAAGAAGCAGTTACATGAGTTGTTGGATAAGGGTTTCATCAAACCGAGCACATCACCTTGGGGTGCTCCAGTCCTATTTGTAAATAAGAAGGATGGGTCGATGCGGCTATGTATAGATTACCGACAGTTGAACAAAGTCACGATCAAGAACAAGTACCTGTTGCCGAGGATAGATGATATTTTTGATCAGTTGCGTGGTGCTACAGGTGCTACAGTGTTCTCAAAGATAGATCTATGGTCTGGATATCATCAGTTGAGGATTAAGGATGAGGACATACCAAAGTCAGCGTTTAGGACAAGGTATGGTCACTTCAAGATTGTAGTTATGCCGTTTGGGCTAACCAATGCGCCTGCTGCTTTCATGGATCTGATAAACAGGGTGTTTCGTCCGTTTCTAGATCAGTTTGTTGTAGTTTTTACAGATGACATCTTGATCTACAGTCAGGACAGTCAAGAGCATGAACATCATCTTCGACAAGCTTTGACTCTTCTTCGCCAACATCAGTTTATGCCAAGTTTAGTAAGTGCAAGTTCTGGTTGAAAGAAGTGACTTTCTTGGTCATGTGATATTTGCAGAAGGAGTCAGAGTGGACCCTAAGAAGGTGGAGTCAGTTACAGATTGGGAGCAACCGAAGACGCCAATAGAAGTTCGTAGTTTTCTTGGTTTAGCATGATACTACCGGAGTTTTATAAGGAACTTCAGTGTAATCACGTTACCGTTAACAAAATTGACCAGGAAGGATGTACCTTTTGTTTGGAATGATCGTTGTCAGCAAGCTTTCCAAGGTTTGAAGGAGAAGCTGACTAGTGCTCCAGTATTGGTGCTGCCAGAGCCTGGGAAGGGCTATGTTGTTTTCTGCGATGCTTCTAAGAAAGACTTAGGATGCGTGCTGATGCAGGAAGATCATGTGGTTTCTTTTGCTTCGTGACAGCTTAAGAAACATGAGGAGAACTATCCGACACATGATTTGGAGTTGGAAGAGGTGGTTCATGCGTTGAAGATTTGGAGACACTATCTTTATGGGGAAGTGTGTCAGATCTTTACAGATCATAAGAACTTGAAGTACATCTTCTCGTAGAGTGAGCTGAACATGCGACAGTGTCACTGGATGGAGCTGATCAATTATTATGATTGTACCATTTAGTATCATCCTGGTAATGCGAACGTGGTAGCCGATGCGCTTAGTAGGAAGTCTTCTTCTCTTCCCACGAAGAAAGCACAGTTGAGTTCTTTGGTATGCCATAGATGGGATATGTTTGTCTCCTTGCGGAAAATGAATGTGCAGATGGAAGTTTCCTTACTGGTAGGACTGTTGGCATAGATACAAGTAAAGCCTATGGTGAGACAACATATCAAAGATGCACAACAGACAGATGCTTCAGTTCAGTTGATCAGATCAGAGTTCGGCAGTGAAAAGCGTGATGGGTTCCATGAGTCCGAGGATGGACTAGTTTGTTATCATGGTAGGATAGTGGTCCCCGATGTTGATGATCTGAGAAAGCTAGTGATCAAGGAAGCACACACATCGATGTATGCTATGCATCCAGGAGACACCAATATGTATCACAATCTGAAGGACTTGTATTGGTGGCCTGGCTTGAAGAGAGATGTAGTCGAGTTTGTGGCTAGGTGTGCGGTATGCCAGCAAGTTAAGGTTGAGCATTAGAAGCCGGCAGGTACGTTACAACCCATGTCGATACCGCAGTGGGAATGGGATCATATAACCATGGATTTCATGGTTGGTCTGCCAAGGACAATTAGGAATCATGATTCCATTTGGGTGATAGTGGACAGATTGACAAAGTCTGCCCATTTCATACCAGTAAAGACAATGTATACATCAGAGAATTTGCTGAGGTGTATGTAGATGAGATAGTACGTTTGCACGGCGTGCCCATAATGATAGTCTCTAACAGAGGACCCCAGTTCACAAGTCATTTATGGGAACAGTTGCACAAAGCATTGGGAACGCAGTTGAGGTTCAGCACCGCTTTCCACCCACAGACAGATGGGCAGTCTGAAAGGACTATTCAGACTTTGGAGGATCTTCTCTGAGCTTGTGTTTTATAGTTTCTAGGCGGTTGGGATGTGCATCTCAGCTTGATAGAGTTCTCCTACAACAATAGTTACCAACAGAGCATTGACATGGCTCCTTATGAGGCTCTATATGGAAGGAAGTGCAGATCTCCTTTATGTTGGTATGAGTTTGGAGAGTATCAGCTTTTGGGTCCTGACAGCAGACAACATAGAAGATCAGAGTGATACAACAACAGTTGAAAGCGGCATAGGATAGACAGAAGTCTTATGCAGACAATCGTCGACGACCTATAGAGTTTCAAGTGGGAGACAAGGTGTATCTTAAGGTCTTGCCATGGAAAGGCGTGCTAAGGTTTGGCCGGAAAGGTAAGTTGGCACCCAGGTATATGGGGCCATACCCGGTAATAGCACGTGTTGGCAAGGTTGCTTATAAGTTAGAATTGCCGCCAGAGTTGCACAGGTTACATCCGGTGTTCCATGTCAACATGCTAAAGAAAAGTCATCCAGACACAGGGACAGTAATACAGCCAGTTGAGGTTGAGCTTGATGAAGATGTGACCTACGAAGAAGGTCCAGTGATGATCCTTGACAGAAGAGTGAAGAAGTTGAAGAGGAATGACCTAGTTCTTGTGAAAGTTCTTTGGCATCATCATGGCGTTGAGGAAGCCATGTGGTAGCTTGAGGAAGAGATGAGGAGGAAGTATCCCTCACTTTTCTCTTCAGATTTTGGGGACGAAATTCCTTTGTAGAGGTTTATGGATTGTAAGGACCCTGACCTCTATTTTGGGCTTATCCTGTTTGCTTTGCCTAACCCTAGTGTTTAGTTGCTTGCTAGTCACCTCAAGTGGTGATTAGGGTTTGTTTGTGCTTTGTTGAGAGTTGGAGGTGCTACTTGCAAATAACCCAAGTTTTAGGGTTGATGAGCAAGTTTGTCACTTGAGAGATGTTTCTCTCTCTCCTTGCATCCTCTAGAGTGGAGAGGATGGGTTGGGCTCGTTGCTTGAGTAGCCTTGGTCTTTGTTGAGCCTTGTTTTGCCTTGTTTGGGCTTTGCCTTGCCTTGATGGGCTTTGTATCAAGCAAGGGAGTGTTTGGGTGCTTGTGTCAGCCATGGTTGTGTCGGCCATGACGATGTATCGGGCAAGAGAGTGTATCGCCCATGAGGTGTGTCGGCCTTTGACCATCCTTGACCTTTGGCTTCGTTTGTGTCACCACCCTTGTGGACACTTGATGCATGATGCTTGCATGTGGCAATTGCCTTGGACATGTGTATGGGGCGAGATAAGGAGGTGGCATTGCCCATGGACAAGTGTTCCTAGGTGGGCGACACCTTACCTTGTTTTCTCCTTCACCCTCTTCTATATATGCCTCTCCTTTCTCTTGCTTAGGATCCCTTTAGTTGGTGTTGCTTCCTTTCCTTCCTTGGTGGGCGACACATCTCGTTTGCAAGTTGATGGTCGATCCTCCTCCTTCTCCTTGGAGTCTTCTTCTTCCTCTAGTGGTGGTTGAGCCCTAGGGTGCCTTGTTCTTCTTCTTGTGGTGTCTGAAGGTGGTGCTTGAGCTTGGGAGCTTGGTGCTAGGAGCTTGGAGCTTACTTAAGGCAGGTTACATAACTTCTAACCCTAACTATACTACTTCATTTTCTTATTGCATGTTATGTTTCACCTTGATCGTCAATGTATCTTGTTGGATATGCTTCTTTTTAGATATGTTTCTTTCTCTAGTTGGTGTCTTTGATCTTGTGGATATATGTTCATGTTATAGATGTGTTCTTGACCTTGGTGGCCGAACCATATGTATAGAGTTTCTTGGGCAAAACTCCTTTCTCTCCATTTGGTCTTGAGAAGTGAGTTCGGCTCTAGTGGTATAGACAGCACTCCTCTCACTTGGTTTTTGAGAGGTGAGTCTATACTCTAGTTGCTTGGGCAACACTCTTCTCTCACCATGGATTTGAGAGGTGAGCCTTAGTTGGATGTTGACCTAGTAGAGGTTGGGAGCTTGGCCGATATGGAAATGATCTATCATGTTGCCCGAGATATGTGATGGAGGTTGTGCAAAACCCCTCTCTCTTGATTGTTGAGAGGTGAGCCAACTCTCTTGATCTATTAGGGTTTTGATGATGGTGATCTTAAGGTTAGTAAAGACCAAGCTGAGATGAACCTTTGTGCCTTGCACGATACACCTTTGTGGTGATGTTGCCCGACATCCCTCACCTTGGGTTTAGCTTTGGCCGATGTGGTCATGCTGAGTTTGGTTGGCTTTGTGCCCGATATGACCATCTTGATCTTGTTGGTGACCTTGGGCGATATGCCTTGACCAAGATGGCCCTTTCTCCTAATAGGTGTTATCCCCTTGGCCGATATGGTGCTTAGTTGTTATCTTTATAGGTGCCTTTATTTTGTGCCTTGGGAGACACAGGTTGGTAAGGTTGCTGCCTGATACCGTATTGAGTGGTGAAACCCTAGTGCTTGCCTTAGTGGTGGTCGATATGGTGTGCTTGATCTTGTTGGACGATATGCTTCCTTGGGGTTCCCTTGTATCATTTGGTGATGTGTACATGGTGGGCGTTATAGCGTTGGCTTGGGCGCCACGATCTTGGTCGTTGCAGTGGTGAGATGGTTGCCTGATACAACCCTAACCCTAGCTAGCCGATAGGGTCTTAGCCGACACAACTAGCTGCCCGATGCACACATAGTTCAGTTGCATGATACACCTCCTGACCCCAGATGCATGATGCATTCATGTTACCTTGGTTGCACGACATCCCATAGGCCTTATTGACCGATACACTCTTGTGTTTGAGTTGGCCGATAGATGTGGCTAAGTGCCTTGGCCGACAAGCCTTTAGTGAGGGTTGTTACCCTGCCTGATACCACCTGTGGTAAGGGGTGTGTTACCTGTCACACTTGTAGTGAGGGTAGCTGGTACCTTTAGTGAGGGTTATGCTTAACCTGGAAACCCTAGCTAGTGATGTGTTGTCTTGTAATCGCACCTATGTTGTTGATATTATATGGTTGATGGGTTGTGAATCAGTGCTATGCTTGATGCTTGAAGATGATGCTAGATCAGATAACAAGATACTTGTTTATGTTTATAAGATAAATGGCATTCGATAACCATAATGTAATTGATACATGTGTATGCCTCATATGATTATAATCATGACATGCACATCTGCAACCCTAATGATATAATAATCAGTAAGATCTATGTCTGGTGATTTTGAGTTATCTCTCTTGATGTGCATACTAACTATGCAGGTGTATCAGGTGAATTCATAGCCAGGTAAGAGCTATGAGGTATATGTGTTTGAATAACGTTGCATGATGATAATTCTTGTTGATGAGATAACATGCATCACCAGTATGATGAGATAGGTCTGAGGACCTGATGAGAGCTGAGTGCCTAGTGAGGTGTTATCCTCTTGATGATGAGATGAGGGATTGTTATCCCAGGTGATGATGTAAGATGATGATGCCTTGAGAGGCAGTGGCTTCCTGTGATGAGGGATTGAGATCCCAGGATAGTGTGATGGTGACAGTGATAATGTAATTTAATGCTATGTATGTTTTACAACTTGGTTGCCTCAACAATCCACTTAAAATATACTAATTAATTATAGTGGAACATATCTTGTAGTTTGCCCTAGCTATAGTTCTATCATCGTCAGTAGTTGGTGATGGTGAAACAGGTTCTCCTGCGGGTTAACCTGGAAGCGCATTTTGTTGAATATGTGTGGTTTCTCCTAGCCGAAAATGAGGAGGATTAGAGTGCAACTTTGGTTGTAGACTCCAGAGCGCGGTTTCAGGCCTGTGGCTCAATATGTTGGAGCATGGTGAACAGACCCATGGCTCAGGATGTGTGATAAGAGAGCATGAATGTGTTCATGGCTGAGAGCACGATGAACATGTTCGTGGCTCAGTTTCACTAGCGTCGATACCTGTACCAAGGTGGGCTAGGCAGAGGGTAGTCTGACCCTATGTTTGAGGCCACTTAAGCATGAGACTGCGATCCTACTTGTTTTTCACTCGTGCACTGACCACGAGGTGGTGAGATCGTGGAGTCTGGCTCTTCCATCGACCTTTTATGGCATCGGCTTGGGTTTCGCAATCGAAGGTTGGATTTGAGCGGTACGGCTCACTTCCTCAGGGCATAATAATACATAATCTAGTAGAATAGTATTTATTACTTAAGGCAAAACATGGAACAGTGATTGAGGTTTTGATTGTGTAGTTGATCTTGTTATACCTTGCAGTTACTTATACGTTCCTTATGTTGTGTGGTAACATCTTATAAATCTTATCTTGTCAATCATGTTCCATAAAGAAAATTAGGTTATATGCCTCCCATATATCTTGGTAAGTTTGATAATTCAGTAAGACTTGCGCAGTATGCTGCTCATATAATCTGCTTATATCAGTTATCTGGTTTACATGCTTTAGCCTTCTTTGGAGTTTTATAGTTTCGGTGGGGAGTTATGTTTCTCGTTAGGACTGGGTGTCTCACCCCGTTGGTTTACCACCTTTTTAGGTGATCACGTCAGACGTGGTGGTGGTCATGAGGTTGTGGTCGAGCAGCAAGAAGAAGAGCAGTAGAAGGCAAGAGATGGGCATGCTGCTATTTTGATGGTTTGGTAGTAGAGTCCTAGAGTCATCCATGTACTCTCATGTCCTCAGAGGTGTTTTGACGATGTTTTATGATGTATAGCTGATGCAGATTGTATATCCTACTGCTGGCCTGATGTGGCCGTTAAGTATGTATAAACAGGTGATGAACTCTGGTGCTGACAGAATAGCTGATTCCTTTAAGTTGTGGACATATATCAAGGCTTGTAAATGTTTATATAACATGTTTCCTTGCAGGATGAGGATCTGGATGTAATAGTTTTCTTTTATCTATTTTCTGCAAACGGTTTTAATTAACCCGTGTTTTTGGTAATATGTGGTTTATGGTGCTTTCGCACATTTTCGCGTGGCATCTCGTTGTTTGTGTGATAGAGGGATGTGGCGCCACAAGTGTGATCTGACTAAACTATCTAAAATTGCCCAATCATGATATTTATAACAGTATAGTTAACATCAAGTTTAGGTATTGATGTAATGCTTAGATAAAAGTTTACTGACTTGGATGTGTTCATACTGATGCTAATTAGTTTCCTTAACTCGACGTATATAAAGATGACACTGATTAGTAATCTCTAAAAGAGTTTTGAAAACATGAATCAATCGTAGTATTCTTGATGGTAAATAAATACTAATTAACTATTTTGGTATTATCTGATTCTATTTTATTTGCATCTTTTTAATTGATCGTTGATGGATATTGTCAATTACTTAGAGATGAACTCTTGGAGCGCAATGATGCAAGATTTTTTTATCTTCGATACTTGTATTACACATATAGTATTGCAAAAAAATAGAGAGTTTCTGCGAATGTGTTTGTTTAGCCATTGTGAGGAGATCAAAAGAGCTTCAATACTTTTGGTTCCAATTATATCTTCCCATCATTGGCATTTAGTTGTTGTACAGATGAAGGAAATGTGTATGGTTCATTATGATAGTCTAAGGCCGCGTAGGAGAAAAGCATCCAACCAACATGCTAAAGATGCTCTAGAAGTGGTGGGTTGTTTGTTTTATTATTTGATTCTTGTTTATATTGGAATTACAAGTTGCCATGACCTTAATTAGTTTGCATTGTTTATAACACACATTAATTTTTACTTCACACTGCTATGTATTGAAGAAGACATTACCTTTTGTATTGGGAGAATTTGACAAAAAAAAGTGGAGGATTGAAATAGATAAAACTGCTCCCCAACAAGTTCCAGTGAGCAACGATTGTGGTGTGTATGTTATGAGATGGATGAGTGCACTACAAAGACACAACCCATTAAAGATATGTGTGGTGAAGATTTTCATTTTCTGAGGGGTCATATTGCTTATTGCTTGTTGGAATCATCACGCTATACAATTAAAGATCGTTTATAGGTCATCCTTTGTCTTTTTTTGACACACTGTTGACTACTGAACCAATTTGTATTAGATGTAGCTATCTGTATATAAACAGAAAAATGTGCCTAGATGTATATCTTATTGCTTGTGTTTTTTTCATTGGATCTTAAAAGTGTATACAGAAAAGGAATGTACATTCTTGACTCTCTATCTGTGTTTGTTCCCTGTGTAAAAACAAAGAAATGTGATTCTTGGAATATCAAATATGTTGATCATGCTCAACTTTGTGTTGGGAGCATGTTTGAATGCACCAGATACTTGAACAGTATTTTTCTTAGAACTATATAATCAAGTAGTTTCCTTCTCCATTAAATATATGCAAAGGGATGTGTATATTTCATTTCTGTATGTGCATCTTACATGTTGTCATGTTGACCTTCTGGTGCATGGGTAACAGGAGGTGGTACTCAGCTAATATATGGTTGTGCATTACATGCACCTTCATCTATTTCATACGGCTTTGTATAGCACAAAGTTTGATCCTAAAAAATAATTTGCAGAATGGTATGTTCTGGATAAGGACCATGTGTACATTCTTGTACACATGTGCACAGTCTTATAGGACCATGTGTACAGTCTTGTAGGACCATGTGTATAGTCTTGTACATATGTGTATAGTCTTGCAAGACAATGTGTATAGTGTTGTACACCTATGTGTACACTCATGTGACACATGTGTACAATCTTATAAAACCATGTGTCCAGTCATGTAGGACCATGTGTACAGTCTTGTACGTATGTGTAAAGTCTTGTGACACATGTGTACAGTCTTGTACACATGTGTACAGTCTTGTGACACATGTGTACAATCTTGTACACATGTGTATAATATTGTAGGACAATGTGTACAGTCGTGTACACATGTTTATGGTCTTGCCGGACCATGTGTACAGTCTTGTAGACATATGTACAACATTGTAGGACCATGTGTACAATCTTGTGACACGTGTGTACAGTCTTGTAGGACCATGTGTGTAGTCTTGTACACATGTGTACAGTCTTGTAGGACCATGTGTACAGTCTTGTACATATGTGTACAGTCTTGTACACATGTCTACATTCTTGTACACATGTGTACAGTCTTGTAGGACCATGTGTATAGTCTTGTAATACCATGTGTACAGTCTTGGACACATGTGTACAGTCTTGTAATACCATGTGTACAGTCTTATAATACCATGTGTACAATCTTATACACATGTGTACAATCTTGTAATACCATGTGTACTGTCTTGTACGCAAGTGTACAGTCTTATACACATGTGTACAAGATTGTAGGGCCATGTGTACAGTCTTGTACACATGTGCACATTCTTGTAGGACCATGTGTAAAGTCTTGTACATATGTGTACAGTCTTGTAATACCATTTGTAATGTCTTGTACACGTGTACAGTCTTATACACATGTGTATAAGATTGTAGAGCCATGTGTACAGTCTTGTACACATGTATACAATCTTGTAGGACCATGTGTATAGTCTTGTACATATGTGTACAGTCTTGTAATACCATGGGTACAGTCTTGGACACATGTGTACAGTCTTGTAATACCATGTATACAGTCTTGTAATACCATGTGTACAGTCTTGCACACATGTGTACAGTCTTATAATACCATGTGTATTGTCTTGTACGCAAGTGTATAGTCTTGTACGCAAGCGTACAGTCTTATACACATGTGTACAAGATTGTAGGGCCATGTGTACAGTCTTGTACACATGTGCACATTCTTGTAGGACCATGTGTATAGTCTTGTACATATGTGTACAGTCTTGTAATACCATTTGTAATGTCTTGTACACATATGTACAGTCTTGTACACATGTGTACAAGATTGTAGGGCCATGTGTACAGCCTTGTACACATGTATATAGTCTTGTAGGACCATGTGTACAGTCTTGTACATATGTGTACAATCTTGTAATACCATGTGTACTGTCCTATACACATGTGTACAGTCTTATACACATGTGTATGAGATTGTAGGGCCATGTGTACAATCTTCACACATGTGTATAGTCTTGTAGGACCATGTGTACAATCTTGTACATATGTGTACAAGATTGTAGGGCCATGTGTACAGTCTTGTACACATGTGTACATTCTTGTAGGACCATGTGTACAGTCTTGTACATATGTGTACAATCTTGTAATACCATGTGTACTGTCTTGTTCACATGTGTATAGTCTTGTACACATGTGTACAAGATTGTAGGGCCATGTGTACAGTCTTGTACACATGTTTACAGTCTTGTAGGACCACTTGTACAATATTGTACATATATGTACAGTCTTGTACACATGTGTATAGTTTTGTATGCATGTGTACTGTGTTGTAAAACAATATGTACAGTCTTGTGACACATGTATACAGTCTTGTGACACATGTGTACATTCTTGTAATACCATGTGTACATTCTTGTACACATGTGTACAATCTTGTAGGACCATGTGTATAGTCTTGTACACATGTGTACAAGACTGTACGGCCATGTGTATAGTCTTATACACATGTGTACAGTCTTGTAGTACCATGTGTATAGTCTTGTACACATGTGTACAAGATTGTAGGTCCATGTGTACAAGATTGTAGGGCCATGTATGCAGTCTTGTAATACCATGTGTATAGTCTTGTAGGTCCATATGTACAAGATTGTGGGGCCATGTGTACACATATACAAGATTGTAGGGCCATGTGTACAAGACTACACACATGTGTACAAGACTGTAGGGCCACATGTACAATCTTGTACACATGTGTACAAGATTGTAGGGCCATCTGTACAGTCTGGTACACATGTGTATAGTCTTGTACACATGTGTACAAGATTGTAGGGCCATCTGTACAATCTTGTACACATGTGTACTGTCTTGTACACATGTGTAGAGTTTTGTATGCATGTGTACAATCTTGTAAAACCATATGTACAGCCTTGTGACATGTGTGTACAATCTTGTGGCACATGTGTACAATCTTGTAATACCATGTGTACAGTCTTGTAGGACCATGTGTACAGTCTTGTACACATGTGTACAAGATTGTAAGGCATGTTTACAGTCCTGTGACACATGTGTACAATCTTGTAGGACCATGTGTATAGTCTTGTACACATGTGTACAGTCTTGTAGGACCATGTCTACAGTCTTGTACATATGTGTATAGTCTTGCAGGAGCATGTGTGAAGTCTTGTACACACGTTTATAGTTTTGTAGGACCATGTGTATAGTGTTGTGACACATGTGTACAGTCTTGTAGGACCATGTGTATAGTCTTGTACACACATGTACAATCTTGTACACATGGTCCTATAAGACTATAGTAGCATGTGTACAGTCTTGTAATACTATTTGTACAGTATTGTACACATGTGTACAATCTTGTAATACCATGTGTACAGTCTTGTACACATGTGTACAAGATTGTAGGACCATGTGTAGAGTCTTGTACACATGTGTACAATCTTGTCGGACCATGTGTACACTCTTATACATATGTGTACAGTCTTGTAGGACCATGTCTACAATCTTTTACATATGTGTATAGTCTTGCAGCAGCATGTGTACAGTCTTGTGATACATGTGTACAATCTTGTTATACTACGTGTACTGTCTTGTACATATGTGTAGAGTCTTGTACATATATGTGTACAGTCTTGTGACACATGTACAGTCTTGTAATACTATGTGTATTGTCTTGTACACATGTGTACAGTCTTATAGGACCATGTGTACAGTCTTTTGACACATGTATACATTCTTGTAGGACCATGTATACAATCTTGTACACATGTGTACAGTCTTGTAGGACCATGTGTACAGTCTTTTGACACATGTGTACATTTTTGTAGGACCATGTGTACAGTCTTGTACACATGTGTACAGTCTTGTAGGACCATGTGTACAGTCTTGTAGGACCATGTGCACAGTCTTGTACATATGTGTACAGTCTTGTAAGACCATGTGTACAATCTTGTTGTACCGTGTGTACAAGACTTGTACATATGTGTACAGTCTTGTAAAACCATGTGTACAGTCTTGTACACATGTGTACAGTCTTGTAGTACCATGCGTACAAGACTTGTACACATGTGTACAAGATTGTAGGGCCATGTATACATTCTTGTACACATTTGTATAGTCTGGTAGGACCATGTGTACAATCTTGTACATATGTGTACAGTCTTGTACATAAGTGTACAGTCTTGTAGGACCATGTGTACAATCTCATACACATGTGTACATCCTTGTAATACCATGTGTACTGTCTTGTACATATGTGTACAAGATTGTAGGGCAATGTGTACAGTCTTTTAATACCATGTGTATAGTCTTGTAGTACCATGTGTACAGCCTTGTACACATGTGTACAAGATTGTAGGGCCATGTGTATAGTCTTGTACACATGTGTACAGTCTTATAAGACCATATGTGTAGTCTTGTAGGACCATGTATATAGTCTTGTACATATGTGTATAGTCTTGTAGGAGCATGTGTACAGTCTTGTGACACATGTGTACAGTCTTGTAATACTGTGTATTGTCTTGTATAATGTACTGTCTTATATACATGTGTATAGTCTTGTAGGATCATGTGTACAATTTTGTGACAATGTCTACAGTATTATATACATGTGTACAGTCTTGTAATATCGTGTGTACAGTCTTGTATACATGTGTATAGTCTTGTAGTACCATGTGTACAATCTTGTACACATATGTACAAGATTGTAGGGCCATGTGTACAGTCTTGTAGGACCATGTCTATAGTCTTGTACATATGTGTATAGTCTTGCAGGAGCATGTGTGTAGTCTTGTGACACATGTGTCCAGTCTTGTAATACTATGTGTACTTTCTTGTACACATGTGTATAGTCTTGTAGAACCATTTGTACAGTCTTGTGACAACGGGTACAATCTTGTAATACCATGTGTACAATCTTGTACACATGTACAGTATTGTAATACCATATGTACTGTCTTGTACACATGTGTACAAGATTGTAGGGCCATGTGTACAATCTTGTACACATGGTCCTATAAGACTGTTGTACCATGTGTACAGTCTTGTAATACTATGTGTACAGTCTTGTAGTACCATGTGTACAATTTTGTATGCATGTGTACAGTCTTGTAAAACCATTTGTATAGTCTTGTAACACGTGTGTATAGTCTTGTGACACATGTGTACAGTCTTGTAACACCATGTGTAAAGTTTTGTACCCATGTGTACATTCTTGTAGGACCATGTGTACAATCTTTTACACATGTGTACATTCTTTGTAAAACCATATGTACAGTCTTATGACACGTGTGTACAGTCTTATGACACATGTGCATAGTCTTGTACACATGTGTACAGTCTTGTAGGACCACGTGTACAGTCTTATACACATGTGTACAAGATTGTAGGGCCATGTGTGTAGTCTTGCACACATGTGTACATTCGACCATGTGTACAATCTTGTACACATGTGTACAGTCTTATAGGACCATGTCTGTACATATGTGTATAGTCTTGTAGGAGCATGTGTACAATCTTGTACACACATGTATAGTCTTGTAGGACCATGTGTACAGTCTTGTAGGACCATGTGTACTGTCTTATACACGTGGTCCTACAAGACTGTAGTATCATGTGTACAATCTTGTAATACATGTGTACAGTCTTGTAGTACCATGTGTACAGTCTTGTACACATGTGTATAGTCTTGTAGGACCATGTGTATAGACTTGTACACATGTGTACAGTCTTGTAGGACCATGTCTATAGTCTTTTACATATGTGTATAGTCTTGCAGGAGCATGTGTATAGTCTTGTACACATATGTATACAGTCTTGTAACACATGTGTACAATCTTGTAATACTATGTATACTATCTTGTAATACTACATGTACTATCTTGTGATACCATGTGTACAGTCTTGTGACACATGTGTATAGTCTTGTAGGACCATGTGTACAGTCTTCTAATACCATGTGTACAGTATTGTACACATGTGTACAATCTTGTAATACCATGTGTACTATTTTGTACAGATGTGTACAAGATTGTAGGGCCGTGTGTATAGTCTTGTACACATGGTCCTACAAGACTGTAGTACCATGTGTACAGTCTTGAATACCATATGTATAGTCTTGTAGGACCATGTGTACAGTCTTGTACACATGTGTAAAAGATTGTAGGGCCATGTGTACAGTCTTGTAGGACCATGTGTACCTTGTACACATGTGTACAGTTTTGTAGGACCATGTCTACAGTCTTGTACATATGTGTATAGTCTTGTAGGAGTCTGTGTACAGTCTTGTACACACATGTGTACAGTCTTATGAAACATGTACAATCTTGTAGGACCATGTGTACAGTCTTGTACACATGTGTACAATCTTGTAGGACCATATGTACAGTCTTACACAGATGTGTACAATCTTGTAATACCATGTGTACAGTCTTATACACATATGTACATTCTTGTAGTACCATGTGTACAAGACTTGTACACATGTGTACAAGATTGTAGGGCCATGTGTACAGTCATCTGCACATGTGTACAGTTTTGTAGGACCATGTGTACAGTCTTGTACATATGTGTATAGTCTTGTAAGACCATGTGTTCAGTCTTGTACACATGTGTATAGTCTTGTGGCACATGTGTACAGTCTTGTACACGTGTAAAATCTTGAAGTACCATGTGTACAGTCTTGTACACATGTGTACAAGATTGTAGGGCCATGTGTACAGTCTCATAGGACCATGTGTACAGTCTTGTACACATGTGTATAGTCTTGCAAGACCATGCGTACTGTCTTGTGACACATGTGTGCGGTCTTGTAATACCATGTGTACAGTCTTGTACACATGTGTATAGTCTTGTGACACATGTGTACAGTCTTGTAATACCATGTATACTATCTTGTACACATGTGTACAGTCTTGTGACACGTGTACAGTCTTGTACACATGAGTACAGTCTTGTAACACATGTGTATTGTAACGACCCCGCCTCCCGATAACCCCCAATTAAGGGAGACCGAAAGGTCAGAGCCGTTATCCAATAACCCGGATCAAAGGTTCGATAAATAATCAGTAATTATTATAAAATTCTACTAACTAAACTAAAAACTGGTATAAAATAAAACTTTGCTTACCTTTTAAAAATTGGGATTTTCTAAACTTCTAACCATGAAGGTACTGATCTAACTAATCCTCCCGTGCACATTAATACTCATTTAATTCCACATATGCCACTTTACTATTTGTTCTTTTCATTGTACCTAAAACGCTGACAAACAAAACGTCGGTCAGCAAGAAGCCGGTATGTGGAAGAAACAATAATCGTGCAACTATAGTAACAAAGTAATCAACCAATTATCATTTAACAACCAAGATTACGTTTTAAACCATACTACTCAATCCTTTCCTATCCCCTATCTCTGTGCTATCCCTGCAGTGGACTGAGATACTACCTCGCTCTAGGTAGATCCTTATTATACCCCGCATGATCCTACCTAACAGGTAGATCAATATCTAGGGTTGAGTCACATGGCACTACCCATAGGTAGTCCAATCTCTGACTCCAAGTGACTTGATGGTCCTACCCCATTGGTAGCCATGTACTAAGTCATTCAATGACCTGATGGGCCTACCCCATTGGTAGCCATGTACTAGGTCAACCCATTAAGCTACAAAGGGGACTAGGATCTGAGCTAGTAGGCACATCTCTTATGTGATAGTCATACTCACATTATAATTTGCATGAATTAAATTATCCAACAATTAATTCAAGCCATGATGTAAACATTGATAAAATCCTCGGAAAACTAATGTGGGATAATCATAAGCGTAACCACATACCTGTCAAGTTGATGTGAGACAGAAATATTCCAATCAACCAATAGGCAATCAAGCATTCAATAAGATCCTGAAACAATTATACAATTTCCTTTTATTACTCATGTCATTAAGATCTATCAAATCTAGCTCGCTTCCTAGGGTTTCTAGTCCACTTTTAGGGTTTCCATTGCAGTTAGGGTTTCCCTTCATCTTTTACTATTTCAAACCCTAATTTAACGCAATTAATCACCAACCCTAATTATTTCAAAATCTAATCCTCAGTTTCAGATTAAAGGCACATTTAACCATTAAATAAGTCCATTACGCCTCTTTTACATTAAAGATACCATTTTAATCCTTTTAATCCATGGCAAGATCATTATACACATTTATCATCAATTCATAGTTCATCATGGTCCAATTCACATCTGAACTTGATTTTCCATTAATTCCACCTTTTATTCATGAGAAAACCCTAATTACTACATTTAGGGTATTTATCCACAAATTAGGAACTTTAATGCTCGAAATATCTTATAACCATGAAAACTCAGTTCTATACATGAAATCAAATAATTAAAGCCATTATCAGTCCTAATTACCAACATTAGGGTTTCAAGGCCCATTAAAGCCTATTTATGCACATGAAACTCTAAATTAAACTAACTACGTGCAAAGCTCATCCTTTTTATTCCTAATGTTCTCTTTTATCATTATCAGTTTAATACCAACTCTAATCATCCATTAAACCCTTATAAATATATTATTCATATCAAAATAGGGTTCTTTAAACATTAATACATTAAAGTTGACATCTTCCATTACTTTTCAAATTGCAAGAAGAATCAAGCTTCAATTATATTTTTAGTGGACCCCCCTCGATTTTCTAAGCAACTTTCATATTTTATGCGTGCTAATCCGAGCTACAAATAATTAACTATGAATTTTGCAAAGTTCACTTACTTTGGACCAACCAGAAGTCGCCACGTCGTTCGATTCTCATGCAATGCGATCAATTTTGGAAACATTTCGAAAGGTCTCTTTTGCCCCTGGTTAAGTCACTTCAGCCCGTGGAGGGCAAAATGGTCCAACGGTTGTCATCTTCCTCCTCGGTTAAGCAACAACAGCGGCTGCCTAGGGCAGGCCTTGGCGCGACTCTCCCGCCTAGGTCTGGGCTCGAACTCCATCGGGAACGTTCTCTTTGCCTCCACCTTGCTCGGGCGCACACAACCGTCCCTCAAACCATGGCCAAGATGGCCGGTTTCTCCCTCATTGGCCATGCCTATTGCAGCCACCCCTGCATCCTTGTGGCTGCCGATATGCGTGCTCCAGGGCCTAGCTTCGATGGCCAAGTTGCTTCGGCAATGTGGCACATCAAGCCACCATATTGACCTTGCCTTGGCTCCTTCTACCTCCATCCTTACGCTGCCACCCAGGGCTAGGGTTTAAGAACGAAAATGAGACAGAATAGTGGAGGACTACATGTGGGATCTTCTGGATTCGGTCCAGGCTCGTATCCCTCATATATGGGAGAGTATGAAGCCCTAAGGCGTGCCTCATGAGGACTCAAGTCCTAAACTCGAAAGGAAACATACTTTCCTTGGTTGTGAAGCAACCATCTCTCTCTCTTCATTATCTCCTATTTCCTTGATATTCCTTATTTCATGGATATTTAAGAATTTGAAATTTCTCTCCCTTATTCTCTTCATTCTTGTCTTTTAATTCATTGGCCTCGAAATTATATCCTCCCCAAGTAGGAAATACTCCTTTTTAATAAAACCACATAATTCCATTAACTATGTATTCCCATTATCCTTTTATTTTGCAAGTTTGGTATTTTCTCTTTCTTTCTTCTTTATTGGGACTCCTTGGATCCCAAAAAAACTCTATTATTTTGAAATCCTTTTTATTGGATACTCATTATCCTTCTAGATGCATCTAGATGCATTATTTCACATTATCTTGTTTATTTCTCATTAAAATATCTCTTTTTGAGGTTTTCTCTTTATTTCTCTTTTATTTTCCTCATTGGTATTCCTTTCAACATTAGGAATCCTTGGGATATGAAATTTCACCAAGGATTACTCAATTATACCTCTTTTCACTTATTTTCCACATTTCATCAATATTTTCAATTTCTTTCTTAATAAAGAAATACTTAATTGATCTTTTGTTTTCTTATTGCACTCTTTATGCAACTTTGGACTCCTGGAACCCAAGAGGCACAAAATCCCTCTTTGGATTTGCCTTCTAGAGGTTTCCACATTTTTCTTTTCTCCAATATTCAATTATTCATTCACTAATTGAATTTTCTCGTTATTTGGGCCCAATAGCCAACAAAGCCCACAACACAAACATCAAGGCCATTGTAAAAAAAATCCATTTATTCGAACCAAATTATATCATTATTTTTTCAAATATCCTTAATATGAGAAATTACATTTCTCACCAAATAAACCCAAAAATTGGGGTTGTAACATCCTTCCCCTCTTATAAGAATTTTGCCCTCAAAATTCCATCAAACAAGCAAACAAACAGGATAAACCTTTCATATGTCCATCATGGCTCCCATGTGGCTTCACTCTTTCCATGGTGCTTCCCAAGAACCTTCATCATCTCATATTCTTCCATCTGAGCTCTTTCTCACCTTGGTATATCATACCCTCATAGGTGACTCAGGACATTTCAGCCTCTCAAAAGCTGAATAGGTTCATGGCTCAACACATGGCTTGGGTACCTCACATAGTTCTCTAGATAAGACTCATGGAACACATCACTTTATCCTGAGGGCAAGGCTTAAACACAACTATCTTCACCAATCTATCTGAATGAACCCATATATCGGGGACTCAACTTTCTCAGCTGTAGCTTAGAGGGGTCGGATTTTCACATCATATATTCTCCCATAGTGAACTGTATGTCAGTCTGTTTTGCATCAGCTCGCGACTCATGTCACCACTGGGCTCTCTCTCAGCCATTGCACGATCAAAGAGACTTCATCTTCACACACTGTGGTTCTTTTCTGACCTTCACGAGGCCTCCTTCACCAAGATCATCTCAATGAAGTGGTGACCGACACAACCTCCTTCTAGAACTTCTTTCATCCCGATAAATGCTATGGTGGTTAACATCACATCTTAAGAACTGTCTCTTTATATCACCCTGGGCAAACTCACTTGCTCACCTCAGACTCTCTAATCCGGATCATACTAACCATTAGTTAGGGGTGATAAATGGTACTAGCATCGAGTTATGCATGTTTCTACTTCCACCTCATGGAAGTGAACCTTTAGGTCATACTCAAGAACTTTTGAATGTGTGGTTGAACCATCTCTCTCACATGTAGTTCAACTGAATCTGTCCCTTGACAACACTCCTTTCCTTCTCGTGTCATCCAAGTAGGGCGATCTACCATAACCCATATTGCATCTTGACCTTCTTGGTCAAAGGGAGACTTACCACAACATCCATAGTGGATGAACTCCATTCCCTCTCAGGGATTCTTTAACCTCTAAGTCAAAGCACTGGGTTATTGGTGTTCATCCTTCACCCTTGGCTTGCATGGCCACATGTTACATGCAACTTCACATCAAGCAACCAAAGTGCTACTATCACTTACTATCTTTGTAGTATCACAGTGTTTGGTGATCTTAAAACCATGACCTCTGGTATGTCATGATTCCTCGAGATCGATACCTCGGAAACCCTAAACCACTCTCATTAGGGTTTCATCATTTTCCTTTCCAAAGAAGTACATATGTGGTTCTACAACCATCCTTTCATTATATCACAGACCAGACTGGCTAACCAAACAATCATTTACTTGATTAACCGCTATTGATACATCTGGGTGTTAGCCAAACTTATCTCTTTTTCTCAACTTAAGGTTAGCCTAGCAACCTCAACTTCTTCTAGCTTCTAGCTAAACTAGGCAGCAATTTCTCAACCAGAGCATTCATTATCACTTCACATCCGTAGGTATTAGGTAATGTTAAAGACATACACCTCCATGTATTCTACTTATCATCTCATCTCTAAGTTTGTCTTCATCAAGAAACTCTGAGCTCCTCTTCATGGTGATCAAACTCAACCTTGCATATCTTGCAAATTCCAGATAGCTCATGGTATCACATCCTCACAATATGATCTCCTTAATACTCTTAGTGTTTGTAAACCATCCATGTATCATTCACTCCACCAAGGTATGTTATCATCTTTGTCCTCATACCTTGTAGAAACGTTCCAACCTGCATTATCTTTTATCCTTGGTGTATGGCATGCATACTGTCCCATCTCTCCCTCTCATAACAAGAGGAAATAAGCATTTAGCGGCCGTCCAAACACAAAGTTCTTCCTGTTCTAAGAGTAGAGATGATACACCCCACATCGCCATTTCACCTTCAATTCTAAGTTGAAACATGAAACTTATGTCTCTACATCACAAACATCATGATATCAAAGTTACTTCCATAGAAAATGGGTCTCGAACCTACTGGGTTATCACACAATCCTTAGTCATCTCCTCTAGGTTTATAGGGTGCCGACACTTTTGGGGTTATCCCTCTTCCCTTATGCATCCAGAGAGTGCCTTACTCATCTGCCCCTTGGGTCCCATGAGTTCATGAAGGTGATCAATCTCCTAACCCATGGCCCTCAGACAATGATAGATGTTACCTCCCAACCCTATGGTCATGTGCAACTAGGGAATTAGGCAACTCCTTCTTCCATCAGTCTTATCCCTATCTGACCCTAGGACAGACTTAGGATTCTATTATAGTACATGTCCAACTTAGAACCTTACCCAAGCCTTCATCATCTCCCTCTGCATTCATGGGCTATCTTTCATCCTTTCATAAGGGTCATGGCGACCAGCCTACCTTGGTCAGGCCCCATACCGGTTACCTCCACGGTAACACATCCACATGCACTTAGAGATGGTTAACTATGGGTCTACAAGTTCATTCTCTTACCATGTACTCTTCACTTAGCTTCTCTAGATCCTATGAAACCTCTTTAGGTTACCTCAAAACCAACAAAACTGATATACGCCCTATAAAAGGGTCCTTCTCCCAAGATGGGAGGAAACTACAACTCTTGACAACAAGGTCACAACCGTCCTTAGGGTTTGCATTCACATGAGTATGCTTAACCCTAGCAGGCTATTAAGGCACAAGAAGACTACCTATTAAACCATGCTAGGTCATACTTGTTCTCTTTCCTCAACATTAGATCAACTTAGTCGTGAGGGGTTCATCAAACATACCCTTAACTTAAGGGGTTTCCTTTACCTCTACGCATGAGGAGTACCATGCTCGAAACTATAGAGACTCAAATCTCATCATGAGCATTGGGTACACTGCTTCCCCTCTTAGGCCTAGGAACCCTAGGTTCACCCTTTGGGTGTCCAACTGCATGCTCAAACTCTTAACCACAAATCAAGCATGTATAAGGCATGACATGCACTCCCTGTCATCCTTCAACTCGAGCAACACATCAGGGTCGAGTCCCCCTCAAGTACAACCGATAAGGTACAAGGCCTCACAACCTGTTACCAAACCTCTCCAGGTCTAAGGAACTCTTCTTCCTGTCTCAGAAGGTAAACACCTATACCACAGGTCATAGGTACTCGAAGCATCATCCTCTCTCTAGGGTTTGGTTCCTCTAAAGGTAACCAAGATATCATCAGCCTCCAGGGGTCAAGCATAAGGCAACCACTATCACCCACTTAGGTCACATCATTCTCAACTCCCCTATGTTCCTCATATCTCGGGGTTTTAGGCTTCCAACCTCCTTGTTGGGGTCTTGCTTTCTCTCTCTATAGCTAACTTCACATCCAGCCTTACTACTAGAGGTCCTCCCTCAATGAAGGATCAAGCTCACAGGCATACCTCTACGTGGGTGAAGCCTATGCTCAAACTTATGTTTGCTCATGATTATCCATAGCTCTTCATGCTTATCTCATAAGCCATCCATCCTGATCCCTTATCCAGGGTTTCATCCTACCGTCAACACTACTGATGTACTCTAGGTGCAAGCTATATCCTACTTGCAACAACCCATATGGTTTCTATATGTTCTTCTCTAACCTCCTCCATGAAGGAGCTATCCTTCACTCAAACATGCATGACTCTCTCCAGGGTTGGGTTGCCAAAGATACTAGGCCATCTAACCTCTCATGGCTCATATGACATCCAAGGCATGTCTATCCAAACACCCAGTCAACAATGACCTCTAACTCAACATGTCATCTCTCTCTCTAACCTCCACTTAGGGTTAGGGTTAACATCATCCTCAGAGGAAGTTCTAGGTATCTACTTTTAATGGAGGTCTCTACCTCCAAGGCTAACTCTCTCTACTCATCCTCCTACCAAGGAGGTCTATCCTCATGTCTCTCTTGAGGGTAATGACAACTCGTGTCATACGACCTAAGCATGCATCTATTCCTTTGCGCTTACTCTATTAAGCTTATGTCCATGACGTCTTATTTACATCCTTTTTATTAATTTGGTGGAGGATTCCTTAATCCTTATCAACCTTACCCATACCTCAAGAGGGTGAGGAAAAGAGATAAAACCCTAATCCTTAAGGTCCATAACAGAATTTGAGTTGAGAAGGGATGAATAAGATGTGAGAGTCCTAAAGGTATCTTATTTTGAATCATACCCTAAGACTTTGGACAGGCAGTCACACGGATCCGGGAGTCCTCATATTCTGACTAGCGGTGCGGAGGAAAATATTGACAGCCCCCGGTTGTGATCCTTTTCTAGACACCTCTGTCTTTCAGATAATCCTCTAATAACTCCCTTAGGTTCTACATAATTTGTAAAATTTAATAATTATTAAAGATTTATTGGGGAACCTTCACTCTGATACCAATTGTAATGACCCCGCCTCTCGGTAACCCCCAATTAAGGGAGACTGAAAGGTCAGAGTCGTTATCCAATAACCCAGATCAAAGGTTCGACAAATAATCAATAATAATTATAAAATTCTACTAACTAAACTGAAACTGGTATAAAATAAAACTTTGCTTACCTTTTAAAAACTGGGATTTCTAAACTTCTAACCATGAAGGTATTGATCTAACCAATCCTCCCATGCACGTTAATTCTCATTTAATTCAACATATGCCACTTTACTGTTTGTTCTTTTCATTGTACCTAAAACGCCGACAAACAAAATGTCGGTCAGCAAGAAGCTGGTATGTGGGAGAAACAATAATCGTGCAATTATAGTAACAAAGTAATCAACCAATTATCATTTAACAACCAAGATTACGTTTTAAACCATACTACTTAATCCTTTCCTATCCCCTATCTCTGTGCTATCCCTGCAGTGGACTGAGATACTACCTCTCTCTAGGTAGATCCTTATTAAACCCCGCATGATCCTACCTAACAGGTAGATCAATATCTAGGGTTGAGTCACATGGCACTACCCATAGGTAGTCCAATCTCTGACTCCAAGTGACTTGATGGTCCTACCCCATTGGTAGCCATGTACTAAGTCATTCGATGACCTGATGGGCCTACCCCATTGGTAGCCATGTACTAGGTCAACCCATTAAGCTACAGAGGGGACTAGGATCTGAGCTAGTAGGCACATCTCTTATGTGATAGTCATACTCACATTATTATTTGCATGAATTAAATTCATCCAACAATTAATTCAAGCCACGATGTAAACATCGATAAAATCCTCAGAAAACTAATGCGGGATAATCATAAGCATAACCACATACCTGTCAAGTTGATGTGAGACAGAAATATTCCAATCAACCAATAGGCAATCAAGCATTCAATAAGATCCTGAAACAATTATACAATTTCCTTTTATTACTCATGTCATTAAGATCTATCAAATCTAGCTCGCTTCCTAGGGTTTCTAGTCCACTTTTAGGGTTTCCATTGCAGTTAGGGTTTCCCTTCATCTTTTACTATTTCAAACCCTAATTTAATGCAATTAATCACCAACCCTAATTATTTCAACATATAATCCTCAGTTTCAGATTAAAGGCACATTTAACCATTAAATAAGTCCATTAAGCCTCTTTTACATTAAAGCTACCATTTTTATCCTTTTAATCCATGGCAAGATCATTATACACATTCATCATCAATTCATAGTTCATCATGGTCCAATTCACATCTGAACTCGATTTGCCATTAATTCCACCTTTTATTCATGAGAAAACCCTAATTACTACATTTAGGGTATTTATCCACAAATTAGGAACTTTAATGCTCAAAATAACTTATAACTATGAAAACTCAGTTCTATACATGAAATCAAATAATTAAAGCCATTAGTAGTCCTAATTACCAACATTAGGGTTTCAAGGCCCATTAAAGCCTATTTATGCACATGAAACTCTAAATTAAACTAACTATGTGCAAAGCTCATCCTTTTTATTCCTAATGTTCTCTTTTATCATTATCAGTTTAATACCAACTCTAATCATCCATTAAACCCTTATAAATATATTATTCATATCAAAATAGGGTTCTTTAAACATTAATACATTAAAGTTGACATCTTCCATTACTTTTCGAATTGCAAGAGGAATCAAGCTTCAATTATATTTTTAATGGACTCTGCTCAATTTTCATATTTTATGTGTGCTAATCCGAGCTACGAATAATTAACTATGAATTTTGCAAAGTTCACTTACTTTGGACCAACCAGAAGCCGCCACGTCGTTCGATTCTCATGCAATGCGATCGATTTTGGAAACATTTCGAAAGGTCTCTTTTGCCCCTGGTTAAGTCAGCCGACCCTTCAGCCCGTGGAGGGCAAAATGGTCCAACAACTATCATCTTCCTCCTCGGTTAAGCAACAACAGCGGCCGCCTAGGGCAGACCTTGGCGTGGCTCTCCCGCCCAGGTCTGGGCTCGAACTCCACCAGGAACGTTCTCTTTGCCTCCACCTTGCTCGGGTGCACACAGCCGTCCCTCAAACCATGGCCAAGATGGCCGGTTTCTCCCTCTTCGGCCATGCCTATTGCAACTGCCCCTACAACCTTACGGCTGCCGATATGCGTGCTCTAGGGCCTAGATTCGATGGCCAAGATGCTCTTCGGCAACGTGGCACATCAAGCCACCATATTGACCTTGCCTTGGCTCCTTCTACCTCCATGCTTACGCTGCCACCTAGGGCTAGGGTTTAAGAACAAAAACAAGAAAGAAGAGTGGAGGACTACGTGTGGGATCTTCTAGATTCAGTCCAGGCTCGTATCCCTCATATAGGGGAGAGTATGAAGCCCTAAGATGTGCCTCATGAGGACTCAAGTCCTAAACTCGAAAGGAAATGTACTTTCCTTGGTTGTGAAGCAACCATCTCTCTCTCTTCATTATCTCCTATTTCCTTGATATTCCTTGTTGCATGGATATTTAAGAATTTGAAATTTCTCTCCTTTATTCTCTTCATTCTTGTCTTTTAATTCTTTGGCCTCGAAATTATATCCTCCTCAAGTAGGAAATACTCCTTTTTAATAAAACCACATAATTCCATTCATTATGTATTCCCATTATCCTTTTATTTTGCAATTTTGGTATTTTCTCTTTCTTTCTTCTTTATTGGGACTCCTTGGATCCCAAAAAAACTCTATTATTTCGAAATCCTTTTTATTGGATACTCATTATCCTTCTAGATGCATCTAAATGCATTTTTTCACATTATCTTGTTTATTTCTCATTAAAATATCTCTTTTTGAGGTTTTCTCTTTATTTCTCTTTCATTTTCCTCATTGGTATTCCTTTCAACATTAGGAATCATTGGGATACGAAATTCCACCAAGGATTACTCAATTATACCTCTTTTCACTTATTTTCCACATTTCATCAATATTTTCAATTTCTTTCTTAATAAAGAAATACTTAATTGATCTTTTCTTTTCTTATTGCACACTTTATGCAAATTTGGACTCCTTGGAACCCAAGGAACCCAAGAGGCACGAAATCCCTCTTTGGATTTGTCTTCTAGAGGTTTCCACATTTTTCTTTTCTCCAATATTCAATTATTCATTCACTAATTGAATTTTCTTGTTATTTGGGCCCAATAGCCAATAAAGCCCACAACACAACCATCAAGACCATTGTAAACAAAATCCATTTATTCGAACCAAATTATATCATTATTTGTTCAAATATCCTTAATATGAGAAATTACATTTCTCACCAAATAAACCCAAAAATTGGGGTTGTAACATCATGTAACATCCAAGGATTTGAGGCCTTGGATAAGTTGATCTTAAAAGGAATGATTGAACTACCCATATCACCAAGGTGCACCTCCTTTTCCGGGAGCCCATCACTAAAGAACTCCATAGTTAAGTGTGCTCTGCTTGGAGTAGTACTGGGATGGGTGACCAGTCGAGAAGTTGACCCCGGCTTGCGCGTGAACGTGGATAAAGTGCGCAGTTAAGGCTAGTGGTGGTTTGTTGGGCCAGTCATCATTCCTGAAACTATACTAGAGCCTTGGGCAGTGGGCACGGGCGTTACAAATGGTATCAGAGCCATAACCCCTCCAGTAGTGGGCCCCACATGGGCATGTGGCATGCCAGTCTTGAGCCGTGCGGTCCAGGCATGTAGGAAAGGGTTGTCCATGGTAGACGTAGCCACCCTTGCGCTGGTATTCCGTGATGGGGAGCTGGGTGTCCATGGGCCATTGTGGGTCTACACTGAAATGAGATCAGATTATGAGGTCATATAGTTGAGCCTTGACGAGGACGTCAAGAGTCTAAGTAGGGGAGAATGTAACATCCCAGGATTTGAAGCCTTGGATAAGTTGATCTTAAAAGGAATGATTGAACTACCCATATCACCAAGGTGCACCTCCTTTTCCGAGGGCCCATCACTAAAGAACTCCATAGTTAAACATGCTCAGTTTGGAGTAGTACTAGGATGGGTGACCAGTCAGGAAGTTGACCCCAGCTTGCACGTGAACGTGGATAAAGTGTGCAACTAGTGGTGGTTTGTGGGGCCAGTCATCATTCTTGAAACTCTACTAGAGCCTTGGGAAGTGGGCCCGAGCGTTACATGTACAGTCTTTTACACATGTTTACTATCTTGTACACATATGTGTACAATCTTTTACACATATGTAAAATCTTTTATACTTGCATATACCATGTGTACTGTCTTTTACACATATGTACTATCTTACGTATGTGTACAGTCTTGTACACATACATGTACAATCTTTTACACATATGTACAATCTTATTGATCAGTTGTATGGTCTACAATAAAGAGTATGTTCATATAAAGTATGTGTACAGTCTAGGATCAAGAGTATGTGTATAGTCTTATTGATTCAGTTGTATGGTCTAGGATCAAGAGTATGTTCATGTAGAAGTCCCTTACTTTTTGGAGTATATATGAGCCACAAAGACATTGCTTCTTTCTACATGGTCATTATTGATTCTGTCTCTAATCATCAATCTAGATATACTTTGTTTTTCGTCATGTACTCATAAGGATCTTTTGTATGTATACAATACATAAGGATATTTTGATCGTGTTCAGTACATAAGGATCTTTTGTATTCAATCTAAACAGTACATAAGGATCTTTTGTAAGTGTACAGTCATGTACTCATGTGGACATCAACATGGAGAATCAAGGAGAACATGACTTTTTATCCAACATGAACTAGAATTTTTTTGGCGATCATTATAATCCGGACTTTATATAAGTAAAATTAAATTGGTGTACTTTTCAACTACGTGGAGTGACAATACCAACTAGATTGTACAAGTTTCAATGACTGAGGGAGAAGTTATTGTGAAAATCAACACTTGGTATTCAGTTAAAACCTTTGGAAACATTATCGGTCGGAAAAGAGGGGTAGAAACATACAAAATCATTGAATCATCTCAATTATGAATTTGTAGTTTGAGGACATAATCTCAATTGCTGATTTGTTTAAAGACTTCAGTATATATAAACAATCATCTAAAAATAATTGAATAATAATGGATCAATGATCAACTGATCATCCAGATTGTATCTCTATATAAATCATTATACAATATATTGAAGTTTTTACAAATTCTCTGTCTCAACAGAATTGTATGTGAGATTCTCTTTGTCTCTATAGAGTTGTATGTGAGATTATCTTTGTCTCAAAGTAGTATAGAAACCATATTATATTCCACAATTTCTCTGTCTCAATAAAGTTGTATGTGAGATTCTCTGTCTCAAAGTAGTACATAAACTAAATTATATTCAATACACTTATGCATCAAAGATCCTCTTTGTCTCAATATAATACCAACAAAAATATATCCAGCCTTTGAACAGAGATGTGTGTTAGATAATTCCAGGAAAAATACATCCAGAATATGACCAGAGTTGTAAGATACCACAAACGTCTCTAACGTTATACTAGAAGAGTTATGTGAATAAATTGAGTCAGTAATCTATTAACTAACAGTTCTTAACATGACTTTATCCAACATGAACCCAGAAGAGTTAGTACATAGATCTTCAACATGATTACAACAACAAACCTTTGTATCTGTTGAAAAAACCCATTAAGTAATAAGTTTTGAAGCAGATATAATCAAGTTCTGAATAGATAATCAATGTTTGCAATTCAAGGTAGCAAGAAGAGTAGCAGTACAACAAGAAATAGAATCCTATAAACAAATAATAAGCATGCTTGAAAGAAGTTACTACTGCATGTTTGCATGTGTGAGGCCTACCGAGGGGCTGGTGAGGCTTGGTAGGTCTGAAGCTCGTTTAAGGCAGTCTAGTTGCTAGAGAAGAAGGTGGAGTTGGTTGTGGGTTTTAATGTCAATTCACAACCAACCAAGGGGTTAAGGAGATATAATAGATTTAATTATCTCTAAAAATAATTATATCCCATAATATAAAACATATTTTAGTATCATGCCAATGTTTGAGCTTTACGTTTAAGTTCAACTACTCAAATATGGCTCTTGGTCTACTTAGATTGAATAAGATAACTGTAATTTTATTTATGAGCATAATATTCAAGGTTATTCAAGTGAACTTCGAATATGGATCAGGAAATTGTAGATGAGATTTTCAAGTGGTGGAATTCATGAATTATAGCTCAAAAGTAATTTATTATAGATTTTTTAGTATGTTGTAGGCATGTATGGCTAGAGGGGTGTTAACTGGTTCATAAAGGAAACTTGAACAATGAGGAGGGTCCCTTTATGGTCAACTATAAGAATATTTAGATATAAAGTACTTAACTATGACAGACCGAAGACTTGGCATTTGAAGCCAGATGAGGGCACAATCATAAGGAGGGATTCTTATCTAGAACCACCATTTGAAAGGTAAGAGGTAGTTAATGAGTTGTTTGTACAACAGATAATCAAGTTTTATGTTTATTTCTCTATTCAGAACTTGACTATCTTTTTTAGAACTTACTACTTAAGGGTTGCTGCCGTGATCATGTTAAAGATAACTCTAATATCACTGTTTTGTAATTATGTTGCATAAAAAAAATATTATATAAAATCATTACACTAAAAAAAGATTCCAATTCACCACCCCTTGATGCCAAGATCATGGGGAAAACCTTGATATCAACTAACATCTTAAAAAACAACTTTGGTGGGGAGTTGCAATCTCAAATTCCATCCCTTTGGTAACTACCACTACCAACACTTTATTTGACAACCTCTGGTGAATCCCTACGACCATCAACCCACAACCTTAAACCCTCTAAGTAAAGCTTTCCCTATTCTACTGGCATTGCCCCGTGCCTAATAATGAGGTTTTTTTTGTCTTTATTGGAGCAAGTTGTATAGTTATCCTCTCTAGACACTCTGATGTTTAGTGATAGTCTGTGCCCACTATAACCCTTTGACATGCTTTTCCTGCTTTGAAGAGAAAAGTATTGACCGGCCTAAATCGCGCGTTCAAAAGAAGCAGATTTGTAGTCAGACTTTTAAATTACCCGACTCTCAGGCCCCGACAATGATGACGGGGTCCGAAGTAGAAATCGGGGTCGAACCACAGGGACAAGGGTGGTAGTGTTAAGAATGCGGAATCGACACTTTACACTCCGGTAAAAGCAAGATGAGGATAAAATTCCCAAAGGGAAACAAAAGGTGAAGATCGGTAAAAATAAAAGAAAACTATCTCCAACTGGAGCTACAAGGAAAATTAAGGTTTTTGACATTTATTAGTTTTTAGGGGTTTAGCGCAACAAAACCAGAGGAGATAACACCATTGCCTCAATAAGGAACAAAGGAGGAAAACTTCGGCATAACAAGCGGCAGCAAGAACATCCAGTACCCCTTCTCTCAAAGAGGGTACCTCTAACTAAGCTCCAACACCCTCTCTCAAGGTCGATGGACTTGGGTTAGAGCGGAAAGATACCCGAAGCAACTCCGATCTCAGGTACTCTCGTACTCCCTGATTGGACCAAACACTAGAGCTACAACACCTCTCTCGAGGGAGCTACAACGGGAAACACGATTCGATAGCTAGTCAAAACATGATCCAAACATATGAGCTAGAGTCTGGATGCTAAGCAAAGTAATCATCCAACAAAAAGGAACCAAACATAAAGTCAACAGATATTTAAAACTCCTCTAATTCTATTAGCATAAGCATTATATAAAAGGGGTTTGGTTACATTGCGTAAATAAAGAAAGTAAATGACTGAAAAAGGGACGATAAGTATCGCCTCCTTGATTTAGGAGGGCGACATGCAACAACAGATACCTAAGGTTCCTATAGCCCTATACCGGGCGGGAGCCTTGCCCGATACGCCTGTGTCGGGAGGCATCCCCCTGTCGGGCGATAGACCATGACGGGTAGACGTATCGATCAAAGCGCTCGTGCCCGATACGGTCGTGTCAGGGTGTCACCCTCTCAGGTGACACGCCATGACAGGTGATTCGTATCGGGCTCGGTATCGTGTCGGGCTAGAGACCACTTAGAGTATCGAGTTCCTCATATCGGGTGGCCCCTCTGGTCGATATCGGGCTGCTGCGGTGACCGAGACGAATTCTAAGTGAACCATTCCCGCCCTCTCGGGTCGGGGAAGTGCTCACCTAGTATCGCTCGGTACGCCTCTGGGACGCGACACACTAGCTCTAGGTGCTTTCCAAAGTTAGCTTTCGTGAGATTCCGACCCATCCCATCGAGGTCCTGTAGCTGCTATTTATAGGCAGCTGTTGGAAGAAGTTGTGGTTCTCCGGGCACCACGTGTCCTCCATCGGGTCTATTAGCGCGGCTTCAGGGATGTTCGATGTGTGTGTCGCTCGGCACAATGAGTGTCGGGCAGTAAGCGTGTCGAGTATCATGACGGGTGGGCGCCTACCGGCGGGTGGCTTGTATTGCGCGACATGCTTCATTGGGAGAGTAGCCGTGGCGGGTACAGCTCCCTGTCGGCTAAGCGGCGTATCTCCCGTCAGATTCTTCTCACGCGGCACACTTGTATCGCACAACATACGTATCAGGCTGTTGTATGACGGGTAGTGAGTGTGTCAGCCGACTGGTAGGAGGGCCAATGCAGGTAAAACACGTTCATGGGCCGGGACGGGCCTTTTGTGGATTTTTGAGTGGAAAAATGAGGAAAACTCTGCAAAAGATGATAAAAATGAGATAAGAGCATAGTGTGGCCTGTTTGTTCAAAAATATGACAAAAAGGAGAGGAAAATAGTTTAAAAGGGCAGTTTTGACAATGAAATATGGGCCATAAATATCACAAAATTTGGTGTTATCAACTCCCCCAAACCTAGCATTTTGATTGTCCTCAATCAATTTTTAAAACTTTGTTTGTGATACTTCTTCTTAACCGGTATAGTTTTCAGACCATGGGTTTGAGTGAGTATTGGGATGTCTTAAAGAGAATACTGTCCGACCACGAACAACAAACTTTACTTTTCTTGCCTTATTTAAGCAAAATTTTCTCCATAGCTTTGGCGAGACTTGGGTGCATGATTTCGAAGTTAGCTTTCACACCAAACATCTTTTGGGAACAGAAAGTTGTGTGTTTGGGTAGGCTTAAGGCTTTTTGGATTTTTCTTGTTTCCCATCAGTCCATCCAGGTACGGCTCCATTAACAGGCAAGTGGTCCCTGCAGTCCAAGCCAATTGGCTTTAGAGCAGTGATTTCACATCCTACGTACCACTGCCCCAGATCTACCATGCCTAAAGATGGGTACTTTTGGAAAACAAGTGTTTTTTTTTGGCACAACTCTCATGCTTTTATTCACTCTCATAAGGTCATTCTCTCTTTTTAGGATTTTGTCGGGTAAGGGAAAATAAGAATTTCTTTTTGCTGTTTGGGCAGCTTTTTCCTTCTGCATACACATCTCTTAGCTATTGCAAGATTATTTTTTGAAATTTTTGGCGTGGAAAGTCATAGTCTTTTGTCGTTTGAGGCTGAATTTTCAGAAAGACATAATAAAACCTGCACTTCTTTGGATACAGAGAAAACAAAATGGCGAGAAGTTGTATCAGGTTTTTACTATAAAGTGTCTTTGTACATATGTATAGAGACAAAATAAGCAAATTTTTTGTATCAGGCATGTATATGTATATGTACACATGTTATAGAAAAAGAGCAAAAGGAACGAAAGGGATGAAGTTTGAAGGGCTTTTAGTACCTCCCTCACTGGTACATAGAATCCCCCCCAAACTTACTCCATACTCTGTCCCAGAGTTATGAAGTAGATAAGGTAGGGTAATGTTAACTTAGTGAGGGTTAGCTGGTGAGCGCGCCTTTGCCAGATAGAAGCTCCCACACATATTCTCCACATTTGCCGTGATAGTCGATGTGGTGGAGCTGGTCAGGCATCTCTTGATTTGATATCCATTCCAGCACGAAGATGTCGCAGTCGTTGGATAAAGGAATTTGTTGTGGACTGCGGTGGTAGAACTGAAGCTCGTGCCATTTATTAGCTGATGTCTCCAAGAATGGTTGTATCAGCGCTGCCACCTCGTCGTAGTATTTTCATACTAAGCGCTCGAGGGATGTCAACGCTGTCGATGTACACTGTACCAGATGATCTTTGTTGCTGTCTGAGCTATTGTAGAAGATTCTCGCTTGTTGTCGAGTGTACATCGTCAGGAGCATCCAATGGTTGTAGTGCAGGATAGGTAGGAAGATGATGCGTGGAACTCTGCACTACAACTCTTCCAGAAATGATTGTTTCTCTCCTGACTCATCGGCTAGGCAGATGTCATTGAACAACATTGGATGGGATATGTATGCGTGTTCAAACTTCTTTTGTATTATTTGGATGTAGGCGGCCTCCACTTATATCACCAAACATCCTCCTTCTTTTACCATGTCCCTCAAATCGTCAACTGGGACTATGACACTGCCTGCCTCATAGATGATGTCTATGGGGGTAGACTCGGCTAACTTTAGAAGAACTTCATTGACCTGTTCCTGTGTGAGTGTAGAACATGAGAAATGGTCGAAATTGTTGATCATTTCTTCTGAAGTGTCAGGTGAAGCGGGGTCTTCAATTCCGCATACTTCTCGCAGGATTTCTAACCGCTTGCCTACCCCGTAGGCGTCTGCTTCTGTCTCGGCTTCTATTTCTGGAGTGCTGCTGGGTTGTGATGATTCGTCTGCTTTGTCACTATCCAGCATCTTGTCTGGTACCCCTGCGTCTTGGAAGTAGCACTTGTCATTGATCAGCAACAGAGTAGGTGCTCCTGAGTTGGAAGAAGTCTTGGCCCTAGAGGTGCCTTATATTTCCAAATATGTTGAGCAGCTCCATGGCGCGCAAGACGACAAGTGCACTATTCCCACTTCCTGATTCTGCTTGGATGGGGAAGTCCCTAATAGAGAAGAAGTTCCAAATGCCGCTATGACGTTGGACTCCTTTCTTGATAGCTCCGAGAAGATGCATCGGTAGAAGCCTGCGATGTTTATCCTCTGAGCGACTGAAGATAAGTCCTGAGCGTGGCACCTCCGCGTTGCAACAGCTAAACAACTGGACATCGTGGTTCTGGAGGTCTGCCACACATAGGAACCAGTTGTTGTGGTGCTTGTATGGGGCCAACACGAGGTTCATGTTGTGCTCTTCAATATGTCGCAGCATGTTGGCCACCACGATGGAGTTTGATACTCCCATCATCAATCTTCTTTCCAAGGCCGGGGTGACATTGTATATCATTTTCCGACCTATCCTAGTGCTGACATTCTCGATGATTGCACCCTCCAGGACCCTGAAGAGTTTTTTTTTTCGACGACGGATGGGGAGCGGAATAAGCTTCTAAGTGTTCCCCATTGTACTGAAAAGTAGCCGTCACTCCAGATTACTTCTTCTTCATCAGCCTGTGACTTCATGACCTTATTTAGCAGCTTCTGGTCCCTGATCGTCAGGTATCTGATGGCCCTTGTGTCGAAGTCTGCCATCTCAAAAGAAGGTATCTCTGACGGTGCAGAGAAATCATCTTCCGTTGAGATTTTTCCTCTGGGGGGTGTCTTTGGTTGGCAGCATCAATGTCCCCCCATATCCCTCCGATTCATCAGAAGAATCCTCCTTGACGCTGACTGATTCGTCATTGTCTTTGGCTTCATCAAAGGAGGCGGAGGGAGTGAATTCATCTATGCCGCGGGAGCTCTCCTCTCTTGCTAGAGACCCATCGGTAGACTTGTGTGTCGTCTCTTTGTCAGGCATTGTAGAAGGCCCGCTTGAAGAAGACGACACACCAGAAGTCGAGGGTGCGGATGAGGAGGGTGCAGAGCCTGAGCCTGGGGGCGATGAAGACTTTCTCAGCTGCCTTGGGTGTGGATGGTCGTCCCTCCTGTTCAGCCTCTCCTCTACCGTGTCAAGGCGTTGGAGGGCCTACTGCAGTGTGGTGTTGAGTGCCTCTAGTTGGCCGGGAAGGCCAACTAGAGTCAGCAGTTGCCGCTCCTGGCTATTCAGTTTCTGCTGGAAAATAGAAAACTTACGGGTTAGCGAAGTAAAAGTAGCTGAGTAGCTTCCTGTTACCTTTCGCAAGTGATCGAATTCGTGCCCCAACATCTGTCCGAGCGACGGAGGGGCTCCTACATATCTCCCTCTCATCCTCGCGACACTCCTCTCGTGTGAAGATCTACCCGACGAGTGTGCAACCTCACTCGGGGTAGTATCGATCTGGATTGTTCGCGAGGTTATTGCTTCTAGGCGAGGCATCATTACTTTTACGGCTGTCTCATCCTCTCCTGCTTGTGGTGGTGGAGAGGGCCGCGGTGTGGGTGGATGCTGCTCCACCTCTGTATTGTCGGCGACCTCCTCTGCAGCTGCCATAGGAGACACCAGCGGCGGTGTCGGCGTGAACTGCGCAGCCCCGAGCTCCATTTCGAGGGTCTCGGCGAACGCCCCATAGGCATCTGGCTGCACCACTTCTTCCGCCATTGAGGGCACCACAGAAGTTTTGGGAGCTACAACTGTCTCTTCCGCAGTAGCTTCCCTCGGGGCTGTCGAGGTTGTCTCAGCCCCTATTGTCTCCGCGACCTCCACGATTGCCGATACTTCTTCAACCACGACAGATGTTGTCGTGGTTGCGACTGGTTTGGCAAGAGCGATGACAGCTCTATTAATTGCTGCCGTCGGCGGCTCTGGAGTGGTGGCCAACTCGGCAGGAGTTGTGGAAGATTTGTCCTGCCGTGTGTCGAGAGGAATTGGTTCTCCTCTTGCAGCCGCCCTCTCTTGTATACTGGTGGTGGCGGCGTAAGCGGCTTCGACTGCCACCGCTTCAATCTATGCGGTGGTGAAAACCAACTTTTCTACGTCGTAGGCGGTGCATCGAGGGAGTGGAAGGAGGGTGTTTGTTCTCATGAATTTGTAGAAGTAGCTTCTACCCTCCTTCTTGATGATGCCGACCCTCATGAGGAACTTGAGGTTGATCTTCTCATTGCCTCTTGTCCTTGAAAAACTACACGGTTCCCTTGGGTACCCTAACCCGACCGCAATCAGATTGACGATGCCACCCATGCAGTACTCCTTGGTGGCATCCTTTATGGGGTGCAACCTATTCAGCAAGAAGTGTCCCAAGTTGACCACCCTGCCCTCCATCATGTGCCACATGAGATGGAGTTCTTCAGTGTAGATGTTGCTTGATTCGTTCTTGCTGAAGAGAAGGAACACCACTAACTTGTGCACTATTCTCCAAAAGTAGGAGTGCACTGCCGCCACCTTGCTTCCCGGCTTGAACAATGATTCGCCGGTTAGCTTTCTACAAAGCTCCACAGGGTTGAACCTGTCTCCTTTGGTGATCTTTACATTGTTGTTAAGTAGTTCCTTCTCTGCCTCGCTGGAAGAGAAGATTTCATTGAGCAGCTTCTCGAAGATGACATGCTCGACATTGTATAGCCATCCTTGTAGTCCGTCTGCTCTGCCATGTTCTTCAATTTCCTCGGGTTTATTCTGCACCCGGCGGAGAGATGACATGAACTCCCTGGTGAGTTCAGTGTAGGAAGCGGAGTGGCTGAAGCAGATCTTCCTCAGCCCTGCTGTAGCTAGGACATTTTCTAGCATGTCAAAAATGCCTAGCTATAGGAAGGACGACTGGTGGCAGAATCTACTCGGCCTATAGATTTTTGTAGCCAGTTCTAAGTATCGACGCCCCTGCTCGTTGTCTCTAGGCACAAACCTTCCTGGTGTGTGCTCTAAAGGTTCTGCTGCTGCAGTTGAAGATGTTGTTGGACCCGTTACTTCTTCTGTCCTTGGTCTCTTTTCGGCCGTGGATGGCCCAACTACTTCGGGAATTGGACGTTTCTGCCCGACTGTCGTAGCTTTTGCTATGGCCTCGGTGTCGATCCTCCGACCGTATTCGTCGACTTGAACGACAGTTTGTTTGGTGCGGGCCATTTCTATTATCATAAGACAAGTTTATTAAGCATCTAAATGTTTCACCTCAGCCGATGTTAGGTAGGTAAAAATGTAAAGTGGACATTGGTGTCTAAAAGGAAACTGATTGCACGATAAGCCAAAAAGTTCGGTCCGATACAAGAGCTACCCAACACCACTACATCGACTTCAAAACTGAATGATATGATGCTCCCCCGATACGTCTGTATCGGGTGATACGAAGTTCGGCTCAAAATCACCATAGATTCATCGTGAGACATCGAACGTCACCGTGAATGAATATCATGCCCGATACGATTGCTCTGAAAAAGGATGTTTCTTGTCAGAAGAAACACGTGAGGCGATACAAGACTGGGCGACATGGGCAAATCCGAAAGACATGGCCATTGCCCGATACGCCTAAAGTTCAAGGTGTGCCGGGCGACACAGCCACGTGATGCAAAGTGCCCGATACGGTTACTCCGATAGAAAAGGTGTCACCCGACAATAAAAACACGTGAGGCAACACAAGACTGAACAACATAGGCATTACCCGATATAGGGTATCGGGCAAGCGTGTGTTAAAGATGTGTTGCCCGACACGGTCAAAAGGTAATGTAGCTGACACAAACGTGTGTCAGATGATACACGGAATCAACTAAAGCTGTGAGTCCAATGCGCGATACGAGGGTCGTGTCGGGCAAGCCAAACAATACCACGGTCGGGTTATACCTTTGTTATCTGAAGATAGCTTGCGTGACACGGGAGTAGAAACTAGGTGGTCGATACTAGAGCAAAGAGAGAAGTTATTGCACGATACAGGAGTAGGTGAGGAGTAAATGCTGGTGCCCGACATAGTTAAACTTCCGTTACTATATATAGCAATCCAGGTCGGGGATAAAATGGGTAAAATAGGGGCACGTGTCGGCCGAGGAGACAAATCATTCCCGAGACGAGCAGTCCCATTAGTCAAATCAAGGGTTATTACACATGCCGCCCGACACGGTTGCTCACTGCTCGGCGTATCATCCGACATGGCCTATTGCTAAGGTGTGATGCCCAATACGCCTAGCCCGTTAGCGGCGTATCCCACATTGTGCCCGAGTCCCTTGACCGATATCGGCCAGGGAGAAAGGTATCCTTGCTCGATATAGGGCTTTAGAACAAAATAACTGATGAAAAACTAAAAATAAAGAGAAGGGAAAAAGCGATTGATGGGTAAAACATCATTGGCCTAAGGTGAAGTTCTCAGCCTTAGATAGTATTACTCATCAATGCTTATAAAACTGAGTAGTGGCCCATAAAACAGAAGAGTCGAAGCATGTGACGCATGCACTGACTCGAGCCTTATTACAATCATAATGTTCATAATTTTTTTCTTGTAGAAAAGGAAATAACGTCCTATTCTAAGAAAAGTAAAAACTCAGGATGCCTCTCAAGGAGCGTTGTAGTTAGCGTCATGAACTCGACAGCTACAGATCCTTCACTTCACACCTTCAGCTATTTCCACATCCTGCAAACTTATATCTATCCTTCTCACGAACGCTTCATCTTCATAGAACCTTTTTACTCTGTGCCCGCTCACTGGAAAAACTTTGGATGGATCATCTTTATCATACAACTCCATCATTCGTGATGGATATATCCTTGCCACAGTGAAGGGTCCAGACCACCTCATTTGCAGCTTACCTGGAAAAAGACGAATAGAGGATTTAAATAATAAAACTTTATCTCCTTCACTCACATCTTTCTTCCTCAGGTGGGAATCATGCCACACCTTGGTCCTCTGCTTATAGATCCTTGCATTCTCATAGGCATGTATTCTCAGCTCTTCGAGTTCCTGTAACTATAGATATCTCTTCTCTCCTACCTTTTCCAGATCCATATTTAGGAACTTAATCGCCCAAAGAGCCTTGTGTTCAAGCTCTAAGGGTAGATGACAGGATTTCCCATAAATCAATTTGTAAGGGGTGGTTCCAATGGGTGCTTTATATGTAGTTCTGTAGGCCCAAAGGGCGTCATCAAGCTTCATTGACCAATCTTTCCGCGTGCGGTTGATAGTCTTTTCTAAAATCTGCTTAATCTGTCTATTCGAAACCTCCACCTGCCCAGAAGTTTGAGGGCGGTAGGGCGTAGTGACCTTGTGCTTGACCCCATACTTCTGCAGGAGTGCTTCAAACTGTTTTTCCCCGAAATGCGATCCACCATCGCTTATCACAGTACGAGGTACTTTGAAGCTAGAGAAGATAGTTTTCTCAAACAACTTGATCACTGATTTAGAGTCGCAAGTTTGGGTGGCAACAACTTCCACCCATTTAGAAACGTAATCCACCGCGACTAAAATGTATTGATACCCTTTTGATGGGGGAAAGGGCCCATGTAGTCTATTCCCCATACATCAAAAATCCCGACTTTGACCCAGTTGGCCAAAGGCATCTCGTTCCTTCTTCCAATGTTTCCTGTCGATTGGCATTATTTACAAACCTTTACATAATTTGCAGCATCCTTGAACAAGGAGGGCCAGTAAAACACTGATTGCAGCACCTTAGCGGTGGTCCTTTCGCTCCCCAGGTGTCCTCCATATGGTGAGGCATGGCATTCTTTCAGAATGTTTGGAACTTCTTCTTTAGGAATACACCTCATATACAGGTTATCTGTGCATCTTCTAAAGAGAAGGGGATCATCCCAATAGTAATTCTTTACATCCGAAAAGGGTTTCTTCTTTTGATTGTATGTTATATCAGGAGGTAACTCCCCGCAGGCAAGATAATTACAAATATCTGCAAACCAAGGCAAATTCTCATCTTTGGTTTCAACCATTAGCAAGGCCTCATCAGCATAGTTGTCGTTGATAGGTGGCTCCTTCTTGTCTTTGACTATGATCCTTGACAAGTGGTCGGCGACTACAATTTCCGCACCCTTCTAATCAACGATCTCGTGGTCGAACTCCTGGAGTAACAAAGCCCACCTTAACATCCTGGGCTTGGTATCCTTTTTCTGCATAAGATATCGTATCGCCCCATGGTCGGTGTAGACCTTTACCTTTGTTCTGATAAGATAGGATCTGAACTTTTCGAAAGCAAAAACAATCGCAAGCATTTCCTTTTCTGTAGTCATGTAATTTACCTGAGCTTCATCCAGAGTACGACTGGCGTAGCAAATTACATGGTGCCTTTTGTCCTTCTTTTATCCCAAGACTGCTCCTACAACATAGTCACTAGCATCGCACATTAGTTCAAAAGGAAGCTCCCAGTCCGGAGCTTGAAGGATAGGTGGTGAAACAAGTGCATCTTTCAAGGCCTGAAAAGCAATTAGACAATTGTTAGAGAAATCGAATTCAACATCCTTAACCAGAAGACTTGACAACAGTTTCGAGATCTTCGAGAAGTCTTTTATGAATCTCCAATAATAACCGGCGTGCCCGAGGAAACTCCGCACTCCAGTTATAGACTTCGGTGGAGGAAGTTTAGATATAGCTTCAACCTTGCTAACATCTACCTCGATACATCGCCTTGAGACTTTATGCCCTAGCACAATGCCTTCTCGTACCATGAAGTGGCACTTCTCCCAGTTGAGGACCAAATTCTTTTCTTCGCAGCATTGCAAGACTAAAGACAGGTTTTTCAGACAAGCATCAAAGTCCTTCCCATAAATAGAAAAATCATCCATGAAGACTTCCACGATGTCTTCCAGAAAATCCGAAAACATTGAGATCATGCAACACTAAAACGTTGCTGGAGCATTGCACAATCCGAATGGCATCCTTTGGAAGGCATAAGTACCATAGAGACAAGTAAAAGTGGTTTTTTTCTTGATCATCCGGCAAGATAGGGACTTGATAAAACCCAGAAAAACCATCCAAAAAGAAGAAATAATCATGATGTTCTAATCTTTCCAGAACTTGGTCAATGAAAGGAAGCGGATAATGATCTTTTTTTGTGGCTTGGTTCAACTTTCTATAATCTATGCACATCCTCCATCCGGTGACGGTCCGGACCACCACTTCATCACCTTTGTCTCCTTTCACAACTGTTATGCCTCCTTTCTTCGGTACCACATGGATGGGACTTACCCAGTTACTGTCACTGATTGGGTAGATAATTCCTGCATCCCTTAGTTTGATCACTTCTTTCTTCACAACTTCTTTTAGCATCTGGTTCAATTTTCTCTAGGGTTGAGCCAGAGGTTTAGCAGATTCTTCCAAATTAATGTGATGCATGCATAGCGCAGGGCTAAGACCTTTGATATCCTCTACTGAATATCCTATAGCCTTCCTATGGAGCCTCAACTCCTCGAGAAGCCTTTCCAATTGTTCCTTCGTCAGACAGACATTAACGATGACTGGATTTCTCCCTTCTTGATCTTGAAATTCATACCTTAAACCTTCAGGAAGCTGCTTCAGCTCTGGCTTAGCCTTGGGTGCCTTTTCTTCTGGTGTCTCCTCTAGAGAAGCAAACTTAACTGTTTCTATTACCTCCTCCGCGCCGCTTAGATCTTCATCAAGTCGATTTAGATAACCGAGGATCTTGACAACCTCAGGATCTTCAGAATCAGAGTCTTGATTGCTTAACGCTCTCACAAGAGGGTCTACCATTATGATATCTTCTTCCACCTCTTCGCAAAACTGGTTGTAGCTTTCTACGAAGTAAGAAGATTCTAGCAGGGACAGTCCCTTCACAGAATCCTTTACTTTGAAATCTAAGTGATCATTTCCAACCCTCAGAGTGATTATTCCTTCAACAACATCAATCAACGCTCTTCCCGTAGCCAAGAAGGGGTGCCCAAAGATGATAGGACAGTTAGGGTCCTCCATAGTGTCAATGATCACAATATCACAAGGAATGAAGAACCTTCCCACACAGATCGACACATCCTCAACAACACCTACAAGTCTTTTGAAAGAGTGGTCTGCCAATTCAATCCTCATGTTGGTTTTGACCATATCAGTCAAACCCAAACGTTGCGCGAGGCTTAGGGGCATAAGGCTGATGCTAGCCCCTAAATCGGCAAGACCTTTCCATTCGGTGTTATCTCTAACAGCAAAGGGAATAGTGAAAGCCCCTAGATATTTCTTCTTGTTAGGTAAATCCTCTTTGATAAAAGCAGAAGACATACCAGCTAGGTGTACTATCTCGATCCTTCCTCCTCTTTTCTTCTTGGTGATCAAATCTTTGAAAAACTTAGCGTAGGTCGGGATTTCCTCCAAAGCATCAAGAAAGGATACCTCGAGGTGAAGCTTATTTACTGACTCCATAAACCTCTCATAATGCTTTTTAAGATGTGCCTTTATGAGTTTGTAAGGGAAAGACAATCTTGGAGAGTAAGGACTTCGTTTACCGAATAGGTCCTCTACAGATCTTATTTCTGGCTCCCTAACGTGAACTTGTCAGTTCTCTTCCTCTGCTGGGTTTTCTGCCGCAACCTTTGGTTCAGGTTCCTCTGGTCTGGCTGCTTCAGGGCATTCTACTGTCTTCCCTGATCTGAGCACCGCCATTTTAGCAGATTCACTGTTGGAGGGTATCTTACTGAGGGATTCTTTATTAACTCGGCCATCTGGGCCAGCTGGTGATCTATTTGGCATTGGTGCGTCTGCATATTTGCCATATGAACCTACATAGTATTCAGAACCCCTGAATTGGACAGTGCGCTTTGTGCCAGCTGGTTGTTAATAGTATCTTGTCTTTTGACAAAATCGAACAATTAGCCCACCAAGTCTGGTTGATTCGAGTTCTTGTCCTGACTCTGCTCCTTAGCTTGACCCTGGCCTTGACTAGGGTTAGCTGTTTGGCGATTTTGGTACTTTCCTTGCCCTTGAAAGTTTGTCTTGCTTGATTGGAAATTGGTAGTTTTGGTGAACTGACCTTGTCTGCCCCTTTTCTCAAAACCTTGCGGTTTCTTGGGTGGATTATTCAGCTGATGCGAGTTTTCCGCCGCATCCTTGTTGCCATAGTTAAAACCAGGGTGATCCGGTCTCTTGAAGTTGACAAAAGAGACATTCTCCGCTTCCTCTTCTTTGGATTCACTTTCACTTGACTTGTCGAGTTGGGTGTAAATGTAGTTATCAACCCCGTGTCCACCTTCTCCGTAGGTGACACATTTCATAACTTTCTCAACCTGTTTCTTCCCTTTTCCACCTGATTCTTTCAACTGTCTGACATCAGTGGCTATCTTCTGGATTTGAGTGGTGATAACTTCAAGAGCCTTGGATTCGATGGAGGGCCCTTCATTAGCATCCTTTTTAACATGTCCTCTATCACACCTGTCGTAGTCGGTACCGGCCTGTAACTCAGCCATGTTTTCGATGATCTTTTTGGATCTTCTGGGCTTCTTTCCCAGAAAGTCACTTCCTGCAACTGCATTCAGCGATACCCTTTCTTCAGGGGTCAAACCATTGTATAAGGTGGTTATCAGGAAACTCTTCTTGTAGTTGTTATGAGGGAAGTCCCTCTGATACTCTTGATATCTTTCCTAAGCTTCGTGTAGATTCTCATTCGGCTTCTGCATGAATGACGTGATCCTTTGCCTATTCCTGACAGTTTTCTCCGTAGGGTAAAACTTGTTCACAAAAGCATCCGCCAGCGCATTCCATCTGTTCAGAGCTTGATGTGGTAACCCGAGGTTCCAGGATAGGGCCTTGTACTCTAAGGAGAAGATGAAGCCCTTGCAGTAAATGACTTCTTGTGGAACTCCCCGCATTTTAATGGTATCACAGATATTCTTAAAAGCATCAAGATGATGGTAAGGGTTATCGTTCTTCGAATTCCCTCGGAAGTTCTTATTCTGGATCATAGATATGATAGATGGTTTTAGCTCAAAGTTTGTTGCATTGAACCTTGGGATGACAACAGGACATCTTGAGTTATTGGCCTTTGTGGCAGCCAACTCTCTGAGGGTCTTTTCTTCTTCGTTAGAATCTTCACTGTCGCTGTCCCCATGGTTCTGCCCCTAATTATGTTGATTTCTTCAGTGTCTCCGGTGATGACGACATCTCTCCTGATGGTGATCATCCTCAAATTGTTCTGTCTCAGGTTCTTCATGTTGCTGGTCGCAATTATAACCATCATTGTTCCCACGCAGAGGTGAGTGAGGTCCAACTCTAGCATTTTTCTCACCCTCTGAAAGAGGTGGTTCGACGTGAGGTGGCATGACTAGCGGTGTCGGTGCTCAAATGAGAAGAATGCTTCTTTCCTAAGTACCTGAATAGAACATATAATCAAGTTAGAAAACTTGCATCAATAAAACGAACTACTCTATACTCATTTCAGGTTAGAAGACTAAAAGAAACAATGTTGTCAAGCTTATTACTAAGCTTGAGGCACATGAGTGTAGTTAGTGGATTCGGGTTCGCTAACAGTACCATTTTGCCTTGTCCCCAGCAATGGCGCCAAAAAGTTGACCGGCCTAAATCACGCGTCCAAAAGAAGTGGATTTGAAGTAGTCAGACTTTTAAATTACCCAACTCTCAGGCCCCCACAATGATGACGGGTCCGAAGTAGCAATCAGGGTCAAACTACATGAACAAGGGTGGTAGTGTTAAGAATGTGGAATCGACACTTTACACTCTGGTAAAAGCAAGATGAGGATAAAATTCCCAAAGGAAAACAGTAGGTGAAGATCGGTAAAAATAAAAGAAAACTATCTCCAACTAGAGCTATAAGGAAAATTAAGGTTTTTGGCATTTATCATTTTTAGGGGTTTAGCGCAATAGAACCAGAGGAGATAACACCATTGCCTCGGTAAGGAACGAAGGAGGAAAACTTTGGCATAACAAGTGGCAGCAGGAACATCCAGTACCCCTTCTCTCAAAGAGGGTACCTCTAACTAAGCTCCAACACCCTCTCTCAAGGTTGATGGACTTGGGTTAGAGCAGAAAGATACCTGAAGCAACTCCGATCCCGGGTACTCTCGTACTCCCTAATCGGACCAAACACTAGAGCTACAACACCTCTCTCGAGGGAGCTGCAACGAGAAACACGATTCGATAGCTAGTCAAAACATGATCCAAACATACGAGCTGGAGTCTGGATGCTAAGCAAAGTAATCATCCAACAAAAAGGAACCAAACATAAAGTCAACAGATATTTAAAACTCCTCTAATTCCATTAGCATAAGCATTATATAAAAGGGGTTTGGTTACATTGCGTAAATAAAGAAATGAAATGACTGAAAAGGGAAGATAAGTATCGCCTCCTTGATTTAGGAGGGCGACATGTAGCAACAGATCCCTAAGGTTCCTCTAGCCCGATACTGGGCGGGAGCCCTGCCCGATACGCCTATGTCGGGCGGCATCCCCCTGTCGGGCGATAGACCATGATGGGCAGACATATTGATCAAAGTGCTCATGCCCGATACGGTTGTATCGGGGTGTCACCCACTCAGGCGACACACCGTAACGGGTGATTCATATCGGACTCGGTATCGTGTCGGGCTAGAGACCACTTAGAGTATCGGGTTCCTCGTATCGGGTGTCCCCTCTGGTCGATATCAGGCTGCTGCGGTGACCTGGACAGATTCTAAGTGAACCATTCCTGCCCTCTTGGGTCAGGGAAGTGCTCACCTAGTATCGCCCGGTACGCCTCTGGGACGCGACACACTAGCTCCAGGTACTTTCCAAAGTTAGCTTTCGTGAGATTTTGACCCGTCCCATTGAGGTCCTGTAGCTGCTATTTATAGGTAGCGGTTAGAAGAAGTTGTGGTTCTCCGGGTGCCACGTGTCCTCCATCGGGTCTATTAGCGCGGCCTCAGGGATGTTTGACATGCGTGTCGCCCGACACAGTGAGTGTCAGACAGTAAGCGTATCGGGTATCGTGACGGGTGGGCGCCTTCCGGTGGGTGGCTTGTATCGCGCGACAGACTTCATTGGGAGAGTAGCCGTGGCAGGTACATCTCCCTATCAGCTAAGCGGCGTATCGCCCGTCAGAGTCTTCTCGTGTGGCACACCTGTATCGCACAACATCTGTATCAGGCTGTATGACGGGAGTGAGTCTGTCGGCCGACTGGTAGGAGGGCCGATGCAGGTAAAACACATTCATGGGTCGGGACGGGCCTTTTGCTGATTTTTGAATGGAAAAATGAGGAAAACTCTACAAAAAATGATAAAAATGAGATAAGAGTGTAGCGTGGCCTGTTTGTTCAAAAACATGACAAAAAGGAGAGGAAAACAATTTAAAAGGGTAGTTTTGACAACGAAATATGTGCCATAAATATCACAAAATTTGGTGTTATCAAGTATGAATGAATTAATTCTTGGTTTAAGGAAGAAAAATATTTCCTCCTCTCTTCTTATTTTTATTCTCAATTTCAATAATAATTTATATTGTAATAAATAAATAGAAATAAACATAAAAATTGATTATCTACTGTACAACAAATATACAAGATATATTAACTAACTGAAGATTACATTCATTAATTTTGGCCAATTCACTCAAACATTAATCGAGTAAACCATAATATATCTAAAACAAACACTCAAAGTCTGAACTTAAGGAATTACACACAGATTTATATGGCAACTCATATAGTGCAATCAACCGTGGAACAAATAATCCATAGTCTAAATTCTATTAATCTATTCAACAAATAAATTATACATAACAAAATAACAAGAAAAACCAATAGTTCCATACCTTGTGTCTGTCTAATTCCTGGAAGACAATGTCTGAATTTAGATCCAACTCATATCCAACTGGCGCACTCAAATCTTCAATTATAATGGCTGTATTATGTACCTTTTCTTTCACCTTTCTTGTCTTTTTGGTATTTCTTTTTTTGCTAAATTGGTTTTGTAGGAATGAGTTTCTTTCCATGTTTTCCTACGGACTGAACATGGTTTACGACAACATTTGGATGAAGCTGGGTTCTTTATTGACATGGAACTTGTATCTTCTCCAAAACATTGTTGTACATTTAAAAGAATTAGACAAGTAGGAACTAATAGAAACATACACATTTCAATAACGTAGTACTTTCAGAACTTCTACTTCAAGAAACAAATTTATGATTGATTTGATATAAATAAGATGAACAACTTCCCTATATTTATCCCCATTGTAATAGAATTAATGCTTAGCATCAGGTGCTACCGATTCAGTTCTAACTGTGCTATTATTCAATTTTCTATTGAAGATTGTTAGCATGTGAATAAAGCTTTGATATATGATTTGAATGCTAGTGCAGACACCTGGAAGTGGGTGCACTGGAATTCAACAGTAAGTGTATTAGAATTAATTGCCTGACATGATTATTAGGTTTTACACAAGGAATTTAATGTATGATTTGAATGCAAGTAGAGTTACTTGAGATTTGTAGAAGCAGAGTTAAATAAATCTAAACTAATTTTTATCTCTATTTCACATATATATAATCTTTTTAAAGTTTATCATTACCATTTCATTCATTTCTTAAAAAATAAAACCATTAGAATCATATAAAAAGAGGTAGATAGATTCCCTATAAAATTTAGATAGTAAAAATGATAAAATTTAGAATTACCGAATTTTGATATTTGTCACTTAGTGTAAAAAGAGAACTACAAGACACTTCCTAACATCTTCATAGCTTTCATTAGAAATCCTTGCTATGTCAAATATTTGGCCACATATATTAGAAAGATGCTGAATTCTTTCTACAAGTTTGTCAGAAATTTTGTCTCCCTTTCTTTCAAGTAATACTTCCAACAGACATCTTTTCTCCATTTTTTGCATATGTACTGATTTGGATAATCATCAATTTTTAGATTTCTAATCAATACACAACAAACATGACAACAAAGGAGGCCTTTGGATTCAAATGAATGGCAACTACACTTAATATTTATGCTGCTATGTTCATATTGCACTTGGAAATCTTTATCTATTAATTTTGTTTCAGAATCAGAAAGCCAAATCCTGCATTGTTCAACGACTCCATAGGTTGCATTCACACCATCATCACATATCAGCTTCACCTCACAACAAATCATCCTTTCTAATTCTATTTGGAATTTTCTAAACATTGACAATGTGTATAATTTTCTCACTTGAACCTCCATGAGAAATTCTGTCTTCAAAGGTGCATTCTTGAATAGTGACTCATAAGAAACTTTTTTTCTCTTGCTCAAACTTTGTTTCCAATGCAAGTTCATACTGACTTACAAATTGTTTCAATAAGGTGTTGGAATTTACATACGAATCAAAAAATGAATTCATCAATTCGCTACACTGAGTAGTTGTCATGTCTGCTAAAACAAAGTTATCCAAATATGCTGGAACCCATAACTGTTTGATTTCATACATAGTATCAAGCCAACTAATCTTAGAACTACAACAGTAGCCCAGTTCTTTTCAAATATATCAATGGAAGAGCTCTCATACACAACAAATTTAATCAGTCTTACTACTTTGCCATCTTTACCAAATTTGTCAGGTAGTTTCTTCATAATGTGCCATAGGCAAAGTCTGTGTCTAGTAGATGGAAAAACTACTTTGACAACATTCATTAAACTCTGGGCCTGATCGATTACAATAGCATTTGGAGGTTTTCCTGTACAAACAATTTAGAAAAATTGTTTAGATATACAAATTACATATTGACTCTATCTTATACTATTATTTTAGTAGTAATATGTATTTACCCATGCATTTAATCCAGGTCTCGAAAAGCCATATGTAGTTTGATTCAGCCCTATTTTAGGGCTTTATCTTGTGTCATTTTGTATTTCAGCCACATATATACTTGTTAGATTACATGTTATTTCCCCCAATATGCTTATTTCTATCAAAAGCACTTATGGAGGCTTTTTGCATGTTTTATAGGTACTTTGTCCACTACTTGATGGCATGGAAAGAGGATGGTCCAATCAAGGGTTTCCTTAGGCTTGGAGGAGCCCAAAATGAGGCCAAAACCACTTCCAACCTACCCCAAGTGGTCAAAGAATGTTTTGAAGCAATACCCTGCATGGATGATCATTTTTAAAGCTCAAATGCATGGGAGAGACACCACCCCGACTGTGGTACCCCACCACATTCGTGGTGGACATGCCCTAAGCACAAAAAATCACTAAAACTCCCAGAAATTGATGAAAATGGCCAAAACGACCGTGGTAATCAACATGCCCGTGGCCATAGGTCCCCACCACGACCGTGGTGAGCCCCCATGGTCGTGGCCATCCATGTACATATCCCTGTGATCTCCACATTTTAATTCCCATGACCGTTCCCATATACCATGGTCGTGGCCTACCCTACCCACCACGACCGTGGTAACCCACCACGGCTGTTCTACTCACAAAATCCACCCATTTCTCCACTGCTTTCCCCATTTTACCCCTAACTTAACCCTAGACCCCCTACACACCTATATATACCTAGGTGGAGGCTGGGGCACGAGGTTAGCTACATTCTACCCCCTACTAGCTCCCCAAATCGCCACCCACTCCATTCCACTCCATATACACCTCAAATCCACTCCATTTCACCATTTCCAACACATAACCCCCCATATCTAAGCCTTCCATCCACTTCCTTTCATCATTCCACATCATTCCATCCAAGGAGAAGAAGGAGGACGTCCTTGCAACAGTTGGAGGGAGGAGATTCCTCATCTACACCGAGCTCCATGGCTACTTCTTCCTCTATCTCCTTTCTTTTTGTATTTTGCTTTGTTATGAGTAGCTAGGCCCCTTGGGTGGGATGTTTGGGGAAAATTATGTTACTTTGATACCATTTTGGGGGAAAATGACATGTAAACGTTGTAATTCCATTTGTTAAAGATTATATTCTATTTGCATCTCATTCTCCATGGATTGCTTGTTGGTTTGTGTGTGGAATCACCTAGGAATTTAGGCAAATTGCTTATATGTGTGAATTTTGGGATTTGCCCCTAGGTCCAATTCTTGGATCCCTAGGTTGCCTCCCATCTTCCTACATCCTAATAAATCTCCCTAAACCTAAGTGAGAGATTTAAGTAGCTAGATTAGATAATGCTAGTGCAATTAGCATGGAGCCTTCTCAAGGCTAGAATGTGGAGGAATTGGGGTCCAAAGCCCTAATTTCACCTCCCCATTACTACCCTCGGCCCCTAATTGCCCTAGGAATGCCTAATCTATAAACCTAGACTTGATTAGACTCTACTTGAATTGAACCTAATCCCTAACCCAATTGAGACTCGTAAGGGTAGTAGGGGGTGTTAGGGACTAGTTCCCCTATACACAACCTAGCATAACCATAGGTAGTTAGTAGCTTTGGTTAATTCATTAGACTCTAACTTGTTGTTTGATTTGGATAATCTAAATGGAATCATTATGTTCATATGTCACCCCCCAACTTAAGTGATAAGTTCATACCCCTAAATAGCCCATACCTCTCTTTACTGCTTAAAACCCTAGTTTTGTGCTTGCTTAGCTTAATTAGTTCTTTTCTTACCTAGTTAGCTTCTTTCCTTGCTCTTGCCTTGTTCATGCTATCTTAGCTCTTTAATTTCTCTTTTGCTTCTCTCTTGTTTGCCTTAATGTAATTTGCACTTTCATGCCTAGCTTAATCCTTTCCTGCCTGTTTAGCCTTAATCTAGACTAGGGTTAACGTAGATTTCATTCTTGCCTTTAATTCCTCATTTGTTCATAGTAGTTTAACGATCAAATCACCTTTAAACCCTTAACCCTAGTCTCCGCAGTAGGAACCTAGACAAACTAACCTAGCTCTAGTGCCCCCTCTTTTCCCTGTGGATTGACCCTATACTTGCCACCTTCCTATACTATGACACGACCCCGTGCGCTTGCGGGTGTAGTGTTTTAGTGTGAGTAGGTGTTGAGTTAGGTTTATAAATTTTGAAATCAAAATCCCATCCCATGTGTTCCGACCTCGTGGGGCGCATCTAGTTGAGTCAAATCGGCTAGTGTGTAGCACCTCTAGCAGAAACACACCAAGCTTTCTGGCACCGTTGCTGGGGATTAGAGGCGCTCGGCCTAGCTAGTTAGTTTAGCTTCGACTTTTCCTATTGCCCTCATCATTGCTATTCTTTATTCATTACTCTTTGCATTTTTTGTGTATATTGGTTTACTAACTTGCTTTCTTTTGTTTGGTTGCGCCTTGTGCATGTGACAAGCCACTCGGAGAAAACAAGATGGAAGGCCAAAATGCACAAACCCATCCATTACCTCCACCACCTCCATTGTCACAACCTTCCCACCACTTCACCTTCCAACCTCAATTCCCTCCTCCACTACCCTACCTCCAAGGCTATCCTAAGCCTTACACACCACCACCACCTCCATTGCAACAACCCTCCCACCAATTCACCTTCCAACCTTAATTCATTCTACCACCTCCATCACCACAACCCTCCCACCAATTCACCTTCCAACCTAAATGCCCTCCTCCACCTAAAGTCCAAGGACCATCAACACCGATGCCACCACCACAACTATCACATGCTCCCCCTACTTCCCATGAGCAAATGGATATGATTGAGACCCCTCTCTTTGGTGCCTATGAAGACCCATTCCTCAAGAGAGAGAAAACCTATGGCATGATATTTTTGAGGGTCTTAAGGCTTATTAAGATCTATGATGATGATCCCCAAAGAGAGAGAATTGCTGAAAAAGACATACGAAGCTCGCATGACCCTTGGGAGGAAGATCAATCAAGGAAAGCATCCGAGAGGATTTCTTATGATGGGGGTGCAAACATTTTGTTTTTGGACAATGGTTGATGGTGAAAGAACAAGAAGCCTGGCTAAAGGAATAAAACTTAGCGCTTGTGGGAGGCAACCCACATAGGTTTGGAAAATTGTGACCCAACCTTCACTTTTTGATACAATTGCTTTGTTTTTACACTTTCCAAGAAAACACACACACTTGTGTTTAATAGTTTTTGTCTAGTTTTAAGATGTACATGTGGTAACAGGGTGAAATGAAGGAAATTTGAGTACAATTGAGAGAAGGATTCAAAGAAAAATCAATTTGGGTCAAGTTTTTGAGAGTAGCAGCTACATGGACCACCACAGGCGTGGCACATCAATACGACCGTGGTCATTTGCATGAAAAACACACCAAGTCCCTGGATTCAGAAGCAAAATTGAGAAAAGCTGCCAAAGGACTGCACCACGGCCGTGCCAGGCAGCATGACCGTGCAACTTGAAGCCACCACGTCCGTGCTGCGCAACATGGCCATGATGTAGACCAATTTCAGCCACTGAAGGTAGATTAGTGTGGCAGCTACTACGCATATCCTCCACCATAGGGAGGAACACCACCAGAGCCTCGAGAGAGCCATGATCGTCTACCCTATCATCCTAAACTCTAGGATCATGTTGAGGACATCATGATTCAAAAGTTTGGGGTGGTAGGGCAGGTATGCCCTAGTTTCACTTTACATTTGACCTACCACATTCACTTTTGTTTTCTTGTTTTTTCTATCTATCTTAGTCATCTTTACTGCTTTTCATACTTGCATGTCATGTAGTTTACTTTCTTGCAATTTTTGCATAATTTTCAAAAATTTTCTCTCTTTGCCATGCATTGCACACAATGTAGATTTTTGGTAATTTTTACATGTTTTAGTTAGGATTTGCTTGTTTTCTGTTTCAAGTTCAATAATATAGCTTTAGATGTGATTGGAAGCAACTTGGCACCATTTTGGCCAATTTTGCCCAAATTTGAGATTTCTTGTCTAAAAAGTATGTTTTGACCCAATCTCTACTGTTTGAGTAAAAATGACGACCTTTGACAAATGCAAGTGAAATGTCATGAATTATTGCTAAGTGGTATCAATGTTTGACTTTTTACATGTGGATCACCTCTCTTATGATTGTGATTGATTTGGTTGAATTGTGAAGTTGAGCAAGCTTTGAACACTTAGTGCTTGTGGAATCACTTGTTTGATATATCAATTTCATCTTGTTCATTCATGTGGTGTGATATCTAGGATGAAGTATTGGATTAATTTTCATGCAGGATGTCTTATGTGGAGAATCACACCAATGATCCCTCTTTGACTCAACCTTTCTCTCACCATCTTCTTACCCCTCCGCCTCATGAAAGGATGCCAAAGTGCACATATTAGCCGTGGCCACCTCCAAAAGTTTGGGGTGGCCACATATCTATCTCCCTACTTCACTCTATCCACCATATGCCCTATCTACACGAAGGGCAAGAAAAAAAGAAAAAAGAAGAGAAAAGCAAAAACAAAATAAAAGGATGCTCCTGTTTAAGAGCATTCAAATAAAGAAAAGATGAGTGCTCTGTGTAATAGCACTCCAAAATCTTACCACAACCCTTTCTTCCATCTTTATACCCATTGAGCTAGGAAATATCAAACCTAGCTCATTTTTCCCTTTTTCCACAGCCACATGGGTCATTTGGTGTGATTTGAAACATAAGATTGAATGCATGAATGTGAAACAATACTCCTAGTCATCCTGATTAACACCATCATGAAACGGTCTACCCGGAACTTTATGGAAGAAATATGGATAACTTGTGTATTCTATGCGCTATATTTGAAGTTCATATGATTTGTGCTCTTTTCATGATTGGATTGTGAAAGTAGGTGAGGAGAGAAGTGAAATTCATGTACTTAGTCATCCTTGATCCCATTCAGCGATAATCATCTTTTACATTGCATTTGTCATTTCTTTTTGTGGAAGTTTTGTAGAGAGATTGAGTTGGACCATACTTGAGGACAAGTATGTTTCAAGTTTGGGGTGGTGATTCAACCCTATTTTAGGGCTTTATCTTGTGTCATTTTGCATTTCAGCCACATCTATACTTGTTAGATTACATGTTATTTCCCCCAATATGCTTATTTCTATCAAATGCAATTATGGAGGCTTTTTTCATGTTTTATAGGTACTTTGTCCACTACTTGATGGCATGGAAAGAGGATGGTCCAATCTAGGGTTTCCTCAGGCTTGGAGGAGCCCAAAATGAGGCCAAAATCATTTCCAACCTACCCCAAGTGGTCAAAGAATGTTTTAAAGCAATACCCTCAATGGATGATCATTTTCAAAGCTCAAATGCATGGGAGAGACACCACCACGACCGTGGTACCCCACTACGGTCGTGGTGGACATGCCCTAAGCACAAAAAATCACTAAAACTCCCAGAATTTGATGAAAATGGCCAAAACGACCGTGGTGATCAACATGCCCGTGGCCATAGGTCCCCACCACAACCGTGGTGAGCCCCCACGGCCGTTGCCATCCATGTACTTATCCCTGTGATCTCCACATTTTAATTCCTACGACCGTGCCCATCCACCACGGCCGTGGTCTACCCTACCCACCACGACCGTGGTAACCCACCACGGCCGTGCTACTCACAAAATCCACCCATTTCTCCACTGCTTTCCCCATTTTACCCCTAACTTAACCCTAGACCCCCTAGACACCTATATATACCTAGGTGGAGGCTGGGGCACGAGGTTATCTACCTTCTACCCCCTCCTAGCTCCCCAAATCGCCACCCACTCCATTCCACTCCATATCCACCTCAAATCAACTCCATTTCACCATTTCCACCACATAACCCCCCATATCTAAGCCTTTCATCCACTTCCTTTCATCATTCCACATCATTCCATCTAAGGAGAAGAAGGAGGACATCCTTGCAGCAGCTGGAGGGAGGAGATTCCTCATCTACACCGAGCTCCATGGCTACTTCTTCCTCTATCTCCTTTCTTTTTGTATTTTGCTTTGTTATGAGTATCTAGGCCCCTTGGGTGGGCTTTTTGGGGAACATTATGTTACTTTGATACCATGTTGGGGGAAAATGACATGTAAACGTTGTAATTCCATTTGTTAAAGATTATATTCTATTTGCATCTCATTCTCCATGGATTTCTTGTTGGTTTGTGTGTGGAATCACCTAGGAATTTAGGCAAATTGCTTATATGTGTGAATTTTGGGATTTACCCCTAGGCCCAATTCTTGGATCCCTAGGTTGCCTCCCATCTTCCTACATCCTAATAAATCTCCCTAAACCTAAGTGAGAGATCTAAGTAGCTATATTAGATAATGCTAGTGCAATTAGCATGGAGCCTTCTCAAGGCTAGAATGTGGAGGAATTGGGGTCCAAAGCCCTTATTTCACCTCCCCATTACTACCCTTGGCCCCTGATTGCCCTAGGAATGCCTAATCTAGAAACCTAGACTTGATTAGACTCTACTTGAATTGAACCTAATCCCTAACCCAATTGAGCCTCGTAAGGGTAGTAGGGGGTGTTAGGGACTAATTCCCCTATACACAACCTAACATATCCATGGCCAGTTAGTAGCTTTGGTTAATTCATTAGACTCTAACTTGTTGTTTGGTTTGGATAATCTAAATGGAATCATTATGTTCATATGTCACCCCCCAACTTAAGTGATAAGTTCATACCCCTAAACAACCCATACCTCTCTTTACTGCTTAAAACCCTAGTTTTGTGCTTGCTTAGCTTAATTAGTTCTTTTCTTGCTTAGTTAGCTTCTTTCCTTGCTCTTGCCTTGTTCATGCCAGCTTAGCTCTTTAATTGCTCTTTTGCTTCTCTCTTGCTTGCTTTAGTGTAATTTGCACTTTCATACCTAGCTTAATCCTTTCCTGCCTGTTTAGCCTTAATTTAGTTTAGGGTTAACGTAGATTTCATTCTTGCCTTTAATTCCTCATTTGTTCATAGTAGTTTAACAATCAAATCACCTTTAAACCCTTAACCCTAGTCTCCGTAGTAGGAACCCAGCTAAACTAACCTAGCTCTAGCGCCCCCTCTTTTCCCTATGGATCGACCCTATACTTGCCACCTTCCTATACTACAACACGAACCCGTGCGCTTGCGGGTGTAGTTGTTCTAGTAGACGTAGGTGTGTTAGTTTAGGTCTTTTAAATTTTGAAAGAAAAAACCCATCACGTGTGTTCCGACCTCGTGGGGCGCATCTAGTTGAGTCAAATCCGCTAGTGTGTTGCACCTCTAGCAGAATCGCACCATAGTTCTCCGTTGTTTCCTTACATAATAAGCCGCATCCCATAAATATGGGTCGGCAATGATGATTTACGCCAACAAATGGTGCGAATGGCATGTCATATTGATTAGTCAGATAAGTAGTGTCAAAAGTGATAGCATCGCCAAAAAATTTGTATGCTCTTCTTGATCGAGAATCAGCCCAAAAAATATTTCTAAAAACTCCATTTTCATTTAAATTATATCTCTTGCATCTTAACAATGTAGGCTTGTATAGCTTGGGCATCTCCTTCACCTAGCCTTAGATTTCTTGAATAATTGAGATGATTCCAAACATCCCTAGATGTAAATGTAAGGTTTTCATAGCCTCCTGCTTCGAACACTAGAATCGCCATAGTTTAAGACACCAATTCCGGCACTATCGTTTAATTCGATACGCCGACATATTTCATCGGGTATCTTTCTTTTAGAGGATAGTAGTCTAATCATATATGAATCCCAGACTCATGGTTGTGTTCTTCCACAAAAGTAGCTATAGCATACTAACCAGTGTAGATTCTTCTGAATGTAATCTGAGCAGGACAAGAAGTTCTTGCAGTTGGCTTTAGTCGGTATAGAGAATCTTTGGAATTGGTTGGCAGAGTACCGACTTTTAAACATGAATATGTAATTCTCTTTTTTTTCATCATTGGGTGCCCAATTTTTTGAACGGGAAATCTTGATACTAAAACTGCAAAAATCTGCATATTTTTTGTAGAAAGCCTTCACATCAGATTTCGATTCAAATACCATCCCGACTACAGGCTTATTTACATCACCAGTTGGTTTAGGAACGACGAAATCAGTGCAATTCTCAAACATAGTGATTCTTGTATCTTGAACAACATTAGATTCATTTCCTTGATTGTAATCTTGGTTTAGATCAATTAAATCATTTTGTGACATCTGAAAAAAAATAGTAAAATCAATGATTACAAATGCAAAATTCATAATTTTCAATGTCAATACATCCTGAATTCAGTTTATTTCAATGCCAAATCTGGCGAGTACCATAAGTTAAACAAGGCTGCATGATATTGATTATGTTAACCTTATGAATATATATAAAACAAACAAAGAAAATCAACAAGTTAGTGTAACATAAGGGATCTTCAATGACATCTTAACTTACAGTGTCCATGGCATTTTAGCATAAAAGATCTTCAATATTTTATACGATTGGCATACATTTATAAGGATATCATTGTAAAGCATTGAGAATGTGAGAGAGAAAGTTAGGGTAACATAAGAGTATATGTTATTCTTTTTTTAAGAGTCTCCAATCCATCTTCTTTGTAAGAAGCAGATCCAAAACACCCTCCTATACGACAAATTATACAATTGTATTTAAGACAGTAAGGCAACAACTACATAAACTTAACATACTTATAGATAAGTTCTCTATAATCATTGTGTAGATCAGTTTACTGTACTAAAATGTAAAGACTTCACAACCCTCATATTTGATCGTTTACCTTCAGGCAAGGTAGGCTAGATGAGTGGCAAGGCATGCTGTCAGCACCAATTTTTCAAGTCTTATGCACTTTCTTGCTGATATTACTAGACTTTTGCTGAGATTAGGATGAAGACCATGAACTCTATTGAAGACATTAATAATCTGATTTAGGAACCTAACATTATCATATAGTATGTGAGATACTATAGCTGAAGTCTTTAAGAGGCTTAAAAAACCTTGTTTTTCATTTCACTTCAGGATAACAGTGAAACCTTGCATACAAATAACAAAAAGTAATGGAGCCAGGGGGTCTTCATACCTTAAAACATTAGTAGGGGCAACGTAATCTATAGGTTCTCCATTCAACAAGATTTGATAGCTTGTGGTACTGAGAATTGTATCCGTCCAGTTCAACTAGCAGAGAAGAAATCTCAAGTGATACATATACATAACATCCAGAAGAGAATTCTAGTTTATGGATTGCAAATAGGCATACTTGATTCTGAAACAAATGAAGAATGGTAACTTATGTCTGCCAGAACAAACCACAATCTCCATGACAGTCTGCAACAAGAATCCAATAAGAAAGAAGCTTGTCTGAACCATGTGTAATAATATATGAATGAAGCAATAACAAAAAGCATTGAGAATGAGAGGAAACAAGTTAGGGTAACATAAGAGAATATGTTAGTCCATAATTTTACAAAGATATGCAATTGAACGAAAAGAAGAGATCCAAACCCAAAGGAATATATAAAGGGATGTAAATAAGATCTAATATTTAAATCAATTTTGAGATCTAATATTTAAATCAAACTTGAGATCCACCCAGAAGAATCCTTAAGTAACAAACAATGATAATAGGAGGTGCATTGGTTTTTATCTAGTTGAAACAAAAGGTAGTAGTCAGATCAAGATTTGGTTAACTACAGAGGAGTATGGAGCTCATGTGGCTACTTTTGAAACATCCATTTTTCTTCCAGAATGTCTATTGAGTGCTAGTTGGTCTACTGGGAAAACAGAAATAAGTTACAAGGATGCTAATTAATTGTGTTTAATGCTGAATATAAGATTTGTTTCCACCAAAGCATTTATACCACCAAGACTGTACACATGGTTCCAATTTGATTGTCACATGTATCTTTGTATGTACTATTTAATTATAAGCAAAAAATGTGGATGTCCATATATTTATTACCTGTAAACTTGAAGTTACTTGCTTCTGAAATAGTGGCTCCACCACGAGTTTGGGTTCTTCCCTGTATAGCAATACGTTCATCACAACATGACAAAAATGTCTAATACATCACTCTTTCTCAATAAAATGTTAAACACAATCATTCAAATAATGAGCTGGACCAGAGCTTGAGGATGAATTCAGAAAGCAAGCACGGTGTTTGAAGCTGAACCCCAAGCTATTGATTTGGCGGAGGAAACATATAGATACAACAAGCTAATAAATTGTTATAGTGGAGAGTGACTGAAAAGTAGCAATGAGGATTTGATTAAATATATACATATGTTCCCGAACATGGTATCATCCATAAGGGATAGCACTAGCTAAATGAGCCGCTCATATGGCATCCTCACAACATGATCGATCCCAAATCGGCAAAACACTCCATCGGCAAAAGACTCTCCCAATTGTCAAATGCGGCCGAGAGGGCACCGAAATAGGGAAGAGGAAGAGAGTGCCTACATGCTTCGGGGTCGCTTGACACGTGGCGGTTGGCGACGGAGCAGAGGCATGCGAAATGGCAACAACGTGGCCCAGCCTGACGAAAGCCGGCGGGAAGGATGAGGATGATGAGGAGGAGCTATAGGCGGATGAGGAGCAGCAACATGACGAGGGTCCTGTGGATGAGAATTTCTTGAGTAGCAATAGCTTGGGTATGTCCTGGGTGACGACAGAGCAGAGGGTGACGACGAGCCTCCTAGTGCTTAAATAGGTTCCGTCATCGCGATCCTCATGAGTGGGAGGTGACGGGACGGGGAGGAGGAGGGGGAGAAGAAATCATGCAGTGAACGACCAGAATAGAGGCATTCACGGGAAATGGAATGGAGAGAGGAGAAGAAGGGAGGAACGATCATGGGTGCGGAAAAGGGTTTGGGTTTGGTGCTGGTTTGGGGTGTAGGTCGGGCGATGACCTATGGTGTGGGACGGGCAACGAGCTGGGGTGTGGGACCGGTTATGTCAAAACTTTTCGTTAAATGTATATGTTAAATTTTTAGGCCTACTTTAACCGACCACATTAGAAATCTCAGAAAATTATATTATAATTGGCAGTTACGATCACCACGTCACAGTGGTTAGAGTTTGCCGAACATGTTGTCAGAGGTGAGAAGGTCACAACTTGCGGGAGTCTCCAATCATGTATGTTTTGTGTGAATTTCATATTACAAGCTGGTTTTGCCCTCCCTACTTCTAACAGTGTTCATCAGACGCATCTACCCATTCCACACACCATTTCTGGTGATCATCAATACCAATTTATTGCTAAAAGTTTTGATATTTTAGAAGTGTCTTCCCTCCTATTATCGAGTGATTTCTAAAATAGACTCACTCCTTCAATATAAATAAGGAAAGAGATAAAAAAATAGAGCAAGAAATGGACAAAGAGAAGTGAATATCGTGACATTATATTATCCAAGAATGGGAGATAAGTTTCAAGAAATAGTTGTTATGAGTAAGTAAGAATGAGGTTTATTATTTTTCTTTTGTTGACTAAACAATGAAAGTGGTAGGAGGCATATAAGATTGTGCATTGCCATCGGTTGAATTTTCAAGACAATGACTATAGAAAACCTAGGAAAAGAGTGTTAGGAGAGAAGGCATAGTTAAGTAGGACAAAAATTGAGAAAAGCTCACTAAGGTATGAGGAACGGTCTAGAAGGGAAAGGGTATAGTCATAGTTAGAAGAGAGAGAACTGAAGGCATTGCAAAGTCATACCACATAATGTAAGAGAAATGTAACAATATGGGATGGGGGTTTAATGATGTATATGTATCAGCCAATGTTGGAAGTAATGGAAGTTAGTATGCAACAAATCTAAAACATTATATTTTGATAGACTATAATTTTAAGGCATGATATAAAATAATTATATAAAGGTTTTGGTGGAAAAAATGGGGAAGTTGTGTCAGAAGATATTGAGAAATGGAGGCCTAGATGGGAGACAATTTATTATGTGAGGATGCTTGTATTTCAAAGTCATATCAATTCATTGAACAAAATAATGACTAAATTTTGGTATGGAATCGTGGCTTGGTATGTATGTTCTTTAAGGAGAAGAGAAGAAAAAAGAGATAAAAAAGAAACTAAGAAAACATCATGTAGAATGGAGCTAAAGAGAACATGATACGAGTAAACTATACGTCAAACGTAAGTGTACATATCAATGTAATATAGGCCTTAAGAGGTCCGATGTCGAACTCAGAGAAACGTTAATCCAGAAACTACTACTAACTGTAACATGATCAATTAGATCGATGAAAATCTTGATTTAAGGTTTAATTATCTAAAGCAGAAAATAAATCTAAAATTACTGGTTGTTGATCTCAATTGGAGTGAATTCCTTAGGATTACAGTTTCACCTCGGTTAACATTGCAATTAATATCATAACTTTAATAAATATCTCTCCTAACCTTGGACTAAGAGAAATGTAGCAAGAATTATCCGCTCTCACAACGTAATTCATTACCTAATCTAATACCAATCTCACTCTCGTAACGATTGTGCTATTAGTTAGGTGTTTTACTGAATACTCTGGTTAATCTCTTCACATTCATAAGCCACCAATCTCAAAGGGTGATATAAAACATGTATTCCTATGGATTTTCTAACCATTAATTCTCTATTTCAAAGCTATTAAAGGTCTAATTAACTACATATGGTGATCAAGCATAGATAGTTCAAGACAATCTCATAGAAATAAATCTAAAAATTAAGGGAAATTGATATATTAATGCATAAAAGTCAATCACAATACATCCTAAGGAACAAGGGATTTAACCCCGCATGAACTTCATTGTCAAGTAGATAGGAGAGAAGAAGAAAAATGTAGAAAACATTAGTAAAACTAAAAAAACCCCTAAAGAAGATGGTCTGGTTGATCCCTTTTGACAAACGTGATGATTTGCTACCTTTCGACTGCAAATCCGTCCACTGGAGGTGCTCGCATCTCCCAGAACGTGGCCTTCTTATCCACTTTCTCCTCACCTTGCTCCGTCCAACATAATACCATAAGATCCTTAGGTCTGGCCAAAATTCCCCTAAGTCATAAAAGTGACTTAAGACATCATTAGTTGCCAACCATTGGATTAGACTTAATTTTTAGATCTGTCTGATCCCACCATGTTGCACTATTGACTAGGTGTCGATACTACCGACGCCTTCGATAGTTGCAGTCTCCTGGGAAGCTGTCGGTACTATTGAGCTCAAAGTCAGTAGTATTGAGTTTCCTTGATAAATTCTGAATCCATCCCTGTGATAGTGTTGGTAGTATTGACTTCATGGTCAGTATTATCGAGTCTTCTCAATTTCCATATGTTCCATACTGAGCATGTGTCTGTACCACCGCCAACAAACTCGATAGTACCGAGCTGTGTAGATTCTTATAAATTTACCTAAAATTCACAAAACTAAACATAAGCTCTCAAAATTTATTAATTCATTCAGGAATATTAAAATTACATTTATTTGATGCAAAGTATCACAGGCTAATGATAGTAAATAATGCAAAAATTAATATGGAAATGAAAAATGAGTACATAAAAATCCCTACAAAATAACATGTGAAAATGATAATTATCCAGTGCAACAAACTCCCCTAAGCTTAAATGTTTCTCATCCTCGACCAACACACCCTTAGATCTGTTTGAGACAAGTAAGCAAAAAGACATAAAATATGAATTTCATTTATCAATCATCCCCACTTGGCGGTCCCAAATCAGACTCTACTCACCAGTGAACAATCAACTGCTCTAAAGTGACAAAAAATATCCATAAAAGATGTCTACCCTTAGACAAATGAACACTATCAAGAGAGCAGTTAATATCATAGTCAATCAGGCATTCACTCAGTGCATCGTGTGATTTTGTATTCTAAATTGCTCTTTTCCTAACTACCAATTACTTGGAAGCAGTTCTCCTTATGAGAGTGAATGAGGAGAATAATTATTTAAGTGGCCTACTGATAAGAGCAATGGATGTAACACAATGGGTGGCTAATGAAGATTCACAAGTAATATCTGATAACATGATATTTTGTGAACTATTTACACCTATTTTATTCCCATATTGACATCCCTATTATAGATATTTGTGTCTATTTTAATGTCTTTGAACAAAATTTAATTTAATTTAATTTAATATCCTTTCTTAAATCCATGTAGACTTATATTCGATTGCTACTAATACACCTTTTTCACAGTCGAGACAAATGCATTCATTAGGCCTTTTGACCAAGACAGATTCAAGAAATAGTGGCTTGTCGCGACCGCGATTGCTCATCAACAGTTTTGATCGCAACAACAGTCTCGACCGTGACAATGGTCCCGACTACAACTGGAATCATGGCTAAGACCAGGATGTGAATGAGACTGGTGTCAAGACTAGGTCTAAAGACTCGACCACAACTACAGTCACGATCCAGACATTTTTGTGACCTAGGCATCACCTCAACCCGAAAAATGTCACGACCGAGATAGATGTTACGATCGCTACTAATGGTCACGACCGTGATGATGGTCCCGTGCAAGACATGAGTGTCTAAACACTTTTTCTTGATGTATCTACACTTTTTTAGTGTTGTTATGCTTCCCTTTAACATGAGTTTCTAAAACTTTGCTTGGATTGGGTGTAGCCACTAAGGTTCTCCCAACATGTATATACTTACATCCTTTTTAATATATATATTCTTGGCAATGGTTATATTCATACTCTTGTTCTTAAATGCTTCACTTGCATGATTAGATACCATCTTGTGATGTATGATTGTTAATGCCTCGAAGAGTAGTCTTAATCTTATCTAAGTGTTATGGAGTTGCATGAATGCATGAAAATGTTGGAATGCTAAAGCTAATGATCATATGGTTTTCTTTGTGATTGTTTGTTTGCCATCTCGAGAGAGAGGCAACCTTATAATCTAGATCTATCCTAAGCTCGAGAGAGGAGGGAATAGACACATATGATGATTGCTTACAATCTTACTAAGGGTATACAAAGGAATGTGAGTATTATATGTTAGTGAGAGATCTTAGTAGGTGAAACTCGATCCAAGTACCCATCCATACTTTGGTTACATCTTTCTGATTTGACCTTATTCTCTTGTTTTGTTTTCTTAGCTTTACCTTTCTTGCTTTGTTTGGAGTAACATCGTTCCCTGAGGAACACCATCTTAATCTACCCCTTCGTTTGGTGTGTTCAAGTTCATGTGGTTCGACCCCAATCTACTACATCCGACCCCATATAATAGTTGTGGGGGCCTGAGTGTCGGGTTATAAATCTAAGAGTTTGACTAGTCTAGATCTGATCGATTTTGGATGTGTGATTTAGACCAGTCAATATTTGAGTTATTTATGCAAAATAAAACATGATGAACCTATATGGTAAAGATAATGAAAAATGCATGAATCCTAATGCCTAATATTATGGATGGAATGATGCACGTATTGAAAATCTCATCAAATAGATGAGAATGAAGTACAGAAGAGAATACATCATGTGAATGTTTCCATCTCTTTGTGAAGAGTTTATGGCATCCTTTCTCGCAATTTATTTCATAACATTAAAAAAATTCTTTTTTTCATTAGCCCGCTATTTAGCATGATGTAAAGTTATGGTTGGGCTTTACTAACATATCATTCATTTTTTTCTTTTTTTCCTGAGGATATGGATGTATATCCATGCACTCTTATTTCAAAAGAAACAATATATCCTCATGATATAGAAATGAATGATAAGAAATGCATGCAATCTACATGTAATTATTATGCAACTAGAATGATATGCACATAATTTTTTATGCATTTTTTCATTTTGTGACTAATGCAATTAAAAAGAACTAACTATCATGTCACCTATTATGCCACGCAATGCAAACAAGAGGAAATAACTCAGATTACTTGATCGTCTTAAGGTGGTAGTCAAAATGAATGGAAAATGGATGGAATCACATAATTAAGAGACAATGCCTTTCAAGATATATGATATGTCCCTCTCTAATGACCTGTGAATAGGGTAACCTTAGGATTTCTTTCTTAAATTTCAATTTAAGATCACGTTGATTGTTTGATAAGTTTAGGCTCAAACCCAATCTTCATCCACATTACATGAATAATTAAGATGTCCATTCATATCAAACGTCCTTAAGCTATCCCATACACTTCCTCTAAGTGGTGTTGTTGGATCAATGGGCTCTAGAGGGGGGGTTGAATAGAGCTTCAAAATTCTCACAAGATTGATTAGACCACCAAATTATATTAATTGCAGAAACTTAAACAAGTAGTAATTTTATGACTTAATCTAACATGCACAACAAGGATGAGAGACAAGGAAGAGCAAGCACTTGGACAGGTGGTTTAGAGTGGTTCCATGTCCTAAAATTAGGAGCAATGTCAGTCTACTACCTAGAGTGGGTTAGTCTCTAGGATTTGTAATCTTGGTACTCTTATATTCCACAATAAGATTACAAGATACAACAACCACACATCCAAGGGCTTAGTACCTCAAGAAAAGATCTTCAACCAATAGAAGGAGCCTACCCACTTGAAGCATGGAGTCTTCAACCATCAACATGGACTTACCCACTCCTTTCTTCAAGTCTTCTTCCTTTAAGGGATTACCTATCTTCCTTAAGCGTTGCCTTGCTTCTCTCCTTCACTTGGAGATCTAGAGCACCTTTCTCCTTCTCTTGGAGACCTGGAGCAGCTTGCCTTCTTCAACCTTGAAGAACACCACCACCTTCTCCTTCACTTGGAGAGGGATCTTCAACTATCTTCAAAGGAATGGAGGTTGGAAGATGGAGGAGGAGATCTTTTACATAAACACATGGAATAGCTCTCTTACACAAGAACCTATCTCACTCATACTCATGAATTTGACTTGAAGGTAGAGAGAGAAAGGGGCTCAAAGGCATAGAACACTCTTAGCTATGGTAGAACTAAGTTTGCAATAATAAAACAACCTTGTAATGAAGTCCAAGTGTCATATATATAGCTGAGGGTGTTGCTTTGAGTTAGGTGAACTCTTGGGACGAAATATAGCCATTTTCCTTCAAGAAAATGTCTCTATTTGCGATCAAATAACCCACCAATGGTCACATCACTTTTTTCTACAAATTCCATACAGTGCAATTGGTCGAGTTTCAATAAAGGTAACTCGACCGATCAAGTAAAAGACAAAACCAATATTCAAACGATCGGTCGAGTTTGTCCTGGGGAAACTCGACCGATCCTTGAAGATCGTTTTGGTCAGCCACTTGATCGGTCGAGTTCTGTGTAAACACAACTCGACCGATGCTATCTTCAAAAAATTGACTTGAGGATGATCAGTCGAGTTTTAAGGCTGGGAAACTCGACCGACCAAGTGCCTGAAATCAATTTTCTAAATTTCATCTAAAGTGATTAAAACTTGGTGTTTTATGTCCCAGTCAATTTTCTCACCTTAGTTACAAGTCAATTCATCATTACAAGTGATTACAAATATGTTCTAAGGTCATTTACATAGAAATCCCAAAATGCACACTTGTAGCTATTTTGACTTGAACTTGACCCATTCTAGGGCTCTGGATTTTGGATCCTTTTCATGTACCTAATGCCTGCAAACAATCTTAAACACACATATTAGATACATATGAATGGAATGGTTAAGTCATTATCAAAATATAGACAATGTATAACCTCTAGGTCAACAGGTGCAACTCAAGAAATTTGCAAGTAAGCCAATTTTTTTTTCATTTCAATTTTAAATTTTCCATTGCAAATACATGAGAGCACATGACAATGATAGGAATCATGAATTAAGCTCCACTTTACACTAGATAGATTGTGGATCCTACAACTTAGAAAAATAAAATCTAAAAAGCACATAAAGACTAAAAGAAAAATAAAAACTAGTGGATAAAGCTATTCCAGCACCCCAAGCTTGAAGTTGAATATGTTCGCATAGTCAGAATTCTAACTTAAGAGATGGAATAGTGGGATTGATCATAAGGGTGGTGGCGGCGGCTATGGTATGGTAGGATTAAAGGGGTAGAACGTCTCCTGAAAACTCAGTGATTGTTGTGGCATTTCCGGTGGTTGTGGATAACCACCAAAGTAGCCCTGGCTCCAGTAATTATCGAAGAACAACTATTAGTAGTCATGTATCTGCTGTAGGCGTGTGTGCATGTTCTCTTGGTTGTCCAAGAGAAGTTGCTTGTTCTCAAAGATGGCTTTCTAGTTGTGGTAGAGTCATCTTTGGACATCAAAGATGTCCTCCAGTGTAGCAGTCTGCTACTATTGTCTTTGTTGTATCTCTTGCATCATTCCATACATGCCCTCCATGGAATATGGATCATCTTCATGTGAAGGTGGTGGAGAAGAAGAACTGGAGGTTCCATGTGTGCGAGGGTGCTCATGTAGAACCTGCCTCCTCATGATGGGGATGGTGGGTTCCTCCTCCTCTTCTTCTTTATTTTGCTCCTGTTGTTGTTCTTCCTCAACATTGTATTCTTCGGCATCCTCCTTTGAAGAGCTGTCTACAGGACACCTCATGAGGTAAAGTCCCTGCAAGTCAAAGATTGGATCCAGGAGCTTCCTCTCCTTGTACTAGGTACCCACTGTACAACATGTGTACATCGTACCCTGATGTACTTTGAAGAGGATTTCTTTTTTGAAGTGCTTTAGGTCTAGCTTGGGAGTGGCCTTTAGAGATATGGAAGTGGAGAGATCAATGTTCAGGTGTAGTTCTATCAGCATGATCAGTCCTCCAAAATGGATAGGAGGAGCCCTCTGCACCAGTCACTTTATGCCCATCATTTGTTATAGGAAGAAAGAACCAAAGTCCACATTCTTTCTTCCCAATTATAGCAATTTGTAGAGGAAGTAGAGGTCCACCCATTGAGCTTTCCCCTACATCTGGCTTGACTTTGCAAAGATATTGTTGGTGATGAGGTGATGCAGGATGTGAGCAAAAGGGTGCTCGATGTCAGTGATGGAGTTTGTGTGCCAGCTAATATGGTGACCTTATGGCACCTTTGCCTAAATCTCCCATGCACTCTTTAAGTTGAAGTTGCAAGGAACAAATCATTATTCACGCATTGGCCACCCATAGATGGAATTGAACTGCCGTAGTGTCATATGAAAGTCGATGTTAAAAAGATGAAAGTTGATGCGGCCCTCCATCCATCCATCCCCACGCTAGGTGATGATGCATATTTCCAGCAATGCCAGGAACTCACAGACGAGCTCCAGGAAAGTGAGCCAGTCATTGAAGAATGGATGATTTCCCACAGGTCCTTGACTTTCACATACTTGGTGCATATTCTCGTGAAGCCTAAGGAGGTGATGAATGCACAGTCTCTGTACCGTATCGCCGTTATTTCCCTCCTCAGGCCCTTATAGATCTTCTTTACATTGATGTTGGGGTGGGCGATGCGGCTTGGTTTTGGAATCAACTCAGTCCACCCAGCCAATGAAGAAGATCCTCTTATGGACGCCATCACCGGTACAAGAAAGAGGTGGAGAGAAAGATTCTCGGAGTAGACTCTGAATTCCCGGGGATGCTTGCTCAAACTTGCTTAGAGGAGGTGTGAAGAAAAACTAATCACAACCCCTCCTTATATAGCACTCGGACAGCCTATTGTCTGTGCGTCGGTAGTACCAAAATTTTCTCCATAATCCGTGTGACTCGATACTAACTGTTGGTACCGATGTTCCTCATTTGTCAATCATGGTAGATACAAATAACCATGGTTGGTAGTAATGGCGGAAGTCGATAGTACTGACTTGTGCCATGGATCAGTGGTACCGACCGTCAGATGCATTGAATCTCGATCGTCTATGGTGTTCTCAGAAATTTTGTGTCTTCAGATGTCGATACTACCAAGTCGTTCAAAATTCTTAGTGATTTTGAGTGTGATCTTGGTGTTTTAAAACTACAACTTGCATTTCTATCAGTACTACCGAGTCGGGTTGGCAGTACCGAGTCCTTATCAGTGAACTCAACCCCTTTTTCTACAAAATTTTGATGCTACCAAATTTTTCAGTAACACTGAGTTTCTTTGAATTTTTGCTCGGCCACCCTATGATGTCATCGGTAGTACTGAGTTGTTTTGTGAAACTTGATCCTTTTCTCTGTGACCTTGTTGGTACTACTGACTTTATGGTTGGTACTACCGACTAATACTCAGCCTGCACACCACATAAAATTGATCAAGGTGCCTTTTTATATTGAAAAAATAAATAAATTACAAACTAAAGTAACGAAAACTACAAACTAGAATTTGAAAGAATAAAATGATGGTTGGGTTGCCTCTGAACAAGCACCCTTGTTTTATGTCCTAGGCTCGACTATCAAAGCACATAAGATCATTGAAGCTTAAAGAGATTCAAATCCTCTTCCTTCTAGAGAACATCTCCCCCAAAGTAGTGTTTAAGCTGCTGACCATTGACAAGGAATGGCTCAGACCCATTGCTTATCTCTACCTCTCCATGGGGGAAAGACTTAACCACCTCAAAAGGCCCACTCCATCTAGACCTATACTTACCGGGATGTAATTTCAACCTAGAATTAAACAGAAGAACTTTCTATCTTGGAGTAAAAACTCTATTTAGGATGTGGCGATCATGTATCTTTCTGGTTCTCTCTTTGTAGATCCTTGAGCTCTCATAGGAACCAAACCTGAGCTCATCTAGCTCATTTAATTATAACATTCTCTTTTTCCCTGTGTTGTCCAAATTATAGTTCAATTTTCTCAGGGCCCATTTATCCTTATACTCTAACTCCAATGGTAAGTGACAAGCTCTCCCATAAACCAACCTAAAAGGAGTGGTTCCTATAGGTGTCTTATAGGCTGTCCTATATGCCCATAGAGCATCATTAAGCAACATGCTCCAATTAGTCTTGTTGGTTGAGATTGTCTTCTCTAAGATTTTCTTAATCTCCCTATTAGACATCTCTACATGTCCTTGGGTTTATGGGTGATATGGAGTACCTACCATGTGTTACACTCCATATTTGCTCAAAAATGCACCAAATTTCCTATTGGTGAAATGAGACCCATCATTTCTAATTATCAATCTAGTCATCCCAAACCTACAAAAGATGTGATATTTCACAAACCTACATACAGCTTGGGCATCATTGGTGCGAGTTGGAATTGATACCAACCACTTAGACACATAGTCAACAACAAATAATATGTATAAATTAGAATTCGAATACACAAAAGGGCCCATGAAATCCATTTTCTAAATTGCATCTAAAGTGATTAAAACTTGGTGTTTTATGTCCCTATCAATTTTCTCACCTTAGTTACAAGTCAATTCATCATTACAAGTGATTACAAATATGTTCTAAGGTCCTTTACATAGAAATCCCAAAATGCACACTTGTAGCTTTTTTGACTTAAACTTGACCCATTCTAGGGCTTTGGATTTTGGATCCTTTTCATGTACCTAATGCCTGCAAACAATCTTAAACACACATATTAGATACATATGAATGGAATGGTTAAGTCATTATCAAAATATAGGCAATGTATAACCTCTAGGTCAACATTCTCCCCCTTTTTGACAATGACAAACCATTCTTAAAGCATATTGAAAAGGATATGAAAGTTATACCTTTGCCTTGTGAATTAGGGGGATTCATGATACTAACAATGTGAATTGCTCCCCCTCAATCTATGCTTCCTCTAACCTGCATGGTTAGTTTCTCTACACATAGCAATACCAATATACATGTAATGTGTAGTCCTTTGCAAGTTCACATAAAGGACAGTGAATTGAACAAGAAAAGGATCTCATAAGCAAAAGCAATATTATAGCAAAGAAAAACCAATATGATTGAGTTTTAAGACATGAGCTATTAGTTAAAATATCTCTCCCCCATTTGACATTATCAGAATGGTAGGGGGTTAGAAGAGAAAAATCCAAGTCTTCTCCAAAACTCAACCAAACATGGATGCAAAGGATTAAACAATAGTTTAAAGGCATATATCACACACATATAAAAGATGACATACAATCCAACTCATGATCAAAATATAACTCAAGATGGCACCAACGCATAGGATAAACCATAGGAAATAGCCATAGTGTACATCAAAGATAGTACAACGCAGATATACGTCCACATACGAGCAACTATAAACACAAAAGCGATAAAACAAAGATAAGATATAGTACAGCTCAGAATAATGTGTCAAGATGTTTCTGATACAAAAGAGTCTAGAAAGATGGATATAATAAGCATGCTAGACTACAAACGAAGAAACCACCTAAACATCTAGGCTATCTATATCAACAATGTCCTCATCGCCAGGAGTGTAGTCCTCATCCCCATCAGAAGGCGGAGCAACATTGCCATCATCAGAACTAGCACCATCACCATCACCGTCGTCGGAAGCATCCTCATCGTCACCGTCATCAACATCGGCATCATCATCCTCGGCCTGGTCTGGCATCTCCTCATTAGCAGGAGGGTCAAAAGAATGACCGGATCAGCGGGCATTCTACTCAACCCAAGACATACCAAGAGCGTGAAGCTCATTGCCCTGTGGAAAAGATGGAGCAGAGTCACCCAAAGAGGCTAGCAAAGTGGCCAGGAGGCCACCTGGTAACGGCAGAACAACAGGAACAGAACTACCAACATCAAAAGGTGGTGGAGCAGCAGCGGAAGGCTCGGAAGTAGGATAGTAATGCTCATATGCATATGAAGCATAGGCACTACCGGGGTATGGCTGGTAGGTGGGGTAGGGTGATGCATAAGATAGGTTCATGTGAGACATTATGGAACACAGATCCTGGTGCAGGTGGTCCTGAACCTATTAATTGTACGCCTATTGATGCATCATATAACCCATAAGGGTTTCATTAGACACACGAAAAGATGTGCGGCTGGGTCTAGGAGGAGGCTGCGGTGGTGGAGCTCGGGTGGAGGAGGATGGGGTAGCTGAAGCGGCTGTAGAGGCGGAAGCACCAGAGGTAGAGGAAAACACAGGAACAGACTTTTGAAGGGTGGTTTCACTAATACAAACACCCTTTCTGGCGACCGGATAATGGAAGTCAGAAAAGAGACATTTGTCAGTGGTGAAATTGAAAAAACCACAAATCAAAGCCGAGTAGGGTGGGTGGGTGCCTTTGGTGTTCTTTCTAGTGTCAAAGTAGGTCATGTGATGTAAGATATACCCGACCCACTTGACACCAATATTGTTTAACAAACAATACATAATGACTACAGTGTTTTCGGCAATGTCCGTTTGATTTCACTTTGGATGGACATTACAATTAATCACCAAAGCCAGTATGCACTTCTTTAGGTCAAGAGAGGAGGAGGGTAGGGTGGAGTTCTTCTTATAGGCCACGTCAGGTTTCCTCAAAAACCGATGAACATCCGACAACGTCAATTCATGGTCTTTGTAAAAACCTTCCGGGTCAAGAAGATCAAAATACTCTCCATAATCCTTATGCCATGTGTCATTTTCCTCGTCTCCGACAAAAAAGACATTTAAAGTATCATCGGAGAGTCGGAAATGACGACCGGCGATCATAGAAGTAAGAATTACTTGAGTATTCAGCGGTGGGATGAGTGAATTGTAGTTCCAACACAAGTTGGCCTAGAACTCGTGAATAGCTTTAGTGCTTGACATGGAGTTGTGAAAGCAGTCACGTTCAATCGCTAGGGCGGACAAGTGGTGGGAGGCGATAAGCCAAGAAACAGAGGCAATAATCACTTGATACCTAGGGGAAGGCTCGATCAAAGCATGAAAAGGTAAAGGGTTTCGGGGAAGAAGGTCCTTGTACGTTGTAAAGAGGCAAGATCACCTCTTTACTAAAATTTAAATGAAATGCAAACATCCACTATTTTAACAAAATTTAGAGACTTTGAGGATGATTGCATAATATTCCAAGTAAATAAGCATGATTCTAGATACATAATAAAATGTCAATAGCAGCGGAAATAAAGAAATAATAAGCCTTCACATGGCTTTTATTGTTTATTACAAGAATGATTTCTAAAAGAAAAGATAAGATAAGTAGGATCTAGCTATATCAACCTAGCCATCCTTTCCAAACGCTAAAGATCAACTCCTGAAGAAAGCCCCCTTCAAGCCTATTCTTCTCCTTGCACAGCACCGGCACCTAGGTGGTTGGGAAGACACCCATTAAGAGAAAAAGGAAGAAAAAGTGTGTTACAAGATTAGTCTAAGAGTGACAAGATAGTTGTAACAAGTAAAACACGCTAGGAAATCATCAAAAGGTGAGACATCAAGTGTATGAGGCTTTTGTTAAGGAAACTTGCCAATAACAAAATTAATAAAGGATTTGCATGTAAGTTAATATGTCTACCTAACTAAGTAGGGTTGAGGCACCTATCGGACCTCTAACCTTAGGTGAGGGGAGAATAAGACATTCCCAGTAACCTATAATATTATGGGGAGAATTATAAACATTCCCCTAGGGCGATTATATACATGCCCTCTATGGGTGGTTGTACATAAGTACCTCTACTTTACAATTAAATAGAACATATAACTACATGCTAGCAAAAGATTTATGGCAAGATTAAACAAAGGATTCATATAACAAAGCAATGGGGTATAAAAACCCAAGCATGATAATACTACAACTAATTTTTGAGGCATAAATGAATTTAGGTTTCAAGAATCATGTATTAGGTCAGATTAAGCCTCATTAAGGAACATAGGTAAAAGGTATAAATAATTTCCCAACTGAAGGGGGTAGATGCACATACCTTAGCCTCAAGATTTCTAGAAACCACCTTCCAACCCTTCACATGAAATCAGAACCCACTTTCCCTAATATCATCATTAGATCTATGAATTAGAATTAAGTATACTCAAAAAAGGTTTAAAACCCTAATATTACTAACTTTTTGTGCAAACCTTCTAATTAGACTCCAAAAACATAACCATCATCTTAGTTAGGATTTTCTGATCAAAATGACATATAATATTGTATATTTTGAAGATATGGATTTTCCGGGTTATTTTTGGTGATTTTTAGTTAATTAAATTTTTCTAGAAATAATTTTTCGCAAACATCAGAATCAAACCTCAAAAACATTTTTAATGGATAGATCTCGTTCTCCTGATTTCAAAACACTATTTATTTTTAATTTTTGACCACTGGAATCATTTTCTATGATTTATCTTACTTCGACCAATCATAGCTTGCCACGTAGGCAAGGCAAGAGAGAGAGAGAGCAAGTGAGAGAGAGATGGAGAGAGCAGAGGGTGGTTCTGTGTCTCAGTAACCTGGACCCCTCACTACAGGTGTGTGGGTCGGGGTCACTGCTTGGTCAAAGGCGGGGCAAAGGGGCAAAGGACAAGGATGCCCCTCGCGCGAAAAACACAGCAAAGAAAAACTGATCGGGGCAATTTGGTAAAACAACAGGGAGTCATCTTCCTCCCACTGCCCGTGCCATGGAAACGAGCTACGAGTAGCCTGCTCAGGCTCGGTTTGGGCAAAAATGCCACACCCAACGAAACTTTGTGTTTAAATATGCGAACTGAAGCTTAGATTAAAACGAACTTGGTGGTACCTTCAATTGAGATGATGATTGAGGAAGCTGGCAGCAAGGGGTGCCACAAATCTGGTGGCTTTGACGGCTATATGGAGGTCAAGACTTCCACAAAACTCGAAATGGAAAGTACATGTGAGTTGCTAAGGTGACGGAGGACCTAGGGGTATGGTTATATATAGGCAAGGAGGCCTATACTAGGGTTTAGCTAGGTGGGGGTAGAGAGAGGCGGCACACGAGTTGGGCGTTTCTCGAATATTCATCAAAACACAAAATTCTTGGAATAATATGGTGCGGAATTGTGTAAGGAATTCGTAGGATAAAAAATTATTGAATTTCATTGAGTAAAACTCGAGATAAGTGGATTTGAAAACTTGGCAAGCAAGCCATATGTTTCCAAATCAGACCAAGGAAGAAGACAACATGCGGATCCTCAGATCGAGATCCAACGGTCGACGATCATCACGATATAACAGTTGCCATCTTTTATTCCTATTCAAAATCGACTTAAAAGGGCATATTCATTTAAATGTTTTTCTCTCTCCTCGTTTGGAGGCCCAAACGTTATCAAAAAATTACCAAATTTTATATTCTGACTGATTTTGACGCGTAGAATCCAAATATGGAGTTATTTTTGCCTTTTGGAAAAGTTTTCTAGGTTAAATATTTAAAATGTCATTTTCTCTTTCCTCCTTCAAAAGAGGTGATAACATTATTTAAAATTTGTGTAACTTCACCCATAAGTCTTCCTAAGGGTTTAGAACACGATTTTGTCATTATTTTTACAAGTTGGGATTATTTATTTATTTATTAAATAAATAGAAGATTCTACACACTTTCTCTCTCCTATTTTATTCATTATTCACACATTATCCAAATTAGTTGCAAATTTTCCCAAAGGCTTGTTTTTATGCTTAGAATACGAATTTGGAGTTATTTTTCTATTTTGAGAACATTAAATATTTTATTTCACTTAATTTGGCCTATTTCCTATTTTCTTTTGATATGGTCATTAATATATACTTTCATTTTCCAAATTAAATGATACTTGGCCCTTAAGTTACTTTTTTGTCAAGAAAATGAATTTGAGTGTCAAATTATCCTTGTGGGTTTCCAATTAAATTTTTGGTGCAAAATATTTCCCATTATCTTCTTTTATCCATTAAATCCCATATTAACTCTAATTATTGCATTTATCTTTTCCTTTATATATAATTTGGATTTTCTCATCTTTTTCCTATTCTACAAAGTACTAGAAAGTTTTAGGATGAAATATTTTAGTATTTTTATTACTTAGTGTATAATTTTCACTTCAAGCCCATTATTTAAAATCTAACTGAGGTATTTGTGCATACAACCCCATGTTGAGAATATATGGAAAACATTTATCCAATAACCATCATAATTCCACTAAATCAGATCCAAAGACATATGGAATGAAAAATGAAGGAAAAATCTTATTGGAAAAGAGTACAAAGAGATACATAATGGATTTCAGTATGTTACAACACTCCACCCCTTAAAAAGGATTTCATCCCCGAAATCTCATACAAAGAGGGAAGGGTGAGTATGTAACATCTCATCTTTCAACTCCCAAGTGGTTTCTTCTAAACCATGATATCTCCACAAAACCTTTACTAACTATATCTCCTTACTCTTCAACTACTTTACTCGAGATTCAAGGATCCTCACAGGTAGTTCTTCATAAGTCAGATTCTCATGAATCTCCACAGGTTCAACAGTGAGTACATGAGAAGGATCTTTCACATACTTCCTCAACACATAGACATGGAACACATTGTGGATCTTGTCATAAGCAGGAGGTAAGGCTAAGCGATATGCACAATCTCCCACTTTATCTAAGATTTCAAATGGTCCAACATAGCAAGGACTCAACTTGCCTTTTACTTTAGATCTTGCAATAGAACGTATAGGCTTGGTCTTTAGAAAAGCATAGTCTCCCACTAAGAAGCTTACATCATACCTCTTTTTATCAGCATACATATTTTGTCGGTCTTGAGCAGCTTTCATCCGTTTCTTTATCAGCTTTACCTTCTCGAGCATCATCTGCATGTCATCAATCTTCACTAGGGACCGTTCACCAACATCATCCCAATGCAAAGGCAAACGATAAGGTATACCATAGAGAGATTCAAAAGGTGGCATACCAATACTAGCTTCAAAAGGTGGCATCCTAACTTTTAAGTTGGCTAAGCCCGAAGATCGGTCAAGTTCTCTGTGTGGAAAACTCGACCGAACGGTCCACTAAAGACTTGCTCTCGGCTCCTGATCGGTCGAGTTTCTCAGGGTGAAAACTCGACCGAAGGTCAACCTAACCTAAAAGTCACATTCTTAGTTTCTAGCCATATACATGCCAATTAAATTTATTTTCCATTCTATTATGTATCATTAACATACTTAGGCACATTTAGCTCATCATTGGGCACTATTTTGCGATAAAACCTGGAATTCGATAAAAACCCAAAAACAAGAAAAAAATAAGCATGTTTACAAGCAAGTTAGGCACATTTGAACATGTATAAACAAAAAACAAGGTGAAGAAAGACATGAGCAAACATATATGAAAGAGACAACTAGCTAGATCACATGGAAATATCATTCAAATCAACAATAAGTAGTTTAGATCGAATAAAGTTAAATTGATCTCTAGCTAGAGGTTTTGTAAAGATATCCGCCAATTGATTTTCCGTGTCCACATGCGTGATATAAATATCCTTCTTGGCAATGTGATCACAGAGAAAGTAATGGCGAACCTCTATATTCTTGGCTCTACTATGAAATATTGGATTGTAAGATAGATTAATTGCACTAGTATTGTTACAAAAGATAGGAGAAGCATCAAAAAATATGTTGAAGTCTTGGAGCATTTGCTTCATCCATAGGACCTATGCACAACAGCTCCCAGCTACAATATATTCAGCCTCAGTAGTTGATAATGCCACTGTACTTTGTTTCTTGGAGAACCAAGATACTAAGCATGGTCCTAGAATGAAGCAAGTGCCACTTTTGCACTTTCTATCAACCAAACACCCTGCGTAATCCACATCACTATATGCTCTAAGAGTAAAATCCCTTGATTTAGGATACCATAGTCCAAAATTTTGGGTTTTGGATAAGTACCTCAAAATCCTCTTAACAGTAATAAGATGCGACTTCTTAGGGCTAGATTTAAAGCGAGCACACAAGCCAACACTAAACATAATATCAGGTCTAGAGGCAATTAAACAGAGTAAACTTCCAATCATACCTCTATAGAGATTCTCATCTACCTTCTCACCTTCTTCATCTTTGTCAAGTTTGGCGGTGTTGGACATGGGTGTATCCATCGGCTTCATGTTCTCCATCCCAAAGCACTTGAGCAGTTCATTTGTGTACTTGCCTTAGTTGATGAAGTTTCCTTCTTTTGTTTGCTTGATTTGAAAGCCGAGGAAGAAAGTCAACTCACCCATCATGCTCATTTTGAATTCACTCTGCATAAGAGAACTAAACTCTTTGCAAAGATCAAGATCAGTCCTGCCAAAAATGATATCATCAACATAAATTTGAATTATAAGAAAATGGTTAGAAGTGTGTTTTAGGAACAAGGTAGAATCAACTTTGCCCATGACATACCCGTCATCTAACAAAAAGTTCTTTAATTTCTCATACCAAGCTTGAGGTGCTTTTTTGAGTCCATAGAGAGCTTTTTGCAACAAATAAACATGATTGGGTAACTTGTCATTTTCAAAGCCCGGAGGTTGAGCAACAAATACTTCCTCCTCGATTGTACCATTCAAAAATGCACTTTTAATGTCCGTTTGATATAACAAGAAATTTTTGTAACTAGCAAAGGCAAATAACATACAAATAGATTCTAATCTAGCAACAGGAGCATAAGTTTCATCAAAGTCAATACCTTCCTGTTGGTTGTAACCTTGTGCTACTAACCTTGCTTTGTTTCTTACCACTTTTCCTTGCTCATCTAGCTTGTTGTGGTAGACCCATTTGGTGCCAATGATTTTTCTATCACTTGGTCTTGGCACTAGAGTCCACACACGATTCTTCTCAAATTGCTCTAACTCTTCTTGCATGGCTAGGATCCACTCATCATCACCAAGGGCTTCTTTGATGTTCTTTGGCTCTAGTTGAGAGATGAAGGCACTATCTACTTGTTCTTTGTTGTGAGAAGCTCATGTCCTCACTCTCGAATGGGTTTCCAATGATCAACTCCTTGGGATAAATCTTTGCAAAGTAAGGAGTGGGATCCTTCTTTTCTTCTTCTTCTTCTTCTATCACCTACTTACCTTTATTTTTTATGTTGAGGTCTTTTAAGATAGGAATCAAATCATCTACAACATCATTATCAACAACATTCTTTCCAACAATAGGGTTAGTTTCAATAAACTTAACATTGATAGATTCTTCAATTTTAGACAATTCAATGTTGACTACTCTATATGCCCTGCTAGTAGTGCTATAGCCTAGGAAGAAAACCTTATAAGATTTCAGATCAAACTTGTCAAGAGAATCCTTCGTGTTTAAAACAAAACAAGGATATCCGAAAACATGAAAGAAATCAATAGACGGCTTTCTACCACGTCATAGTTCATAGGGGGTTTTCTTTAAAGAAGGATGTGTAAAAACTCAGTTTTACACAAAGCATGAGGTGCTAACGGCTTCAGCCCAAAACTTCTTAGGAGTGTCATACTCAAGAAGCATGGTCCTAGCCATCTCTTGTAGCGACCTGTTCTCTCTCTCTACAACCCCATTTTTTTGAGGTGTACAAGGAGGAGAAATTGTGCGAATAACCAGATTTTTCACAAAAACGCTCAAAAAGATCATTTTCAAATTCTCCCCCATGATCACTACAGATAGAAACAATTCGGCAAGAAGCTTTGTTTTCAGCTCGTTTACAAAAGCTCGAGAAAACATCTAGAGTATCGCTTTTAGAAACGAGAAAGAAGGTCCAAGTATATCTAGAGAAATCATCAACAATAACAAGACAATACTTGGAACCACGAAGCATTTGTGTTCTCATTGGTCCAAATAGATCAATATGAAGAAGTTCAAGAACTTTCTTGGTACTCATGACTCCTTTGGATTTGAAGGGGGATTTGGTTTGTTTCCCTTGTGTATAAGGTTGGCATTCCTCATCCTTTTCAAAATCCAATTTGGGAAGTCCTTTAACCGAGTCCTTTTTGCTCAATTTCTTCATTTGATGCATATTCACATGACCCAAACGGCAATGCCAAAGAGAAATATCATTTTTATCCACTACCAAGCATCTATTTAGTATGGGCTTAAGAGCATCAAGAACAATAACATAAAGATTACCATTTCTAGTTCCCTTATATATAACATTGTAGGAGAGGGAATATAGAAGCAAGAATTTTAAAGAAGTAAACAACACAAGATATCCATTGTCACAAAGTTGACTAACACCAATCAAATTGTGATGTAGGCCATCAACAAGCAACACATTTTTAATACATAGCTCATTGCCCACATCACCCTCACCTATGACCTTACCCTTCTTGTTTTCCCCGAAGGTTACCGATCCTCCTTTCTTTTTCACAAACTTGTTGTAATGTCTGATTTCTCCAGTCATGTGCTTAGAGCAGCCACTATCAACAATCCATCTCTTTTTAACCTGCAAGAAAGAAGGATGTCGAAACCCAACTCAAACTTTGGGATCCGGGGTTAGCTTGGGGACCCATTTCATCTTTGGGTTGGTCCCCTTGGGCTTGTAAGGACAATAGGTGGAGTAATGGTCATCACATTTACAATGAACACAGACCATAGGGTTCTTAGAGCTGGAAGTCTCTCCATGGAAAATAGGAGGTTCCACACTCTTCTTCTTACCTTTGTTCTTGCTCTTTTTCTTACCTTTTGGAGCAGTCCCATCATATCCCAAACCACTAGTACCAACATGTTTGGTAGAGTGTTCTAGGACATCATTGAGGGATTTCTTTCCCGAGAGAAACTTTTACAAATAAGATCTTAACTTGGCATTATCATCACTAAGGTTAATGACAGTAATAGAAAGACTAGCAAGATCATCTCTAGCATGCAATAGGTCGGCCTCAAGACAGAGGGATTTAGTATGAAAGGAATCTCTTTCTAAAGCTATGCTAGCAACTTCATTACTTTGCAAAATAGGTCTAGAAGATAAGTCATTTACTTGAGCAAGCAATTTGGCATTTTCATATTTAAGCAAAACAATTTCTCTTTGATAAGCATAAACTTCATTTCTCCTAGCATCATCCATGAGTTTGAGTTCCACATTTTCAGTTTTAAGAACATCAAGCTCATCTAGGCACTTTTGGTTATCTATCTTAAGATCTTCAATGTTTTTAAGATATACACCATTCTCAACCTATACTCCATTGTGTTGAAGCTCAAGGTCAAGAAATTACCCTTGCAAAGAGTCTATGCTATCAAGGAGAACTTTTTCATTTTTATCAAGGATATCAATTTTAGCATAAAGATCATCAACTATCTTGCCTAACCTTTTCCTTTTAGATTTGCATTTAGTAAAGGATGATTGGCATTCATTTAGCATATCAATGATAGTTTCTTTAGGCAGCTCTAGCAAATTTACTTCACTTACCTTGCTTACCTCACTTACCTCACATACATCTTCACTAGTAGATGCCATGAGAGCAAGATGGCATTCTCCATCTTCAGAGCTTGAGGAGCTTGAAGAAGACTCCTCCCAAGCTGCATGGGCTGCATCTCTTGATCTTCTTTCTTTCTTGTATTTCCTCTTATACTTGCCTTCTCTCTTGTGCTCCTTATCTTTCTAGTGGCTGCTCTTGTGGTGGCTCTTCTTGGCCTTGGGGCAGTCACTCTTGTAGTGGCCTTTTTGACCACACTCATATCACCTTGGAGTTGAAGAGGAGGGCTTGCTCTTGAAGTGTTTGCCCTTTGAGTAGTTTTCCTCATCCTCATTAGAACCTTCATCTTCACTTGAGGAAGGGTTGGGGGACTTCAAGGCGAGTTGTTGTTGCTGGACCATTTCTTCAATTTGTGCTTTGAAGGTTGTGTCCTTTATATTCTTGGACTCTTTTTCTTCTCTCCTCTCTTCCTCTTCTTGCTTGTCAAGCCTAGATTCATGGGCTTGGAGGTTACCAACCAGCTCCTCGGTTGACAACTCACTTAGCTTATACACCTCTTCAATTGAAGTAACCTTAGGCTCCCATCTCTTATGAAGAGATCTCAAGATCTTAGAGTTGATAGTACCTCTATCCATCACACTCCCAAGGGCTGCCAAACCATTTAAGATGACATTGAGCCTAGTGTACATATCAATCACTCTCTCATTCTTACCCATCTTGAAGTTCTCTAGAAGACCACCAAACATGTAGACCTTGGCTTCCTTCACTTGCTCAGTTCCTTCATAGGTGACACACAATTTGTGCCATATCTCATGTGAGGTGTCCCATGAGGAGATCCGGTTGAACTCAGATGGAGTAAGGGTGGCGTAGATGATGCTCACAACTTTGGCATTGAGTTGAGCATGCTTCATTTCAACTTTAGTCCATGTGGTGATGTCCCCCTTTGGATATTCATATTTGAGGTGGACTGTCTTCCACATTTCATAGCTCACACCTTGAAGGTAGAACTGCATCCTTCTCTTCCAATAGAGGAAGTTGATGCCATTGAAGACCGAAGGTCTCATGGAGAAGCTTCCTTCTAGGTTAAGCGAACCAAGTGCCGAATCGCCCATCTTCTCCTACTTGTTGAAGTAGGTTGGAGAAGACCTGCTCTAATACACTTGTTGGATCAATGTGCTCTGGAAGGGGGCAGGGTTTAATAGAGCTTCACAATTCTCACAAGATTGATTAGACCACCGAATTATATTAATTGCAGAAACTTAAACAAGTAGTAATTTGATGACTTAATCTAACATGCACAACAAGGATGAGAGACAAGGAAGAGCAAGCACTTGGACAGGTGGTTTAGAGTGGTTCCATGTCCTAAACTTAGGAGCAATGTCAGTCCACTACCTAGAGTGGGTTAGTCTCTAGGATTTGTAATCTTGGTACTCTTATATTCCACAATAAGATTACAAGATACAACAACCACACATCCAAGGGCTTAGTACCTCAAGCAAAGATCTTCAACCTATAGAAGGAGCCTACCCACTTGAAGCATGGAGTCTTCAACCATCAACATGGACTTACCCACTCCTTTCTTCAAGTCTTCTTCCTTTAAGGGATTACCTATATTCCTTAAGAGTTGCCTTGCTTCTCTCCTTCACTTGGAGATCTAGAGCACCTATCTCCTTCTCTTGGAGACCTGGAGCAGCTTGCCTTCTTCAACCTTGAAGAACACCACCACCTTCTCCTTCACTTGGAGAGGGATCTTCAACTATCTTCAAAGGAATGGAGGTTGGAAGATGGAGGAGGAGATCTTTTACATAAACACATGGAATAGCTCTCTTACATAGGAACCTATCTCACTCATACTCATGAATTTGACTTGAAGGTAGAGAGAGAAAGGGGCTCAAAGGCATAGAACACTCTTAGCTATGGTAGAACTAAGTTTGCAATAATAAAACAACCTTGGAATGAAGTCCAAGTGTCATATATATAGCTGAGGGTGTTGCTTTGAGTTAGGTGAACTCTTAGGCCGAAATATAGCCATTTTCCTTCAAGAAAATGTCTCTATTTGCGATCAAATAACCCACCAATGGTCACATCACTTTTTTCTACAAATTCCATACAGTGCAATTGGTCGAGTTTCAATAAAGGTAACTCGACCGATCAAGTAAAAGACAAAACTGATATTCAAATGGTCGGTCGAGTTTGTCCTGGGGAAACTCGACCGATCCTTGAAGATCGTTTTGGTCAGCCACTTGATCGGTCGAGTTCTGTGTAAACACAACTCGACCGATGCTATCTTCAGAAAATTGACTTGAGGATGATCAGTCGAGTTTTAAGGCTGGGAAACTCGACCGACCAATTGCCTGAAATCAATTTTCTAAATTGCATCTAAAGTGATTAAAACTTGGTGTTTTATGTCCCAGTCAATTTTCTCACCTTAGTTACAAGTCAATTCATCATTACAAGTGATTACAAATATGTTCTAAGGTCATTTACATAGAAATCCCAAAATGCACACTTGTAGCTATTTTGACTTGAACTTGACCCATTCTAGGGCTCTGGATTTTGGATCCTTTTCATGTACCTAATGCCTGCAAACAATCTTAAACACACATATTAGATACATATGAATGGAATGGTTAAGTCATTATCAAAATATAGACAATGTATAACCTCTAGGTCAACAGGTGCAACTCAAGAAATTTGCAAGTAAGCCAATTTTTTTCCCATTTCAATTTTAAATTTTCCATTGCAAATACATGAGAGCACATGACAATGATAGGAATCATGAATTAAGCTCCACTTTACACTAGATAGATTGTGGATCCTACAACTTAGAAAAATAAAATCTAAAAAGCACATAAAGACTAAAAAAAAAACTAGTGGATAGAGCTATTCCAGCACCCCAAGCTTGAAGTTGACTATGTTCGCATAGTCAGAATTCTAACTTAAGAGATGGAATAGTGGGATTGATCATAAGGGTGGTGGCGGCGGCTATGGTATGGTAGGATTAAAGGGGTAGAACGTCTCCTGAAAACTCAGCGATTGTTGTGGCATTTCTAGTGGTTGTGGATAACCACCAAAGTAGCCCTGGCTCCAGTAATTATCGAAGAACAACTATTAGTAGTCATGTATCTGCTGTAGGCGTGTGTGCATGTTCTCTTGGTTGTCCAAGAGAAGTTGCTCGTTCTCAAAGATGGCTTTCTAGTTGTGGTAGAGTCATCTTTGGACATCATAGATGCCCTCCAGTGTAGCAGTCTGCTACTATTGTCTTTGTTGTATCTCTTGCATCATTCCATACATGCCCTCCATGGAATATGGATCATCTTCATGTGAAGGTGGTGGAGAAGAAGAACTGGAGGTTCCATGTGTGCGAGGGTGCTCATGTGGAACCTGCCTCCTCATGATGGGGATGGTGGGTTCCTCCTCCTCTTCTTCTTTATTTTTCTCCTGTTGTTGTTCTTCCTCAACATTGTATTCTTCGGCATCCTCCTTTGAAGAGCTGTCTACATGCCACCTCATGAGGTAAAGTCCTTGCAAGTCAAAGATTGGATCCATGAGCTTCCTCTCCTTGTACTAGGTACCCAATGTACAACATGTGTACATCGTACCCTGATGTACTTTGAAGAGGCTTTCTCTTTTGAAGTGCTTTAGGTCTAGCTTGGGAGTGGCCTTTAGAGATATGGAAGTGGAGAGATCAATGTTCAGGTGTAGTTCTATCAGCATGATCAGTCCTCCAAAATGGATAGGAGGAGCCCTCTGCACCAGTCACTTTATGCCCATCATATGTTATAGGAAGAAAGAACCAAATTCCACATTCTTTCTTCCCAATTCTAGCAATTTGTAGAGGAAGTAGAGGTCCACCCATTGAGCTTTCCCCTGCATCTGGCTTGACTTTGCAAAGATATTGTTGGTGATGAGGTGATGCAGGATGTGAGAAAAAGGGTGCTCGATGTCAGTGATGGAGTTTGTGTGCCAGATAATATGGTGACCTTATGGCACCTTTGCCAAAATATCCCATGCACTCTTTAAGTTGAAGTTGCAAGGAACAAAGCATTATTCACGCGTTGGACACCCATAGATGGAATTGAACTGCCGTAGTGTCATATGAAAGTCGATGTTAAAAAGATGAAAGTTGATGCGGCCCTCCATCCATCCATCCCCACGCTAGGTGATGATGCATATTTCCAGCGATGCCAGGAACTCACAGACGAGCTCCAGGAAAGTGAGCCAGTCATTGAAGAATGGATGATTGCCCATAGGTCCTTGACTTTCACATACTTGGTGCATATTCTCATGAAGCCTAAGGAGGTGATGAATGCACAGTCTCTGTACCGTATCGCTGTTATTTCCCTCCTCAGGCCCTCATAGATCTTCTTTACATTGACGTTGGGGTGGGCGATGCGGCTTGGTTTTGGAATCAACTCAGTCCACCCAGCCAATGAAGAAGATCCTCTCATGGACGCCATCACCGGTACAAGAAAGAGGTGGAGAGAAAGATGCTCGGAGTAGACTTTGAATTCCCGGGGATGCTTGCTCGAACTTGCTCAGAGGAGGTGTGAAGAAAAACTAATCACAACCCCTCCTTATATAGCACTCGGACAACCTATTGTCTGTGCGTCGGTAGTACCAAAATTTTCTCCATAATCCGTGCGACTCGATACTAACTGTTGGTACCGATGTTCCTCATTTTTCGATCATGGTAGATACAAATAACCATGGTTGGTAGTAATGGCGGAAGTCGATAGTACTGACTTGTGCCATGGATCAGTGGTACCGACCGTCAGATGCATTGAATCTCGATCGTCTATGGTGTTCTCAGAAATTTTGTGTCTTCAGATGTCGATACTACCGAGTCGTTCAAAATTCTTAGTGATTTCGAGCGTGATCTTGGTGTTTTAAAACTACAACTTGCATTTCTATCAGTACTACCGAGTCGGGTCGGTAGTACCGAGTCCTTATCAGTGAACTCAACCCCTTTTTCTACAAAATTTCGATGCTACCGAATTTTTCAGTAACACTGAGTTTCTTTGAATTTTTGCTCGGCCACCCTATGATGTCATCGGTAGTACTGAGTTGTTTTGTGAAACTTGATCCTTTTCTCTGTGACCTTGTTGGTACTACTGACTTTATGGTTGGTACTACCGACTAATACTCAGCCTGCACACCACATAAAATTGATCAAGGTGCCTTTTTATATTGAAAAAATAAATAAATTACAAACTAAAGTAACGAAAACTACAAACTAGAATTTGAAAGAATAAAATGATGGTTGGGTTGCCTCTGAACAAGCACCCTTGTTTTATGTCCTAGGCTCGACTATCAAAGCACATAAGATCATTGAAGCTCAAAGAGATTCAAATCCTCTTCCTTCTAGAGAACATCTCCCCCAAAGTAGTGTTTAAGCTGCTGACCATTGACAAGGAATGGCTCAGACCCATTGCTTATCTCTACCTCTCCATGGGGGAAAGACTTAACCACCTCAAAAGGCCCACTCCATCTAGACCTATACTTACCGGGATGTAATTTCAACCTAGAATTAAACAAAAGAACTTTCTATCTTGGAGTAAAAACTCTATTTAGGATGTGGCGATCATGTATCTTTCTGGTTCTCTCTTTGTAGATCCTTGAGCTCTCATAGGAACCAAACCTGAGCTCATCTAGCTCATTCAATTCTAACATTCTCTTTTTCCCTGTGTTGTCCAAATTATAGTTCAATTTTCTCAGGGCCCATTTATCCTTATACTCTAACTCCAATGGTAAGTGACAAGCTCTCCCATAAAACAACCTAAAAGGAGTGGTTCCTATAGGTGTCTTATAGGTTGTCCTATATGCCCATAGAGCATCATTAAGCAACATGCTCCAATTAGTCTTGTTGGTTGAGATTGTCTTCTCTAAGATTTTCTTAATCTCCCTATTAGACATCTCTACATGTCCTTGGGTTTGGGGGTGATATGGAGTACCTACCATGTGTTACACTCCATATTTTCTCAAAAATGCACCAAATTTTCTTATTGGTGAAATGAGATCCATCATTGCTAATTATCAATCTAGTCATCCCAAACCTACAAAAGATGTGATCTTTCACAAACCTACATACAACTTGGGCATCATTGGTGCGGGTTGGAATTGATACCAACCACTTAGACAAATAGTCAACAACAAATAATATGTATAAATTAGAATTCGAATACACAAAAGGGCCCATGAAATCCATTTCCCATAAATTAAACACTTCAACCTCTTAAAAAACATTAAGGGCATTTCATGTCTTTCTAAAATATTACCTACGCGTTGACATGAATCACAGTGAAGCACACAATTATATGTGTCTTTAAAAAGTGTAGGCCAATAGAAACCACATTCTAAAACCTTGTCCACAGTCCTAGAGCTAGCATGATGAACCCAAGTAGGTAAGGAATGACAATGTGCCAAGATACTCTCAAATTCACAATCTGGCACACATTTCCTCAAAATACCATCCCTACACTACTTGAGCAAGATATGATTATCCTAAATATAATACCTTAAAGAACGGAAAAATTTCTTATTCTCTAGATATCTCCAATCCTCTAGCATCTCTCCACATGCCAATTAGTTCACAATATTTGTGAACCACAAATCTTTTCTTTTCATGGCAAAGAGTTGCTCATCTGGGAATTCTTCCACAATGGGTATATCTATATCTTTTTCATCCACCCTTTCAAGCCTAGACAAGTGATCTGTTACTACATTTTCAGTGCCAACATTATCTTTGATTCCAGTATCAAATTCCTACAGTAACAATATCCATCTAATCAACCTAGGCTTTGCATCCTTTTTCTGCATCAAATATTTAGTGGCTGCATGATCTGTCCAAACAATGACCCTAGACCCTATCAAATATTGGCAAAATTTCTCAAAAGAAAAAACTACCTCAAACAACTCCTGTTCAGTGGTCATGTAATTCAATTGGGCATCGTTTAAGGTTTTAGACACATAATAGATGACAGTGGGAACCTTGTCTCGACATTGGCCTAGAACATCCCCTACTACGTAATCTGATGTGTTACACATCAACTCAAAGGGTTGGCTCCAATCTGGAGTCTAGACAATAGGTGCGGAGACCAGCTTCTTCCTCAAAACCTCAAATGTCTTTAAACATCGTTCATCAAAATTAAATACAACATCCTTTTCCAATAACTCAGAGAGTGGTTTGGTAATTTTTGAAAGAAAAAAAGTCAGTAAAATCCAGCAAACCAAAAAATCATCCATGAATACCGCCAGACATCGCTCCACTATATCAAAAAAAATGGCGAGCATACATCTCTGAAAGGTATCCAGTGTGTTACAAAGACCGAAAGGCATATGATGATACGTAAACGTTCCATAAGGACAAGTGAAGGTTGACTTCTCTTGATCTTTTTGCTGATAGAAATCTGATTGTATCTGGAATAACCATCTAGAAAACAAAAGTAAGAGCGGCCAAAGAGCCTCTCAAGAATCTAATCGATAAAGGGGAGCGGGAAATGGTCCTTCAAAGTGGCGGCGTTCAAATGTCAGTAATCAACACATACTCGCCACCCAGTCACCAACCTAGTAGAAATCAATTCATTATTTGAATTATTTGTGACCATTATCCCCTCTTTCTTAAGAACCACCTGGGTTGGACTAACCTAGTTAGAGTCAAATGTAGCATATATTATACATATAGATAAGAGTTTTACTACCTCCTTCTTTACTACCTCAGTCATGATGGGGTTGACTCGCCATTGAGGTTGCACGATCAGCTTGGATCCTTCTTCCAGTATGATCTTGTGCTGTCAGAAACTAGGGGAGATCTCATTTATGTCTGCAATAGACCATCCAAATGTTGCACGGTGGTTTTGCAAAACCACAAGAAGCTGCTCCTCTTCTTGAATGCTCAATGAAGTCGACATAATGACCGGAAGCTTCTCTTCTGCTGCCAAGAAAATGTACTTCAAGTGTGGCAACAATGGCTTCAACTCTAAAGCTAGATGGCGCAGTAAAGATGGGACCAAAGGTGAAGGAGGTGGTCCTAAATCCTCAAAGTGTCTAGTGTAGTAACACAATAATGCCTTGAGAAACAAGACACACTCCTCCAAAGAACAACGTCTGGTATAGTCATCCACCAAATTCATGAGACATGCCTCCAAAGGCAACTGTGGATATGCTTGCACAAGAGTGGAAGAAGCTGCTCTTCATTTGTTGTTGGGCAATGTTCCTCCTCTTCATCATCTGGATATTGAACTACCTTGGTCAAAGAAATTTCCTTTGTGTTCTCAAATATGTCCTCTACAATTGTGCCCTTTTGAACATGTATAATCACATGATCCATGTCTAGGAATGTCCTTCCAAGAAATAAATACAACTTTCCTTAGACCTACTGAAACACATGACACTATGCCTTCTCTTCAGTCATCTTTGTATACTCAAGCATCTTAATTTCAAAACGGTCGTCTTTAATCCCCAGTGTCAATTTTCCTCTGCCCATATCAAGTATCATGTTAGCAGTGGCTTGAAATGGCCTCGCAAGTAGTAGTTCATTGTCGTGATCATCCTGCATCTCCATTACCACAAAATCTGATAAAAATAAAGATTTGTCCACCTTGATAAGAACATCCTCACAAATACCATATGGCCTAACCACTGAGTTGTCTGCAAGCTGTATGGTTCTTTTACTTTTTTTGGACTCCTTAAGACCCAACTTACTGAAGGTAGTCAAGGGAATAAGATTAATGCCTTCCCCTAAATACACAAAGCCTCTCCAAATTTGGTCTTCCCAATGTAGCATGATATGTTGAGGCAACATGGATCTTGCCTTTTGGTGGAAATCATCCCATAATAAAAGCACTAACCTACTCCTCCAACACCACTCATCCAAGTCAGCTATCATCCTCTTTTTATTGATTATATCCTTCAAAAATTTTCCATATGAAGGAACTTGCTCAATTGCATCTATGAGAGGAATGTTGATGTGCAATTTTCTGAAACTATCCAGAAACTTATGAAATTGTTGCTCGGCCTTGGTTGCCTTCAATATGTTCAAAAAGGGTAGTGGATTTACCACTTTCCTTTGATGAGGTGGGGTGTAATCCTTCTTTCTTATCTCCTATGGTTCATGAGTTTCTTCCTCAATCGTCTTATCCTATGCTATAGTATCTGTCTCAACTACATCAGCAGTCACTGTCGACCTTGTGTCACCTATGACATCCTTTGCTTCTGGGACATCTATTTGTTATTAAGCACTTTCTTTCCGATGTGAAGCAACACTGCCTTGAGTTGTTAATTTCCAAATGGTATATTAGTATTTCCTAGAAACCCCTGCTGGCCAGATTTCTTCAAAGAAGCCACTTCTACCTCTATTTGAGAGATTGAAGTTTCTATACTACGAATATGTGCTCCTTGATTCTATAGTTCCCTCAGAGTCTGGCCAATGATAGCTTCATTCTGGCTAACCAACTTACCAAGCATGTCCTCTATGTGGTCTATCTTGCTAGGATCCCTCTCATGCTACTATGGATTTGCTTGATATTGTGCTTGTGATGGAACCTGCTAAAAATTATTGGGGTCCTTCCAAAATAACTTGGGGTTTTTTCTCCAGAAATAGTCATTGCCCCTATAATTTTGCTGACATGCAAGCATGCACTCTTCCTCCTCACCTCCAAAAGAGCTTCCATCCTTAGCACATAATTTCTTTGCAATCAAGTCCAAATTCTCATTCAATGTAGAAATCACCTTAGACTATCCAACACTTTCCACATATGTTAGAAATTCTCTTTCTTCTCCCCAAGACTGGTTCTTAACCATATTTTTTAGGATCTCATGACACCTAGATGGCTTGTTGTTGATGAAGAAGCTTTTTCCTACACAATCCAATGTGGTCCTTTCCCCTTGATGCAACCCATAATAAAATATATTTGCCTAGCCATACAGATCGATCCCATGATGAGGGACCTTCCTCAACATGTTCTGATATCTTTCTTATGCTTCAGGGTAATATTCTTCTGCCTACTACTTGAAGTTGTATACTTTTCTGACTATCTCATTTGTCTTTTTAGGTGGGAGGTAACACTCAAAGAAAGTATCTATCATCTGGTCCCATGTTCCAATCGACTCAGGTGGAAGGTTGTAGAACTAAGACTTGGCATTGTATGCCAATGATGATGGGAAAAGTTTCAAGTAGATCACAGTAGCCAATACTCTGTCTATCTTTACTACAACTTTCCATAAAATTGCTTATGTGCATCATTGGATCTTGAGTGTTGTGACCATGAAAAGCTTATGACTTGACCAATGTCACCAACCTTAGATCAATCTTGTAGTTGTCCACATTTATTACTTGTCTTTATATAGGCCCTAGATGAGATGTTGAGGAAGACACCTTGATATTCTCCCAAATAGTCTGCTCTTCTTCTGGGTTAGCCATGTCAGCTAGTTCTTCTGGTTCCTCTAGTGGAGATGTTGGAGTATTCGATTATGGAGTTGGAATCAACCTCCCTACTGAGCTACCATACTCTCTTCTTTGGCATAAGAGCTCTTCCTGACTAATGCCCTGTGGAGACGAATCTCCATAGTCGTGAGCACTAGTGTGAACCATGCACGAGTACCTAAAATTTTGGAAGACAATGTGAGAATAGATACTAATGATTGAATAAATAATATTTTAAATTCAACTTTAAAAGAATAAAAAGAAAATAAAGGTTGCGGCCTAGGGTGGTCAATCACAACACTCGTAGTGTTGGATTTTTCCATTTCCATGGCAACAACGTCAAAAACTTGACACAAGTAATACATGTCAAATGCAAGTGTACGTATCAATGTAATATAGGCCTGAAGAGGTCCGGATGTCAAACTGAGGGAAACATTCATCTAGAAACTACTACTAATTGTAATGCGGTCAGCTAAATTGATGAAAACTTTAATTGAAGGATTAATTATCTAACGTAGAAATAAATATAAAAATACTGGTTGTTGATAAAAATTAGAGTGAATTCCTTACGATTATGATTTCACCTCGATTAAAATTTCAATTAATATCATAACATTAATAAATATCTCTCCTAACCTTAGACTAAGAGACATGTAGAAAGAATTACCCACTCTCACAACATAATTCACTACCTAATATGTTTATAGTTAGGTGCTTTATAGAATACTCTGGGTAATCACTTCATGTTTGTAATCTACCTTTCTCAAAGGATGATATAAAATATGTATTTCTATGAATTTTCCAATAATTAATTCCCTCTTTCAAAGTAGTTAAAGGTCTAATTAACTACCTATGGTGATCAAGCATGGATAGTTAATGAAAATCTCGTAGAAATAAATCCAAAAATTAAGAGAAATTGATATATTAATGCATAAAAATCAATTACAATGCGTAACCGGGACACTCTCAGGTCCTAAGGAACAAGGTTTTTAGCCCCGCATAAATTCCATTGTCAAGTACATAGGAGAAAAGAAGAAAAATATGGTAAACATTAGTAAAACTAAAGAACCCCTGAAGAAGATGGTTCATATGATCCCCTCTGACAAACATGATGATTTGTAGATGCAAATCCAGCCAGTGGAGGTGCTCGAATCTCCCAGAATGTGGCCTTCTTCTCTGCATTCTCCTCTCCTTGCTCTCGGCTTCTCTCCAATGGAATAGAATGAGTTCCTTAGGTCTGGATGAAATCCCCCTAAGTCATATAAGTGACTTAAGGCATCATTAATTGCCAGCCGTCAGATTAGACTTAATTTCTATATCTACCTGATCCCACCATATCAGTACTGTCGACTTGGTGTTGGTACTACCAATGCTTTTCATAGTTGCGGTCGCCTGGGCAGCAGTCAGTACTACCGAGATTGAAATTGGTAGTATCGAGTTTCCTCGATAGATTCTAAATCCATCCATGTGATGTTGTCAGTAGTATCAACTTCATGGTCGGTACTATCAATTCTTCTCGATTTTCATACGTTCCATACTAAACATGTGTCAGTACCACCAACAATAAAGTCGGTAGTACCGAGCTGTGTATATTCTTGTAAATTTACCTAAAATCAACAATAACTGAACATAAGCTCTCAAAATTTATTAAATCATTTAGGAACATTAAAATTACATTTGTTTGATGCAATTAAGTATCACAAGATAATGGTAATGAATAAAACAAAATTAATATGAAAATGAACAATAAGTGCACACAAATCCATATTGAATAGCCTATGAAAACAATAATTATCTAGTGCAACAGAACATCAAAGATACCACAATTTAATCAATGGCATATATCAAAGAGATAAAAAGAGGAGAAAGAGTGTGCTACATAGAAATAAATTGATGAAGAACGAGGAGGAAAGAGGGTGTAGCAATTGGTAGGAAACATGGACATTTACATTCTAGTCAAATACTTCATGTTAATTTGGTTTTTTATTGTAAAAGAGCTAGATGAAGGGAATAGGGTGATTATGAAACATACAAAAATATAAGAATCTTGTTGGGAAACAAGGATGATACAAATAGTTATATATAGTCAATGATAGAGAGGGAGACTACATATGAAAAAGAAACTTGGTGAAATGTGTCATAAGAGAGGGAGAGCGAGAGAAAGTTTAAGGAACATAATCTTTTGAAAAGGTTGTCATCTCATAGTATATATAGGAGCCTAAAAGTGGTACGATTCTTATTTAGTTCAAACTTATTTGGACATTTTAATTATGTCTAACTTCCTAAATTGATTTATTGGGAACTAAAGCTCTAACGGGGTGAATAGAAATAAAAATATTATATGCAATGTCAAACACACAATGGTAAGTTACAACTTGCTTAAAGAAATATGTGCAACATAAATTTGATACAAAAGCAACTGACATATGCAACAAAAAAAGACACAAAGATGGATAGTGGTTTTGATATAAAACATAAAACCCCACTACCTAGTAATTACCTATCATGGTTTCTCATCATGTAATCTATTCACTTCTTCTACTAATTCAAATTGCCATTGTCGATGTATTTTGGTGATCTACACCAACCTCCTTTTCGGATCAAGGATAAATAAATCTTCATTATGGGATGCAGAAGGAAACTTGAATAAGATTGTGATCTCCTTCTTTCTTCTTGTAACAAAACCTTCTCAAAAGAAGTATCTCCAAAGATCTTTGGTCGCGACCTTCTCCTATGAACTAGCTTCAAAGTTTCAAACAAGAATAGAGAATAAGAATAAATAAAGGAAAATACAAACTCTCTCATAGATATTAAATCCTAGAACTAATGAACAAGTGATGTGACACTCCAAATGGGTTTAGGGAAGTCTATTAGTGGTGGATTAGGGAATTTCAGATAGACTAGGATAAGCTGAGCTTGAAATCTGTTGAGAATACAAAGTATAATTCTCATCTCAATTTGATAAGTAGTTGGATTGATCAAGTGTACTTTGTTTGTCCATATGATAGTCCTATATATAGAAAATACGTACAAGTGTACTTTCTGTATCCATATGGAAGCCCTCTATATAGAAAATATCTAGGAATAATATAGATGACTATTGGGAGGTTTTACATCTAGTTTAGTGCCAAAGTAGTTGTCGTAGATAGTGTGTGGGAAATGATTGATTAACTACACACTAACTAAAAGTTTCTACAAACTATAGGTGGGCCAAATTATGATTTGACAAAGAAGCATCTTAGTCAAACTATAGTTAGATTAAGACACTACCTTGACTCCATTGGTGTAACATCTATCCCTTGGTTGAAGAAAAGTTCAAATGACATTCTTTTCTTTGAATCATCATTCAATTGAAAATCAACATGTCTAATGAAGTAATAAATTTATAAAAATGGCTCAAATGATTTTTGTTATCATAATGGGATTAAACGAGTATAAAAATAAATTTAAGACGTTCTTAGTCATTCATCACTTCATCTTATATAATTTCTACCAGATTGTATAAATATACATACAAGTCATATTTCTAGATCCGTTTTGATGTATATGCATCCAAACACATAAATTATTATACAAAAACTATATTACATCTTGTCTAAGTTCCTTGATTACCTGAAACACTTAATACATAGATTAGTAAAAAATAAAAAAAGTATAAAATCAAAATTAGAGTACAAAAAACAAAAATCCAACCAAAATAATGTCTTATGTCATTGTGTTGTAGGAGCTTGTTAAGGCTAGGAATAGTAAAGATAATAAAAAAATGATCAAAGATTAATGTGGATAGAGAATGGGTGTGTGTTTAAAATCAATTTTTTGGGAGAACGGATAATGTGGTTTAGTGGTAGGATATTGTATGGGGAAGATGGGGAAATATGATTACGGTCTGTCCAGTTTGTGCTAAGTGGTTTGAAGAGTATGGGAGTTGGGAATTGCTACACTTGTCAATTGTTTCAACTGACAAGCTTGATCATTTTATGAATCATAAGTTTTAAATTTAATATTTAGATATAGGAATTTTATAGATGGTTTGTAATAACAATTAAAGACTCTATTTTCATTATTTTAATAGAGTTGGGCTCCTCCTTACATTGAAAAATCATCAAATAAAAGATCTTGAGTAACTTCTAGTAAGAATGAAACTTGAACAGCCATAAATTCCTTATGTGTTCTAAGAGTATCCATTAAACCTATCAAGGGCTTGATTGGTTATTAAAACCTTATAAAACTAGAATTATTTCTTGAGTACAGATGAAATCCTTCCAGATGAGTAGTAGTGATTTACATATATAAACTTAAATAAACTTATATCCCCTATGAAATGTGAATTTACCAAAATCTTTTCAATCAAATCCTATCTTGACTAGATGAAGAATGTGTAAATTGTATAATAATCATCTTCCTCCTATCAAATTCTCAATAGTCATGAAAACAACATCCAGTTCCTAGAACTGAGTCAACTAATATTTGAAATTGGTTTATCCTCCTTCGACTACCCCCTTGGTTATCATCATTTGACTACACCTTTGTAGGGACTCACACATTAATTAGTCAGATATGCTAGGTTCAATGTTGTTAGCTTTTCCTCATCAACCAAATTCTTTTAGTATCAAAGATATTATCATCTAATATTGAGAACAAAACCATCTTTCCTCACAATGTGGATGTGACCAAAGTATCTATTGTGAAGGAATGATCAAACTGTCCAAAGGTATGATTCTTGTATGACCATTGCAAGATTAATTGAGCATTGATTAGTGCCACGAGGTGCACCAAGCGACAATGCCTATGGTGGAATTGAGAGAAATAGAAAAATAAATATTCACTCGTCTCACAATCTTGTGATGGAGTTCGAGACACTATTTTTAGTAATAGTGATGCCCACACCCCCTCCCATCACCCAGGATACACCCATTCTTTGAGATAAAAAAAGGTTATTTAGAATTAGGACAGGGTGGAAAAGGTTTACTAAAGAGAAAAAATAGGAAGGAGAACATTTATTTGCTTATAACTTTCAACCTATAATGATTCTTTTGACAAAATAAAAACCTTTAAAATATTTATAAAAAATACATCCCAACAATATTAATATCTACTTTTGTGAAAAAGAATAAGGAAATGAAAATAAATATTACATATTGGAATAGTACTCATTTTTTGAGTAACACACTAACTAAAAAATGAGTATTGCATGTCGTTCTTTTGGTATAGTCTCATTTTTGATGTCATAATATTAAAAATAAAAATGAGTAATGAATTATATATAGTGGATGGTAGTTATTCTTTTAGTACCACACTAACTCAAAAATTAAGTTTTGCATGACGTTCTTTTCAGATTTTGTACTCATCTTCTGAGTAAAAAAGGAAAATGATAATTATACCAAAAGAACGACATGTAATACTATTTTTTCAATTAGTGTGTTACTTAGAAAATGAGTACTACCATCAAAAATATAATGCAATACTCATGTTAATACTTATTTTAAAATATAATGACATCAAATGAGTATTATACCAAAAGAATGACATGTAATACTCATTTTTTAGTTGTATTTTGATCACAAAATAAGTAGTACAACTAAAAATGTATTATAATACTTAATCATCATCATCATCATCATCATCATCATCTAAGCCTTAGTTCCAACTATGTTGGGGTCAACTACATGGATCCTTCATTTCATTCAGCTCTATCATGGGCCATATTTTGGTTGAGATGTAGAGATTCAAAATCTCTCTTTATAAGCTCATCCCATGCCAATTTAGGTCTTCCTCTTCTTCTATTTATTGTGCTTGACTCAATATCATTGCCTTGTATAGGCACAATAGTCAGTCTCCGTTGCACATGTCCATACCATCTGAGTCGTCCCTCGTGCAACTTGTCCTCCATGCTTGCCAGCCCCACTTTATTTCGTATATAATCAATTCTGAAGTGATCTTTTCTTGTATACCCACACATCCATCTCAACATACACATTTAAGCAACGTTCATTTTGTTGAGACCGTATTTCTTCACCACCCAACATTCACTCACATAGAGCATGGATGACCGTATAGGTATTCTATAAAACTTACTTTTTAACCTGAGAGGGATCTTCCGATCACATAATACTCTAGTTGCACTCCTCCATTTCAACCATTCTAAAGTGATCACGTGACAAACTTCATTTTGGATATCACCATTTATTTGAATAATAGAACCTAAGTAACAAATTTATTACATATTATTTTAGTTAATATTTTTTAATATATAATGACATCAAAAATGAGTATTATACCAAAAAATAATATGGAATATTCATTTTTGATTCAGTGTGTTACTTAGAAAATGAGTACTATCACCTATATGCAACACTCATCTTTATATTCTGTGTTATTTTTCTCAAAGGTATTCTAAAATTGGTCTAGTTGGAATGTATTTTTTGTAATGAATCTAACAATTTTTGTATCGTCAAATGATTCATTACAGACTGAAAATTATAAACAAAATAAATTTCTCTCTCTTCCGCTTTTTCCTCTCAATTCTCTTTCTCATCTAACTTTTTGTGTCAACACGACTAAATCTCTCCCAAAGTAGGGATATGAATCTAGATATGAGTGGGGTTACACCTATCATTTTCCACTTTTTAGGGTAAGGAACTCAAGCAGATACTGCATCTAGGTACAATAAGTATCTCAAAAACTAGAATAATATAAATTTGGACTATTTTTAGACCAATTAGACGTGTCATTTTCATTACACAATTTAAGAATATTGAATTATTTCTAATTTCATAATCTGGCTAAAAATGGAGAGAAAAATGGAGACAATAAAAAACATATTGTTCATAAGACATGTTGGAAGTAAAAGGCATCTTAAATTTGTTTCAATTAATGTTGTACTAGACATAGTTTTAAGGAAGAATAGGATCACCATAAAAGGAAGCAATGGATGAAGTAATAATGAAGACTTTCATGTCAGTAACATCATCCAAAGGATCCATCAAAACTTCAATATTCTATGAGTATGTGACCAGACTAAATCCCGCGTCAAAAAAGGAGCGAATCCAGAGTAGTCTGACTCTTAAGATGATAACTTGACAGTCAAGTCCTTGCAACTATTATACGGGGTCTGACATAGTAATCGGTGTTGAACCACAGGGACAAGGTTAGTAGGTGTTAAGTATGTAGGGTCTCACACTCATATACTCCAAATAAATAGATGGTTTAAAAAGGTTGTTCCCTAAGAAATGATGGTGCTCAAACCGAAACAAAGAAAGATAAAATAAAGAAAGAAAATAACAACAAGTGAAAATAAGGACAAATGGTAAGAAACAAAGATATGGAAGGGAACTCAGATCGGGTTTCACCTACTAAGATCTCTCATCAATAGGAAAAACTCACTCCCCTTTGTATACTCCTATCAATATTACAAGCAACCATAGAAGCACCAATTCCCTCCTCTCTTGTGACAATGAAACATCTAGGATCAAAGGTGGCTTTCCTCTTGCGATAGCAACCTTACAACCACAAAGTAAACCATATGACCATAAGCTTTAGCAATCCAACATTTTCATGCATTCATACTACTCCATAACACCAGATAAATAAGATACTACTCTTTTGAGGTACCAACAATCAAACATCACAAGATGGTAGCTAAGAATACAAGTGAAGCATTAATAACAAGCATATGGAGATAATCTTGATATGAGTATATATATATATTCAAAGGGAAGCAAGAATATACATGTTGGGAGAGCCTTAGTGGCTACTCCCAACCCGAGTTAAGTGTTTAGCCACACATGTTAAAGGGAAGCATAGTGACATTACAAAATGATAGATACATCATAATCATGAAGAGGAAAGGGGTACAACGTAACAGAGATGATAGATCTAGAAGATAGAGAGAGAGAAGGTGGTGATACACCAAAGTACTCCTTTGAATCTAAATCTGGAATGGATGGTGCAAATGCTCCCCTTCTTTTGAGGGAGAGGGGCCTTCAATTTTCTCTCTCCTCAGCTTCTGCCTTTGGAGATCCAAGATTGATTGGATGGATGAGAGTGGGTATGTATTTCGGCAACACTTTGTGGTCCTTGATGATCTGATGATGTGACAAGTCCAGGTGGGTGGCCTATTTATAGGTGTTTTCTACCGACTTAACCACCCACACCGCGGTCGAGTCAATACCTCGGTTGAGGTATTACGCCACCTCGGTCGCGGTCCTTCATTGGTCGAGGCACTCCATCGTCTTGGTTGCGGTCCTTCCTCATTCACAGTGCTACCTCGGTCGAGGTTGAGATGGATGTGCTGTAGGCCACGACCAAAAGGGGCGCATTTGCACCACAGTTGCGGCGTCATCGAGGTGATTGGTGGCATCGGCCATGGTGTGAGAGTCTTCTTTGTTTGATGAGCTACGGTTGAGATGTTGATCGTGGCCATGTCTTGATGTGACCCTGCAAGGATGGAAAAAGTGTGCAATTAAGATTCTTGTCATAAAAGTGCTAAAATAAGTGGAAAAGTCTATAAAAGATATGTTTAGAGAGGTATAAAATAAGTACGAAAAGTGTATAAAATTAGATGTTATCAACTCCCCCAAACTTAGAATTAAGCCTATCCTCAGGCTAAGGGTAGGTTCAAAATAATAGATAGAAGAGCAATTTTGTGACAAAATTTTGTGAAACTTCACATTACAGAGTTATCTCATTCTTACACCCAAACACTTGTGGTATGTTTGCTCAATCCTAAAATCTCATTCCTCCCCCTTCACAACTAGAGTTGCACAACTTTGATTTCTTGCCATAGACTTTGGTAGTAAAAGGTTTCTCTGTCTCAACATATCACCCTTCCCTGCATTAGGTTACTAGCCATACTAATACAACATCTCCTAGAGGGGTAGCTTTCATACTCTTCCTTTATTTTTAGTTGGCCCTATGATGATGTGTTCGGGTAGGCTACATGCTTAAAGTGTTTTCCTTTTCCCCTGAACTTCCTTGACCCACAACTGTCGTAAGGACAATGTTTCCATTAGGGGATTCTAACATTTAAGTCAGGTGGTTGCATGAGGTTCGTTCAGGATTGAAGGTGGGTAAGTTTGGCTTCAAGGTTCCACTTACGTGCATAACATATCTGCATTCATGAGTGCAATAATACACCAGCTGGGTGGAACCCCTTGGCATCTTTTGGGCACACTCTCGTTATATATATATATATATATATATATATATATATATATATATATATATATATATATATATATATATATATATATATATATATATATATATATATATATATATATATATATATATCTTTTTGGCTTTTTATACCTCCTCTCTGGTTTGGGTGAGTGGGTATTTTTTACTTGGTCTTTTGGGCGGCCAAGCCTCTTTTCATCCCAAAGCGGGGATACTTAAACTTGAAAGGGGTAGCTATTTCCTTCTTAGGGAAAGTAAGGATTTTTAGGTTGGAACCATTAGGTTAGTGTGGTTGGTCAGGAGTATGGCTTGGTGAAGTTCTCCAGTTTCCAAGGGTTTCATATGTTTAGGATTTTTACACACACATCTTATTATAAGAATGAGATAAAACTGTATTGTTATGCTTCTTGTTTTACTTTTATATGCATTAGTTGCTCGTACATTCCTCTCTAGAAACGATAGCACTACAATCTTTAGCAAGGGATTACAGAAACTAGAAGGTAACTATGCAAAATTGTGACTTATAACAAAATTCCCTAAATCATACATTTTTGCTAAATCAGTTTGGCAGGAACTAAAATATGTATAAGTGCGCTAAAGTATTTATAAGTAAAAAAATTTCAAATTTTTGCAAATTTTGGGATGGGATTGTACCTCTCACGCCTGTTTATAACCCCTTCCCCAAACTTATCATTCACCCGACTCGGGGTGTAAAAATAAGTGTTAGGTGTATACACGGGCTTGCTTTATTTCTGCTAGATGGTCTTGGTGGCCCACTTTGACTCGAGGAGCATGCTAGCGTACACTCCGTGTAGTGGGTGGTATTTCTCATACTGCATTCCTTCCACCTTTGTATTTAGTGTGTCTAGGGACGTCATCCAGGCTAGACAGTAGAAACTACAGTCATTTAATAGAGGCACATGTTGAGGGATCTTGTGGCAGAACTGCGTCTTCTTGAAGTCTTTGCCTTCTTTGTGTTTGTACCCATTGCCATGACTCTTAAGCATTTCAACAATCACCTCCGCATGTGTGACTACCTTCTCTTCTGTAGGTGTCTTTGTAGTAGTCATGTTTGTTTTCTTATTTAGAACTAAAGCTGCGTCTGAGCTGTTATATAATACCACAGTCCTTTTAATTACATTGACTACCAACAAAGTCCAATGGCTGTCATGAAGTATCAGCAAGAATATGTAGTCTGGGAGAGACATTGCCAGGCATTGTTGTAGGCGTTTCTTTTCACCTGATCTTTTGTCTCATAGGATGTCATCTACCAATAGAAAATATGCCATGTGCACATTTGACATGTTGTCATTTAGTAGAGCTTGATAAGCAAACATTGTGCTGACTGAGAGGTACCCTCCTATTTTCAATGTATCTCGAAGGTCATCCTTCAGCACGCAAATGCCATCCCTTTCGAAGACTGCCTTTGCCAGTGCGTCATCTTCCTTCAAAGATTTCATTAATGCATTGAGGGATTCTAAAGATAGACTCACACAGCTCCATCTGTCCAAATCCTTGAAGGTTGGCATTATTTCTCTAGTAGCCCGTTTGGGTTGTCCTTGGGTAGATCTTCTTCTTCAATCTTTCCTTCTTCTAGCTGTCCTGGTAGAGGCTGTTCTTCTTTGTCTTCTGCTACTGGAGGCTGCTTTGGCTTAGATTCTGGTATTCTTTCTACAGCCACTTCAGTATCAACTATCCAACCTTCCTTCCAAGATGCTGCTCTGGCTGGCTCCATAGGGTCGATCTATAGTTTCTTGAGTTCCTCCCTCCATGTCTTCTTTTATGGGAGGGGGATTTCTTGATGAAGCCTCCACGATACTGCGTCTGGAGGCATCATCGGGTCATTGAAGAAGCGACGGGCGCAGATGACCTCCATTGTGTACATACCACACAGTCCATGTAGATCCTCCATGTAGGGATCTTCCAGCGGGACGCCCTTATTGATGGCTTCCATCATCCTTAGTATGATGAAGGCGCAGTTCCCTCTTCCAACCTTCTCTTGGGGGACCTTCTTGTAGATTGAGAACTACTTCCACATCCCCTTGTGTCTACTGTTTGCTAATTGTATAACTCTTTGCAGACATAATAACACCTTTAGGATATTTCTCACTTCTTTGTTCTTGTAGATCAGGGATGTGCTATCCAGTTCGACTGTGCAACAGTTGAACACTGTTGTTCATCTTTCATATAGGTAGAAGATGATCAAAGCCCAATGCTTTACAATCCTTATGGACATGACTACAATTCTGGTTTCTTCCCTACTTACTATGTGTTGTAGCTCGATCACACCAACAATTTTGTCATTGTCTTCGTAAAGGAGTTCTGCTAGATGTGTGGTGCCATTGAACACTGGTTGTACTTTATCTGGATGTAGGAATTCTTCACGGAGGGTGGCACACAACACTTTAAACATCTTCTTGTGCACACATGATCTTGTTTGTAACATCCCTCTGAAGTGGTCTCTATTGAGTGACATGCCCTTATTGTGGTAGATGATGTAAGCTCCAAGTAGGTTGTCATCCAGTATGTTGGCAAGGATATGGATGTCTCTACATATTATCCTTGACAATGTAGTCATGTCCATACCTAATTCTACTTCATTGACTGGTGTTCTCCATTTTCTGGCTGGCTCATTCGCAAAGAAAGAAGCGAGCCCACCTTCCTCATCTTCTACAGTGCTTTATTCTGTTGCTTGTACCTCTGTTGGTGGTAATTCTGTTGTAGGAGGCTAAACCCTTATTGCTGTCAGTATCTGGGTTATTGCCTCATATTTATCTTTAGTGGACATATCTGCAACTACACCTTTTGTTGGGTGACTCACTTCTGACGGTTGCCCCAGCTCTATAACATTTAGAGTAGCTAATGTCACAACCATCTTTCTGTAGTAAAAGGAGTCATCTTGATCATAATGTTCAGGGCCCTTCAAGAAGTCATTGCAGATGTCCATCCCATACATCAGGTCGTCCAAGAACTTGTTTAGATCTCTAATTTTTCTTGATGTGAGATCATCTGTTGCTATGCTCTCTTCTCTAGCAACGACGACCTGTGTGGGATCTTCTAGTGCAGCCTTGTCTTCATCTAGGTTGCTGTTCTGATTGAAGACCTTTGACAACATGTTGGTTTTCTTTGTTTTGTTGTCTTTGTGAGCGTTTGACTATGGCAGTTCTTCTTTCGCTTGTAATTCAACCATCAGAGAAGCTTTTACGAAGGTACTTTCTTCCTTCAATGCTACTCCTGCACCAATCCCCCCACATCGTCGTCATCTTTGTCGGGCCTTGAGGGGCCCGAGGAAGCGTGTGAAGTGGAGGAACTCATCAGATGCTTGGTCTTCTTTCTTTGTTGCCAGTCGTCAATTCTTGGCATTCGGCTTATAATTTATGGCATTTTTCCTCTAAGCGTTGACGCTATGTATTGAGCTTGTCCAGTGCTACCTCGTACCCTTTCCTCATCAGCTCCTTGTCTTCTCACAAGGCATCCCTCTCCTTCCTGAGGTCTTCCATCTCCTTGACGAGAGTCTTTAGCGCCCTCATTAGCACATTTTGGGTGCTGATCACCCCTTGCATGAATTGGAGAAGCATTTTAGTCCTCTCATTCAACATTTGTACCTACGTAGTTAGTTTACATAGGGTGGAGGTAATATTTTCATTTAAAATAGAAGTTTGATGCATGTGTTGCCACATGACATCAAATTTGTTGCCCAAGACGTCATCAAAGGTGTGTGGGCAATGTTTTTGTGGCTCCATAGGTGTTGTGGATGATCTTGGCTCCTTTAGTTGTGGAGCTGGTATAGCAGGGCTAGGTTTTCTCTCCTCTGGCTGTTTCAGCCTTTGTAGGGTGACGTCTGGAATTATGGGGTCTGGTACAACCTCAGGTTCCTCACGAGCCTGCTTGATTTCTTGTTCGGCCTCTACATATTGATCTGTTGTTGTAGCTTCTAGTCTTGCATGTTTGGCCTCTTCTATGACTGTGGCTTCAGGTTTACGTCCCTCACTTGTTGCCGTCTCGTCTGGGAAGCACGGTGAGGGTGGGCTTGGGTCAACAGTCTTTTTGGTTATCTTCTTCTTCTTCTTCTTTCTTATTGACAACCTTTTCCTTTCCTCTAGCTTCTTTATTTCTTTCTCTGTAAATTTAGCTTTGTCAATTTTCTCAATAGCCGCTGACGAATAATCTGCGGTAGTGAGGATGGCCCCTGAGTACATTTTATCCACATCTTCTTGAGAGGGCAACAACTTGTGGGTGTCATAGTACACCATTTTTGGGAGGGGGAGGAGCGTCTTGGAGCAACTTTGCTTGTAGAAGAGCTTGTTTCCCTTCTGCACCAAGATCCTCATGTTGATGAGGGACTTTATGTCGATCTTTTTGTGCCCCTTCATCTTTTTGTACCTCATTAACAGATCTGCATCCATGAAATGATATGCAATCTTCATGATTTGACCTCCCATGCATAACTCCTTACTCTACTTTGCTTCCCCTCCCACTGCTGCTGATAGGCGTTCAATGAGAATCCTACCTATGTTCACTGGCCTCTTATTCAGTATGGACCAGATTACGAAGAGGTCTCCTTTCATCATTCCCTCAGTCTCTGACCTCATGAATATTGTGTTGGAAGTGATCTTCTGCATCACCCGTATGAAACACGATGCGATGAGGGTCGCCTTAGAGTTTTTGGAGTTGTTTTCCTACTCCACTGTCAACTTTTCCCACATCCTGTGGCTGCTGTACCTGATCGTGTCCTTCTCTCCATATCTGGAAGAGTAGGCTTGTTCTTCCTCAGTTGTTCTTATGAATATCATGTTCAACATTACCTCTTTTATTGTGTGAGTCTTCCCCCCGAGTCTTACTTCTAGCTTGAAGTCACCTTCGCCCTTCTTACGTTCCCCGTCACTGACCGGGAATTTCTCTAGGGATGACAGAAACTCTACTGTTAGTTGTGTTAGCGAGGGGGCTTTGGAGGTGCACAGGGTATGTAGGTTCACACCCTCCAAGAAGTTGACTACCCTGTTGTAGACTCCCATCTTCTTGAAGTCTTCTATGTCCAAGTATCTGGTAGGCCTAAACCCTTTTGTCTGCAGTAGCCAGTTGAACTGTGACTGGTGTATGGAGTCTCTAGGCATGAAAGTTGGTCTTTTCCCATCCAGGGCCACCTCCTCATTATCTTCCACTTCTTCATGGGCTGCTTCTTTCTCTAACCCCTTCATTTTCTCACAACAATCACCTTTCTCTTTTTACTGCCCTCGGCTTCCTTGGGTTCAACCTTCCACTTCTCCAATTTCTTTAGTTCAGCTGGTGAAGGTTGATATTCTGAGGTCTCCGTCTTGGATGTACTGGGATACTCCTCCAACTCTTCTGGAATCTTGTGGGCCAAGATATAGTCGTACTTCTTCTTCATTAGTTGCAGTTGGAGCCTCTTTGTCAGAGAGAGGTCTAGATTGTCTTTTAGTGCATTAGCAATCTTCTCAAGGATTTCTTCAACCCCCTTTAGTGAATTCACCTTCTTCATTAAGGTGTCTTCAGTTGAGGTCGACATTCTAAAAGTTTCACATTAATTTTGTTGTTAGCACAATTGAATTATCTTTTAGTTAATCATCATCAATTTTATTTTATTATAATGTATATGTATATGTGCATATATATTTCAAGTTCAAATTTTTCTTTCTTTTTCACAAGACCGCAATCGTGGCTATAAGCAAGAGGTGAGCCACAACTACTGCCTCACAGGGCAAAAGTATCCAACAAAGAAAATGATAGGCCACGACTGTGGCATCGGTGCCGCGATCGCGGTTGTTTACACTTAGAAACAAGGGATGCCACGACCGCGGACAAGAAACACTACGACCGAGGCAAAAAACACCTTGACTGTGACCGCGGTCAGTTGATACTCGACCGATATCATTACGCTTTAGGAACACCGTGATCGCAGCCAAGGACAGGATGCTGCGATCGCGGCTCAAGATCAATTGTTCGATTGGAGAAGATGAAGGTCAAGGTGGAGGTCCAACCTAATACAAGAAACCATCGACCAAGTCTAAGGCAGTGGTTACCGTGATCAAATTGCATTCCAAAATGCTAACCTAGGTCGAATCAACGTAGTAAGGTCGTGAATGGGGCAAGATGTCAGCTAGCATTCACCAAGCTGAAATAGATAGAGCCGCGACGTTCACTATCCAACAGGTTACCAAAAGCAAACAAAAATAGCGAGGCACATGATAAATGCCGACGAGCAATTGATGATAGTCGAGAAAGCATTGGGCAAAAACCTTGGTTAGGTTAAACATCGCTAAATGATGTTGAAGACAGAGGCATGGGCTTGACACGACAGAGGCGTAGCTTCAAAGGTGGAGGTCGGAATCTGTTCTGGTCGTTCGCTCTCTTGCGTCGGGAATCTCCTTTCAACAACTTGGGAAATCTCAAAGATTCAAGGAAAGAAAAGCCCTATTTCAAAATTTAAGCTTATATACCCTAGGGTATCGCGACTACGGCATGAGAGTCATCGTGACCGTGGCCAAAATCCTTCTTTGCATATGCCGCGATTGCGATCCTTTACTGCAAGGAGGGGGGTACTGTGACCGTGGTGTACCCCTCCTCGACTGAGGTTCTAGCCACGAATGCAGTCCTTCTAAACCAAAATAACATGAAACCAAATAAAGCAAATCTTGTTCTTCCAAACAACCCTCATAGGTAGAGAAATATTAAAAACCAAGACATAATTACATCATAATAGAAAAAGGGAAACTAATATATAGGAAAAGGAGAGGTACATAGTTCATAGTGCTAAAGTACGCGATAAAGAAAAATATGAACTTAGAAAATAGCAAAGACTTGGGTTGCCTCCCATGAATCACTTGTTTAAAGTCTTTAGCTTGACTTTCTCTCTCACCTTGTTACAACCCCAATTTTTTGGTTCCTTTGGTGAGAAATGTAATTTCTCATATTAAAGATATTGGAACAAATAATGATATAATTTGTTTTGAATAAATGGATTTCGTTTAAAATAGCCTTGATGATTGTGTTGTGGGCTTTATTGGCTATTGGGCCCAATAACAAGGAAATTCAAGTAGTAAATGAATAATTGAGTTTTTGAGAAAAGAAAGGTGTAGAAACCTCTAGATGGCAAAAGAACTTAATACAAAGGTGGATTTCGTGCCACATGGGTTCCTTGGGTCCCAAGGAGTTCAAAGTTGCAAAGATAATGCAATAAGAAAAGAAAAGATCAATTAAGTATTTCTATATTAAGAAAGAAATTGAAAACAATGGTAAAATGTGGAAAATAAGTGGAAAGAGGTATAATTGAGTTAGCCTTGGTGGAATTTCGTATCCCAAGGATTCCTAATGATAAAAGGAATACCAATGAGGAAAATAAAAGAGAAATAAAGAGAAATCCTCAACAAGAGATATATTAATAAGAAATAAACAAGATAATGAGAAATGATGGATATAGATGCATCTAGAAGGATAATGAGTATCCATTAAAAAGGATTTTGAAAATTAGAGTTTCTTGGGGTCCAAGGAGCCCCAATAGAGAAGAAGAAAGAGAAAATACCAAAAATGCAAAATAAGAGGATAATGTGATACATTATTAATGAATTTTGGTGGCATTGCTAAAAAGGAAGTATTTCCTACTTAAGGAAAATATAATTTCGAGGCCAATGAATTAAAAGCCAAGAATAAAGAGAATAATGGAAAGGATTTTCGAATTCCTAAATATCCAAATAATAGAGAATATCAAAAATATAAGGATGAGAGAGAAGAATTTCTTCTCCATGAAGGAATTTGATTCCTATTGGGAATAGAACTAGTTGACCCATAGATGGTCGTCTTAGGGCGTGGATGCTCACCCTATATAAAGGGGTAAAGCCCTAGTTTGAGTCCAAGAGAGAGAGAGAGAGATCCCACACTCTCCTCCTTGTTCTTTCTGTGGAAAACCTAACCGAGAGTTGGGATCTAACCCTGGAGCAATGCATGTGTGTTTTGTGGTCTTGCTTGAGGCGGGAAACCTCCACGACCACCCAGGACCACTTGGATACCGCCCCATCGACCCCAGTTTCGCGCAACTGTAGCTACATGGTTGCAACGGCGTCCATTCTTGGAAGGTCGAGTGCTCATGCACTAGCCAGCTAAACCATGACCTGGACGGTGCCCTAGGTGTGACTAAGGGCAGGGAAGGTTGGACAACCATCGATGGCGGTCCATGGGCCCTAGGAAGGAGGTGGCGTGCTCGCATAGCCCTGCACTCAGCGGCTAGGGTGGCAGCCATCGGGCTACTGAAGGTTGAAGAAGGGAGAGGCGCACTGGACGGTTCTTCCCTCTGCGTACTAAGGAAGCCAATCACTTAACCAAGGGCATTTCAGACTTTTTGAAATGTTTCAAACATAGCCAAGCAACGTTGCATGGGACGAAGTGACGTGGCACCCTCCGATTGGCCCAGAGTAAGTGAATTTTTCTAAATTCACAACTAATTAATGGTAGCTCGGATAGATGCACATTATCATGAATTTTGATCAGGAGAACTCAAGGAATGCAATAAAAATATATTTGGATCCTAATTCTGATTGCAATTCGAAAAGTAATGGAAGTTATTAACTTTAATGTAATAATGATTAAGAAACCCTATTTTGATATGATTAATGTGATTAGTAGGGTTTACTTGATGATTAAAGTTGATATTAACCTATTAATCATAAAGAGATACACTAAGATCGAAAAAGATGAATTGTGCACGTAATTGGTTTAATTTAAAGTTTCATGTGCATGGATATACTTGAATGGGCCTTAAAACCCTAATATTGGTAATTGTGACTCTTAATGACTTTAATTATTCAAAATTGGAATAAAGCTAAGATATAATGATTCTAAGCTATTTTGAGCATTAAAGTTCCTAATTGTGGTTAAATATCCTTAATGTGGAAATTAGGGTTTTCTAATGAATAAAGATGGAATTAATGATAAATAGAGTTCATATGTGATTTAGATGAACTATGAGTTGTTAATCCAGAAGGAACCAAAGATGATAATTAGGCCCAATGATCCTATCACGAATTAAAAGGATACATTTGGTAGTTTTAGTATAAAGAGCATAATGGACTTAATTGATGGCTAATTGTTCCTTTAATATAAAATTAAGGTTAAATGTTTTTAAGAGACAACCTTAATATATTTTGTGAAGAATAGATGAGATAATTAGGGTTTGTAAGTAATTGCATAAAATTAGTGTTTAAAAGAGTAAAAAGGAAGTGAACCCTAATTGCAATGGAGACCCTAAAAGTGAACTAGAAACCCTAGGAAGCGAGCTAGGTTTAATAGATCTTGATAGCGTGATCAATAATAGGAAATTGGATTCATATTTCAGGATCTCTTTGTGTGCTTGCTTATTGGATTTCTTGCATTGATTGGATTGATTCTATCTCAAATCAGCCTGACAGGTATGTGGTTAATTATGAATAACTGCCTTAGTTTCCTGAGGATTTTCTAGATGGTTAATCCCATTGAATGAAAATTATCAGTTTGGATGTTCATACTTGCAGAACATAAAGTCACTATGATTATCACATTAATAATAGAAGTATGTATTCTCGCACCTACATGCCACCCTGATGGATGATGCCAAAGGTCAGGCCCAGGAGGGTAGACCAATGGGCACCGTGAGTGGTGACCCCAGACACCAAGCTCGGGATTGAGAAGGTGGTCTTTATAGAATGACTAACGAGCACTATGAAGGGTGATCCCAGGCACCAAGCTCGGGATTGAGAAGGTGGCCTTATGTCATTGGCAAAAGAAACCCTAAAGTGGGTATGCCAGGGTTAGGGCAAAAGCAGTGGAGAATGTCATACTGAAAATTGTAAATTGGTTTGTTAATTAACTTGATTGTGATAATTAAATTGTTAGCCATATTTGCAAAATTTTGGTTGTCCCCACATACCAATATATTTCGATATGTTGATCTGCATTTTGTTTGTCGGCATTTTAGGTACAAGATTGAAAAGGACAAATAGTAAAGTGGCATATGTGGAATTAAATAAGAGTTAATGTATAAAGGAGGATTAGTTAGAATAGACTCATGATGCGGATAGAAGTAGATATCCCAATTTTTGGAAAAGGTATGCAAAGTTTTGTTTTTTTAATACAACCTTTCAGTTTAGTTTAGTAGAATTTGATAATTATTAATTGATTATTTGTCGAACCTTTGATCCGGGTTATTGGATAATGGCTCTAACCTTTCAGTCTCCCTTAATTAGGGGTTACCGGGAGGCGGGGTCGTTACAAATGCTATCATAGCATAGGTTCCTCACTTAATCTTTAATAATTATTAAAGTTTACAAATTCCATAGACCCGAGGGAGTTATTAGAGGATTGTCCGAAAGATTGAGGTGTCTAGAAAAGGATCACGTCCGAGGGATGGCAATATTTTCCTCCGCACCACTAGTTGGAATACAAGGACTCCCAGATTGTGTGACTGCCTGGCTGATGTTTTAGGATATGACTCGAAATAAGATACCTTTAGGACTCTCTCATCTTGTTCATCCCTTCTCAACTCAAATTCTGTTAAGGACCTTAAGGATTAGGGTTTTCTCTCTTCTCCTCACCCTCTTGAGGTATGGGTACGATTAATAAGGTCTAAGGAATCCTCCACCAAATTAATGAAAAGCATGTAAATAAGATGTCATGGACATAAGCTTAATAGATTAAGCGCAAACTAAAAAATAGATACATGCTTGGGTCGTATGACACAAGTTGTCATTGCCCTCAGGAGAGACCTGAGGATAGACCTCCTTATCAGGAAGATGAGTAGAGAAATTTAGTGTTGGAGGTAGAGACCTCCATTAAAAGTAGAGACCTAGCACATCCTCTGAGGATGATGTTAACCCTAACCCTAAGTGGAGGTTAGAGAGAGAGAGATGACATGATGAGTTAGATGTCATGGTTGACTGGGTGTTTGGATGGACATGCCTTTGGATTTCCATATGAGCCATGCTAGATTGGATGACCTAGCACCTTTGGCAACCCAACCCTGGGAAGGATCATGCATGTTTGAGCGAAGGATAGCTCCTTCATGGATGATAGTGGTTGCCTCGTGCTTGATCCTTGGAGGCTAATGATATCTTGGTTGCATTTAGAGAACCAAACCCTAGAGAGAGGATGATGCTTTTGGTACCTATGTCCTTATGGTATAAGTGATTACCTGCTAAGATGAAATAAAGAGTGCCTTAGACCCTGAGGAGGTTTAAGTAACCAGTTGTGAGGCTTTATACCTAGTTGATTGTCCTTGAGTAGGGCTCAACTATGAGGTGTTGCTCATATAAAAGGATCATGGGAGTACATGACATACCTTCGACATGCTTGATTCGTGGTTAAGAGATTGAGCATGCATTTGGACACCCAAAGGTGAACTTAGGGTTCCTAGGCCTAAGAGGGGAAGTAGTGTACCTAATGCTCATGATGAGATTTTGAGTCTCTATAGTTTCGAGCATGGTACTCCTCATGTATAGAGGAAAAGGGAACCCCTTAAGTTAAGGGTATGTATGATGAACCCCTTACAACTAAGTTGATCTAATGTTGAGGAAGAGAACAAGTATGACCTAGCATGGTTTATAGGTGGTCTTCTTGTGCCTTAGTAGCTGTTGGGTTAGGCATGCTCATGTGAATGTAAACCCTAAGGACGGTTGTGACCTTGTTGTCAAGAGTTGTAGTTTCCTCCCATCCTGGGAGAGGGACCCTTTGGTTGGGTGTTTACCAGTTTTATGGGTTTTGAGGAAACCTAAAGAGGTCTCATAGGATCTTGAGAAGCTAAGTGAAAAGTAAATGGTATGAGAAGGAACCTGTAGACCCATAGATAACCATCTCTAAGCACATGTGGATGTGTTACCATGGAGGTAACCGGTATGGGGCCTGACCGAGGTAGGCAGGTCGCCATGACCCCTATGAAAGGGTGAAAGTCAGTCATGAATGCAGAAAGAGATAATGAAGGCTTGGGTAAGCTTCTATGTTGGACATGTACTATAATGGAATCCTGAGTCTATCCTAGGGTCAGGTAGGGATAAGACCGATGGAAGAAGGAGTTTCCTAATTCCCTAGTTGCACATGACCATCGGGTCGGGAGGTAACAACTATCATTGTCTGAGGGCCATGGGTTAGGAGATTGATCACCTTCATGAACTCATGGGGACCAAAGGGAAGATGAGTAGGGCACTCTCTGGATGCATAAGGGAATAGGGATGACCCCAAAAGTGCCGACACCCTATAGACCCAGAGAAGATGACCAAGGAATATGTGTGGACCCAGGTAGGTTCAAGACCAATTTTCCATGGAAGTGACTTTGATATCAAGATGGTTGTGATGTTGAGACATAAGATGCATGTTTCAACTTAAAGGTATACTGGCAAGGTGGGATGTACCATCTCTACTCTTGGAACATGAAGAACTCTGTATTTGGAATGCAACCAAATGCTTATTTCCTCTTGTTATGGGAGTGAGAGATAGGAAAGTATGCATGTCATGCACCAAGGATAAAGATGATGTGAGTTGGAACATTGCTACGAGGTATGAGGACATGGATGATAACATACCCTGGTGGATTGAATGATACATGTATGGTTTACAAACACTAAGAGGAATAATGTAGTCATCTTATGAGGATGTTTTATCACGAGCTATGTGGAATTTGCAAGTGATACAAGGTTGAGTTTGATCACCATTAGGATGAGCTCAGAACTTCTTGATGAAGACAAACTTAGAGTTTGAGATGATATGACAAGTAGAATACATGAAGGTGTATGCCTTCAACATTACCTAACACCTAAGGATGTGAAGTGGTAATGAATGCTCTGGTTGAGATATAGCTGCCTAGTTTAGCTGGAAGCTAGAAGAAGTTGAGGTTGCTAGGCTAAACTTAAGTTGAGAAAAAGAGATAAGTTTGGCTAACACCCAGATGTATCAATAGCGGTTAATCAAGTAAATGATTGTTTGGTTAGCCGGCCTAGTTTGTGATATAATGAAAGGATGGTTGTAGAACCTCAGATGTACTTCTTTGGAAAGGGAAGTGATGAAACCCTGATGAGAGTGGTTTAGGATTTTCGAGGTATCAAGCTGGAGGAATCATGACATACAGGTGATCATGGTTTTAGGATCACCAAACTCCGTGATACTACAATGATAGTAAGTGATAGTAGTACTTGGGATGCTTAATATGAAGTTGCATGTGACAGGTGACCATGCAAGCCAGGGGTGAAGGACGCACACCAGTAACCCAGTGCTTTGACTTTAAGGTTAAAGAATCCCCGAGAAGGAATGGGAGTTCACCACTATGGATGTGGTGGTAAGTCTTCCTTAGACCATAGAAGGTCAAGATGCAATATGGGTTATGGTAGATCGCCCTACGTGGATGACAAGAGAAGGAAAGGAGTGATGTTAAGGAACAAATTCAGTTGAACTACACGTGAGAGAGATGGTTCAACTACACCATGATACGAGTTCAAAAGTTCTTGAGTATGACCTAAAGGTTCACTTCCATGAGGTGGAAGTAGATACATGAAGAACTCGACGATAGTATAGTTTATCACCCCTAACTAATGGTTAGTATGATCCAGACTAGAGGGTCTGATGAGAGCAAGTGTGCTTGTTCAGGGTGATACAAAGCTACAATTCTTAAGATTGGATGTTAACCACCATAGCCTTTATCGGGATGCAAGAAGTTCTATAAGGAGGTTGTGTCGGCCACCACTTCATTAAGATGATGTTGGTGAAGGAGGCCTCGCGAAGGTCAGAAAAGAACCACATTGTGTGTAGATAAAGTCGCTTTGATCGTGCAATGGCTGAGAGAGAGCCCAGTGGTGACATGAATTACGAGCTGATGCAAAGCAGACTGACATGCAATTCACTGTGGGAGAATATGTGATATGGAAATCCGACCCCACTAAGCTACAGTTGAGAAAGCTAAGTCCCCGATATATGGGTTCATTTGAGATGGATTGGTGGAGATGGTTGTATTTAGCCTTGCCCCTCAGGATAACATGATGTACAATGTGTTCCATGAGTCTGATCTAGAGCACTATGTGAGGTATCCAAGCCATGTGCTGAGCCTTGAACCTATTCAGCTTTTGAGAGGCTGAAATGTCTTGAGTCACATATGAGGGTACGATATACCAAGGTAAGAAAGAACTCAGATGGAATAATATGAGATGATGAAAGTTCTTGGGAAGCACCATGGAAAGGGTGAAGCCACATGGGAGCCCTGATGGACATATGAAAGGCTTATCCTGAACTATTTGTTTGCTTGATGGAATTTTGAGGACAAAATTCTTATAAGAGGGGAAGGATGTTACAACCCCAATTTTTAGGTTCCTTTGGTGAGAAATGTAATTTCTCATATTAAAGATATTGGAACAAATAATGATATAATTTGTTTTGAAAAATGGATTTTTTTTACGATAGCCTTGATGATTGTGTTGTGGGCTTTATTGGCTATTGGGCCCAATAACAAGGAAATTCAAGTAGTAAATGAATAATTGAGTTTTTAAGAAAAGAAAGGTGTGGAAACCTCTAGATGGCAAAAGAACTTAATACAAAGGTGGATTTCATGCCACATGGGTTCCTTGGGTCCCAAGGAGTTCAAAGTTGCAAAGATAATGCAATAAGAAAAGAAAAGATCAATTAAGTATTTCTTTATTAAGAAAGAAATTAAAAACAATGGTAAAATGTGGAAAATAAGTTGAAAGAGGTATAATTGAGTTAGCCTTGGTGGAATTTCGTATCCCAAGGATTCCTAATGATAAAAGGAATACCAATGAGGAAAATAAAAGAGAAATAAAGAGAAATCCTCAACAAGAGATATATTAATAAGAAATAAACAAGATAATGAGAAATAATGGATATAGATGCATCTAGAAGGATAATGAGTATCCATTAAAAAGGATTTTGAAAATTAGAGTTTCTTGGGGTCCAAGGAGCCCCAATAGAGAAGAAGAAAGAGAAAATACCAAAAATGCAAAATAAGAGGATGATGTGATACATTATTAATGAATTTTGGTGGCATTGCTAAAAAGGAAGTATTTCCTACTTAAGGAAAATATAATTTTGAGGCCAATTAATTAAAAGCCAAGAATGAAGAGAATAATGGAAAGGATTTTCGAATTCCTAAATATCCAAATAATAGAGAATATCAAAAAGATAAGGATGAGAGAGAAGAATTTCTTCTCCATGAAGGAATTTGATTCCTATTGGGAATAGAACTAGTTGACCCATAGATGGTTGTCTTAGGGCGTGGATACTCACCCTATATAAAGGGGTAAAGCCCTAGTTCGAGTCCAAGAGAGAGAGAGATCCCACACTCTCCTCCTTGTTCGAAAACCTAACCGAGAGTAGGGATCTAACCCTGGAGCAATGCAGGTGTGTTTTGTGGTCTTGCTTGAGGTGGGAAACCTCCACGACCACCCATGATCGCTTGGATACCGCCCCATCTACCCCGGTTTCGCACAGCTACAGCTACATGGTTGCAACAGCGTCCATGCTTGGAAGGTCGAGTGCTCATGCACTAGCGAGCTAAACCATGACCTGGACGGTGCCCTAGGTGCGACTAAGGGAAGGGAAGCTTGGACGGCCATTAGCGGCGGTTCGTGGGCCCTAGGAAGGAGGTGGCACGTTCGCATAGCCCTGCACTCAGCGGCTAGGGTGGCAGCCATCGGGCTGCTGAAGGCTGAAGAAGGGAGAGGCGCACTGGACGGTTCTGCCCTCCACATACTAAGTAAGCCAATCACTTAACCAAGGACATTTCAGACTTTTCAAAATGTTTCAAACATAGCCAAGCAACGTTGCATGGGACGAAGTGACGTGGCGCCCTCCGATTGGCCCAGAGTAAGTGAATTTTGCTAAATTCATAACTAATTAACGGTAGCTCGGATAGATGCAAATTATACATGAATTTTGATTAGGAGAACTCAAGGAATGCAATAAAAATATATTTGGAGCCTAATTATGATTGAAATTCGAAAAGTAATGGAAGTTATTAACTTTAATGTAATAATGATTAAGAAACCCTATTTTGATATGATTAATGTGATTAGTAGGGTTTAATTGATCATTAAAGTTGATATTAACCTGTTAATCATAAAGAGATACACTAAGATCAAAAAAGATGAATTGTGCACGTAATTGGTTTAATTTAAAGTTTCATGTGCATCGATATACTTGAATGGGCCTTAAAACCCTAATATTGGTAATTGTGACTCTTAATGACTTTAATTATTCAAAATCGTGAATAAAGCTAAGATATCATGATTCTAAGCTATTTCGAGCATTAAAGTTCCTAATTGTGGTTAAATACCCTTAATGTGGTAATTAGGGTTTTCTAATGAATAAAGATGGAATTAATGATAAATAGAGTTCATATGTGATTTAGATGAACTATGAGATGTTAATCCGGAAGGAACCAAAGATGATAATTAGGCCCAATGATCCTGTCACGAATTAAAAGGATAAATTTGACAGTTTTAGTATAAAGAGCATAATGGACTTAATTGATGGCTAATGGTGCCTTTAATCTAAAATTAAGGTTAAATGTTTTTAAGAGACAACCTTAATATATTTTGTGAAGAATAGATGAGATAATTAGGGTTTGTAAGTAATTGCATAAAATTAGGATTTAAAAGAGTAAAAAGGAAGTGAAACCCTAATTGCAATGGAGACCCTAAAAGTGAACTAGAAACCCTAGGAAGCGAGCTAGGTTTAATATATCTTGATGGCGTGATCAATAATAGGAAATTGGATTCATATTTCAGGATCTCTTTGTGTGCTTGCTTATTGGATTTCTTGCATTGATTGGATTGATTCTATCTCAAATCATCCTGACAGGTATGTGGTTAATTATGAATAACCGCCTTAGTTTCCCGAGGATTTTCTGGATGGTTAATCGCATTGAATGCAAATTATCAGCTTGGATGTTCATACTTGCAAATCATAAAGTCACTATGATTATCAAATTAATAATAGAAGTATGTATTCTCACACCTACATGCCACCCTGATGGATGATGCCAAAGGTCAGGCCCAGGAGGGTAGACCAATGGGCACCATGAGTGGTGACCCCAGACACCAAGCTCGGGATTGAGAAGGTGGTCTTTATAGAATGACTAACGGACACTATGAAGGGTGACCCCATGCACCAAGCTTGGGATTGAGAAGGTGGCTTTAAGTCATTGGCAAAAGAAACCCTAATGTGGGTATGCCAAGGTTAGGGCAAAGGCGGTGGAGAATTTCATACTGAAAAGCGTAAATTGGCTTGTTAATTTACTTGATTGTGATAATTAGATTGTTAGCCATATTGCAAAATTTTAGTTGTCCCAACATACCCGTATATTTCAATATGCTGATCGACATTTTGTTTGTCGGCATTTTAGGTACAAGATTGAAAAGGACAAACAGTAAAGTGGCATATGTGGAAGTAAATAAGAGTTAATGTACAAGGGAGGATTAGTTAGAATAGACTCCTGATGCAGATAGAAGTAGATATCTCAGTTTTTGGAAAAGGTATGCAAAGTTTTTTTTAATATAGCCTTTCAGTTTAGTTTAGTAGAATTTGATAGTTATTAATTGATTATTTATCGAACCTTTGATCCGAGTTATTAGATAACGGCTCTGACCTTTCAGTCTCCCTTAATTGGGGGTTACTGAGAGGCAGGGTCGTTACACATCTTGTCTTCATTCTCCTTCTACTGGTACAGTTGCTTCCTCATTCATTCTATTTGTTGCTAAGTTGGGTTCCCCCAAACTGAGTTCTTTTCTCCTTACAAAGGCTTGGTCTTCATAGTATCTTTTCACTCTTTGTTCATTTACCTTGAAAGTTCTCGTCTTTCTCCTACTATCTCCATTACCTCTGATGGGTATATTTTTACTATAGAAAAAGGACCTGACCACCTGGTTCTCAACTTCCCCAGAAATAACCTGATACAAGAGTTGAACAAAAGGACCTTGTCTCCTTAATGCACATATTTGTTCTTTAGGTGGGCATCATGCCAGACCTTTGTCCTATGTTTATAGATTCTTGCATTTTCATAGGCATGTAACCTTAGCTCTTCAAGCTCTTGGAGCTGAAGGAACCTTTTTTGACCAACTTTGTCGAGATCCATGTTCAAAAACTTTATGGCCCATAGGGCTTTGTATTTGAGTTCAACAGGTAGATGATAAGACTTTCCATAGATCAACCAGTAGGGTGTCGTACCTATTGGTGTCTTGTATGCAATGCGGTGTGCCCAGAGCACATCGTCCAGTTTGGGAGACTAGTCCTTTCATGTACGGCTAACAGTCTTTTCCAAAATTTGTTTGATCTGCCTATTCGATACTTCCACTTTCCCCAATGTCTGTGGGTGGTATGGCATTGTGACTCTATGCTTCACTCCATACTTCCTTAGCAAAGCTTCAAACTATTTCTCACCAAAATGTGCCCCTCCGTCAGTTATGACAATGTGTGGCACTCCGAAGTGTGGGAAGATAGTCTTCCCAAAAAGCTTAATGACTGCTTTGGAGTCGCATGTTTGGGTAGCAAGTGCCTCAACCCATTTGTAAATCTAATCAACAACAACAAGAATGTACTGATTTCTCTTCGACGATGGAAAAGGCCCCATGTAGTCGACTCCCCATGCGTCGAAGATTTCCACTTCCACCCAGTCTGACATTGGCATTTCATTTCTTCGACTTATGTTTCCTATGAGTTGGCATTCCTTACATGTTTTAGCAAATGATGCAACATCCTTGAAGAGTGTGGGCCAGTAAAATCCTGATTGTAGAACCTTTGTGGCCATCCTCTCCCCTCCATGGTGTCCTCCATAAGGTGAGGCGTGACATTCCTTGAGGATTAGAGGCACCTCTTCTTTAGGTATGCATCGACGATATAGGTTGTCAGAGCATCTCTTAAATAGTAGTGGGTCATCCCAATTAATTCTTCAACTTAGAGAACAACTTATTTTTCTGATTATATGTTATCTCTGGTGGAATTTGCCCACATGCTAAATAATTATAGATATCGGTGAACCAGTGTAAGCTCTGCTCCTCCGATTGAGCCATTAGAAGAGCTTCATCAGCATAATTGTCATTCACATGCTGTTGGTTTTCTTCATCAAAGATTATTCATGACAGGTGGTCCACAACCACATTTTCTTTCCCTTTCTATCGATGATTTCATGGTCAAACTCTTGTAATAACAATGCCCATCTCAAAAGCCTTGGCTTAGTGTCCTTTTTCTGCATTAGGTACTTTATTGCCCCATGATCAGTGTAAACTCTTACTTTTGGCCTACCAGGTACAACCTGAACTTATCAAAAGCAAATATGATAGCCAACATTTCCTTCTCGGTGGTAGTGTAGTTCACTTGGGATTCATCCAAGGTTCTACTCGCATAGCAAATCACATGATGTTTCTTCTCTTTCTTCTACCCGAGGGCTACCCCGATGGTGTAATCGCTGGCATTACACATTATCTCAAAAGGCAACTCCCAGTCAGGTGCTTGCAGAATAGGCGTTATCGTTAATGCTCCCTTGAGGGTTTTAAAGGCATCTAGACATTTGGTGGTAAACTCAAACTCAACATCCTTTATCAGCAGATTTGATAATGGCTTGGCGATCTTAGAAAAGTCTTTTATGAACCTTCTATAGTATTCAGTGTGTCCCAAGAAGCTTCACACTCCAGTGACTGACTTTAGTGGTGGGAGTTTTGATATGGATTCAATCTTGCTAAGATCCACTTCAATTCCTTTCTTCGAGACCTTGTGTCCAAGCACGATACCTTCCTGAAACATGAAGTGACATTTCTTCCAATTTAGGACGAGGTGCTTCTCTTCGCAGTGCCGCAACACAAAAGATAGATTTCTCAAGTAGGCTTCAAAATCTGTCACGTATATAGAAAAGTCATCCATGAAGACTTTTACAATGTCTTCTAAAAAGTCTAAAACATGGATATCATACATCGTTGAAAAGTTTCTGGTGCGTTACATAAGCCGAATGACATTCTTCGGAAGGTGTAGGTGCCATAAATGTAGGTAAGGTCTTATCTTGATTGTCAGGGTGAATAGGTACTTGGTAAAATCTTTAATATCCATCCAGAAAACAAAAGTAGTCACGATGAGGTAGATGCTCTAGGACCTGGTCGATAAATGACAAGGGGAAGTGATCATTCTTGGTGGTTGTATTTAGCTTGCGATAATCGATACACATGCACCAGCCTGTCACTATTCTCATAGTGACTTCATCTCCATCTTCCCCTCATATGACTATCATTCTACCCTTCTTGGGTACCACATGGATAGGACTAACCCAATTGCTATCTCTTATTGGGTAGATGATTCCATCATCTCGTAGCTTTATAACTTATTTCTTTACAACCTCTTTCAGCATTTGATTTAGCTTACTTTGTGATTGAGCCAGGGGCTTGGCTGTTTCTTCAAGGTGAATTTTGTACATGCATAAAGCTGGGTTAAGACCTCTGATGTCCTCCATAGAATACCCTATGGCTTTTCTACACAGCCTCAGCTCATCTACTCCATCTGGTTGTCTGTTAAGTTGGCATTGACAATAACTAGAATCCTTTCTTCTTTATCTAAGAATTCATATGGATTTTTCTTTGAAAGAAAATCTCCCAGAGGATATGAGTTCTTTTCCTCTCCTTGCTTCTTCTTTTCGGGTGGTCCTTCTTCTTTGCCATGGTGATGAATGCATATTCATCATGATTTTCATTCGCCTTTTTGGGACGAATCCGATTCAATAATTTCGATTTCACCTCCTTAATCTCGCAAAATGCAAGATTTCTTAACTAATCCAATTATCAAGATTATTAACTAGATTTATATTGATTTTGTGTAGGCCGTGATGAGGTTCTACCATCATATGAAATTCACTCAAGATCCTCTCATCCTTGGTCTTGACCAAACAATTTTGACCAAACGGTCTTGAACCCAAACGATCTCAACTAGTCATCCATACGGTTTCAAGATCGTTTGGAGCCATACAGTTTCAAGATCGTTTAGCAGCATGCGATTCCAAGACCGGTTGGAGACAAAGACTGTTCGGTCTCAAGACCATTTAGAGCCAAGACCGGTTGGAGACAAAGACCGTTCGGTCTCAGTACCGTTTGGAACCCAAACGGTCTTGAAGACCGTTTGCATCTCTAAAACTATTTGGACTCGAGTCAGTTGGACACTCAAATGAATACCGGTCAAGAGCAAGACCGTTTGGCCATCAAACAATTTCCAAGACCGGTTGGAGGATATTAATCAAGACCGTTTGTAAGACCATTTGGCCAGCTACCACCAAAGACCGTTTGAAGCAGCGCAAGTGAAGACTGGTTGGCACCTATCGGTTTCACTAAACCATTTGGAGACAAAGTTCCAGGACCGTATGGGCAGTTCCTTCCCAAGACCATTTGGTCATTTGATCGGTCTTGAAGACCGTATGAAGACAAGACTCCAGACCATTTGGACTTAGCAAATCGATAGAAACCAAGACCGTTTGGATGTCAAACGGTCTCTAAGACCGTTTGCTCCAAACCGTTCAAGAAAACCGTTTGCTCCAAACCGTTTGGAGCAAACTCACAGCAAAAATGTGAGGACCCCATCCAAGTCTATAAATAGGACCACAACGGTCCTCATTTGGGCATCGATTCTAGGACGCCGAAAGGCTGCTTGAGTAAAGGATTGGTCTCCCTTCCACACTGCCATCACTCCACCATATTCCCGCCATTGTCAAGCCGCCCACACCTCCTCTTGTTGTGAGCAAGGAGGCTGAGAAGAGAAAGAAGGTGGAGAAGAAGGTATGCCCTGTCTACCTTGGTGGTTCTTCCTCCTCATCCAGATCTGCCTTGACACGACGTAGAAGACCACATCATCTTCATCGAGCTGCGACTACCTTCTGCATCATGCTCATGGTTGAATCTTCATTATCTCTTATTATTCTTTTTTCTCTCACCATGAGCGAGTAGTTCCATTTCACTGGGGTGCGGGGACTAGCCCCACTGCCCATGCTTTCATGTCTGTACATTTAACACTCCAAGGCAATGTATATAACTTTTCATTTTGTTATTAACTGATAACGTTTGTAGTTTGATTATCTGCTTGCTTTCATCTTGTTCTTCCCTATGTTGTGAGAACTTTTATATGTAGGGTAGGATGTCGATTAATGAGGTAGACTCCCAAACTAGAAATAGAATGGGATTCCTTGAGGTAGTAAGTGTGTGATCCGTGAGGGGATGAGCCATCTAGCCTACGATGACGCTTCTGTGTGCCTATCCACAAGGGGGTCCCACAACTTCAGTTGGATGTTGTATCTTCTTTATTAATCATCGATGCTCACTTGTAGACTAATCGCCTACAAGCTTGTTGATTATCACAGTTGACTCCTTGACGATACATTTGATAGGATTCCTTGAGGTAGTAAGTGTGTGATCCGTGAGGGGACAAGCCATCTAGCCTATGGTGATGCTTCTGTGTGCCTACCCGTAAGGGGCCCCCACAACCTTAGTTGGATGTTGTATCTTCAGAGCCGTGAGTGATCTGGAGGGTGTTGAGAAATCTGATCCCTAAGGTGATGCTTACGTGAGCCTATCCTTGTGGAGGGTTCACAATAGATCCATTTGGATAGTTAGATTCTTGCCTGGATGTTATGTGTTTGGATGTGTTTGCATGTGCAGTAGTGGTGAAACCCGGTACCATCCCAACGATTCCATATCATTAATCTAGAACAAACTTTAATTTTGCTCTTTCATTTTCTTGCAATTAGTTTAATTAACCACAAATCAATCAATCGTTCTAAATATTAGTCTTACTCGAATTAGATTCAACCAAAAAAGATTCTTAAAAATGTTATCCTTTGGGATTTGATCCTTAACTATACTATGATAAGACCTTTCCTCTTACGGGTGGTATTATTGCACGAGGTTTTGGTAAAAACTTGGGGATTTCAACCCCGAGTGAATTTGTTAGTGCAATAATATTCCACATCAAATTCTGGCACTATTGTCGGGGACATCAGAATCAGTTAGTCAAATCTAGTTCTTTTAAGGCTAATCTAGGATTTTGTTTTTCTTTAGATACAATCGATCATCTACTTGAATTTCACTCTACTCCATCAATCTTACTTCAGATCTTTTCATTTCAGGTACCCCTAAGAACGATGTATGCACCATTTAAATAGTCCCGGACTCACCGCCAGCTTTGATCTAGAGATAGACAGAACCTTCCATCATCAAAATAGAGAGAACCAAGCAAGAATGGGTCAAGAAGAGGAAATAGCCCGAAGGGTGGCTCAATCCATCAATGCATAGAGAGAGAGGCTCATGGAAGAAGCCAGAGCCGTAGTTCAAGAAGAAATCTTAGCAGCACAGGCAGCAGCGCAAGCAACAGAATTACAAAAGGATCTTAGGGAGTTCTCAATCCCTAAAACTGCTGATGTACATCATCCAGTCCAATCTCCTCCCATCCATGCTCCTAACTTTGAGATACGAGCACATTATATTACCTTTCTTCAAAACAACGCATTCTATGGTAAACAAGGAGAAGATAGTCAAGAACATCTTTTGAGATTCATCGATTTATGTGCTATGACAAAACAAAATGGAGTATCTGACGATGCCATTAGACTCCATCTTTTCAAGTATTCTCTTGATGATAGAGCGATGCGTTGGTACAACTCCTTGCAATGCAAACCCATCACCACTTGGGAACAACTTCAAAATGTTTTTCTGGAAAAATTCTACCCTCCTTCTCTCACATATGAAATCAGGGGACGAATAATAATGTTCACTCAAGCCCCTAGAGAAACCCTTACTGAAGCATGGGAAAGATATAAAAAGCTTCTACGCAGGTGTCCACACCACAAAATCCCTAAGAATCAGCTTATTGAAATCTTCTATAGGGGTGTGGACGATGATATAAAAAGGTTTTTAGATTCCTCATCTGGAGGAAACTTCATGCGTCAAAGTTATGATAGCGCATGGAAGGTTGTCACCCTTAGAGCTAAAAATCAAGCTAATTGGGGTAGATCTGTAGGTAAAGGAGTGTTAAAGGTAGCTATGGCTGAAGTTATCCCAGAATACAAGTCTATCGCTGAAACCCTCAAACTCTTAGTAGCCAAGCAAGACCATATCAAATCATCCCTTGTTGAAATTGGAAGAGGACATTCACCCCCTCAACAACAAGAACAGATCAAGTCAGCTTCACTGTTCTGTGAAGCATGTAAAGGTACTGATCATTCCAATTTAGCATGAAATGTTCTATATGATGTGGTTCTAAGCAATGCATGTGGCCAAGGAGATAATAGTCAAATGGAAAATCTTAATGTTGTTAACACCATTCCTGGTCAAGGATATTACAATCCAAATCAGAATAGGAACCATCCAGGTTTTCAATATGGAAATCCTTCAGGAGCGGAAAACTCACGACAACTTGGTCCAAATAATCAACAACAAGACCCACCTGGATTTCAGTATAACCAACAACAAAAATTTGGAAATCAAGGGAACTTTAGGGGAAACCTTAGAATGGGAACTTTAACAATTATCAGAGCAATTCTCAATTTTTGAATCCCAACCAAGTCCCTTACTGGAACCAACAACAAGGGAAACAAGCTAGCCCCATCTCTCCTGATGACAAGCTATCGACCATTGAAAAGATGTTACAATTGCAACAAACCTTGATAGCTAGCCAACAAACTATGATAGCTAACCAACAAGCCCACCAGAAGGCTATCAAATCTCAACTAGCTCAACTTGCGGCTAGCATGAAGCCACCTACTGGAGCCTTTGCTGGACAACCTGAGAACAATCCTAAGCACCTAGAGCAACTGAAGGTTGTCACCACCAAGTCTGGAAAAGACTATTTAGATCCCCCTGTCAAGACACCCGTGGTTATAACAGATGAAGATGACTCTGTGGCTATCCAAGACTCTACAACATCTGAGTCTCAACCAAAAGGGGCAGTGACTGCTGATAAGACAGGCAAGGAAAGTTCTAAAAAACTGACTATTACTAAAAAAGAAACACCAGAGCCAGAAGTACCAATGTACAAGCCTCGTAACCTTTACCAGACCGATTGAGGCAGATCAAGCTTGACACGTGATTCAACAAGTTCAAAGAAGCCATGAAGAAACTCCATGTTGATATACCCTTTCTTGATGTGCTGGCTGAAATACCAGCCTGGACAAAGTACTTGAAGTCACTTCTCACCAGGAAATATATAACTGAGGAATATGAGACAGTCAAGTTAGCAACAACTACTTCAGACATCATCCAGAGTAAGATGCCCAAGAAGCATAATGATCCAAGATCTTTTAGGATATCTTGCCATATAAGTGATTCTTCATGTAAGAAAGGATTAGCAAATCTTAGTGCTAGCATTTCCATCATGCCACTTAGCCTATGTAAAAGGCTAAGGTTCACTGAACTGCTCCCAACCGGCATGACAATTCAACTTGCAGATAACACCATGACTCTACCCTTAGGAATCATTGAGGATGTCCCTGTCAAGGTTGGCAAAGATTCCTATGTCCCTTGTGACTTTGTCATCATGGACATAAAAGAAGACACTAGATACCCCCTCATCTTCGGACGTCCATTCCTTGCCACTGCAAGAGCCCTAATTGATGTTGAAGAATGAACCCTACTGCTCATATTAGGTAAAGAAACTCTCGAATTCAAAGTTTTTGAAAGCATGAAAAGACCAAGGATGCAAGAAGAAGTCTACTTGATTGAGTGCATAGAGCAGATGTCACTCCTCACGCAGGAGGATTATGAACAAGAAGATCCTTTAGGGATGACCCTTACTAATCCGAATGCACAAAGTTCAAATGATGAACAAGTGAAAAATTGTGTTTCCCACCTCGATGCTGCTAAAGAAGATCCTGAAGCCAAGGTTGAGGAACTAAAAGCAGTGGATGTTACTGAAGAATCATGTGAAAAGCCATAAGCTCCTGAAATGAAGCCCCTACTAGAAGGATTAAAATACATGTTTCTATATGAACTCAAGGTCTGCCCTGTCATCATAAATTCAGATCTAACGACGGAATAAGAAGATAAACTTTTGGAGGAATTGAAGGAAAGAAGGAAAGCAATAGGCTAAAAGATGAGCGACCTCACTGGGGTTAGTCAAGTGCTATGCATGCACGAAATCCCCATGATGGAAGATCATAAGCCAACTATTGAACATCAACGCAAATTGAAGCCAAATATGAAGGAAGTGGTCTGTCATGAAGTCATTAAACTACTCACTACTGGGATAATCTATCCTATATCAGATTCACCATGGGTGAGTCCCGTGCATGTGGTCCCAAAGAAAGGTGTAACTACGGTGATATAAAATGAAAACAATGAACTCATCCCCACTCGAATAGTTACAGGATGGAGGATGTGCATTGATTATAGGAAGTTAAACAAGGCAACTCGAAAGGATCATTTCCCAATGCCTTTTCTTGATCAAGTATTAGAAAGATTGACACATCAAGAATATTTCTGTTACCTTGATGGTTACTCTGGATTCTATCAAATACCCATACATCCAGATGACGAAGAGAAAACTACTTTTACATGCCAATTTGGAACATATGCATTTAGAAGGATGCCGTTCAACCTCTGTAATGCACCTGCAACCTTCTAGCGTTGCATGGCTTCCATATTCATTGGTCTCCCTGAAACTGTCATGGAAGTTTTTATGGATGATTTTTCTGTGTATGGAGATTCATCTGACTCATGCCTAAAACACCTCTCCCTTGTCCTCAAACGGTGTGAAGAAGCACAACTTGTGTTAAATTGGGAGAAGTGTCACTTTTTGGTAAAGGAAGGCATTGTCCTCGACTATAGGGTCAGTAATCGAGGAATTGAAGTAGACAAGGCCAAGATCGAAGTAATTTCCAAGCCCTCTATCCCAATGAATGTAAAGGAGGTTCGTGCATTCCTAGGTCATGCAGGTTTTTACTGACGGTTTATAAAGAATTTCTCAAAGATAACCAAGCCGATGACAAATTTGCTACTAAAGGATGTTGATTCAATTTTGACAAAGGATGTGTTAAAAGTTTCAACCATCTAAAGCATGCTCTTACAACAACATCCATCATCAAAGCCCCTGATTGGGATCACCCTTTTCAAATTATGTGTGATGCCAGTGATTATGCTGTGGGTGCTGTCTTGGGCCAATGTATAGAAAAGAAACATTATGTGATCTACTATGCATCGAAAACCCTCAATGAAGCTTAGAGGAATTATGCAACTACCGAGAAAGAATTTCTTGTGGTCATGTATGCCTTTGACAAGTTCAGATCCTACCTCATTGGTTCAAAAGTCATTGTCTACACGGATCATGCCACTATCTGTTACCTCCTGGCAAAGAAAGATGCTAAACCTAGGTTAATTAGATGGATTCTCCTCTTATAAGAGTTTGATATGGAGATAAGAGATAAGAAAGGTACAGAGAATGCCGTGGTAGACCACCTCAGTCGTATTCGCGCCCTGTAAACTGAGAAGATCCCCATCAACAATTCTTCTATTTAGCTTGTTCTTTTCCTCTTGATTCTTCTGTTCCCGTCTCATTCTCAGACTGCTGATTGGCACAACTTTTTCCTTCTTCGGTGTTGTTAGTATTAGCATTTTCCAACATTCTCCCAGATCGGAAAGTAGACATTTTGGTGGTCTCAGTATTTGACGAGATTTTTCCTGAAGGATTTTTCACAAGCTATGCAAGCTGCTGATTAATCTATCTTTGGCGAGTTTGCATATCCACCATTTGAGTTTGCATGTTAGTTAGCACTCTCAAATTTGTGAGAGCACTTTGAGCCAGTTGATCGTTCATCGAATCTTACCTCTTTGCGAAGTCAAATAGTTGAGCAATCATGTCAGCTTGGTTATTGTCTTTTGCTTGGCTCGGCCCTGGGACTTGTCCTTGTCCTTGCCTGCTCACATTGTTGTTCTGACCTTGATAGTTGTTCTTATTCTACTGGTAGCTGGTAGTCTTGGTGTATTGTGTTGGCACTCCTTTCTTCTCAAAATCTGGGGGAGGTTTAGAATAACTACCCAGTTGATGTGCATTCTCCGTAGCTTCTTTGTTGCCATAACTAAACCCAGGGTGGTCTTGTCGCTTGAAGTTAACATAAGAGACATTCTCTGTTTCTTCTTCACTTTTGCTTTCGTCACTCTCCTTGGGTCTGGTATAGATACCTAGGTTTTAAAAAGCACGAAGCACGAAGCGTGCGGATTGCCCGACTTGAAGCGGGAAGTGGGAAGCATTTGAACAATCATTTTCATATGGATTAGTAGAATTAGTATTAGCAAGGAAGATATGTTAAGAGAACAAGGAGCAAGGAAGCATGATAATAAAATGTACAAAGGAATTCTACTGAATAGTACAAAAGAATCCTACTGAATTAGTATAGCTTAAGTAGTACTAATCATAATAGGGTACTTATCATAAATATGAAATGTATCCTCCTGACCATAACATGGTCTTGATCGTGACAGTGGAATGCATAGGAGTTTATTCATACTAATCAATTTGCATTGCTAACAAGGTACATGGCTACTAATCAAACTAGTGTACATTTTTACAAAGAGGATAAAAGATAGAGGAAAAAAGAATCGGAAAGTAGGTAGAGAAGAAGATGTGAAGAACAGGGTAAGAAAACTTGGATTTGTTCAGTTAGATTTGATGACGATAGCTCTCCTTGTCTATCTCTTCTTGGCCTCTACTGAAGAGTCCTCGAATCTTGGCACTTTCAGGGGACTCCGCCATGGGCTGCTGGTAGCCTCCTTCAGTGGACGACTCCACCAATGGCTGTTGGGTACTGATGTTATGCATCAATCTTCTCTGCTTCCGCCCCGCTTAAATGGAGAGAAGTCGTGCGAGAGAGGAGTTGATGCCATGGCGAATCATTTACTCATTGAGTAAGACCGTTAGGGCAGCGACTGTGTTTCCTAATGGAAATCAAGGAGTCGGGTTCCTAATGTAATGAGGATGACATAACATCAATATTTTGATATAAAGAACGGGCCCGATTAAAAGAAGGTGCCTCCAAGAAGCCACTACAGTCGCTAAAGAGGGTTATAATTAAGAGGCCCAAGGCCCGCTAAAGAGGCCCAAAGCATCCGCTACAATACAAAATGCATAATAGCCACATTTGGGCAAAACCAAGCAGACCAGTGGACAAAACGCTAAAGCAGCCATTGAAGCGGCTGCACCGGGCACTTTTTAAATTGTTGATAGATACAGTTGTTGATTTCATGTCCTCCTTCTCCACAGGTGACACATTTCATGGCTTTCTCAGTATGCTTCTTACCCTTGTCTCCAGTATACTTCAGCTGTTTGACATCAGTGGCTATTTTCTAAATTTGGGGTGTTATGGCCTCCAAGGCTTTAGCTTCAATGGACGGACCTTCACATCCTACTTTATTCATCAATTCTGTATCATGTCTATCGTAATCCATGCCTACTTGCAGTGCAACCATTTTTTCTATTATCTTCATATTCTGCTCGGCTTCTTTCCAAGAAAGTCACTGCCAGCAACTACGTTCAACGAAGTCCTCTCAGTAGGAGTCAACCCATTATAGAAGGTGGTCACTAGGAATCCCTTACGGTAATTATGGTGCGGACAATCCCTTTGATACTCCTAGAAGTGTTCCCACACCTCGTACAAGTTTTCTCCTGGATTTCGTGCAAAAGAAGTGATCTTCTGCATGTTGCGGATAGTTCACTCAGTAGGATAAAACTTAGTAACGAAGGCATTTGCCAAGGGTCTCCACCCATCTATGGATTGGTGGGGGAAGTTGAGGTACCATGATAAAGGCTTATCTTTAAGAGAGAAGTTGAAGCCCTTACAGTATATCACTTCTTGAGGGACTCCCCTCATCTTAATGGTATCACATATATTTTTAAAGGCATCGAGGTGATGGTATGGGTTTTCACTTCTCAGATTCCCACGAAAAGGTTTGTTCAGGATCATCGAGATGACAGCTGGATTCAACTCAAAGTTTGCTGCATTGAAGTGAGGGATGATGATCAGACATCTAGATTCATTGGTCCTTGTTACTGCCAACTCACTAATAGTCTTTCCCTCTTCATCATCTTCACTATCACTGTCTCGATCATCACGCTCACGTTCATTGTCACGGTGATTGTGATGATGCCCTCTACGAATATGCGGTTCTGATGTTAGTAGCTATCTTACTTGTGTGGTTCTACTACTTCAAACATAAGATTTTATTGGGTTTGTGAATTCCTCATGTTTATTCGAGATATGTGGCTAATGTAGTGAGGCCATTCAAATCCTTTTTATATATGTGGAAATTTTATTGGAAATCTAGGTATAATTTTTTTTTATTCTTAGGGTGTTTAGTAACCCAAAAATTAGAATGACAGTTCATTGTCATAATAAATAGGCATGACAACTTCTACTTGAATAGTATGGGTTCAAGATAGTCATGAAAAACTTTCATTCAAAAGTTTACAACTTGGTGAATGTATCAAGGGTATCATATTTCACCTTCTTATATTATGTTGTAAATGTTTTACTGACTAGAACAAGAATATTATGAAAAGTTGTCAGTTATACTTTTAAGGCCTATAAATGGTAATACTTTGTCTCATGTTTTGATACTTGTTTAAATATTAGTTTCTTCTTGTCAATACTCGATATATCTTCTTAAGGGGCACACTTATTTACTCCTTGATCTAGTAGACACACTTCTATTAAAAAACCTTCTTAGGTATTAAGACAAGTGTACACGAGGAAGCCAATGCAGAGCTATTTGTTTACTAGACTTCCAAACTGGTCTTTTAGGCCAACCAAGGTGGATTTCATTTTTTCTTGAGTTGTGTATTTTATAAATATCTATCATTTTAGCATATACTTGACTTCTAGGAAGGGAGTTTTTGATATGGAAAATTTACATGTATGATTTCCATTAGGATGTCAGTGATTCATGTTTTTTATCAAATTTCCATTTTCTTTTCTTTTGATGCACATCTTGAACATTTTATGAGTATTTGATGTTACTTCTCTTGTGGTGAATGTATGCATGTAAGTTGTACACAATATATATGGTGTCTTAATGTTATGTAAAATACTCTTGCTATTTAATATGCACATTTCCTTGCAATGTAATGTGTGTACACACACACACACACACACACACACACACACACATATATATATATATGTTTGAATTATAAGCTACTCCATAGTCATTATAAGGGTTTTTGTTCAATGTGTTGTCAATGTGCATTCTTTAATTGGTGGAGTTTTTTTTTGGTTATGATCAGCCTAAATCGCGCGTCCGGGAGGGAGGCGGACTCAGAAGGAATCAAACTTTTAAATTTATAATATGAAACCTTCAAGGACCCCCACAACTTTATTACGGGGTCGAACTAGATATACAGGGTTGAACACAGGGATGTGGGGACATTTAGGATGCTTAAGATCTCACCCTTAAGTCAAATAAGCCAATCTGATAGTCAATAAAAAGTATGGAGCTAGAACTAGTCTAGCCGATTGTCACAAAATAAAACAAAACAAAGAAAAGAAGAAAAAAAACAGAGCCCGTAGGATTCTACCAATTAGAGAGAAGGAATTCTTGGCTATGTAACCACAAGTTGTGCAGTCTATGCACCCGTTCTCGGGCATAGACAACCCTCAAACACTCCAGCAAGCAATATTCATCCAAACATAGCACACATCATGACATCTGTTCCTGTGGGGTCATCCCACTCGCTCTTGCGTAGTGTGACTAAAACCCATCGATGATATGAAGCCTCTCTTGAGGATGACAAACCAACATCCTAGAATATTCTAGATACCCTCTCAGGTCTAGAATATTCTAGGATGTTAGGAACAGACGACCTTGACCCGTCTTCCTTTCAGATTTCGATCAAACTATATTCTCTTATCTATTTCTACAACGAATCTCTCAGTATAAGAAGAAATAGAAGCTCAAGCAAGAAAGAGATCAACCAAACTAGCAATCATAACCACAAAGAGAAGATAGAACAACAGTTGTACTAGATCTGAAATAAAACTACTTGCTTAAGGTAAAAGTACATAAACATGCCCAAAATGGGCTACATAGCCAAGAAGGTGCTCAACTAGCCATGGACAAGCATAGTTGACACCGAACAAAGATGGAAGAACATTATTTGTACGGAAATAAAGAAGAATAGTAGAAGAAAGGAGAAGAAGAAGAGATTTAGCCCGCAGAGGAGAGGTGGCTCTCACTCCCTAGCCTTCGTATAGGCCAGATCTCGTCTTTGGGTCATTCTCCTTGATCTTCTGGACTCCTCAGCCTCCTTTCTCCTTGATTCCACCCCAAACAACAACTCGGTGGATGTGTGGAGGTGGAAGATGGCTGGAAATGGTGGGAAATGGGTGAACGAAGGTGGAAGTGATGATGGATGGAACCTAACTGAAGAGATGGGCATAGGACAATTTCGTTGGCCTTTCCATGTCCTTTGAACTCTCCCACAGGGCTCTGGGAACCAAGAGGGGTTGGAACTACATGGTGAAAATCCCCAAATCGGAACTTGGAGCTCATGATTCCCCCCACCGAACCCCCTCTTGGTCACAAGGGGTAGGTATTTATAGGTGAAGGTAGACCCGCGGTCGAGGACACACCGCAGTTGAGGTCAGATCCATGGTCGCGGTCGATGAATCAGTTGAGGTGGATGCCGCGGTCGCGGTCATGGTCGGGCTGCTATCACGATTAATTATGCGTTCGTGGCCGACCCCGCGATCGCGGTGTATGCCTTAGTCGCGGTCGACCTTGCAATTGCGGTGTCGATTTAGGTCACGATCAAGGTGGATGTCGCGGTCGCAGTCCTTCTTACCACGATCACGATCAACCTTGCAATCACAGTGTCGATTCAAGTCGCGGTCGAGGTGGATGCCTCGGTCGCGGTCTTGCAAACCACGGTCGCGGTCACAGTGGATGGAATCCTAGCTACTGTAGAAACCATGTGTTGGGGAGAAAGCTTGGAAAATGGATGTCTTTTCAAGTTCGGTGCCTGCAAGTCCCAAAATTGGCTAGTTGAGTGACTTTATCTATAAAAATATATAAATTACCAAAAGATAAGAAACATGGGATATTTTGGGCATATTAAGACTATAGTGACACAAAATCATAGATAAATGCTTAGCATAAATACGTAGATTTGGGTGTTATCAACCACCCCAAGCTTAAACCTTTACTTGTCCTCAAGCAAGACTGTGCTCAAAGAACAAAAAGATAACATCTAAATTAAACTTGGCAGTAAATGATAAAGTTAAGAAAAATAGTTTAAAACATCAATTCTCTTGATCTATGTTGTTTCATAGAAAACCTCCACCAATTGAGCACAACCTTGCTAAAGTAGGATAAAAGAACATCCATGCAAGATTAAGAAAATTCACTACAACCTGTCGATACTCATGAGGGTTTGAATCATAATTATACAACATAAAAGCATTGACACATAGGTGATCACATGGGTGGTGAGCAATGAGCCATCATCATGTATCCATGTAGACCAATCAGGCCATCATCATGTATCCATGTAGACCAATCAGGGACAATGCACCTCTCACTTATTCAAGTCCTAAGAACAAAAGTAAAAAGACTCTAATGACTTCTGAGGATCCCAATCTGTGTCAGGCTGGTCCATGTAATGAGCAACAGTCCCTGCAGTTTGAGCCAGTTGGCCTAGAGCAATGAGATGAAGTCCTCATACTGTGCTCGAACCAACCCTGCTACTGGGACGAACTCATAGTTCTCCTTGGGGTTCCTAGTGACTCTCTAATGAGCTGATGGAGTGATACTACCAGGCACAACATACCCGCATTCATGAGCGCAGTCATACACCGGCTGGGCATCATCCTCAACTCTCTTGAAAGAGGAAACACACACTCATTTATTCACACTCATGCTTTTATTCATTACACTCTAATTTATAGGCCTGGGTGAGATCTATTTTGATGTTTTTTGGGATTTTTGTGGGTGGCCAAACCTCTTTTGCAAATTTTTTTCATCTTTTTGACTCAATCTAAGGTGAGAGAGCATGTAGTCCATCAAGGGAAATACTTCAACTTGATTATAGCTCAAAACTCATCATGATTCATTTGACACGTGTGTGAAAAGTAGCAATTATGATTCAAGGATCCTTAGAATAGAGGCAAGCTTGTGAAACCACAACTAGGAGTCTTTGATCATGCTTTAGCTCTTTCCAATGATCATATACCTTGGATTTGTCATTCACAACATAGATCAAGGGAATAAAGCTTTAAGCTATGAAAAAGGCACATAACCATATATTCATTACCAAACTTAAGGAAAGAGTCAAAGAGCAAGTCAAGCAAAAGATCAAGCAATTTAAGATGAAAATTGTGCATTTAGGCATAAGATCAAGCATTCATCTATTAGATTCACACCACATAGCCATAATTGCAAAGCTAAAAATTAAGAAACAAAATCTTACAAAGCTAAAATTTTAAAAGTTTATGCTAAATGCAAGGGACATATAAGATAATGCATGCATGATATGAAATAAATAAAAGGGAAAGGCGGAAGATAGAGGGTGGTACACCCTGACCACCCCTCCAAGTTTAAATTTTTTGCTTGTCCTCGAGCAAATCTTAAGCTTTAGATGGTATGGAAAGCAACTGCTATTGGTAATCACTATTTATAAACTGATCTAGATCATCTAAGCCTCTTGAGGTGTTCTCATAGTCCTGGTTTCTTCCTTGCTAAAAATGAAATGACGGCCCAAAATCATGGATTGGTTGGTAGAAAGACCGGAGAGGTTGCTGAAATGACTGCTAAAAATTCGGTTGAGGCGGTGGGGGAAGGCTATGTCGAACCTTTGTCTGAGGTACTGCACATCCTCCTCTAGCGTGTCAAACCGACTGTCTGAGTCAACCCTAAAATCATTCATGAACTCTTAAAGGTTCCCCGAATTGGGGTATGGAGCATATTGTTCTTGCTGAGGAGGTTGCAGGTAATCTGTAGTAGGCATCCCTATGTAGGGTCCTCCCTGATATAGTTTGTCCTGGAAGGTTGCCCCTATCTGATGTCCACCCTCCTGAGCCTCTGGAACTAGTGGTTTGTCCTAGAAGGTTGCCCCTATCTGATGTCCACCCTCCTGAGCCTCTGGAACTAGTGGTGCAGAAGTAGAAGCTCCTGCAGCTCCACCCGTATGATGAACGTTACCCTGGGTGTCTAGTAGAGAGACGTACATGAATGTCATTCGACATGTGAACTTTGCATTTGCTGGCAGTAGTATCCTATGCTTGCAGTAGCCGAAGATATAAAGATATCCTGTGCTGCACTGTTTGACCACTCCTGAGCGGATCAAGTGGTCCAAGTCCAACTTGGACCACTTGGCTTGTTCCTGCATAAGTTCCAATTTTCCATCTCCAATTCCAATATGGTGTGCCATAAGAGTGATAATTCCCACCATCAGCATGAATTGGACCTGCGTCTTGAAAGAGTTGTGAAAGTGGCAGATAATGAAATTCCCCACATTCACTTTCTTTCCTATTGCTACACACCACAAGATGTAGAGGTCTGCTGCGCTGAGCGCCCCTTGACTGTCTTGTTTTTCCAAGACATAGTTTGCAATCACCTGATGTAGATAATGAAGTGCTGAGTTGTGGATGTGTGAAGCTTTGTCGCCTCTTGCAACATATGTTTCTTCCCCTTTAAGCATTTTCCATGCTTGAGCAGCATTAAAGTCGAGGTCCCATGTCTCCAGCCAACCCTTGGACATCTCAGTATAGTATTCAGCAGAGCGTGACAACCAGCTATTGAGGTGATCTACAGTTACTTTGTGGAACTGGTTCCAGAGGTGAAAATGCATCGCAGTGTGTAGGTGGTCCTTTGGTGTTTTTAACGTAGCATAAACTCACAGGTGAGTCTATGATAAGCATTGCACTGTGCATATGCGAGGACGTCTAGGTCGACAACTGCAAGATATCTGTCAACCTATTTTTATATCCCAAGCCTAATGAGTGTTCCGGGATCGACATATCTCGGGCCCACTAATCTACGCATGTCTTTAATCAGAGTATCAAAATTCTACTTTTTCTTCATACTTATGAAAAGGGGATAAGGGATCAAGCTTTGGTTGACTCCCTCGGGAGTGAGGCGGCGTCTGCTCCCCTAAATTGAATCACACAATGAAGTTGACCGCTGCAAATACATTAACCGATCTACTGACTATCGACACTAGTCTCCTACGAATGAAGCTTTATGCAATAGTGACATGCTTTCCTAATGCCCCATCGAAGTCTGGAGCTCAGCGTCATGGCGTGCCCTTGACCTTCTCTCACTGGAGGCTTCCTGCAATGACTCACCACTATAGGTATCCATAGGAGCGACAGACATGTAGCGGTAGTCTGAATCGGTCCCCTGCGAACCCAAACCCTACAGTAGAACACATAACCTCCTCTTCCTATACTGAGTTTGTGGTTCATGTGGCATGATGTGGATATCGTCTCCCATACTCTGATAGTGACAAGGAGCTTCCTTCCCATTTCTTTCATGTGATAGTCTTCTTGAGCTTCAAAAATCTATTCTTCATTACATCCATAGTGCCTATTTTCTAGTAGAAGATCAAGTTGACTTGATCGTGGTGAGGGATTGGCACTGCCACCCCAAGGCACTCCAACTGCGACCGCAGTGTTGACTATGACCGCTAAGGTGGCTTGGACACCGCGACCTGGTTGACAATGATCAAGGTAGCTGAGATGACCGCGACCATGATGACCGCGACCACGACGACCGTGACCACAGCTTGTAACTTGACCACGACCACGACCACCTCAGTAGCCTTGATCACCAATCTACCCGCGATAGGGGCGACCATGATCACGGTGACCGCGATCTATATCCTGACTGTGATCGAGATCACAAGAGCTGGTGTAGCCTGAAGCAGACATTTGATGGAGTAGGGGTTGTGACTTGAGGTCGCAGGTGGTGGGGAGGGGCTAGGGGTTGTTGCTGCTCTACTGCTTTAAGATCATGGTCGCGGTCTAGCCATGGCAGCTACTGCAGATGCCTATGCACCTGCTCCTTTCCTAGTAGCCAACGATTGAAAATACGAGGAAGAGGGAAACGGGCAGAGAGCCATGTGGCAGTGGGAAAGCTCGGGGGTACAACGAGGAGAGGATGGCTCCGCCTAGGGGTATTTATAGGTCGAATGCATAGTTCTACCTTATGCCCGATCGTTCCCGGCCGCGTGCTGGGTGGTGGAAAAACCGGAAAAGGTGCGGGAAACCTAGTCAAAAAGGCAAAATATTCAGTCAAAAGGGCTACAATCGGTCAAAAAGGTGGAGACAAACTGACATGCGAGTTGTTCAGGTCGTAAAAGCTCATCTGAGTCATGGGTACTGTGATCGTAGTCACGCTGAACCACGGTCGCGGTCGAGGTACAAGCTCGCCCGCGGTCATGATCCTTGCCCTCGGACCGCGATCATGGTTTGGTTGTTGATCGCGGTCGCGGTCTTAACCCACTAACACAAAGATGAAACGAAGGTGGAAAGTTTTTGAAGGTAGCATAAGAACCAAAGCGCCACGGAAGAGTAGCAAGATATATCAATTAACTTCTTACAAAGAGATAAACCAAAGGCAGCTGTCAAGGTTGAGAGATGGAAATGCATGTAATGGTAAAGAGTTACAAGAAATCTAGATGTTGTTAAGGAAACTAAATTTTAGCAGTTAGGGGAAAGATAAAACTTAAATTGACTTTATTATGTAAAATTTTAAAACTTTAAAATTAAAGGGAAAATGTGTAGGTAGTAGGGGGTGGCTGCCCTACAATTCCTACACTTGGATCCCAAATTCATAGTTTTGGGTTCTGTGTTACCTATGTCTCGTTGCTCGGGCTCAACATGTAGTGGTAGAATATGCGGAGAGGTGGCCATTTCTGAGTCTAGAAAAGAGGAATAAAATCTGCTGACTTGGCGAAGTCATTTTCGTGCTGGTATTGACTTGAACTGCACTGGGATGAATTCATTGTCAAATCATCTTCAAGGTACCTCTCAAGATATGAATCCGAACAGGAAGGCCCTAAGATGTCGACACAGGTTGAGACAGAGGGGATAGGTTGGATGTCTTTTGGAGGACTCATCTCTCCTTTATCCATCTCTAAACTTGAGGTTGGATGCTCAAATAAATTTTCATGTACATTCTGAGTCATCCAATCATCTTCTGAACAAGAAGTGTCCCTAGAAGAATCTATTTGTGGTTCTACCACCCCAAGCTTGTCGCCTTCTGTGGGGTCCAAGGTGTCTTCATGCTCATCAACCATGTTGTAGTGGATTGTCCATCCTGCTCCATCGATATCCACCAAGCCTTTTAAGGGAATGGTGGTAAATGTCATCTCATGCTGCTCCAACTCACCGTAATTGGTATATTCACTACTCTAATTTGAGCAATTGTCATCGTTGTCATCATCGAACAAATTGTTCCAAACCATGATTGGCGTACTGCTCAAGGCTAAGTGATAAGTTTCAATGTGAGAGCTATCAACCTGGTCTGGATTGATGTCTGAATCAGGTTCCTCAAACCAACTTTCAAGTTGTGAGGTTATTTGACTATTTTGGTGAGGATAAGAGTCTTCACCATCGTCATCATAAAACCATTCACGCTTGTGGCTTGTATTTTCCATTGGTCGATCAGTTGAATCATCTGGATAAAATGAAGGGCTTCCCCAAGTGGGGTTGTCTTCATAGAAAAATCCTGATGAATCTAGTTGATGGTCTTAATAGGATGGTGAGTTATACTCCGCTTCAGACCCAATGGAATGGTCTTGATGACTAAAATCTTCATTGTCAGGCAGTGGATCTTACAGCTGTGTGGTAGCCAAATTGATGAGCTCTTGAAGTTTCCTGCCTTGTTCAACATATTTATCATGAAGCTATTAGACTTGTGCAGCAATGCTTTCAAGATCCACCAATCGCGCCTTGCACTCATATTGTAGACTTGCTGTATCAAACTGATGTGATTGGATGAGTCCTTGCTCAGCAGTTTGAAGTATGCTTCTATTGCGGTCTGCAATCTCTGTGGATACTTGGAGTTGGTGATTCTACCTTTCTAGTAGTTGTTGGAGTGGATCAACATTTTCTTGGAGATGAGGAGCTAAGTAGGTGAGTGTTTTGACACTTTCTCAGACCATCTCCATTGTCTTAATTAGTTCTTGATCCCTTGATAACACAGAAGTCGGGTGCTGACTGGCAGTCTCTGTTGTTGGAGCATCTACATATGGCGACGGTGGGGGCGAATATAACTCGATGAGTTGTTAGGCACAACTTTCTATTATTTGCCAGTAGTCAAAACTGTGAAAAAATTTAGGAGGACAGGTGGACAAGATGACTTGTCTTGCAGAAGCAAGATCCATGGCTAGAAAATTATAAGAAAAAGGAAAGCTATTCAGTATATATATGAACAAGTATGCTTAAAACAAAGTAGGAACTATGCATATATATATGGGCTTAAGGATGACAGAGCAAAATCCTTGGGCGTGTAAACGTGGAAAACCACGTCCCTGACAATGACGCCAAAAAGTTGATCGGCCTAAATCGTGCATCCGGAAGGGAGGCAGACTCATAAGGAATTGAACGTTTAAATTTATAACCCGAAACCTTTAAGGACCCGCACAACTTTATTATGGGGTCGAACTAGATATATGGGGTCGAACACGGGGTCATGGGGATGTTTAGAACACTTAAGATCTCACCCTTAAGCCAGATAAGACAATCTGATAGTCGATAAAAAGTATGGAGCTAGAGCTAGTCTAGCAGATTGTCACAAAATAAAACAAACAAAGAAAAGAAAACAAAACAGAGTCCATAGGATTCTACTAATTAGAGAGGAGGAGTTCCTGGCTATGTAACCACAATTTGTGTAGTCTATGCACCTATTCTCGGGCATAGACAACCCTCGAACACCCTAGCAAGCAATCTTCATCCAAACATAGAACACATCATGGTATCGATTCCTGTGGGGTATCCCACTCTCTCTCGTGTAGTGTGAGTAAAACCCATCAATGATATGAAGCCTCTCTCGAGAACGATAAACCAACATCCTAGAATATTCTAGATATACTCCCAGGTCTAAAATATTCTGGGATGTTAGGAACATATGACCTTGACCCGTTCTCCTTTCAAATTTTGATCAAACTATTTTCTCTTATCTATTTCTAAAACGAATCTCTTGATATAGGCAGAGAAGCTCAAGTAAGAAAGAAATCAACCAAACTAAAAATCATAACCACAAAGAGAAGATAGAACAACAACTGTACTAAATCTAAAATAAAACTACTTTCTTAAGGTAAAAGTACATAAACATGCCCAAAATGGGCTACATAGCCAAGAAGGAGCTCAACTAGCCATGGACAAGCATAGTTGACACCGAACAAAGATGAAAGAACATCATTTGTACAGAAACAAAGAAGAACGGTAGAAGAAAGGAGAAGAAGAAGAGATTTAGCCCATAGAGAAGAGGTGGATCTCGCTCCCTAGCCTTCGTATAGGCTGGATCTCATCTTTGGCTCCTTCTCCTTGATCTTCTGGACTCCTCAGCCTCCTTTCTCCTTGATTCCACCCCAAACAACAACTCGGTGGATGTGCGTAGGTGGAAGATGGCTGGAAATGGTGGAAAATGGGTGAACGAATGTGGAAGTGATGATGGATGGAAGCTAACTGAAGAGACATGTGTAGGATGAGTTCGTCGGCCTTTCCAGGTCCTTCAAACTCTCCCACGGGGCTCTGGGAACCAAGAGGGGTTGGAACCACAAGGTGGAAACTCCCCAGATCGGAACCTGGAACTCGTGATCCCCCACTAAACCCACTCTTGGTTGCAAGGGGGTAGGTATTTATAGGTGAAGGTAGACCCACGGTCAAGGAGGCACTGCGATCGAGGTCAGATCCACGGTCACGGTCGATGACTCGGTTGAGGTGGATGCCGCAATCACAGTCTAGCTTGCTAGGTCACGGTTGCAGTTGGGCTGCTATCATGATTGATTATGCGATCGTAGCCGACCCCACATTCACAATGTATGCCCTGGTCATGATCGACCTTGTAATCGTGGTGTCGATTTGGGTCACGATTGGGGTGGATGCCACGGTCGTGGTCCTGCTTACCATGGTCGTGGTCGACCTTGCAATCACGGTGTCAATTCGGGTCGCGGTCGAGGTGGATGCCTCGATCACGGTCCTACAAACCATGGTCGCAGTTGCGATGGATGGAATCCTAGCTGCTGCATAAATCATGTGTTAGGGAGAAAGCTTAGAGAATGGATGTCTTTTCAGGTTCGGTGCCTGCAAGTCCCAAAATTGGCTATTTAAGCAACTTTACCTATGAAAAGATATAGATTACTAAATGATAAGAAACATGGGATATTTTGGGCATATTAAGGCTATAGTGACACAAAACCATAGATAAATGATTAGCATAAATATGTAAATTTGGGTGTTATCAGGTTAGGATATGTAAGTCCAAGGCAATTTATATAATATATATTGATGAGTGTGTAATTTTTAGTTTTTTTGTTGTAACATTGCTATTAAGTAATTTAGGATAATCAGAGTCAGATATGAGCTCAATATGGGCTTTATGAAAAGTATATGACTTTGGTATTTTATATGCAATCCCAAACAAGTACTTGTAGTTTGCTTTTATTTTATAAAAGAAAATTTTGATTTGAGGGGGGCATTAGAGTAATTTTAAATATTGTCCTAGGGAACCATTTGGATTAATACAAAAATAGTTAGAGATCAATTTGGAAGATTGGGTTAGTGACTAGCATGGTGATTTTTCAGTCAAATGAAAATCTCAATTGAGATTTATTTGGTTGAACTTTTAGTTCAAACAAGAAGTATTCATTGAGTTATTGTTTACACTCTAAGTTTGACCAAGCAATATTCAAATAGCAAGTAGCGTTGGACTAATGAATATAGTCAAATATACTTCAACCATGTATATAGTTTTTGTGAATCGTGACTCTCTATATGATCACCTATATTAAAACTAGAGTTCAACCGAGGCATCAATTCACTTTGGCAAATATTGATTGTTGATTTACCACTAGTCATCATAGAATGAACTAGACCACCTATAATGATTATTTCATGAACTAGGCATTTTTTAGTCTACCGACACATGTTTACCGTGTGTTATACACAAGTGAATGTATCGAAATAATATAGGACTTTTTGAGGTTCGAGTCAAACACAGGGAAATGTTCTCCAGAAAATTACTACTAACTATGGTCTAATCAGCTAGGTTGGTGAAAGTGAATTGGTTTGATTGAAAAGAAATGATTGAGAACAAAACAAGCTTAACAATTAAATTACTCAGATTTTAGGGAATTCGTCAGGACTATGGTTTCACCACAGATAACATTGCAATTTATTCCACACACAAATATCTATTACCCCTATCCCTAGATAAAGAGCATGTAGTCAGAACCATCCACTCCCGCAGCGTAGTTCACTACCTATTCTAATGCCAATCCCATTTTCATAGAAATTGGTTTATTAGTTAGGTGCTTTATGATTAATCTCTGGGTTTCTCCTCCTATTTATTCTCCACCTTTCCCAAGGGGTGCAATAAATAGGTAAATCTATGCTTTACAACCCTTAACCTCTCTCCTAAAATGATTTAGGGTCTGATAATCTATCTATGTTGATTAGGCATAAACAGAAGAAGACAACTTCATAGATTTATATCCAGAAAATAGGGACAAAGATGACATTAATACATGGAAATCAATTACAATGCATATCTGGGCTGCTCGGGTCCTAAGGAATTAAGGGGTTTAGCCCCACATGGTTTTCATTGATGAATACATGATAGAGAAAGAGAAAAATGAGGGAAACATTAGAAAAGCTAAGTAACCCCTGGAGAATAGCTGATCCAGATGATCCTCTACGTCGTGCGTGCAGTCTGCTATCTTTTGACTGCAGATTTGCCTTCCGGAGGTGCTCAGATTGTCCCGAGTGAAGCCTTTAGTTCCTTGATCTTCTCTTCTCTCTCTCCAGTGTTGTGTAATAGAAAACGACTGCCTCCTCTGGTCTATCCAAACTTCCCTCAAGTCATAGGAATCACTTAAGGTATGAAATGACACCAACCGTTGGATTAGATTGCTATCTTTAGATTTTCCTGATCAGGTAGACTCGGTAGTACCGACTTGGTAGTTGGTAGTACCGAGTTCCTAGGCTAGCCGCGATTCATAACAATGTCAGTACTATCGAATTTTTTTGATAGCACCAAGTCGTTAGGTCGCTCAAGCTCTTCTTTATAAATGTCATCTCGGTAGTACCGAGTTTGTGAACTCAGTGGTACTGAGTTTCTGTGATTCATCCTTGTGCTATACTGACGAGGTTTCAGTACTACCAACTTTGAGAGTCGGTAGTATCGAGTATGGGTGTGTCTTTTCTAGTCCAGTACTGATGTGAAGTTGGTACCACCGACTTTTGGTGTTGATAGCATCATGTCTGTGAAGTTTGATTGTACTTGAAAATGCACAAGAACATGGATAAATGCTCAGGATAAATATTGAACCATCTTAAATAGTAAAAATTATATAATTTGATGCATTTATGTAGAACAGACCATTGATAGCATTTCATGCATAATTAATCAAATGAATGACAAATAAACACATAAAATCAAGGAAAATATGCCAGTGAAAATGACTAAAAATCCATGCATCAAACTCCCCTAAGCTTAAATGTTGCCCGTCTTCGAACAACACTACACTTGAATTTGTTTGATGTAAGTCAGCAAAAGGATATAAGACATGAACTCTTTTCTTAATCATGTCCATCGAACAATCCCTGAACTGACCTCCAATGACCACTGAACCAAAAATTGCTCTACAACGACAAAAAATTTCTATAGAAGATATCCACCTTTTGATCAATGAACACTATCAAGAAAGTAGTTAATATCATAATTATTGATGCATTCATTTGGTGCACTATGTGATTCCCTAATCTAAATTGTTCTCTCCTAACAACCAACTATTTAGAAGTAGATCTCCTTATAAAAATGGATGAGGAGATAAATCATTTAAGTGGTCTACCAATGAGAGCAATTAATGATATGAGATGGGTGGCAATTGAAGAATCACAAGTACATCCAACTTATTTATGCAAACACAATGATGACCTACATGAGTGAAAAGAATGTTATGCATGAATCCTAATGCCTACTATCTTTTTCTCTTTTTTTTGACACACGATGCATGTATGAAGCTATCTCATAACAGAAAATGAGACTGTCAAAAACAAACAAATGCATCATGTGAATTAATTCATCTCTTCAAGAAGACTCAAGAACATACTTTCTCCTTAAGATTTTTTTTATATTAGTTTTTTTCTAGCCCATAATTTTTCTTATCTTTGGCATGATTGATTCTGCTTGAGCTTTCAATTCATACATTTTTTTTGATGCGGAGGTATGCCCCTGCTTCAATCTTCACAAATGGAGACAACAATCCACATGAAAAAAAATAAATGAGTGCGATGAAATGTATGTAATCTACATGCAATTTCTATGCAACTAAGATGGTATGCACTAAGGTTGTTCGTGCATATAAATGCAACCTTTTTTTCTTCTTCAAATGCAAGTAAGGATAAGCTAATGTATTATGTCACCTATTATTCCATGCAATGCAATCAAAAGAAATAAGCTAAAGTTCTCATTCATCTTGAGGTGGTGAGTGAAAATTGGATGGAAAGGATGGGTGGAATCACATAACTAAGAGACAATGCCTTTCATAGGATTATGATATGTCCCTCTTTAATGACCTGTGCACAGGGTAATATTAAGGTTTCTTTCTTAGATTTCCATTTAAGATATCATTAAAGGTTTGATCAACTTAGGCTCAACAACATCTTCATTCACTTTCCCATTTGATTTAGATGTTCATTCATATCCTATATCCTACAGTTGACTTAACCAAACACTTCCTCAAATGGTGTTGCACAAAGATATCACAATTTAATCTATAAAGACACAAGAATTTATTTGCAGAAATATGAATCGACATACGCAACCATGCATTACTGCTCCACGATTACACTAGATAGGTGTGGATCCTAACATTGCATAAACCAAACTAAAAATAAAAAAACTAATTTAAAAATGTAGTAAAAAAATAAAATGTTGTTCCAGCACCCCCCAAGCTTGAATAAGACTATGTCCACATAGTCAATACTCGCACTCAAGAGGTGGAACAATGGTACCATTGCTCAAAATGGAGGAGGTGACTGTGGCATGTTGGGGTCATGAGGGGGGAACATCCCTTTAAAAGATACATCCGATGGTGGCATCTATGGTGGTTGTGGGTACCCTCCAAAGTACCCTTAGTTACAGTAATGGCCGAAGAAGGGCTATTGGTACTGCTCCATCTGTTACAGGCACATGTGAACATTCTTTTGGTTGGCCAAGAGAAGGCATTCATTCTCATATATCGCCTGTTGGTTTTGGTACAACCATCCTTGTATCACTTACACACCAGCCAACATCGCCTGATGCTGCTGCTGTCCAGTCTGTATCTCTTACAACATCCCATACATACCTGCCATGTTGTACGAGCCTTGCTCCTCCTGAGAATAGGGCAGAACAGAAGAAGTCGAGGCAGCGTAGGTGAGGGCCCATTTGCATGGGACTGCTCTCCGGGTAATGGGGATGGTGGCCTCCACTTCCTCAATGTCGATGGAGTCGTCATCATCTTACTACTCATTATCATCATGAGTTGCTGTCTTGGGTTTGTCTTCTTCCTCTCCCTCATCCAGCAACCACCGAAGATGGGCTACTCCTCGTAGGTTGAAGATGGGGTTGGGGAGGCTACACTCCTAAAACTTTCCATGATGTGTGCAACTTCCATACACCGTGTTATGGTGCAAGTCGAGGAGGGTCACCTTATGGAAGTGTTGGAGGTCCAACTTCTTTGCATTTTACATTGACGTGAGGGTAGACAAGTCAAGGTGGAGATGCAGCGCAATAGGGGTGATGAGACCCCCAAATACAATCGGCACCTTCCTCATCACGTTGGAATGAACTGATATCATGTGGAGGAGAAGAAAAGCCCCAAAATTGACAGTCTCTCCCTCCAATAGCCTATAGAGGAAGTAGAGGTCTGCCTTTTGAACCTTCCCTTGAGCTTGGTCAGAATGAGCAAAGATGGTGTTGGTGTAGAGGCGGTGGGGTGCTCGATGTTAGTAACAGAGTTGACATGCCAGCTAATGCGGAAGCCCTCTGGAACCTCAATCAGCTGCTCCCAATCCAAGTCGTAGTCGAAATCAGAAGGGGTCGAACATTCTAGGATGTCAACCCAGTTGAAGATGTGGTTGAAGGTCCGCAGAGTGATGGAATAGTTGTTGTTGAAGAGGTAAAAACTAACTTTTCCTTCCCACCATTTACCTCATAATTGTTGCTTGGGGGTGACAAGAACCTCCAGCGATGCCAAGAACTGAAGGATGAGTTTCGGTAAGTCTACCAGTCACTGAAGAAAAGATTTTCTCCCTCCATTAGTTGCTTTTGACACACCCATCACATGTTGTTGGTGAAGCCTGCTCGCTCGATCAAAGCACGATCTCCATATCACGTTGGCATTATCATCCTCGTATGCAACTCTTAATAAACTTTCTTGATCTCTGAGGATGGATGTTAGATGTGTGTTTGTCAAGGGACCAACTCTCCATGCTCTGTCGATGTAGAAGGGCATCTCCTTGGTGCCATGATGCTAATGCAAGGAGGATGAGGAAAGAGAGGCTCGATGAAGATCATCGGTGCCCAGTGTAACTCTTCTCTGAGTGACAGGAGGAGTGGAGGAAGTGGTGTGGAAAAAATATATTCACCACCCCTCCATATATAGCTGAGTCGGGCAGAGTCGACACTACTGACTTTTGTGTCGGTAGTACCGAGTTGCAAGTACAAATCCTTGGTTCGGATGTATCGACTGCCAATGTTTGATGATTTCTTGAGTGCGGATCGATCAGAGTCAGTGGTATCGAGTCCAAGTCTGTAGTACCGACTTGAGTTGTAGATCAGTGCTACTGACCGTGTGATGAAGACCACATCTACTGTTGAATTGAGTGCCCACAAATTGCTGATGTCATGTGTTGGTACTATCAACTAGACTATCGGTAGTACAGAGTTGGCAGTTCGGGTTTGGTAATTTCGAATTTTCATCTCAGTGTTTCGATCCTGGGAGCACCAAAAAGTTGGTAGCACTGACTCAGATGTCGATACTACCGAGTGCTTATCTGTTAAGCACTTGAAAATATTCAAAAACTTGGTAGTACCGACTAGGAGAGTCGATAGTACCGAGTATGTCTTTCTTGTGCGGGTGACTTTCTAATGTAATCTTGGTACTACTGACTTGGGGACTCGGTAGTACCGACCTGAGAAAAATCTGCAGACTCCACAAATGAGTCAAGGTACCCTTTTTTCAAGAAATAAGAATAAAAAGACAACTACAATGCTAAAATGAACATGAATAAAGAGAAAGTAAGGTTGGGTTGCCTCCCAACAATTGTCATTGTTTAACGTCCTAGACTAGACGTTCCTAAGAGAAAGAATCTAATGAATTTCCATAAGTTACACTTCTTCTATTCTCTTCTCCACTTCCCCACCATAGTAGTGCTTCAATCTTTGGCCATTAACAATGAATGACCTAGTCCCATCTAAAATCTTCACAGCACCATGGGGAAAAACCTACTCAATCACAAATGGTCCCCTCCATTTGGACCTCAATTTTCCTATATGTAAACTAAGTCAAGAATTAAAAAGGAGAACCTTTTATCCTAGAAGAAACACCCTATTCAAGATGTGCCTATCATGAGTCTTCTTTGTCCTCTCCTTATAAATCCTAGAACTTTCGTAAGAATCCATACTAAGCTCATCTAGTTCATTCATCTCTAACAGTCTTTTCCTACCTGCTTCATCCAATCCTGCTTTCTCAATGCCCATTTTGCTTTATGCTCAAGCTCTATTGGTAAATGGAAAGCACGTCCATAAACCAACCTAAAATGTGTCATCCCTATAGGTGATTTATAGGCCGTCTTATATGCCCACAGAGCGTCATTAGGCACAAAACTCCAATTTATCCTATTAGTCAAGACTGTCCTTTCCAAGATCTTCTTCACTTCTCTCACTCAACCTGGCCTTATGTCTGTGGGTGGTAAGGAGTACCCACTCAGTGTTTCACCCCATATTTATTCAGTAAGGCTCCGATTTACCTATTGATGAAATGTGATCCACCATCACTAATGATTAGTCGGGGGACACCAAATCTGCAGAAAATGTTATCCTTCACAAATATGCACACAACTTGAGCGTCATTGGTGCGGGTTGGAACTGCTTCCACCCACTTACATACATAGTCAACCGCAAGCAATATGTAGAGATTATAATTAGACGACATGAATGGGCCCATGAAATCGATGCTCCGAAGATCAAACACTTCAACCTCTTGAAACACATTTAATGACATCTCATGTTGCTTAGAAATGTTACCTGCGCGTTGACATGCATCACGATGATGAATAAAATCATGTGCATCTTTAAACAATGTTGGCCAATAAAACCCACTGTCTAAAACTTTGGCCAAAGTCCTAGAGCTAGTGTGATGCCCTCATGTAGGTAAAGAATGGAAGTGTGACAAAATGCTCTCAACCTCACATACGGGTACACACTTCCTCAAAAGTCCATCCCTACATTGTTTAAGAAGAATTGGGTCATCCCAGATGTGAAACCCCAATGAATGGAAAATCTCTTCTTTTCTTGATACCCCCGATCTATAGGCATCTCTTTGCAGGACAAATAATTAACAACATCTACAAACTAGGGATCCTTAGTCTTGATAGCAAAAAGTTTTTCATCTGGAAAATCCTCAACAATAGGGATGTCTACATCTTTTTCATTCACTCTTTCTAGCCTAGATAGGTGATCGGCTACCACATTTTCCACCCCTGCCTTGTCTTTGATTTCTATGTCAAATTCATGTAACTATAAAATCCACCTAATGCGTCTTTCTTTTGTAACAAGTATTTGATGGCAGCATGGTCGGTCCAAACAATCACCCTCACCCCAACTAGGTATTGGTATAACTTCTAAAATGCAAAAACAACTACTAAGAATTCTTTTTATATGATTGTATAATTGAGATGTGCATAATTTAAGGTTTTGGATGCATAATATATGACTGCAGGAGCTTTATCTTTGTGTTGACCCAACACAACTCCCACTATTGACCCAACACAACTCCCACATCATAGTCTGATGCGTCACACATCAGCTCAAATGGTAGGCTCCAATCAGGAGCCTGCATAATACGTGTAGAGCTAAGCTTCTCCTTTAGTACTTTAAAAGCATTCAAGCATCAATCATCAAAAGAAAATTCAGTGTCTTTTTTCAATAGTTCCGACAAGGGTTTAACAATTTTTGAAACATCAATTATAAAACAACGATAAAACCCAGTATGTCCCAGAAAGCTCCTTACTCCTTTCACTGATGTCGGTGAAGGTAGCTTGGAGATGACTTCTATATTGACTGGATCTACTTCCATACCCTTGTCGGACACCTTGTGTCCAACCACTATGACCTCAAACCATCATATGGCACTTCTCCCAATTCAAGACTAAGTGAGTGTCCTCACACCTTTGTAAAACCTTATCCAAATTATATAGGAAATCACTGAATGACTCCCCATACATAGAAAAATCATCCATAAACACCTCCAAGCATCACTCTACCATATTAGAGAAGATGGCAAGCATACAACGTTTGAAGGTGGAAGGGGTGTTACAAAGGCCGAATGACATCCGTCTATATGCAAATGTGCCATAAGGACATGTGAAAGTAGATTTCTCCTGATCCCTTGGCTCGATCAAAATTTGATTATAACTGGAATACCCATCAAGGAAGAAAAGTGTGAATGACCGGTGATTCATTCCAAGATATGATCAATGAAAGGTAATGAAAAATGATCTTTTAAAGTGACGACATTCAAACATCGATAGTCTATGCATACACGCCACCCCATCACCAACCTAGATGAAATCAACTCATTAGTTGCATTAGTTGTGACATTGATCCCCCCTTTCTTAGGAACTACCTGAGTTGGGATAACCCACATAGAATTTGAAATTAGATAAATGATACTTGCCGATAGGAGCTTGCCCACTTCTTTCTTCACTACCTCAGTCATGATCGGGTTGAGTCACTACTGAGGTTGAACTATTGCTTTAGCTCCTTCTTCCAGCCAGATTTTATGTTGGCACAAACTCAGAGAGATTCCTTTGATGTCCTCCATAGACCACCCAAAAGCAGCTCAGTGGTTCTTCAACACAGCAAGCAACTACCCCTCTTCTTCACCGCTTAAGGACAGTGATATGATCACCGAGATTTTCTCTTCTGCAGCCAGGAAGACATACTTCAGATGTGGCGACAATGACTTTAATTCCAAATCAAGTGGGCTCAATAGAGATGGAACCATTGGTGGAGGAGGTGGTCCGAATTCTTCAAAATATCTTGTATAATAGCAAGGTACCACCTTTAGCATCAATACACACTCCTCTAGAGAGCGGTTGCATGTGTTGTCATCTATTTTATTCATCAAGCATGCTTCCAAAGGTAATTGTGGATATGTTTGCATCAGGGAATCAATAGTGACCTCCTCAATGGTAGTCAGATCATAGTCTTCTTCTCTATCATCTGGGTAACACATTGCTTCTTTTAGTGAGATCACCTTTGTATTTCCAATTATATCAAATGCTATAATGTCTTTTTCCACCTTGGTCATCACATGAGCCATGTCAAGGAATGGCTTCCCCAAACACAGAGAAATCTTGCCCTCCATGTGCTGCAAAATGTTACACTGTGTTGTATCCCCTATTTCTTTTGAGTGTTCATGCATATTAATTTCAAATCGGTCATCACAAGTGCCCATGGTCAGACATCCTCTGCCCATTTCAAGAATGATATCAACTGTGGCTTGGAATGGCCTACCTAGCAAGAGTTTGTTGCCTTTATCCTCCTACATTTCCATTACCATGAAATCCATAGGAAAAACAAATCTATCCACTTTCACTAGGACATATTCACAAATGTCATATGGCATGGCCATAGAGTTGACTACCAATTCAATAGTCATAGCACTTTTTCTCATATCCTTAAGACCTAGCTTCTTGAAAGTTGACAAAGGCATGAGGTTGATACTAGCCCCTGAATCACATAGAGCTTCACCGAACTTGGTCTTTCCTATGGAGCACGTGATACTGAAACAACCAGGATCTTGGATTTTAGGAGGTAATGTTCCCAGAATAAAAGCACTCACCTGCTCTTTTAACACCACCACATCAGGCTCAAGTACCCTTCTCTTCTTGTTGATTATGTCTTTCAAGAACTTTCCATATGATGGTAACTGCTCAATTGCATCAATTAGTGGAATATTGACAAATAATTTCTTAAAGCCCTCTAAGAATTTCTATAACTTCTAGTCTTCTTTGGTTGCCTTCAAGATGTTTGGAAAGGGCACTGGATTTACTAGTGTTCTCTGGTGAGGCAGGACATATGCTTTTGATCTAGTATCCTCCACCTCATCAATGTGCTCCTCAATTGTTTTCTCTTATTCCAACATGTCTGGCTCAACTGCATCCACTATCACAGTCCGAGTTATTGTTCCTATAACTTCACCTGCCTCTGAGGTTGTTGGTTCCTTATTCAACAACATCTTACCACTACATAGTAGGACTACCTTGACATGTTGATTTCCATAAGGTACACAAGTATTTGTTGGGAACCCCTATTGGTTTGGTTACTTCAAAGTACCCACATCTGCTGCTATTTGAGAAATCTGAGTTTCTATACTATGGATCCATGCCCCTTGGTTTTGGATTTCTCTCTGGGTTTGACCTATAAGCACTTCATTCTGTCTGACCAACTTTCCAAGCATTTCTTCAATACAGTCAATCTTCTTTCGTTCTTATTGATATTGTACTTAGCCATCGAACTCTTGTGGCTTGGGTCGTTGCATTTGAGATGGGTCTTGTTGGAAATTGTTAGGATCCTTCCTCCATGCATAGTCATTGCTCTTATATTTCCATTGTTGGTACACAAACTTACACTCTTCATCTTCTTCTTCTGAAGATGGTCCATTGTTAGCACATAACTTTTTAGCAATCAGGTTCAGCTTCTCATTTAACGCAGAGATGACCTTGGACCCGTCGACACTTTTGACAGTTGGCGGAAGCTCTCTCTCATCGCCGCATGACTGATTTTTGGACATATTCTTTAGTATCTTATGACAATGGGCAAGTTTGTTGTTGAGGAAGAACCCTACTCCTGCACTGTCAAGTGTAGTTCCTTCTCCCTTGTATTGACCATAATAGAAGATCTTTGGCTATCCCAACAGATCAATACCATGATGATGTACTTTCTATAGCATATTCTAGAATCTCTTCCATGCTTCAGAATAGGATTCATCAGTGTGCTGTCTGAAAGTATGGATCTTCTTCACCAAGTCATTTGTCTTCTGTGGGGGAAAGTAATGCTAAAAAAAGGTGTTGATCATCTGATCCCACGTCTCGATACACTCATCATCAAGATTGTGAAACCACAACTTTATACTGTCTGCCAGAGATGATGAGAAAAGATTCAGATATATGACAGTCATCGATACTCTATCTATTTTGACCATATCACAGTTCTCAACAAAGTTACTGATGTGCACCATTGGGTCTTTAAAACTATGGCCATGAACAACTTGGGATTGACTAGAGAGATCAACCCTGGGTCAATCTTGTAGCTACCCACATTGATGGCTTGTCTTTTGATTGGTCCTTTTTGAGCTATTGAGGAAGAGGCTTTGACCCTCTCCCATATCATTTGTTCTTCTGCTCCATCCCCAATTCTTCTGACTTAGGTTCTTCTGGTGTTAAATGTTCTTTAGGCGAGGGTATCAGTGGTGAAGCTAGGTTGAATCTATCCACAAACCTTCCAAATTCCCTCTCTCTGTGAAGAAGTTCTGCTTACCCAAAACTCAGTAAAGATGGCTCTCTATAATCATGGGCTCGAGTATGCACCATACACCAGTACCTGAAAGTAGTGAAATAATTGTCAGAGTACAGTAGTGGAGCTAGAAGCAATAATGATGTTATGATTCAGCTTAAAGTGAAATAAAAAAATAAAATAAAAAGGGTTGGCCTAGAGTGGCCGACCACAACACTCGTAGTGCTGGATGTTGCCATTTCCCCAACAACACCACCAAAAACTTGACACGTGTTTACCGTACGTTATATGCACGAGAATGTATCGAAGTAATATAGGCCTTTTTGAGGCCCAATTCGAACACAAGGAAACACTCTCTGTAGAATACTACTACTAACTATGGTCTAATTAGCTAGGCCGGTGAAAGTGAATTGGTTTGATTGAATAGAAATGATTGTATAACAAAACAAGCTTAATAATTAAATTACTCAGATTTTAGGGAATTCCTCAGGACTATGGTTTCACCACAGATAACATTGTAATTTATTCCACACACCAATAGCTATTACCCATATCCCTGGATAAAGAGCATGTAGTCAGAACCACTCACTCCCGCATCATAATTCACTACCTATTCTAGTGCCAATCCCATTTCCATAGCAATTAGTTGATTAGTTAGGTGCTTTATGATTAATCTCTGGGTTTCTCCTCCCGTTTATTCTCCACCTTCCCAAGGGGGTGCAATAAATAGGTAAATCTATGCTTTCCAACCCTTAACTTCTCTCCCAAAATGATTTAGGGTCTAATAATCTATCTATGTTGACCAGGCATAAATAGAACAAGACAACTTCATAGATTTATATCCAGAAAATAAGGACAAAGATGATATTAATGCATGAAAATCAATTACAATGCACATCCAAGCTACTCCCGGGTCCTAAAAAATTAAGGGGTTTAGCCCCACATGGTTTTCATTGACAAATACATGATAGAGAAAGAGAAAAACGTGGGTAACATTAGAAAAACTAAGTAACCCCTAGAGAATAGCAGATCCAGATGATCCCCTACATCGTGCATGCAATCTGCTGTCTTTCGGCTGTAGATTCACCTTCCAGAGGTGCTCAGATCATCTCGGGTGAAGCATTCAATTCCTTGATATTCGCTTCTCTCTCTCCAGTGTCATGCAATAGAAAACAATTGCCTCCTTTGGTCTGGTCGAACTCCCCTCAAGTCATAGGAATCACTTAAGGTATGAAATAACACCAGCCGTTGGATTAGATTGCTATCT